>JAGIQG010000012.1:9889805-11109805 GCA_024679065.1 Sphyrna mokarran | reverse complement strand
CGGTTTCCTCCCACAGTCCAAAAGGTGTGCTGGCTAGCTTAATTGGCCATATTAAATTCTCTCTCAGTTCGGTGCAAGCTTGGAGGGCCGAAGGGCCTCTTCCTGTGCTGTAATTTTCTTTATACCCGAACAGGAGTGTGGCGATGCGAGGGTTTTCATGGTAACTTCATTGCGACGTTAATGTAAGCCGACTTGTGATTCACAAATAAACATTAACTTTTTAATTACGAAAACGCACTCAGCACAGACTTCTCCCTCGTCGCCATTTTAACAGCCGACATATTCGAAGTCCAGAAGAAAGCGTCAGAAACATTCGGAAGGATGTTGCCAGGATTGTGAGGATGTCATTCCCCATGATGAGCGGGAAAACAGAATACTCGGAAAAGATCCGATTGCCGTCCGGAAATTTGTGAAGAAGTTGGAAAGGGTGGAGATAGAGGCCGGAGTTTCCTGCTCCCACTTGCCTCAGGTGGTTTCGGTGATGGGGAGCAGAAAGGAAAGGGTCGCACGCTGGCACAGTGGTTAGCACCACTGCCTCACAGCGCCAGGGACCCGGGTTCGATTCAGCCACGTGTAGCTGTCCATATGGAGTTTGCACCTTCTCCCCATGTCTGCGTGGGTTTCCTCCAGGTGCTTTGGTTTCCTCCCACAATCCAAAGATGTGTGGCTTAGGGTGATTGGCCATGCTAAATTCACCCTTAATGTCAGTGAGATTAATAGAGCAAATACATGGGATAAAGGGGAAGGGTCTGGGTGGGATTGTGGTCGGTGCAGACATGATGGGCCAAATGGCCTCCTTCTGCACTGTATAATTCTATGATAACACAAGAAGTGCAAAATCATGTGTTATATCAGTGTAAACACATTATGAAATGGCCCCCTCATTCTTCCCATTAGTCGGGAAACATCATTAGAATGAAGTAACATATCATTCATTACCAGTCCCCTACACTGAAACAAATCCTTTTGCATTGACACTATAGTTAAGAAAGCTCACCAACACCTCTACTTTCTCACAAGACTAAGGAAAATTGGCATGTCTGCTACGATTTGCATCAATTTTATATATGCACCATAAAAAGCATCTTTTCCAGCTGTATCACAGCTTGGTATGGCTCCTGCTCTGTCCAAGGCCGCAAGAAACTACAAAGGGTAGTGAATGTAGCCCAATCCATCACACAAACCAGTCTCCCATCCAATAACTCTGTGTACACTTCCCGCTACCTTGGGAAAGCAGCCAGTATAATCAAAGACCTCATGCACCCCGAACATTCTCACTTCTATCTTCTTCCATAGGCAAAAACATACAAAAGTCTGAGGTACATGCCAACCGACTCAAGGACAGCTTCTTCCCTGCTGCCATCACGTTTTGAATGGACTTACCTTATACTAAGCCAATCTTTCTCTATACCCTATCTATGACTGTAACACTACATTCTGCATCCTCTCCTTTCCTTCTCCCCTATGTGCTCTGTGAATGGTATACTTTGTCTATATAGCGTGCAAGGAACAATACTTTTCACTGTATATCACTTTCAATTTGCAAGGTTTTGTAATGTATTTGTAATGTAATGTAATGTCACTATTGTGATGTACTTGCACAAATCTTTATGAACTAAGTATATTTTTGGAGAGAATCATAAAATCACAATCATAGAACCCCCTACAGTGCAGAAGGAGGCTCATCAAATCAACGCTAACAACAGCGTGCACTCTGGAGTTATTTAAGAAATACTTAGATGGACACATGAACAGAATGGGAATGAAGGGGTATAGAAAACTGATTTAAAATAGGGATCATGAGCCTTGGCAGTCCTGGGAAGTGTGTCAATAGATGATGATATTGATGTACTTGTTTTTATCCTACAGGTGCTTTGGTCCACCTTGTTGTCTAACAAGGGGCATACACGCGATGGGTCGTGAGAGGGCTGCTCTTGGATCTTTTTTCGAGAGTATCCTAGTGCTTCACGTCATTAGTGTACGCTTGATCTGGACCATTTGATGGGCAACACGACAGCTCAGTGACTATCGCTGTGCTGTGCAGATACATGGATTTGGGCCTGTGTCTGTGGGAGTTTGTGCATTCTCCCTGTGCTTGCGTGGGTTTTCTCCGGGTGCTCCGGTTTCCTCCCACATCCCAAAGATGTGCTCTTAGGCTAATTGGTAAAACAAATTCTCCCTAAATTGCTCAAATTTGGTTTTTAATCCATAGATCTATAAACATTGACAGGAATCACGGGTAGATGTGGGAACATTGCGGTGGCAGCACGGGCTCATTGGGCTGAAGGGCCTGTTTCCTGTGCTGTTTTGTTCTTTGTTCTTTGTAACAATCCCACCCAGGCCCTATCTCCATAACACCACGCATTTACGCTAGCTAGTCCTAAGGGCCAATTTAGCACAGCCGATCCACCTACCTTACATATCTTTGGACTGTGGAAGGAAACTGGAGCACTCGGAGGAAACCCATGCAGACATGAAGCGAATGTGCAAGCTCTGCACAGACAGTGACTCAAGCCAGAAATCAAACCCATGTCCCTGGCACTATGAGGCAGCAGTGCTCACCCACTGTGCCACCCCATGAGAAATAAAAGGACACATGTGAGATTCTGGACTTCATCAATCAAGGCAAAAAGCAAGAGCGGTTGGGAAGTACATAGAATCTTTACAGTGTGGAAAGAGGCCATTTGGCCCATCAAGTCTACACCAACTCTCTGACGAAGCATCCCACCCAGGCTCTAAGGCCCTATCTCCGGCTGGATCATCAATAAGGTTGCCATCATCACACGTAAGAACACCATCCAGTAGGTACATGGTACATAGTCTTGCAACTCGGCCAACGTTGTCTACCTAATACGCTACAGGAAAGGATGTTCTGAAGCATGATGCATTGGGGAGACCATGCAGACGCTAAAACAATGAATGAATGAACATCACTCGACAATCACCAGGCAAGACTGTTCCCTTCCTGTTGACGAACACTTCAGCGGTCATGGTCATTCGACCTCTGACCTTCAGGTAAGCATTCTCCAAGGTGGCCTTCATGACACACGACAGCACAGAGCTGCTGAGCAGAGACTGATAGCCAAGTTCCGCATGCATGAGGACGGTCTCAACAGGGATTTTGGGTTCATATCGCACTATCTGTAACCCCCATGGCTTGCCTGGGTTTGCAAAACCTCACTTTGTGTACTGTCTGGAGACAATACACATCTCTTTAACCTGTGTTCAATGCTCTTTCCACTCACGGTGTCGGCATCTTCAAGACTTGAATAGAAGGTTAGTTGTAAAGGTTGCATTCTACACAGTAATCTGTAAACTGTCTGTGCTGTTATATGCTCTGTCTGAGACCAGAACTTTCCATTGGCCTGATGAAGGACAAACCCCAAAAGCTTGCACAAATAAACTATCAAATTTACTATCAAATAAACCAGTTGGACTTAAACCTGGTGTTGTCAGACTTCTTACTGTGTTTACCCCAGTCCAACGCCAGCATCTCTACAGCAGGATTTGAACCCAAGTCCCCAGAATGTTAGCTGAGTTTCTGGATTAATAGCCTAGTGACAATACCACTAGGCTATTCATCTATTCCTTTCAGTACTTTATGGGATTCAATGAGATTACCTTCCATTCTTCAAAACTTGAGAGAATACTGACCTAGTTCCCCCAATCTCTCTTGAAATACCTCCCTAAATATCTGCCGTTTTTCTGTGCCATAGATTCTGAGTAATTTAACATAATGTCCCAAAGATAAACAGCAGTGGTGAACAAAACAATAACACAATTTAGGATTCCCAAGACAGCTCAATTAGTCGATTTGGCAGCTCAACAGAATAAAACCCACGCACTCACCAAAAGCATTGACCTGAAACATACCCCCGAGAGATAGGACATGAAATGTGCATAATAGTTTCACTGCCGGCACAGGAACACAATGAAACTGAATAAACCAGCAGTCAAAATGGATACTATAAACCCGCAATGCAATGAAATTCCTCTCTCTGCTACATTGAGGGAAGGCAATGGCCTAGTGGTATTATTATTAGACTATTAATCCAGAAACTCAGCCAACAATGTGGATCCCACAGTGGCAAGATGCTGCCTCACAGCGCCAGGGACCCGGGATCGCTTCCCGACTTGGGTCGCTGCCTGTGTTATGCTTGGTGTCCCTCCGAGTGCTCCAGTTTCTTCCCACAGTCCAAAGATGTGTGAGTTGGTTGCATTGGCCATGCTAGATTGCTCCTTAGTGTCCTGTGATTAGGGGGGGTAAATGTGTGGGTTTATGGGGATAGGGCCTTGGTGGGATTATCGTTGATGCAGACTCGATGGGCCGAATGGCTTCCTTTAATGTGGTGCAGGGTTTCCATAAAGTTCCATGACATTAGTTAAGGTTCAAACTATTTACTAATGTCATCACATTGGGAGCCTAATGCCCAGGTTACCGTAGTGGATAACATGGCGGCACAATGGTTAGCATTACTGCCTCACGGTGCTAGGGACCCGGGTTTGATTCCCAAAATGGATCAATGTCAGTACGGATCTGCACATTCTCCCCGTGTCTGTGTGGGTTTCCTTCAGGTTCCCTCCCACAGTCTGAAAGATGTGCTGATTAGGTGGATTGACCATGCTAAATTCTCCCTCAGTGCACCCAGACAGGCACCAGAGTGTAGCCACCAGGAGATGCCCAGGTAACTTCATTTGCAGCATTAATGTAAGCCGACTTATGGCACTGATGAGAAATATACTTTAAACTTTGGGGTCAAGGGATCAAATTTTGTCATAGCAGCTGGTGGAACTTAAACTTAATTGTTAAAGAAATCAGGAATCGAAAGCAAATCTCAGACCAGAAACTATTATAGATGATCGTAAAAACCCATTTGGTTCACTTTGTGTTCTATAGGGAAGGAAATCTGCCATCCTTACCTGGTCTGGCCTACATGGGACTCCAGACCCACAGCAATATTCTTGATTTTTAACTGCCCTTCAAAATGATCTAACAAGCTCTAGTTCAAGGGCAATTAGGGATGGGCAACAAAGGCTGGCTTTGCCCACATCTCAGTGACACAGGGGCAGCACAGATGTTGGTACTGCTGCCTCACAGCACCGGGGACCCGGGTTCAATTCCGACCTTGGATGACTGATTGTGTGCAGTTTGCATGTTCTCCCAGCGTCTATGTGGGTTTCCTCCGAGTGCTCCAGTCTCCTCCCACACTCCAAAGATGGTAAGTTGATTGGCCATATTAAATTGTCCTTTAGTAAATATGTGGGGTTGCAGGAAAGGGGCCTGAGTGGGATTGTTGTTGGTGCAGACTTGATGGGCCAAATGGCCTCCTTCTGCACTGTAAGACTCTATGATTCTTTTATGAAATTGTGAACGCCAAATTATAATAATGAAGGGCGAGCCCATTTAGGAATTCAACAGTAATGTAACATAATAATTTGCAGTTATTCTGAAAAAAGAACACAGCTCCCTGATGGTTCGATTTGTTCAGACAGCGCTGGTGTGTTAGACTGAGTCATCCGCACCGAGAAAGACTGATTCATTCCTTCTGGGTATTGAATTCACTGATCTCAGCCAAGGTGTAGAGGCTATTGCTCCGATACTATGCAGAATAAATATCTGCCAGATGTACCCGTTCAGCAGAAATGTCTTTACCCAGGGAGGTTGCCAGGAGGTGGAACACGCTACCACAGATAACGTTTGAAGCGACCAGCACAGATATATTTAAGGGAAAGCTATGTTTGATGGAGACGGAATAGAAATACCAGTTACTGGGTGACATAGATTTAAGGCTAAACGGGGAAAAACTTAAAGGAGATGTGAGAGGTAAGTGTTTTTTTACACAGAGGGCAGTAAGTGGCTAGAATGAGCTGCCGGAGAAGGTGGTAGAAGCAGATACAATAATATCATTTAAGAGGCATCTTGACATAAATAGGCAGGGAAGAGAGAGATATGGACCGAGTAGAGGCAAAAGGTCTTTAGTTTAGGAAGGCATCAAGTGTCAGTGCGGGCTTGGTGGGCTGAAGGGCCTGTTCCTGTGCTGTACTTTTTCTGGCTCTTTGATGGGGTAGATAAAGAATGTTGGGAGGAGGTTCTACGGAGCATGTGGAGGTGATGGCTTAATGGTATTACTGCTATTATATTAATCTGGAAACTCAGCTAATGCTCTGGGGACCTGGTTTCAAATCCCACCTCAGCTGATGGTAAAATTTGAATTCAATAAAAAATATCTGGAAAATATCCTCCCGGTGCTCCGGTTTCCTCCCACAGTTCAAACCCATCTGGTTCACCAATATCCTTGAAGGAAGGAAATCTGCCATCCTCACCTGGTCTGGCCTGCATATGACTCCAGAGCCACAGCAATGTGGTTGACTCTCAACTGTCCTCTGATCGGGGCAGCTAGGGATGGGCAATAAATGCTGGCCAGCCAGCAATGCCCCTGTCCCATGAATGAATAAAAACCAGGTTGAATTACCTCCTCTGCATCAAGCATTATATGATCCGAATGGTGCCATTGAGTAGTAAGTTAGATAAAAGCAACAAAGCAAGATTGGCTCTATAGGGATGTAGACAGCTACCATTCAGGGTCTGAAAATCCCCCAGGCCTTTGATCCTGATATCTGAGCCAGGTACAGTCCTGCTTCCACTGCGGGACTGGCGGTGCTGAAGGGAAGTACACTCCTCTGAGCATTAATCTGAAACTCATGAATACGCAACTTCTTGGCAGGAAAAATGATACTGAAGAAGCAAAAAGAGAAAATGCTGGAAAATCTCAAGCAGCATCTGTAAGGAGAGAAAAGAGCTGTTGTTTCGAGTCCAGGTGACCCTTTGTCAAATCTGTTTTGTGTACATTGAGGAGGCATCTTGTCATTAGCGCCTCCAGACCAGAAGAAGACAAAGGAAGTCATCCCCCACCCCACTGTTCCACAGCTCTGTGTCCCATTGTTCGAAGGATGGGGCAGAACTTTACCATCCCGCATGCCACCGGAATCATAACGGGCAGGACAAGATCGTGCAAACGTCTGTTGATTTTGGCAGGATTTATGTGTGTGCTTATCTTCACTATAAGCATTCTGTGATTTTATAGGTCTGGCAGCAATTCTGGAGACAATATGCCAGATAATGACAATCTGGAATAAAACAGAATCACAACACCCCTCCTTTGACATTTAATGACATTACCAACACCTGTAAACATAGCCCAGCCCATCACGCAAACCAACCTCCCATCCATTGACTCTGTCTACACTTCCTGCTGCCTCGGAAAAGCAACCAAAATAATTAAGGATTCCATGAATCCCAGACATTCTCTCTTCAATCTTCTTCCCTCGGGAAAAGGATACAAAACGCTGAGATCACTTGCTGTGTTACAGTTTTTTAAACTGCACTATAAACTGTACAGTATAAAACAGTGTACTGTTTTATCCCCTTACTTGAGAAGGGATATACTGGCACTGGAAGGGGTGCAGAGGAGATTCACTAGGTTGATTCTGGAGTTGAAAGTGTTGGTTTATGAGGACAGATTGAGTAGACTGGGGCTATACTCATTGGAATTCAGAAGAATGAGAGGAGATCTTGTAGAAATATAAAAGATTATAAAGGGAATAGATAAAATAAAAGCAAGGAGGTTGTTTTCACTGGCAGATGAAACCAGAACTAGAGGGCTTAGACTCAAAATAAGGGGAAGCAGATTTAGGACTGAGTTGAGGAAAAACTTCTTCACACTAAGAGCTGTGAATTTGTGGAATTCCCTGCCCCATGAAGCAGTTGAAACTACCTCATTGAATGTTTTTAAGGCAAGGATAGATACATTTTGGAACAGTAAAGAAATTAAGGGTTATGGTGAGCGAGCGAGTGAGTGGAACTGAATCCATAAAAAGATCAGCCATGATCTTATTGAATGGCAGGGCAGGCTCGAGGGGCCAGATGGCTACTCCTGCTCCTAGTTCTTATATTCTTATGTTCCCACATATCAACTGACTCAAGATCAGCTTCTTCCCTGCTGCCATCAGACTTTTGAATGGACCTACCTCGCATTAATTTGATCTTTTGTTAAACGCTAGCTATGACTGTAACACTACATTCTGCACTCTCTGCTTTCCTTCACCTCTATGTACTCTATGAATGGTATGTTTTGTCTGAATAGCATGCAAGAAATAATACTTTTCACTGTATCCCAATCAATACATGTGACAAAAATAAAAAAGATGATACATTTAATCCTTTAATTTACATTCACTTACATTAACTATTATGACAATTATACATAAAGTAACTCACTTGAGCAAACTGACTGTTTTCCTAATAGTAAGAAATTTCACAACACCGGATTAAGGTCTAACAACTTTATTTGGAACCTTTGTTGGACTTCAACCTGGTGTTGTGAGACTTCTTACTGTGCCCACCGCAGTCCATTGCCGGCATCTTCACATCATGTTTTAATAATGGTAGGGATTGGGCCTGTCTGTAGTTTTATCCCATACATCACCAACCTGCTTATTCTCCCTCTCCAGCCTAATTATTTTCTGGGATGTGGGCATCGCTGGCAAGGGCAGCATTTGTTACCCATCCCTAACTGCCCTTGAACAGAGATGAGGCAGATAAAAGTATTGCAAGGCGCAATACTTTTCACTGCATTCTAATACACATGACAATAATAAATCAAATCAAATCAATTTAGGGTCACCATTGACGATGAACTTAACCATACATATTCTGGCTATAAGAGCAAATTAGAGGCTAAACATTCAGCAGTGATTAACTCGGTTCTTGACTTCCCAGAACATTTCCACCATCAACGAAGCACAAGAAAGTAACGTTCCCAAACTTGCCAGGATGCCTGCATCTCTAACAGTATCCAAAGCAATCATCAGCTTAAATGTTCATTCCATCCCCCACCATTGTGCCACAGCCACAATGTGTATACTTTATAAGACGCATTACAGCATATTGCCAAGGCTTTCTTCATTGCAATCTCTCAAATCCATGATTTCCACCATCTAGAAGGACAAGAGGTGCTGATATGTGGGAATGCCACTGTCTGCATTTCATTCCAAACATGATCCAGACCTCTAACACCATTCTTTCATCATTACTAAGTCAAAATATAGCAATGCCCTCCCTAACAGCACTGTGGGTGTACCTACGCCATGTGGGCTGACAAGGTGGCTCACCAGAACATTCTTACGTACCGTTAAAGATGGGTGTTTTGTTTAAAGTTCATTCGTTAGTGTCACAAGTAGGCTTACATTAGCACTGCAAATGAAGTTACTGTAAAAATCCCTAGTCACCAAACCCCAGTGCCTTTTTTGGGTACTCTGAGGGAGAATTTAGCATGGCCAATATACCTAACCAGCTTGACAGTGGGAAGAAACCGGAGTACCCAGAGGAAACACATGCAAACATGTGGAAAATGTGCAAACTCTACACAGACAATGACCCATGCTGGGAATTGATCCCTGGTGCTGTGAGGCAGCAGTGCTAATCACTGTACGACCATGAATGCTGGCCTATCCAACAATGTCCATATCACGAGTGAATAAAAATATGGAATGGATTCTCCGTCAATTAAAATTGGGAACATAGAGATTGCAAGTGTTTTGCTACAGGGTTGGTACAGTGGCACAGTGGTTAGCACTGCTGCCTCACAATACCAGGGACCTGGGATCAATTCCCAGCTTGGGTGACTGTGCAGAGTCTGCACATTCTCCCTGTGCCTGCATGGGTTTCCTCTGGGTTTTCCCCCACTGTCCAAAAGATGTGCTGGTTAGGTGGATTGACCATGCTAAATTCTCCCTCGGTGTACCAGGACAGGCAGTGGAGTGTAACGACTGTGGGACTTTCATAGTAATTTCATTGCAGTGTTAATGTAAGCCTACTTGCGATACATCAGCATATCAAAGTATCAGGGCAGACAAGTGGAGTTTGGGGAGAGATTACCTATGCTTTGACTGAATAAGAGAACAAGCTCAATGTGCTGAAGGGCCTACTCTGCTCCTTTGACCATCACAGAATCAGGATGAAGAATAGGTGCTTGGGTGAGACATTGGATAAATACTGGAACATATGAAACCAATGACCTCAGCTGATTCACTGCCTCCATGATGATCATCAGGACAGAAGCAGAGAAAGTAAGAGGAAATATAATTCAAATCCACTTGACACATATTTCGTCAGTGGAAATTCAATATTTCCAATTTTTTCCACACCCTTGTAAAAATCTTGCTTTCCAGCCAAATATGTACTTTTGGCCCTCGCTAACCTGACTGTAAATATGGAACTTCAGCGCAATCTAGCAGTTCTCATTAACTCTGGTCTTAACACGTGGCTCAAGGAGGGTTAAATCCACTGTGCGGTGTTAGTAACAAAGCCTCTAATCTGCTTCAATGAGAAATGAGCAAAATTTCCCTCTTGAAGTTCCAGAACTTTAGAGCCAGAAAGGAGGCCATTCAGCCCAAGAAACTTGCTCTATCCCTAATTGAAATGTTCCGTGATTCCTTTTGCTGTTACAAGTCCGGCTTATCCATACTCTGCTGTATTGTCTGACAACCTTTATCACTGTCCACAGCTCCACCATTCTTAGTATCATCCGCACATTTGCTAATCAGACCAGTTGTGTTTTCTTCCAAGTCATTTATATATATTACAAACAACAGAGGTTTTACTGCTGATTCCTGCAGAACACCACTGATTACAGACCTCCATTCAGAAAAAAAAACACCTTTCTACCGCTATCTTCTGTCTTCAATGGCCAAGCCAGTTCTGAGTTAGTTCGCCCTTGATGTAAGTTAACCTTTTGCACTAGCCTGCCATGAAGGACCTTGCTAATTTCTTTATTAAAATCCATGCAGACAACGTCCACTGTCCTTCTCTCATCAATCATTTTTGTCACCTCCTCAAAAAACTCGATCAGATTAGTGAAACGTGACTTCCCTCGTACAAAACCATGTTGCCTATTGCAACTAAGACCATTCAGTTTCAGAGGTATATGGATCCTATCCCTAAGAATCTCCTACAATTTCATGATCAATGATGTCAAACTCACTGACCTATATTTACCTGGGTTACCGTTGCTACCCTTCCTAAATAATGGGACAACATTGGCTATCTGCCAATTCTCTAGGACTTCACCTGTAGCCCACGAGGAAACAAAGATTTCTGTTAGAGGCCCAGCAATTTCCTCTCTTGTCTCCCTCAGCAATCTGGGATGGATGCCATCTGGCCTTGTGGATTTGTCTACCTCAATGCTTTTTAATATACCTAATAATTCCTCCCTCGTAATGATGACTTGCTCCAGAGAGTTTACACACCCCTCTAAGTCAATCAATGTGTTCCTCTCCTTTGTGAATACTGATGCAAAGTGTTCATTAAGGATCTCACCCATTTCCTTTGGTTTGACGCATAATTTCCCTCCTTTGAACTTGAGTGGGCCAACTCTTTTTCTAGCTACCCTCTTGTTCCCAATATTTGTATAAAATGCCTTGGAATTCTGCTTAATCTTGCCTGCGAAGGACATTTCATGGCCCCTTCTTGTCTTCTTATCTTCCTGTTTGAGTGCTTTTCTCCTTTCCCTGCATTCTTCAACTGCTTCACTTGTCTTTAGTTGCCGAGACCTTATGTATGCCTCTTTTATCTTTTTGACTAGACGCACAATTTCCCTGGTTATCCATGGTTCCCGAATCCTGCTTTTCCTGCCCTTCCTTTTCAGAGGCACTTGCCTACCTTGCAATCCGATCAACTGCTCCTTAAAAGACTCCCAATTACCAGCTGTGGTTTTACAGCCTCTCCCAAACAACCTCCAAATCTAGCCTAATCACGTTGTAGTTAACCTTCCCCCAATTTAGCACCTTAACCCTAGCACAACACTTGCCCTTTTCCATGAGTGTCCCAGAACTTATGGGATTGTGGTCACTGTTCTCTAACAAACACGGGGAGAACATGCAGACTCCATACAGACAGTGACCCCAAGCCGGGAATCGAATCCAAGTCCCTGCTGCTGTGAGAGATAGCAGTGCTAATCACTGCATCACCATGCTGCCCATCATAGTGATTGCCCTCTTCCTGTTTCTGAACTCTATCCAGTGTCTTGTTACATGATTCTTCCGAGGTGTCCTCCCTCTGTACAGTTGTAACATGGTCCCTCATCAGCATTGCAACTCCCCTACCCCTTTTACCTTTCCATCTGTCTCACCTAAAACATCGATGCCTCAGAACATTTAGCTGCCAGTCCTGTTCCTCTTTTAACCAAGTCTCCATTACCAGGAATACATTCAAGTTCCTCGCATGAATAAAGCTCTTAGTTCATCTTTCTTACCTGTTATATGCCTTGCATTAAAGCAGGTGTATTCTGGACCTCCAGACTCACTGTGTTTGATGTCCCCTAGCCTGCTGTTCCATGCAGCCCAGTTGGGTTAGATCCGAGAGGTAGAAGGCGGGATAGTGTCAAAGTCTGTTGAAACAACACAACACACAAGTCAAATGTGGTGTATTGTGCTTGAGGCAGTTCTGAGACAGCAAAACAAGTTCAACCGCTTTACCTCCAGAGCATATTTCACATATTCGTAGAACCACACAATCCCCACAGTGCGAAGGAGGCTTTTTGGCCCACTGAATCTGTACTAACACACCTTTATTTTATCATATCTAGGTCCTATCCCATAGTCATACACAAGGATTGGGATTCTCCCAAAAAAATTCTAAGTGCCAAAATTGCATAAAAACTGGAATAAATTCCACTGGTTTTTACAACACGAGTTTCAAAATGAATCTCCCACACGCTGTACAGTGCAGAGTGCACTAGCGTGAATATCATTAAAATGCTGTGATAAGGGGGGGCTACTTCCCACTGGAGAGGTGGGCAGTGTACTGTTGAGTGGACGACTGCGCATGTGCTAATCTGTCAGTGCCAAGGTCGGTGCATTATGCAGCTGTCTCACAAAGATGACCTCCCAATCGCTGGTCAGTTCAACTGCTGGCCAGCCCCACAACCCCGTGTCACTGGCCATGTAACCCCCCCCCCCCCCCTTCCCAAATCGCTGGTCTCACGGATGTGCCCTGCCCAGCTCACCTTGTCTTGTCCCCCCTCCCTTGCTGGCAGCCCTGACCATCCCCCTCACAGCCCTGACCCACCTGAAAGCCCCAGTGCCCTCCTTTCCCCCAGCAGACTGGACCCTCTCCCCACCCTGATGGAATGCAGGATGGCAATCCCCCATTGCTTAGCCCTCTTCCCTCTGTCATTGCCAATGCAGAGTGACAGAAGGATCCACCACCCCTACCGATCTCCTCCTCCAGAAGTTCTCCCTTGAAAGGTCCTGCCCTGCTTCTGGCCCCGCCTCCTTGGCACTGCCAATGCCTGGTGGACAGTGCCAAGGGGTCCCCTGGGCATTTCCACTTTGCCCCTCAGGCAGTGCCAGGGGGCCAGGCTGGAATTGCCAAGCTGGCAATGCCCAGGAGCATCCTCCCTTGTCTCTAAACTGCTTGAGGAACTCCATGGTTCCCCCTTCATTCTAAAGGGTTTGGACCACCTACTCCCCATTAGTGGGGAGCTACTGTAAATCCCACTGGGATGAAATACTCCTGGTTGGGGGCGGGGGTGGGGGTTGGTAGAGGGGAGGGGCTAATGGGCCTGGAGACTTCAGTCCTAGACCGCTAATTATATGTAAATGGTCATTACAATCATTTATACTGATTTCTGGCGCACAGCTGATGTTGCTAGAAATCCGATGGCAAGAGACGCACAGAGTGGCGCCCAACGGTATGCCTGCTACATGGCAGTTCTTGAATCTCCTGGCCCACTGCACTATTAAAGCAGTGCTATAGGATAGAAGAATCGTTTCCAAGAAGTTTCAAATTCAATTGCAAGTTATCAACATGTATCAATCAAGGTATAGGAATTACCTCTATCCACTCACAATTATTGATTAAAGTTACTTCATGCATAAAATATAAATGTTAAAATCAATCACTGCTGTTGCTTAATTATAATCATCATGAAGACTTTCTCATATTACCTGACCTAATTCATTATTGTTATAAGCTATCACTGACATCCCAGATTGTGTCTAAGTTTTGTACATTTCAATCACCCCTCTCATATCCAGGTGGCTGCTTTAATTAATTTTCTCAGACTAAAGGCCTTTATTAGATATATTCTATCACTTTCTCCTTTGCAATAAGGCATTGGTTCTTTCCTGGGTCAACTTTAATGAAGACCTTTAGTTTTTCTAAAAAAAACTCACATATTTATCCCACTAATCTCCTTAAATTATGCATCTTGAGACACTAAAGGACAAGTTAGCATAGCTAATCCAGCTAACCTGCACATCTTTGGATTGTGGGAAAAAACTAGAGAACCTGAAGGAAACTCACGCAGACACATGGAGAATGTGCAAACTCCACACAGACAGTCAACCAAGCCTCGAATCAAACCAGGGTCTTGTGAGACTTTATAAGTATTAATGTATATTTCTCTACTTTATTGTGTACAAGCTGAAAACAGCAGTGCATTGTTCTAGGTACCTCATTCTATTACCATAGGGATGTGTGTAAGTTGGAATCATTGAGATGCAGTTGACATAGGGGAAACTACAATTTGATTCAGTTATCTCACATATTTTAAAAGGAGATTGCGTGGAACATTTTATGTTGCAACTGAAGGCACATTCTGACCTTGTACTTCATAAAAGAGAATTACCCTGCATTATTTGGAAGGACTTTGATAAAGAAATTGAGGCTAAATTGGAAAGTAGTAAACAGATTCACAGAGGCTCATCTGGGCCTGGATGAGATCCTGGACAGACACTAGGAGGTGTCGAGAGATTAAAGATGTGGAGGTGAATATATGGGCAAAACTGGAGCATGACAGCCCGGCCAGTACCATATACAAATAGACCCAAACTAGAGAGATTAGTAGAGTTGGGCATTTTGGAATCAGTGGCCACGAACGAGTAGGTCACCACATGGTCCTGGGCATAAAGACAGATCGACCCATGAGGCTATGTGGAGACTTTAAAGTCATGGCGAATTTAAACTTATGTGTGGAACAATATCCATTATCCCTCATCAAGGATCTCTTTAGCGTGGCTGGGGGAAAAATATTCACTAAGTTGGATCCTTCCCAAGCGTATCTGCAAGTGGGGATGGCTGAGGATTCAGAACCACTGTTAATGATTTTCATTAATGGTGGTTGTGAAAGAAGTGGCCACATTTTGGAATTGCTTCGTCTCCAGCTGTTTTCCATAGGGCAATGGGCCAATACTAAGTGCTCTTCAGGGCATGCAGTGCTATTGTTGTCTAACAAGGGGCATACACGCGACGGGTTGTGAGAGGCTTGCTCTTGGATTTTTTTTTCGAGAGTATCCTAGTGCTTCTGTCGTTAGTGTACGCTTGACCTGGACCATTTGATGAGCAACACGACAGCTCAGTGACTATCGCTGTGCTGTGCAGAATCATGGATTTGGGCCTGTGTCAGTGGGTTTTGTCCTGGTGCTCCGGTTTCCTCCCACATCCCAAAGATGTGCTCTTAGGCTAATTGGCAAAACAAATTCTCCCTAAATTGTCTCAAATTTGGTTTTTAATCCATAGATCTATAAACATGGACAGGGATCGTGGGTAGAGGTGGGAGCATCGGGGCGGTGGCGTGGGCTCATTGGGCCGAAGGGCCTGTTTCCCGTGCTGTTTTGTTCTTTGTTCTTTGTAGTCTTAGGATGAACTAAATGTTTGGGAAGCTGTTCAGTTACAGACTTTAATAATTTTTTCTGGGTTCTGATTTCAGTAGAAGTTGTTTTTGATTTGATTTGATTTATTATTGTCACATGTATTAACACACAGCGAAAAGTATTGTTTTTTGCATGCTGCACCGAAAAAGCATGCCATTCATAGAGAAGGAAAGAAGAGAGTGCAGGAGGTAGTGTTACAGTAATAGCTAGGGTGTAGAAAAAGGTCAACTTAATGCGAGATAGGTCTATTCAAAAATCTGACAGCAACAGGGAAGAAACTTCTTGAGTCATCGATATGTGACCTCAGACTTTTTTATTTTTTTCCTGATGGAAGAAGGTGAAAGAGAGAATGTCAGGAGTGCGTGGGTTTATTGATTATGCTAGCTGATTTTTCGAGGCAGCGGGAAGTGTAGACTGAGTCAATGGATGGAGGCTGGCTTGTGTGTTAGACAGACTGAAATATCTCCTCATCCATTTTAAGGAGTGTGATGGAATACTCCCACTTGCCTGGCGGCTCCACAAACACCCAAGAAGCTTGACACCATCCAGGGCAAAGCAGCCCACTTGGTTAGCTACAAACATCCACTCTCTTCACCACCGACACTCAGTAGCAGCAGTGTGTACTATCTACAAGATGCACTGCAGCAATTCACCAAAGATCCTTAGACAGCATCTTCCAAACCCACGACCACTTCTATCTAGAAGGACAGCAGGTACATGGGAAAATCATCAACTGCAAGTTCCCCTCCAAGCCGTTCACCATCCTGACTTGGAAATATATCCCTATTCCTTCGCTGGGTCAAAATCCTGGAATTCCCTCCCTAACAGCATTGTGGGTCAACTCATAGCATATGGACTTCAAGAGTATGGTCCACCATCATCTTCTCAAGGACAACTAGGAATAGGCAATAAATGCTGGCAAGCCAGCGTCGCCCATGTGCCATGAATGAATAAAAAGAACAACTTTGGAATCAACCTGATGGATACACGTTTGACATGTTTGACATATGTTTCTTTGGGGTTTCCCAAAGCTTATCCAATTCTGATCCAACTAATGTGTGCAGAATGGCATTGCAGTCCAAAAGGGTCTGACTGACTGGTTCATGGACCCATTATAATGCAAAAGAAGACCATTTAGCTCATCAAGTCTATGCCAACCATCTAACAAAGTACCTTAGCCAGGCCTTATCTCGTAACATTTACCGCAAAATGTCTCATAACATTTACAACCAACACGTCTTGTGACACTAATCTATCTACCCTGCACATCTTTGGATGGTATATACTTCCTGCCAGTTGTTATGAAGTTGGTGCTTAGAGTTTCAGGTTTATTTGTTGATGTCACAAGTAGGCTCACATTAACACTGCAGTGAAGTGACTGTGACAATCCTCTGGTCGCCATACTCTGACACGTGTTCCTGTACACTGAGGGAAAATTTAGCAGCTAACCAGCATACATTTCGTTCTGTGCGGGGGGATACCTGAGCGCCCGGAGGATACACATGCAGACACAAAGAGAACGCCTAAACTCCACTCAGACAGTGAACCCAGCTGGAAACTGAACCTGGATTCGTGGTGCTGTGAGGCAGAAGTGCTACCCACTATACTACCATGTGCCACCATTAAATCCATAAATTCTTTGCAGTGCAGAGGAGGCCTTTCAGCCCATCTGACAATAATCCCACCTAGGCTGTCTTTTCATAACCCCATATATTTGTGCCATGAGGCAGCAGTGCCAAACACTGTGCCATCATGCCATTAATTTCTTGGGTGCTGCTTTATCATGACTTGTGTGAGTTATTGCCAATTGATGAAAGAACATTGGGACAACAGCATAATTTTTGTCAAAAAGCAGAATTTGTCGCAATGATATTATGGCCACATTGCTGATATTATCTCAACCTTCACTGGGGTGTGTGCCAAAGGAGAGGGTGGGAGATCTTTTTGTTCCACCAGTGACATTCTGAATAATCATGAGTCTCAGCTGAAACCAAAGTGGCACAGTGGTTGGCACTGGTGCCTCGCAGTGCCAGGGTGCCAGGTTCAATTCCAGCCTCGGGTCACTGCCTGTGTGGAACTTGTACACAGAGGTTATGGGAGCAGGACATGAGTGGGATTTTGTTTAGCACAGAATCGATGGACCAAAGGATCTTCTTCAGCACTGTAGGGAGTCCATGATAAAGGGAGGCAGCTTCAGGTCCACTCACTGTCTCGGGATTACAGTGATCAAACATACACCTTTTTATTTGTTCTGTCTGCTCAAAAGAGATACAAACAGTATTTTACAGTGATTAATGAGTTTATAACTTCAAAGGCCATCTTGCCTGAAGGATTCCCCTTTTTATCATTCAGAAACAAATGTCAAATCTTCGTCTTTTTGAAATAATTTTTTTTCCAGCTGGCCATTTTCTGTACTGTAAGCAAGTTTCGACAAGTCCAACACTCATGAGGAAGGCAGCAATTCTGAGCTGAACTCCAGCTCACTCTCTTCACCATTGTTCAGGTGTCAGGTTTGATGAGGGGATCACAAGTCACTGCTATGAACTTGGAAGTGCCGCAGGCTTAGGAATTTACTTCAGGCAGAGCTGACTGAAGTTCAGCTATACCCTCTCGTGCTTTGACAGGTGCGCTCCTACTGTTTTTATGCCTCTTGAGTTTGGTGCCAAATTGACGGTACTGTACGCGACTGTGGATGGTGAGTGCAGCAATTCAAAATGCAGATCATTAATAAAAGTTGCTTTTATACTTGTCATGCTTTTAGTTTGGATTGTGGGAAGGAATTCTTTATCAACAGGATGTCTTGGATGCTTTACATTTCAGAATTACACAGAGATGACTTTTAAAAAAAAAATCTGCTGTGGTGGGATTTGAACCCATGTCCCCAAAACATTAGCTGATTTTTTTTCTGGACGAGTAGTCTACTGATAATACCACTAGACCATCACCTCCCCCATGCTTCCCTTGTGGGTGGCACAGTAGCACAGTGGTTAGCACTACTGCTTCACAACTCCAGGAATCTGGGTTCAATTCCCTGCCTGAGTGGAGTTTGCACATTCTCTTCGTGTCTACGTAGATTTTCTCTGGGTGCTCCAGTTTCCTCCCACAATCTAAAGATGTGTGGGTTAGGTTGATTGGTCATGCTAAAATTGTCCTGAGATGCATGGATTAATGATAAATATGTAGGAATATGGGAGTAGGATTGTGGTTAGTACAGACTCGATGGGCTAAATAGCCTCTTTCTGTGCTGTAGGGTTTCTATGACACTATTATTAATTTATTATGCGCTAGTGGGCTTATATTAACACTGCAGTGAAATTACTGCAAAAATCTCCAAGTTGCCACATTCTAGCATCTGTTTGGCGACAACGAGGGAGAATTTAGCATGGCCAATGCACCTAACCAGCATGTCTTTCAGACCAGGAGGAAAATGGAGCACCAGAAGAAACCCATGCAAACATGGGGAGAATGTGTACACACAGTGATCCAAGGTTGGAATTGAAGCTGGGTCCCTGTTGTTGTGAGGCTGCAGTGCTAACCACTGTGCTACCATTCCTCCCACTGCTACCCATTGCATAGAGTTATCGAGTATAGAAACAGACCCTTCAGCCCAACTGGCCTGTGCTGACCCATGCTGCCTTCACAGCCAGTCTCAATTGCCTGCTTTTGGTCCATATCCCTCTAATCCTTTCCCACCCGTGTATTTATCCAAATGCTTTTTAAATGTTGCTATTGAACCTGTCTCAACCACTTTCTTTGGCAGCTCATTCCATACATATTTCATCTTCTGCGTGATGAAATTGCCCCTCAGATCTCTCTTAAATATTTCCCCTCTCAGCTCAAACCTGTGCCATCTGTATTCTCCTTCCCAGGGAAAAAGACGTGGGATGGAATTTTCCTATCCTACCCACCATGGGAATTGTAGCAGGTGGGATACGGACCATATAAAGGTCCATTGGCCTTGAGTGGGATTTTCTAGTCTTGGGATAAGCACAGCTGAAAGTCTCACCTTATCTATGCTCATCCTATCTATGCCCCTCATGATTTTACACACCTCAGTAAGGTCATCCCTCATTCTCCTACATTCCAAGGGATAGACTCCTCGCCTGCCAATCACTCTCTGTAACTCAGGCCCGTTGGCCCTGGCAACAACCTTGTAAATCTTCTTTGCACTCTTTCCAGTTTGTCAATGCCTTTCCTATGACAGGGTGACCAAAAGTGTGCACAATTCTCCAATGTGGCCTTACCAACACCTTATACAACCTATAATGTAATGTCCCAATTCCTATACTGAAATCTCTGACTGATGAAGGCCAGTGTGCTAAATGCCTTCTTCATCACCTTGTCTACCTGTGACCCCACTTTCAACAAATGATTACTTCTACCCAATGATCCGTCTGTCCCTCAGCACAATTTCTATATGTGTAAAGCTTGATACAGAGACCTTTGAAATATTTACTTCTTGCTTCAACCCTAACTTCCAGCTCCTCCTACAGCTTTGCTTATTTGACTCTGAGTCCACACCAAGGCCTAACTAATCAGGCACAGTGAACATCAATAGTAAGCAGACTCAAATAATCAAACGCAACAATTGAACACTACAGACTACCACTGCCCCATTCAGCTTTCTTCTTCCAGGTAGCAAGTTCAAGATAGATTGATAGACAGGCAGATAAAAGACAGGAAGGCATCTTTCATTGTTAGGCTATACAGTGGAATGTGGATAATCAGTCTTGACAATCCTCCGTTATGCGCACAGCATTGTGGCATTGCTGCCTCTAAGCGTCACGGACCCTGGTTCAATTCCAGTCTTGAGTCACTGTCTGTGTAGAGTTTGAACATTCTCCCTGTGTCTGCTTGGGTTTCCTCCACAATCAAAAGATCATATAATTATAAGTGCAGAAAGAGGCCCTTAGATCCATCGAGTCTGCATCAACCACAATCCAACACAGGCCCTACCCCTCCGTATCCCTACAAATTTTATCTGCTAATCCCTCTAGTCTTCACATCTCAAGGCACTAAGGGGCATTTTTTTTAGCATGGCCAATCAACCTAACCCCGCATATCTTTGGACTATGAGAGGAAACCGGAGCACCCGGATAAAACCCATGCAGGCACAAGAAGAATGTGCAAACTCCACACAGACAGTGACCTGAGCTGGGAATTGAATCCAGATCCCTAGAACTGTGAAGCAGCAGTACTGACCACTGTGCTACCATGCCGCCCCGGGTTGTGTAGGTTAGGTGGATTGGATATGCTAAAATTGCCCTTAATGTCAGGGGACTAGCTAGGGTAAATACATGGGGTTATGGGGACAGGGTCTGGATGGGATTGTGGTCGGTACAGACTCGATGGGCCGAATGGCCTCCTTCTGTACTGTAGGGATTCTACGAATGATTCCATGAATAATTATCACTGGGCAGACCTGGAGTGAGAGAACCTGAGAGTTTATTGTCCCCGTGCTTTGGACTAAGTCTTGGTGATAGCAGATGTGAAATTCCATGGGAGAGTTCTGTTTTGACATGCCGGGCTGAATTCTCCAGCCATTCACACTGGCGGGATTCTCCAGTCCCGCCAGCAGCGCGTTCCTGCCCGTGGGTATCCCACCGGCATGATGTGACATCAATGGGAATTCCCACTGACTGTGGTGGGACTAGGGAGCCCTATTGCTGGCAAACAAGGTGCCACTTCTGGGCTAGGAGGCCAGAGAATCTAAGCTGGCTGGTCAAGGGAGATCTACCTCCTCCCCTCCCTGCGCCCCCATCCTTTATAATCCAGTTGGGAATTTTCCAGAAAGCTTGCCACACTACCGAACTTGCAAAAGTCAGGTGACTCACCCCCCCATGCTCCTCCCCTCCCCTCCAGCATCTCCTCCACTCTCCCACATCCTCCCCCACCCCCACCCTCACCTCCCCACCAGCCCACCTCTGCAGCCATCTTACAGTTCATCAGAGTCAATGCTAAAAGAAATACAGCTTAAAAAATAAAAATCATGATATATCATCCTGCCTGCACTAGCATGACATCTCACATTTCATTATGTAAATGACACAAACCAGCTTTCAGAAGCCAGTTACCCAAATTTTAATGAAAAGACGGTCCATATTTAAACAATTTTAAGCATTATGATTGGAAGCTGGGAAGATTTCTTTAACAGAACTCTCTGAACGTTCAGCTTTAATGGATTCCAGCAGGATAGCCATAGCTCCATTACTACAGCAATAACTAGGGGTGGCACGGTGGCACAGTGGTTAGCACTGCTGCCTCACAGTGCCAGGGACCTGGGTTCAATTCTGGCCTCAGGGTCACTGTCTGTGTGGAATCTGCACATTCTTCCCATGTCTATGTGGGTTTCCTTCAGGTGCTCATGTTTCCTTCCACAGTTCGGGTTAGGTTGATTAGCCATGTTAAATTGACCCTAGTGTCAAAGGGATTAACAGGATAAATGTAAAGGATTACGGGAACAGGGTTAGTTGGGATTGTAGTCAGTACAGATTCAATGGGCTGAGCAGCCTCCTCTGCACTGTAGGGATTCACAGACCTGAGACTCTGTGTGGCAGTCAGAGGTTGTGGCCTCAGATGCCACCCCAGAAATTAGATGTGCCAGTGCAGGAGAGCAGCTGTGCTGCACTGTTGGAGGTGCAGTTTGATATTAAACCAAGGCTCGGTTTAGCCTCAGGTGGAAACCTTGGTCCAATTTCAAGAAAAGAATAAAGACATCCTCCTTGCTTTGTAAACAGAAGATGTTGGAAATACTCAGTGAAGAGCTAAACAGATCTTCTGGTCTCTGGAGTAACAGGGACTGGAACTCTGACTGAAATGTGTGTCCGGACTTTATGGAAGTCCTCACCTGTAGTCCTGCATGGGAATTTCACTGAAATTTTCAACTTCCAATGGACAATTCCCCTGCTCACTGGGACCCTTTATCAATGGCTCCAACTCTGAGTGAGTGTTGAAGACTTTGGACAGTTTGATTTGATTTATTATTGTCACATTTATCAATATACAGTGGCAATTATTGTTTCTTGCGTGCTATACAGACAAATCATACTGTTCATAGAGAAGGAAAGGAGAGAATGCAAAATGTAGTGTTACAGGCATAACTAGGGTGTAGAGAAAGATCAACTTAATGTGAGGTAGGCCCATTCAAAAGTCTGACAAGTAAAAAGCTGTACTTGAGTCAGTTGGCACGTGATCTCAGACTTTTGTATCTCTTTCCTGATGGAAGAAGGTGGAAGGGAGAATGTCTGAGGTTCGTGGGACCCTTAATTATACCGGCTGCTTTGCCCAGGCAGTGGGAAGTGTAGATGGAGTCAATGGATGGGAGGCTGGTTTCTGTGATGGATTGGGCTACATTCATGACCTTTTATAGTTTCTTGCGGCCTTGGACAAGCTGTGATATATCCAGAAAGGATGTTTTGTTCTGATCTACTAACCCAAATAGTTAATGAGGAAATGTTAGATAGATTATAACCTAGTATAATTCCTAGGTAACTATACAACTGCTCCACCTCCCATCACCCATCCTGACCATTCCTTCATCTACCTGCCTGGCTACCCCCTAATCAACCAACTACCAACGCCAGTCCGACTTCGTACCTACCCCAGCTGCCCCTCGACTATCTCCGCGATCCAATTACCCTCCCAACCCAACCTGCACCCCTCCTGACTTCACCTGGCTTCCCACTCGAACGGCACTTACACATCAATGACCTGCTCACGGCTGAGATTGTGCTCTGCAAGGGCCACTCACCTTCCGATCTCATTGCGACATTGGTCCAAAATGGAAAAAGGAGCTGAACTGGAGAGGTGAGGTGATAGTGACTGCCCTTGACATCATGGCACATTTGGCAGTATGTGGCGTCCATGTGCCCCATGGTATCAATGGGAAAAGGGGCAAAATTCTCCACTGGCTGGTGTCATACCTGGCAAAATGGAGAAGAGTGTGTGGTTGCTGGAGGCTAATCATCTTCACCTCAGGACATTACTGCAGGAGTTCCTCAGTGTAATGTCCTTGGCCCAACCATCTTCAGCTGCTTCATCAATGACCTTCCTTCCACTATGAGGTCAGAAGTGGGGATATTTGCTGATGATCAAAGAACAAAGAAAATTACAGCATTGGAACAGGCCCTTCAGCCCTCCAAGTAGGCACTGACCATGCTGCTCGACTGAACTAAATCCCCTGCTCTTCTGGGGATTATATCTCTGTATTCCTATCTTATTCATGTATTTGTCCAGATGCCCCTTAAAACTCACTATTGCATCTGCTTCCACTACCTCCCCCAGCAGAGAGTTACAGGCGCCCACCACCCTTTGTGTAAAAAAACTTGCCTCGTACATCTCCTTTGAACATTGCCCTTGCACCTTAAATCTATACCCCTTAGTAATTGGCTCTTCCACTCTGGGAAAAAGCTTCTGACTATCCACCCTGTCCATGCCCCTCATAATCTTGTCGGCTTCTATCAGGTTGCCCCTGAACCTCCGTTGTTCCCTGGAGAACAAACCAAGTTTCTCCAACCTCTCCTCATAACTAATGCCCTTCATACCAGGCAACATCCTGGTAATTCTTTACTGTACTCTGTCCAAAGCTTTCACATCCTTCTGTTAGTGTCGCAACCAGAGTTGAACATTATATTCCAAGTATGGGGCCTGACTAAGGTTCTATAAAGCTTCAACATGACTTGCCAATTTTTAGACTCAATGCCCCAGCCATAATTGCACAATATTTGGAATTAAGAATCTACTGATGACCACAAAACCATTGTTGATTGATAGGAAAAAAAAACCCATTTACTTCACTAATGTCCCTTGAGGAAGGAAATCTGCCGTCTTTACCTGATCTGGCCTACATGAGAGTCTAGAGCCACAGCAATGTGACTAATTCTTAACTGCCCTCAGGGATGGACAGTAAAAGTTGGCCAGCTGGTGAACCCCATGTCCCACGAATGAATAAAAAAAGAAATTGGATAAGAGATGACTAACTGGGGGGAACTGAACTGAAGAAGTTCCATTGAACCTGAAAACTGATCCAGCTTCATCCTCATTGTCTTAAGATGCTAAAAGTTCTTCAATTAGAATCCTTCCCAAATCTTGTCTTGTTGTTTCAAGTTAAAACCAGAAGCACTCATTCAATTTATGGCTTTTTATCACTGCCAGGCAAGTTTTAATCTCTTCAATGTATACCAGGCTGTATTAATTAAGTTCATCGGAATTGTTCATCGAGAAGTCCGCAGATATACACCATGCATGCCTTGGTATGCAATTTTATTCTTTAGGGACTGCAATCACTTGCAACGTATGGACTGAATCTGGTCTTCTTAGCAATTCCATGCGTTATAATGCTCCCTTGAACAAACATAGATGGATGAAGCCAGCTGGTGTGGGTAGCTTCAAATGTTACACATCAAAACGGACTGGTGGTATCAGCGTCTTCCTCCACCCCAACATTCTTTCAGAAGTTTCCGCCATCTCAGATAATAAAAGACTCCTTCCTAGTTCTTACCCACATTCCCCCATTTGAATCGCACGATCCTGTGCTGTTTTTGAACTTCAGCGATTCCTGGAATGATCGTACAAGGCTGAAAGGTTTGAGGAATTTTGGATTCTGCAGTACATCAGCCCGGGAGACTGCTGGCCGGATATAGGAGGCTTCTTCATTCAGAGAGGAAAGGCAACCCAAAAACCGCCCCTTCAAACACAACCACACAGTAATGAATCTCCAGTAACTTCCCAATGCCAGGCAAGATTTGGCCGAGAGGTATTATCACTTATTGATTTATTAGTGCCACAAGTTGGCTTGCATTAACACTGCAATGAAGTTACTGCATAAATCCCCTTGTTGCCACACTCTGGCGCCTGTTCGGGTACACTGAGGGAGAATTTAGCATGGCTAATTCCCTGGATCAGCACATCTCTCAGACCGTGGGAGGAAATCGGAGCATCCAAAGGAAATCCATGGGAGGAGAACATGTATATTCCAAACAGATCATATAATCCGACATGCAGAAGAGGCTATTCAGGTCTGTACTGACTCTCTGACAGAATACCTTACTCCTGCTCTCTTCTTGCCCCATTCCTGGCAACCTTACACATTGAGCATGGCTAATCCATCTAATCAAGGCATTTTGGGGTGCTAGGGGGCAATTTAAGATGGCCAATGCATCTTTGGGGTGCAGGAGGAAAATGGACCATCCAAAGGAAACCCACTCAGACATGGGAAGAATGTGCACACTGACAGTGACCCTATACTGGAATTGAACCTGGGTCCCTGGAACTGTGAGGCACCAGAACTAAGCACTTTGCCATCGTGCTGCCCTAAACCAGAAAACGTGTGACATCTTAATGAAGTTAACAGTGGTTAGAAAGCAACTGTGTAAAACGTAGCAAGATGTTAAATATAATAGAGAGCGAGAACTGTGAAGCGGGTGACTAAATTACAGATAGGGGAAATTGTGAAACAGTCCATTAAGCTCATCTGTTTTGCATTAAGCTCAATTCCGCCACTGCTAAGATTGTTCCTGCTGTTATGTGTCCACTTGAATCGCAGATTTATTTTCCTAACTCTGCCATTGGTTGGAGGTGACACACGGAACTATCCACACCTGAATTTTTGGGTGTCACTGTCAATGTTCTTTTACATTGGTTGCTGGGCACGGTGCGGTGGCACAGTGGTGACACTGCTGCCTCACAGCACCAGGGACATAGGTTTGACTCCCGGCTTGGGTCACTGTCTCTGCGGAGTCTGCACATTGTCTGTGTGGGTTCCCTCCAGGTGCTCCGGTTTTCTTAGAAAATAGCACAGTAGAGGCCCTTCGGCTTTCGATGTTGTGCCAAGCTATGTCCAAACGCAAGATCAAGCTATCCCACTCCCTATCATTCTGGTGGGCTCCACGTGCCTATCCAATAATCATTTGAAAGTTCCTAAAGTATCCAACTCCACTATCACAGCAGGCAGTGCATTCCAACCCTAACAACTCTCTGAGTAAATATTCTTTACTCAGACATCCCTCCTATATCTCCCACTATGAAGCTTAAAGTTATGATTCCTAGTAACAGCTACATCCACGCAAGGAAATAATCTCTGCACATCCACTCTATCTATCTCCCTCATCTCCTTGTAAACCTCTATTAAGTAGCCTCTTACCTCCTCCGCTCTAAAGAGAAAAGCCCCAGCTCCCTCAACTTTTCCTCATAAGACCTACCCTCCAAACCAGGCAGCATCTTGGTAAATCTCTTCTGCACTCTCTCCAATGCTTCCACATCCTTACAGTGAGTGACCAGAACTGCACACAATGTTCCAAATGTGGTCTCACCAAAGTCATGAATAGTTGCAGCATAACCCCACAGCTCTCAAACTCCTAAACTCAAAACCCCTGTTAATAAACGCTAGCGCACAATAAGCCTTCTTCACTGCTCTATCTACTTGAGTGGCAACCTTCAGAGATTAATGGATATGAATCCCAAGATCTCTCTGTTCCTCTACATTCCTCAGAACCCTTCTGTTTCATCCCACAGTCCAAAAGATGTGCGGGTTAGATATATTGGCCATGCTAAATTCTCCCTCAGTCTACCCAAACTGGCGCCATAGTGTGGTGACCAGGGGATTTTCACAGTAACTTCACTGCAGTGTTAATGTACTTGTGGCACTAATCAGAACAAAGAACAATGAAAATTACAACACAGGAACAAGCCCTTTGGCCCTTCAAGCTTACACCAAATATGCTGCCTGACTGATTTAAATCCCCTGAAACTTGCAGGGTCTATTCCTGTCCTATTTATGTATTTGTCTAGGCCCCCCTTAGAAGTCAATTTCGTATCTGCTTCCACTACTTCCCCTGTAGCGAGCTCTAGGCAACCACCACCCTCTGTAAAAAATAAATAAATTTAAACTTGCACTTTAACTCTCGCTGGTCAAAATGTTGAATAAATTTTCTTAGACTTATGGGTGGGGTTTGTGCTGGGAGAGGGTTCCATCCCAGGCAGGGAAAAGTCAGGCAGATGTCTTAAAGGGGCAGAAGTGTGTCACATTTAAAAACATATTGCAACCATGGACTGGGCCTATTTGAACATTCCACTAGTCAATTAGAAGAAAGTAGCTGCTGAAAGAAATTGTAGAAATCTCTGAGAACATCTCACGCTGTCTATCCTGTTGAAGCAGGAAACAGGAATTCACAATGGAGAATCAGGAATACTAGATTCTACTGGATCCATCTGGCCCATCACAAATCACAGTCTGGTTACAGCACAGAGGAGGCCATTCGTCCCATTATTTTGATTTGATTTATTATTGTCACATGTATTGGGATACAGTGAAAAGAATTGTTTCTTGCACACTATACAGATATAGCACGCCATTTGTAGACAAGGAAAGGAGAGAGTGCAGAATATAGTATTATAGTCATAACTAGGGTGTAAAGAAAGATCAACTTAATGCAAGGTAGGTCCATTCAAATGTCTGTTGGCAGTTGGGAAGAAGCTATTTCTGAGTCAGCTGGGACGTGATCTGAGACTTTTGTATCTTTTCCCCGACGGAAGAAGGTGGAAGGGAGAACGTTCGGGGTGTGTGGGGTCCTTGTTTATGCTGGCTGCTTTGCCAAGGTAGTAGGAAGTGTAGTTAGAGTCAATGGATGGGAGGCTGGTTTGGGTGCTGGACTGGGCTTCATTCACCACCCTTTGTAATTTTTTGTGGTCTTGGGCAGAGCAGGAGCCATACCAAGCTGTGATACAACCAGAAAGGATGCTTTCTATGGTATATTTGTCAAAGTTGGTGAGAGTTGTAGCAGACATAGCAATTTTTTTTTTAGTCTTCTGAGAAAGTAGAGGTGTTGGGGGGCTTTCTTAACTATAGTGTCTTGGGGGGACCAGGACAGGTGATCTGGACACCTAAAAACTTGAAGTTGGCAACCATTTCTGCTTCATCCCATTGATTAAGACAGGGGCATGTTCTCCTTAATGCTTGCAGAAGTCAATGACTATCTCTTTAATTTTGTTGACATTGAGGAAGAGATTATTGTCATCGCACCAGTGCACTACATTCTCTATCTTTATGTCTTCGTTAATTCTCTATAAAAGAAACTCAGCCAGCCTTGCTTCCTTATAACCCTGTGACATTCTATTTTTAAGTTAATTGTCCAATTCTCCTTCGAAGGCCTTGATTGACGTTGCCTCTATTGGAGGATCCGCGAGTATATTCCGGATCTTTCAGTTTGCAGAATTTCTCCTCATGTCACCTTTGCTTAGTTTGACAATTGCCTTAAATTGATAAAGTAAAAGGGTATAAGATGGAGGAGAAGGTCACAATTCTCCATCTTAAGCTTTTCTTTCATATTCCGTACACTTACTGTCTCAATGTAAAAACCCTTCCTACCCACATACCAGGCCATCTCTCTATTTTTATATTCATTTGTGAGGCATGGACATCGCTGGTTGGCCAGCATCTGTCACCCATTCCTAGTTGCCCTGGGAGCGCAGGTGAGAATCAACCACATTGCTGTGGTTCTGGAGTCACATGTAGGCCAGACCAGGTAAGGATGGCAGATTTCCTTCCCTAAAGGACATTAGTGAACCAAATGGGTTTTTCCAACAATTGACAATGGTTTCATGGTCATCAGTAGATTCTTAATTCCAGATTTTTTTTTATTGAATTCAAATTCCACCATCTGCCATGGCGGGATTCGAACCTGGGTCCCCAGGGTGTTACCTGAGTTTCTGGGATTAACAGTCTGGTGATAATACCACGAAGCTATCACCTCTTGTTCTTAATTTTGCTACATCTTGTTGCAATCCCTCACTGCTACAGCTCAATATCCAATATATTTCTCCTTTTTAATTCTGATGAAGATTCAGGACTCTGCTTTCTCCCCCCTGCGGATGCTGTCAAACCTGTTGTATTTTTCTGTCATTCTCTGTGGATTCCAGAGCCCGAAGTATGTTACTTATCTCAGGTTGATGTCCTCGGATTCTTGACACTTTTGCCAATGGGATGAGTTTCTCCCCTTCTACTCGATGCAGACCCTTCATGATTTTTGAATAAGCAGCAGTAAGTACCTTAATCTATTTCGTCTCTCATACCCTCCAGTCAGTGACACATAATAGAGTCACACCCTGGGATTCTCTGGTATTCCTGGGGCATTTTTCTCGACAGTGGGAGATGGCGTGCCATTGGCCAGTGGTGGAATCTTGCAGTCCCGTTGCTATCAATGGGAATTCCCACTGATTCCACCTCACACCACCAGGAATCACTCAGTGGGAGTGATGGGACCGGGGGATCCAGCTGGAGTGAAGAGTCAGAAGATCGCATCTAAAGAGCCGTGGGTTGGAATTTTCTAGTCGTTCTCGCTGGAAAGACTGGAAGATCCTGCAATGAGGTTTCCCAATGGCGGAAAGGGGGCATACGAAGGAAACCCCACTGGCGGAGTAATCAGGTGATCCTGCAACAAGCCAATGGCAGACTATATCAGTCACTGCCAAACACGCAGGAGTGCATGGAAAATCCCGCCCATACAGTTTTCCAGCACAGAATTGGCCTATCCTATCAGTGTTGGCCATCAGGATCAAGATGTGAAGTACTTAGCTTTGACAGGCAGACTGGGCGTACCGCAGAATAAATACATTACACAGAGATATTTGTTGGGAAACAGTTAAAAATAGAGTTCAGCCACAAATGAACGCCAATAATTTATGGGTACCAATAATTTGTACAGTCTCCATGCAGAGTGACGTCAATTTTACAATTCAACAGCTCACATCAAGCGTTCTGTTGATATTACATATGTGATGAAAAATCAAATGGTAGAAAATGCCTTTCCATTATCTGTCCCCAGTGGGTAACGGAAACTGGAGTTTGGTTGTGAGTTCCAAGGTATTGATCTCAAACATAAGGTACAGAAATTTCCTCAGTAAATAATGACGATAAATACAACGCAAAATGATAAAAGAAAGGATATTTAGTTTTGATCATCAAGGGAGGAAGGTTACGTATAAACTCTCAAAGAGACTGAAGGTTTACCAGGCTGATTCCTGGGATGTCAGGTCTGTCATATGAGGAGAGATTAAGTCAGTTAGGATTATAGTCACTGAAGTTTAGAAGAGTGAGAGGGGATCTCAGAGAAACATAAAAAAATCTAACAAGGTTAGAGACAGCACTGTGGCACAATGGTTAGCACTGCTGCCTCACAGTTTCAGGGACCAGTGTTCAATTCCCGGCTTGGGTCACTGTCTGTGTGGAGTTTGCACATTCTCACCGTGTCTGTGTGGGTTTCCTCCCACTGTTCAAAGATGTGCGGCTTAGGTTGATTGGCCATGCTAAATTGCCCCTTAATGTCCAGGGATGCATAGGTTACAGAGATTAGCAAGGTAAATATATGGAATTGGAGGGATAGGGCCTAGGTGGAATTGTTGTCAGTGCAGACTTGATGGGCCAAATAGCTTCCTTCTGTACTGAAGAGTTTCTACGATTTCTGGTCAGGATAGATTCAGAAAGAATGTTCCCAATGGTGGGGGAGTCTAGAAATAGGGCCCATAGTTTGGGGATAAGGGGTGAACCTTTTAGGATAGAGATGAGAAGAAATCTCTTCACTGGGAGGATGGTGGGTGTGTGGAATTCACTACCACCAAAACATTGTGTGATTTCAAGAAGAAATTAGATGTAGATCTTGGGTCTAAATGGATTAGGGGATATGGGAGGAAGAGGAGATCAGGATATTGAATTCGATGGTCAGCCATGATCAAAATGAATGGCAGAGCAGACTTGAAAGACCAAGTAGCCTACTCCAACTCCTAGTTTCTATGTTCTTATGTAAACTGTGCAGTGAAATGGCTGGTATGCAAACATCGCACAATGGCCTTCTCTTAAGAAGGGATGAATGAGAAAGGGAAAAAAGAAAAGGTGGGATTTTCTGGCTATTCCAACCAACGAGATATCATAGAATAGAATATCTTGGAAGCTCTTCATTGCATATGGAGCCCATTCAGCCCATCAAGTCTGCACCAACCACAATCCCACCCAGGCCGTATTCCCATCTTGAGGTTGCAATATCAAAGATCTCCCAATCCTGCTGGAGGCAACCCCTGGTAAAGCCTCCAAAATGGCACACACCTCGGACTTTTGAGGTCATTTCTGAAGTCACCCTTTGATTTTTGCGAACTGATTTTTCTGAAACGAGTTCTTCTACATAAAAGAGAGAATTCTGGATTTTGTGGAACATACAATGAATCCAACGCCTATTTTTCCTTGTTCTTGAGTTTTGCCTGGAACCTTCTCTTGACTTTTAGACCCATTCCTCCTGGGTCACATCGCCGGGTTTCAATTGAGTGCTGTCAAAGTATTGGTAACCACGATTCATTGACTGATAAAATTGTTACACTTACACCAGTGTCTAGTGATAGGCGGCATGGTGATGCAGTGGGTACAACTAGTACCTCACTGCACCAAGGACCCAGGTTCAATCCCTGGCTTGGGCCACTGTCTGTGAGGAGTTTGTACCTTCTCCCCGTGTCTGAGTGGGTTTCCTCCGTATGCTCCAGTTTCTTCCTACAGTCTGTAAGATATGTTAGTTGGGTGCATTGGCCGTAATAAATTCTCCCTCAGTGTACCTGAACAGGCACCTGAGTGTGGCAAGTAGGGGATGTCCACAGCAACTTCATTGCAGTGTAAATGTAAGCCGATTTGTGACAGCAATAAATAAATTTTCAAAGAGCTTGTAACCACAGTTCATTGTCTGATAAAATTCTCACACTCACCCCGGTATCTCAGTTAAAGTCAGTGATATATCTGTATGGCATTTATGTCTGTTTTAGAATGGCTGATTGGGGTCACTGATCTGAGGAAATATTTTTGTTCCTCTTCACTAATGGTCTTGTGCGAGGTGACTTCCCTTTGAAAGTTGCGAAGTTAACTATTTTATTTTAGCTCATTTGCCCGAAACGGCCAATTTTTCCTGAGAGATAATGTTCTGCAATGTTTATGGAATACTGTTTGTGTCTAAGGATCTTTGTTGGCACCGTAGCACTGGTCGGGTTTTGGGGCATCTTGTATTTTTCTTCCAATTTGCACCTACTTTTCCAGTGCTTCTTTCACATTCCCGTGCTTAAGGAATGATTTGGTGACTGGAGACTTCCTGAGCAAACACTTCTCCGTACGGTCCTGTTCTGTTTATGGATCACTGTTTGTCTCCTCAGTGGAATTACTTTTTCTAATGTGAGATCGTCCTCAGATTGTAATAAATCTGATTGGGATTCACCAGTAACACCCACTACAATGTGGTATCATATTAATTCTTCTTTTCATATTAATTCTTCTTCTAAGTCAGGTCGCTGGTGCTGTGAGGCAGCAGTGCTAATTGTTGTGCCACTGTGCTTCTCTCAAAAAGGGAGATTTTAAGGTATTAATTGAATGCAAAATATGATTAGCAAATCAATAAGTAAAAACAAGACCATATAATGGACAGTACGGTGGCACTGTGGTAGCGCTGCCGCCTCCACAACTCCATGGACCCAGGTTCGATTCCAGCCTCGGGTCACTGTGTGGAGTTTGCACATTCTCCCCATGTCTGTGGGGGTTTCCTTCCCACAGTACAAAGATGGGAATTAAATTTCCATAAAGTATATTTCCCCGCATTATAAGAAAGATGTGGAGGCATTGGAGAGGGTACAGAGGAGGTTTACCAGGATGTTGCCTGGTATGGAGGGCAGATCTTATGAAGAGAGGCTGAGGGATTTGAGGTTGTTTTCGTTAGAAAGGAGGCGGCTAAGAGGGGACCTTATCGAAACATATAAGATGATTAGAGGTTTAGATAGGGTGGACAGTGATAGCCTTTTTCCTAGGATGGAGAAAGCTAGCACGAGGGGACACAGCTTTAAATTAAGGGGTGATAGTTATAGGACGGATATCAGAGGTAGGTTCTTTACCCAAAGGGTGGTTCGGGAGTGGAATGCCCTGCCTGCAGCAGTTGTAGATGCGCCAAGTTTGGTGGCGTTTAAGAGGTTAGTTGATAAGTATATGGAAGAGAAGGGAATGGTTTAGTTTGGAGGGGCATTGCTTTTTATATTGGTCGGCGCAACATCGAAGGCCGAAGGGCCTGTTCTGTGCTGTAATGTTCTATGTTCTATGTTCTATGTGAGATTTAGGTGCATTGGTCATGCCTCTTAGTGTTCCTGGAAGTATAGGTTAGAGGGGTTAGAGGGGCAAATATGTGGGGTTGTGTAATGGTGCCTGGGTGGAATTGTAATAGCTGCAGAGTCGATGGGCCAAATGGCCTCCTTCTGCACTGTAGGGATTCTATGAGTCTAATTCCAGTGGCCAGCGAATTATTCACATCAGCCATTTTGGAATTGTCGAAAGGATTTGTAATGCAAGAATGCTTGATCTGTAAAAGGAGTGATATGATCTTCCCAATAAATGAAATAAAGCCTGTAATTACCGACCACCCCGGCAATAATCTGTTTAATCTGGCTTTGTGAGTGTCGGACAGGTTGCTGGAGGTTTGCCACATGTAACATAAGCTTGGGGGCAAATATTTTAAAAGTTGCAAGCTCAGAACCATGTGCAAAAATGTACTGGCAAAGTCAAACCCCTCGATGAGTTATCAAATGAAAATACATGGATGTAGTTCCCGAAGCAGTAATAAAGGTCTGTACTTGCCAATCTACTCCTTGTGGAAAGAAATATTATTCACTTCTAATCTTTTTTTGATGGCAGCAGAGACCGTTAGTTGCTGACGAAAATCTCACTTCACTGAAACGCATTCCTAATATTTTTGTATCCAGACCCTTGCTTTGCTAATTGGAAGTATAAATACAATGTCAGATGGATAAATACTCCAGCCGAATGCTGCTGTATCAGTGATTAATAACCACACGACTTGTGTGGTCTCGAGGAATCGTTTATTGCCAATGGCTTATTTGCCCGCTGGGAAAATGCTAATTGTTCCCGCGAGAGGTTTCCACTGCAGTCGTGCAGGGAAACCTTCATCACTTCTATCTTGTTCCTCATCACTGACCCATTCGCTTCTCCTGCCATTGCCATTTCCGCTTTTTTTCCCCTTCCCCTCCCCTGCTTTCTCATTTTTCTGTTGATTTTATTCTCTCCCTCCCTTGCTCACTATCTATCAATCTCTTGCTCCCTTTGTCTATCTGGTCAAGCCTATCTTTCCTCACTTTAGCCTGTTTTAAGAGTTACTCTTTGCCATGATATCTTCCTGAATAGCACACGGGTAAATTTTGTTTGACAATGCTCAGTCCCGAGCCTTGGAACATTTTGTGTTGGGGTTCATACAATCTTTTTCTTGTTGTAGGAGGCCTCATCTTTCTCTTGTTGCTGCTGCCCCTTTTTTGAGAAGTTCTTGATTCCTTGCCACTGTGGTTTGCCATCTGAGTTAACCTTTCTGCCCAATCACTTCGTACCTATTTATTAGTGTCACAAGTAAGCTTACATTAACATTGCAATGAAGTTCATAGAAGAATCCCTAGAGTGCAGAAGGAGGCCATTCGGCCCTTCAAGCCCGCACCCACAACAGTCCAACCCTATCCCTGTAACCCCACGTATTTGTCCTGCTAATCCCCCTGACACCAAGGGTCAACTTAGCATGGCCAATCCACCTAACCTGTGCATTTTTGGACTATGGAAGGAAGCCCACGCAGACACAGGGAGAATGTGCAAACTCCACACACATAGTGACCCAAGCCAGGAATCAAAGCTTGGTTCCTGGCGCAGTGAGGTAGCAGCACTAACCACTGTGCCACCATGCTGCCCTCCCTTCTCACAGAGAACTATGAAAATCCCTGAGTCGCCACACTCCAGCACCCATTTGGATACACTGAGGGAGAATTTAGCATGGACAGATCACCTAAGCAACTCATCTTTCAGACTTTGGGAAGAAACCAGAGCAGCTAAAGGAAACCCACGCAGAAATTGAAAGACTCCAGGATGGTGTGTTGCCTATCTGGTGCCAGGGCCAAGGACATCTCTGAGCAGTTGCAGTACATTCTTAAGGGGGAGGGTGAGCAGTCAGAGGCCATTGTATGTGTTGGTACCAATGACATAGTAGGAAAAGAGATGAGATCCTGAAGTGCAAATATAGAGAGTTTGGCAGAAGGCTAATGTGCAGGACCTCAAGACTAGTAATTTCTGGACTACTTCTCGTGCAATGTGCTAGTGAGAGCAGGAGTAGGAGGATTAGGCAGATGAATGTTGATGTGGGGGATAAGGATTTAGATTTGTGGATCTCTTCTGGGTCAGGGATGGCCTGTTCAAGAAGGACGAGTTACACCTGAACTCGAAGGGGACTAATATGCTGATGGAGAGAAGTGCTAGAGACACTCAAGAGGGTTTAAGCTAGTTTGGCAGGAGAATGGGACCCAAAGCAGTAGGGAGACAAAAGAGAATGTTGAGGACAGCATAGAAGTTAAAGAGAACATATTAAGTAGTAAAGACAATGTCGATAATCCTAGTACCAGGCAGATCAGGCAAATGCAGGGCAGAGAGCAAGGAAAGTCCAGATTAAACTTCATTTATTTCAATGCAAGAAGCCTGACCAGCAAGTTAGATGAACTCAGGGCACAAATAAGTACAAGAGACTGGGATATTATAGGAATTACAGAAACATGGCTAAGGGAGGGACAAGACTGGCAGCTCCAGGATACAGATGATATAGGAAAGATAGAACAGGGGATAAGAAAGAAGGGAGAACATCACGGCAGAACTGAGAGGGGATATATTAGAAGATTTGGTCACATAGTCTACATGGAACTGAGAAATAAGAAGAGGGAAATCACTTTGAAAGGATTGTACACTAGGCCCCCAAATAACCATGGAAAATTGAGGAGCAAATATGTAAGATTACAGATACCTCCAAAAAAAGTGTGGTAATTTTAGGACTTTAACTTTTCTATATTGACTGGGACATCCATAATATGGGGGGCTTGAATAGAGAGAGTTTTGTTGAGTCGTACTCAGGAAAAATTTCTCAATCAGTATGTGGATAGCCTGACTAGGGAGGGGGCAAAACTTGACCTCCTCTTGGGAAACAAGGAAGGGAATATGGCAGAAGTATTAGTGAGGAATTCCTTTGACCATAATTGCATTAGTTTTAAAATAGCTATGAAGAATAATAGGTCTGGCCCAAAAGTTAAAATTCTAAATTGGAGCAAGGCTAATTTTGATGGTATTACACAGGAACTTTCAAAAATTGGGTGGGAAAGTCTATTGACAGGCAAAGGGACATCTAGTAACTGAGAAACTTTCAAAAGTGTGCTACACAAAGTTCAGGGTAAGCACCTTCCTCATAGAGTGAAGGGCAAGGCCGGTAGAGATAGGGAACTCTGGATGACTCGGGATATTGAGGCCTTGTGACATGCAAAGGCAGCTGGAATCAAATGGATCCCTTGAAGAGTACAGAGAGTATAGGAGTAAATTTAAGAGAAAAACCAGAAGGACAAAAAGGAGACGTAAGATTGTTCTGGCAGATAAGGCAAAGAAGAATCCAAAGAGCTCCTACAAATACATAAAGGCAAAAGAGTAACTCGGGAGAGAGTAGGGCCTCTTAAAGATCAACAAGGTCATCTATGTATGAATCCACAAGAGATGGATGAGATCCAAAATTAATATTTCTCATCAGTATTTACTATTGGGAAAGGCAACGAGGTTAGCAAAGTTGGAGAAATAAATATTGATGTCGTGAGGAGTGCACATATTACAGAGAAGGAGGCACTGGAAGTTTGAAAGAGTAACTTGATAAATCCTTGGGATGTGATGAACTGTATCCCAAGATATTGTGGGAGGTTAAGGAGGAAATTGCGGTCCCCCTAGCCGAGATATTTGAATCATCGACAGCCACAGGTGAGGTGCCTAGGGAATGGCAAACGTTATGCCTTTGTTTAGAAAGGGCTGCAGGGAAAAGCATGGGAGCTACAGGTGAACCTAATGTCTGTAGAGGGTAAGTTGTTAGAAAGTATTCTGAGAGATAGGGTCTACAGGCATTTAGAGAGGGAAGGACTAATTAGGCTTTGGAATGGAAGATCATGTCTTATGATTTTGATTTTTTGAAGGAGTAACCAAGAAGGTAGATGGGGGCAGTGCAGACAAAGTTGTCTATGTTTAGCAAAGTATCAGATAGTATATTATTGCATAAGGTTAAATCTCAAGGGATCTAAGGTGAGTTGGCCAATTGGATACAAAATTGGCTTGATGACAGAAGACAGAGGATGTTGCAAAGCATTGTTTTTCTAAATGGAGGCCTGTGACCAGTGGTGTGCCTCAGGAATCAGTGCTGAGTCCACTTCACTGTTATTTGTCATTTATATTAATGGTTTGGATGAGAACTCAGGAGGCATGTTTGGTAAGTTTGCAAATGACATCGAAATTGATGGCATAGTAGACTGTGAAGAAGGTTATCTAGGACTGCAACTAGATCTTGATCAATTGGGCCAGTGGGCTGATGAGTGGCAGATGGAGTTTAGTTTAGATAAATGTGAGTTGATGCATTTTGGTTCATCGAACCAGGGCAGGACTTCCTCAGTTAATGGTGGGGTGTTGGGGAGAATTATAGAACAAAGAGATTTGGGGTACATGTTCATAGCTCCTTGAATGTGGAATCACAGGTGGACAGAGTAGTGAAGAAGACATTCAGCGTGCTTGGTTTCATTTGTCAGAACATTGAATACAGAGGTTGGGATGTTTTGTTGAAGTTATACAAGACATTGTTAAGGCCATACATGGAATACTGTAGCTGCCAGAAGTAATAGAAGAGACCAGTACAATTTTGTCTTTTAAAAAGCATTCAGACAGTTACATGGGTAAGATGGCTATGGAGGGGTATGGACCAAATGTGGGTAATTGGGAATAGCTTAGTGGTTAAAAACTGGGCAGCATGGACAAGTTAGGCCAAAGGCTTCTTTTCACGTTGTAAACTTCTGACTCTATAACGTGCAGACTCCGCACAGACAGTGATCCAAACTGGGAATTGAACCGAGGAGAAAGAAAAATACTGCGGAAACAAAAACAGAAAATGCTGGAAAATCTCAGCAGATCTGTCAGCATCGGTGGGCAGAGAATAGAACAAATGTTTCCAGTCTATATGACCCTTTGTTAGAGCTGAACCTGGGACCTTGGCTTTGTGAGGCAGCAGTATGGACAACTGTGCCACCGTGCTGTATTTTTGCCTGTGTGTATCCCCTACCTGACTCAGTTACTGGCTGTGAGACTCAAAGTTGAAGGCTCCAATCCTTGCTAGGCCTTATATATTTAATGTCAGCTGGTCCTTCAATGCGTGCTTGCATAGAATTGAATTGATTTATTATTATCACATGTATTAATATACAGTGAAAAGAATTGCTCCTTGCGTGCTATACAGACAGAGAATACTGTTCATAGAGTGCACGGGGAGAAGGAAAGGAGAAAACAGAAAATGTTGCTGTTATCAATAGGGTACAGAGGAAGAACAGCTTACTATCTTGTTGGCCCATACAAAAGTCTGATGGCAGTAGGGAAGAAACTGCTCATGACTCAATGGGTACATTTCCAATCTTTCGTATTCTTTTCCTAACCGAACTTTGGCATGTTCGCTCTGACTCCAACCACCTTCTACATGTACCCCAGCTTGGTATGGTTTCTGCTTTAACTGCAAGAAACTACAAAATGTCGTGAATGAAACTCGGTCTGTCACACAAACCAGCCACTGATTCGTGATTCTGGTTGAAATTTTACTGTTTTGTCCACCGCGGGAATTGGAGTATGCGAGGCCAGTCCATGGAAGGGTCCTCAGGCAGGATTTTATGATTTCGGGATGAAATAATTGTAGACCAAGAACAGAAAATCCCACCCTCAGTCTACAATTTCCGTTGCCTTAGAAAAGCAACCAGCTTAATCAAGGATCCCATGCAACACAGACATATTGTCTTCCACTTTCTTCCATCAGGAAAAAGATACAAGAGTCTGAGGTCACACACCAACCAACTCAAGTACAGCTTCTTTCCCGCTGCCATTAGACTTCTGAATGAACCTAATTTGTAAGAAGTTGATCTGTCTCTGCACCTTAGCTATGACTGCACCACTACACTCTGCACTCTGTTATTTTCTTCTCTAGGATCAGTATGCTTTGTCTGAATCGTATGCGAGAAGCAATATTTTTCACTGTATGTTAATGCACGTGACAGCAATAAATCAGATCAAATCAAATCAGAAGGGAGAAGATGGAAAAGAGAATGTCCGGGTGGCATGGAGGCTTGAATATGGTGGCTATTTTCCCGAGGCAGTGAGAAGTGTAGACGCAGTCAATGGATGGGTGGCTGCTTTGTGTGATGGACTGGGCTGCATTCTATGAGATGTTGCAATATCAAACCAGTTGCTGGTCCCAGTGATTCAGACGGCTGGTAGAAAAATCCTATGACAAGGCGTAATACGGAAATTTGAACAGAAGCCAGAAATTGATTTTTGGCTAAACATTAGAACATTATTACACAACTTGTAAAGGACATTAGTGAACCAGATGAATTTTTATGACCATCCTCAACACACTAATAGGTCCCACAATCCCATAAACTGCTTACAATTATGTTGAGGACTGCCCCTCTCAATTTTAATTGAAAAGGCTTTGAGTAACCATAACTGTTAGACATTGTCAACCCTATAACAATTGGCTTTCATTTGAAGAAATTTTGGAGGCTGTTCAAAGCAGGAATACCAATAGGGTATCAAATATTCTCCTTTGCATAGCTGATCACCTAACCATCACCCATTTGTATAGACAATAAAAGCATTGATACTATGATCATATGACTGAAACTGGCTGGAGACTTCTTGTATCTTATTGTTAGGAAAGTCCGGAGAAGTCAGTCTGGCACATGGGGTGGGATATTCTGGCTGTGCTCACCCCAAGACCAGAAAGTTTCATCCAAGGTCATTGGATCTTTTCAGCATCTATGTCCTGCCTGCTATCGTAGTGGCTGGGATGGGAAAATTCCGCCCATAAATTTCAAAGGGAAAGTATCTCACCCAGCTAGTAAAATAGCCCTGCCTTGGAAAAGTCATCTCTACCTAACCCGCACACGTTTGGACTGTGGGAAGAAACTAGAGCACCCCGAGGAAACCCACACAGACACGGGGAGAACATGCTGAATCCTCACAGACAGTTCCCCGAGGCAGGAATTGAACCCAGCTCCCTGGTGCTGTGAGGCAGCAGTGTTAACCCACTGTGCCACCGTGCTGCCCCAATTCATCCTTTCTTTTGTTTTAAACTGACAGGGCAGCCTGTTTTCCATCTGTTCTTGGAAGTCACAAAACTCAAGGAGTTAAAGGACTCATTCGGAAAAGTACATCTTCTTGCAGTCAGTCAAGAGGCGGGAGTTAGATTATCCAACTTTCCCTCGCTGTGTGAGCTACTGAATCAAACTGGTACTTGCAGGCATCCTTCAGACTGATGAAAAGAAGGAAGTGGCTCCAATTCCGTCTTCAATAACGAGTGTGCCTCGTCATAAATAGAAGGAATTATAGAATTACAATCCGCAAAATGTCACTAAATATCCTGCTAGTCTCAAATATTGAGAATGGAATTCAGCCCTCATCAAGCAGTGATCCGAGTTATAAAAATGTGCTGGGTAACACATTGACGTTAAATTGCTGGCTATTACTGCAGTGTGGTAGTTAACACATTTGAAAGAGGTTATTCAGCATGCTCAAATATGTTAATCAATGCAGAGGACTTTAACTGATGTAGATCTAAGTGTCACGGTGGCACAGTGGATAGCACTGCTGCCTCATGGCGCCAGCTCAATTCCCAGCTTGGGTCACCAGTTGCATTGAGTCTGGATGATCTCCCCCTGACTGTGTGTGTTCCCTCAGGATGGCCTGGTTTCCTCCCACAGTCTGAAAGACGTTAGGTGCATTGGCCTTGTTATATTCTCACTCAGTGTAGCTGAACAGGTGGCAAAATGTGGCGACTAGAGGGTTTTCACAGTAACTTCATCGCAGTGTTAATGCAAGCCTATTTGTGACACTAATAAATAAAATTTAGTTTAAAGCTATGTGATCCAGGTCCCATTTCTATGGCGCTAGCTACCATAAAGCAAGTAGGTTTAAATTTCCATCCAGGGTTAAAATTCTTTGACAGGTTATGTGTCTCAGGTAAGTGGGTAATATTTGGTGGGGGGATGAGGGGATTGGGTTTTTGCCTCGTGGGTTGTGTTGGGAGAGAGGGAGTTGATGTTCAAATCAAGTTGGGCCTTGGGGCAAGATGTGGTGCTGCTGAGTTCGGGTCAAGCATTAGAGGGGCAAGAGGGCAGGAAAGATGGGGTCAGGTTGGGACGTGTCACACCCTGTGGAGTTAGTTGGAAATTGGGAGAGTCCTATGAAGTCAGGGTGGGGGAATCTTGTGGGTAAGTGAATCCCACCCTGTGGAGGGGACCGGGGGAGTCCCATGAAGCTTGGTGGGGAAGAAGGGGAGGCAGTTGTAGAGAATAATAAGGGGGTGGGATGGAAGAGCCACCAGGAAATTTGGGATTTTAGGAGAGTCCCATGGGGTAGCGATGTATGTCTGTACAATATCTACCAGAAGCCCAAATTGGTTTCAATTCTTTTCGTTTTTTATCGATGTAGCACAGTTGGGATCAGCTAGATGTTGTTGATTTAAGTAGGTGGTTCTCAGCACACAGCAATTGTCGTTGGGAAGTTTACATTCCCGGACAATTACCAAGCAATCCTTACCTTGGAATCTCGGGGCTGAGATGGGGGAGTTTCTCAACTTGGGTTACCTTCTGATACACTCCCCTGGAGATACCAGCTCACTTTTTTCTCAAATGAGGAGACCAAACCTGTACATAGTACTCCAGATGTGGTCTCACCAAGGCCTTGTGCAGCTGCAGTCAAACATCCCAAAGTTTATATTCCATTTTCCTCACAGTTAATTCCACATTTGCGTTCCTAATCATATACTGTACTTCAATTCTAATCTGTCGTGATTCGTAAAGAACATAGAAAACTGGAGCAGGAAGGGGCTATTCGGCCCTTCAAGCCTGTTCTATCATTCATTATGATCATGGCTGATCATCTAATTCAATAGCCTGATCCTCTCTTTCCACCATATCCTTTGATCCCCCTTTGCCTCAAGTGTTATATCTAACTGCTTCTTCAGAACATTCAGTGTTTTGGCCTCAACTACTTTCTATGTTAGTGAATTCCATAGACTGACTACTCTCTGGGTGAAGAAATTTCTCCTCATCTCTATCTCAAATGGTCTATCCTATATCCTCATATTGTGGCTTTTAGTTCTAGACATTCTTCTTGCATCTACCCTGTCTAGCCCTGTTAGAATTTTATAGGTTTCCATGAGATTCTCTCTCATTCTTTTGAACTCTAGCAAACACAATCCTAACCTAACCAATCTCGTCATACAGGTCAGTCCCACCTTCCACAAAATCAGTCTGATAAACCTTCTCTGCACTCTGTCTCGAGCAAAAACATCCTTCCACAGAAAAGGAGACCAAAACTGCACACAATATTCCAGGAGTAAGCTCACCATGTAAATTGCATCAAGATATTGCTGCTCCTGTATTCGAATCCTTTCGCTAAACATACCATTTGCCTTTTTGATGCCTGCTGTACCTGCATGCTTATCCACATGCACTTGCACTTTCATGTACTCAGGCACCCAGATCCCTCTACCAACACGTTCTGCAATCTCCCTGTATACAACTAGAATACTTCTTTCCTGTTCTTTTTAAAAGTTTATTTATTAGCACCACAAGTTAGCTTACAGTAACTCTACAATGAATTTGCTGTGAAAATTCCCTGCTTGCCACACTCTGGCGACTATTCAGGTACACTGAGGGAGAATTTAGCACGCACATAAACAGCACAGGCGGAAACAGGAGCACCCGGAAGAAACCCATGCAGACATGAGGAGAACTTGCATACTCTGCATAGACAGTGACAAGCCGGGAATCGAAGCCAAGTCCCTTTGAGGCAGCAGTGTTAACCACTGTGCCACCATGCCGTCCATTCTTCTGCTGAAGTGGACAACGAACATCACAAGGTACATGTTATTTGGTCGTCACCATATCGCTGTCTGTGCAAACTTACTGTGTGCAAATTGGCTGCCAAATTTTCTACATTAGAACGGTAACTACACTTCAAAAAAAACACTGCTTGTAAAGTGCTTTGAGACATCTGTTGGTCACGAGAGGTGCAATATAAACACAAGTCTTTTTTTTCCCCTATTTAATTCCAGAGTTCATCAGAGACAGGTTAATCCGATTGGGAGGGGAAATGGGGGGAGATGTTCTCTGCAATTTTTCACAACATACATGAAGATAGCTGTTACAAGTTATGTATGGAGAAAACACCCCCCCCCCTCTCCCTTGATCTAGTCCCAACATCCATAATTTTTGGCAGAGATCAAGCAGGAATCCTTCCAATATTTTTCCTCTCTCCAAGTATTGCCAGACTGGGAATCGAACGTAGACAGTTCTGATCTATGCGGCTTCGTGCTAGACTGGGCAATGTCTTTACCAAGACCACCAGGGGAGACTTATTCTTTTGTTATGTTATTTGTTTCCATGGGAACGTGTCAGGAAATCATCATGTCCCAGTCCAGGTTATTCTTGATTCATTGCCTTCTGTTCTCTGCCCAGTTTCGGGATAAGATATCTCCCTCTTTCATGAGATGCGGAGAATTTTCTTCCCTCAGAACAAGCATTGTTAGGAATTCTCTTCCCCAGAAGACTGTGGAAGTTGAATTTATTTAGTCCTGTTGAAGTCTCACAACACAAAATTAAAGTCCAGGAGATTTATTTGGAATCACGAGCTTTCGGAGTGCTGCCCCTTCATCAGGAGATGAATAAACTGTTCAAATATTTATCTGAATAAATTATTCAAATTATTTATTTGAATAAATTATTCAAATAAACCTTTGGACTTTAACTTCGTGTTTTGAGATTTTTACCATGCTGGTATTTTCACACCATTAAAATTAAAGTTCATTTATTAGTCACAAGTAAGGCTTACATTAACACTGCAATGAAGTTACTGTGAAATTCCCCTAGTTTGCCACAGTCTGGCACCCGTTTGGGTCAATGCACATCTTTCAGACTGTGGGAGGAAACTGGAATACCTGGAGGAAACCCACGCAGACACGGGGAGAATGTGCAAACTCCACAAAAACATTGACCCAAGCTGTGAATTGAACACTGGGTATTTAGTTCAGAGTTTGATTTTTGATGGGTAAGTGAATTGAGGGTTAAGGAGGTGTTGGCAAGAAAGAGAAATTGAGACCACAATCACAGAATCATAGAATCCCTACAGCACAGAAGGAGGCCATTCAGTCCATTGAACCTGCACCAAAAATATGCCCACCCAGGCCCTAATCCCAGAACCCCACGTATTTGCCCTGCTAATCCACCTGACACTGAGGGGCAATTTAGCATGGCCAATACATCTAACCCACACATCTTTAGAGTGTGGGCGGAAACCAGAGAACCCAGAGAAAACTCATACAGACATGGGGAGAATGTGCAGACTCCACACAGACAGTGACCCAAGGTGGAAATTGATCTTGCATGTCCTGCGCTTTGAGGCAGCAGTGCTAACCACTCTGCCACCGTGCCAAATGGTATAAAGTTTAAAATTTCATTTTTAGTATCATAAGTAGGCTTACATTAACACTGCAATGAAGTTACTGTGAAAATCCCCTAGTCACCTGTTTGGGTACACTGAGGGAGAATTTAGCATGGCCAAACCAGCACATCTTTCAGACTGTGGCAGGAAACTAGAGCACCCAGAGGAAACCCACGCAGACACGGGGAGACTCCACACAGACAGTGACCCAAGGCCAGAATTAAATCTAGGCCCTTGGCATTGTGAGGCTGCAGTGCTAACACTGTGCCACCATGTCACCCAGTGAAGCAGTATGTTTGAAGGGCTGAATGATCTATTCCTATTCCCATGTGTTAGATTCCTATTGATCAGGACACTGTGGATAACTTCCCTGCTCTTCTTCAATACAATGCTCTGGGATCCAGTGCATCAGTCTGAGGAAGCAGATTGGGTCTTAGTTTAACATCTCATTTGAAAGGTGGAAAGAAGTGAAGATGTTACTAGCAATACAACACCACCTGGAATATTGTAATAATGCCTGCCAAGTATCAGCGTGGCTATATACATTTCAGAGCATCAAATGTTCCAGTCTCCCTGCTGTGGAATGGACAAGAATGGAAAATCTGGCCCACAGTGTCTCAGATTTTTCTATCCTTGTGTTAGTTGCTGGGCTGGCCTTGTGGCATATTTCTCAGGTCTGATTTGATTTATTATTGTTTCACGCATTAACAAACAGTGAAACGTATTGTTTCTTGTGTGCAATATAGACAAAGCATACCGTTCATAGAGAAGGAAAGGTGAGGATGCAGAATGTAGTGTTACAGTCATACATAGAGTATAGAGCAAGATCAACTTAACATAAAGTAGGCACAGTAGGAAGTTTCATAACGCTAGGTTAAAGTCCAGCAGGTTTATTTGATAGCACAAGCTTTTGGAGTACTGCCCCTTCATTTGGTGAGGGGACTTTGAGGCACACCCAGTAATCCATCAATGTTAGTAAGATGAACAAGATAATCATTCACTTCAGGAAGTGCACTGGGGGAGTACATGCCCCTGTCATTTACCTGATGAAGGGGCAGCGTTCCAAAAACTCGTGCAACAAATAAACCTGTTGGACTTTAAGTTGGTACAGTGAGACTTCTTACTGTGCCCACCCTCTCCAATGCTAGCATATCTACATTATAATATAAAGGAGGCCCATTCGAAAGTCTGATGGTTGCAGAAAAGAAGCTGTTCGTGAGTCGATTGGTATGTGATCTCAGAACTTTATATCTTTCTCCTGGTGGAAGAAGGTGGAAAAGAGTTTGTTCGTAGTGCATAGGATCCTTGATTATGCAAGCTGCTTTTCCAATACAGCGGGGAATGTAGACAGTGTCAATGCTTGGGAGGCTGGTTTGCGTGATGGATTGGGCTATGTTAACAACCCTTATAGTTTCTTGCAGTCTTGCACATACCAAGCCATACCAAGTTATGATGTATTCAGAAAGGATGCTTTCTCGGGTGCATTTGTAAATGTTGGTGAGAGTTGGAGTGGACATGTTGAATTTCCTTAGCCTCCTGAGAAAGTAGAAGCGTTGGTGAGCTTTCTTAACTAGTGTCAGATTTTTAGTGATCTAAACACTGTGATATTTGAAGTTCTTGACAATTTACACTTTATCATGTAACACTACATTCTGCACTCTCCCGTTTCCTTTTCTATGAATGGTATGCTTTGTTTGTATAGTGCTCAAGAAACAATACTTTTCATGTTCACTCTATCCAGGCCTCGCAGTATCCTGTAAGTTTCAATAAGATTCCCCTCATCCTTCTCGACTGCAATGAGTACAGACCCAGAGTCTTCAACTGATCCTCATGCAACAAGCTCTTCATTTCAGGAATCCTTCCTGTGAACCTCCTCTGGGCCCTTTCCAAGGCCAGCACATCCTTCCCTAGACACAAGGCCCAAAAATTCTCACAATACTCCAAATGGGATCTGGCCAGAGCCTTATACAGCCTGAGAAATACATCCCTGCTCTTGTATTCTAGCCCTCTTGAAATGAATACTAACGTTGCATTTGCCCTCCTAACTGCCAACTGAATCTGCACTTTAAGCTTCAGAGAATCTTGAATAAGAACTCCCAAGTCTCTTTGTGTTTCTGATTTCCTATGTATTTCCCATTTAGAAAATAGTCTATGCCTCCATTTCTCCTTCCAAAATGCAGAACCTCACACTTTTCTACATTGTATTCCATCTGTCACTTCTTTACCCCTTCTCCTGGTCTCTCTATCTAAATGGCCTCATTTGGCTCCTATTTCCCACATGCCTGACAAGAATATGTCCCAAATTCAAGATTTAGGTTAGATAGGATTAGAGACTGAGAGAAAAGCAGAAAATGTTGGAAAACCTCAGCAGGCCTGACAGCATCTGTGGAAGAGAATAGAGCCAATGATTCGAACCTGAATGATCCTTGTGCGAAATGTTGGCTCTATTCTCTCTCCACAGAAGCTGTCAGACCTGCTGAGATTTTCCAATATTTTCGATGTTTGTTTCAGATTCCAGCGTCCACAGTATTTTGTCTTTGCTTTAGGCACCCTGACGAGGGAATCAAGAACATGAGGGTGTAATAACTCCACGGAGGTGAAAAATTCCGTCACCAAGTAACTTTATTTACACCATACATCTGTACACAGCCAGCTCTCCAGTTGCTCCCTGGGAGACGGACGTACCTGCTTTAAATAGGAAGCATGAGGCTCCCTGATTTATCCATCAATTACGACACACCAGGTAGCTCTTTTAAGGTATCAACCAAATAAACAAAGTCAAATTAACTTAGGGACAAGTTAAAAGGGGCAGATCCCCAAAAGTTGAAAGGGAACTGAAAACATTAAATCAGAAGGTGATTATCAGGGTCAATAATACACCCCAGCCTTTGCAGTGTCCAGCAGGCAAGGGAGGCATCAACTGAGGCTGTGAATGTTGCATGCTCCCTCTCCAGGGACATCTGGCTGCGAATGTAGCCACAGTCGACGATAAGACTCATCAGGTAATTCATACACTCGCAGACCAACCTCATTAGCCTGGCTGAAGCCATCATAGGGGATATGGTCTCATAGTAAAGGATTGATGATTTAGGACTGAGATGAGGAGTGTTGTGGATCTCTGGAATTGACTACCCCAGGTCTGAAATAGATGGATCTTTTGTTTCTTGGGGAATCAATGTTTAAGGGAAGCCCATGAGGGATGCAGAAGAACAGCCATGTTTAAATTGAATTATGGAGCAGACTCAAGAGTCTACATTGTCTACTCTTGCTGCTATTTCTTTTATGTCATTAAATGACGAGACATTAGTGTCAATTAACACTAACTGGAAAAGCAATTCTATCATGCACAGGTATTTTTAGTGCTTTATTTATCTTGGGTCTGAGATGTCCTGCAATGTTTAACTGCACTTAGTATTCTGAAAAGTAACTTTTATTTCATCCTAACTCTGAGTTCAGCTCTGAAGGGCAGGCAGTGACAAAGAACAAAGAACAAAAAAATTGCAGCACACAAACAGGCTCTTCGGCCCTCTAAGCCTGTCCTGACCATGCTGCCCAACTGAACTAAAATGCCCTAATCTTCCGGTGACCAGATCCCTCTATTCACATCTTATTTGTTGAAATGCCCCTTAAAAGTCACAATCTGCTTCCACTAGCTCCCTGCTGTACTTACCTGGTTTGGCCTACATGTGACTCCAATGAGCCACAGCAATGTGGTTGACTCTTAAATGCCCTTAAGGATGGGCAATAAAAGCTGACACAACCAGTGATTCTCCAAGGATCTCAGTTCCTGAATTCCACTCCTTAGCAGGGATTTTCCAGCGCTGGCAGGGTGGATCCCACAGTGATGGATACAGCGAGTTGGTCAAAAGTCCTTTGGCAATGATGCAGCTGGCATGCCCACCCCGTCTATCCAATATTATTTGATTCCTTATTGGAAATGAGTTGCTGAAGCAGTTTCTTTCAGCAAATTCTGTTTACTGAAAGCCAGGTCAGGATTTTCTGATGCTTTTCACATTCAATGTCAATCACTGGGCTCACATAATACTCTGTGTTGCACACTGACTCAACTTGTCCAAATCTCTTTGTGTTCTCCTCACTGCCACCTAAGTTTGTAGCATCATCAGATTTAGAGACATTATTCTTTGCTTTCTTGTGGTGGCATGGTGACACAGCGGTTAGTGCTGCTATCTCACAGTGCCAGGGACCTGGGTTCGATTCCCAGCTTGGGTCACTGTCGGTGTGGAGTTTGCACATTCTTTCCATGTCTGTGTGGAATTTCTCAGGGCGTTCTGGTTTCCTCCTACATTCCAAAGGTATGTGGATTAGTTTGATTGGCCATGCTAAATTTCCCCATAGTGTCAGGGGGACAGGCAGTGCCAATAAGTGAGGATAGGGCTGGGAGGGATTGTGTTCAGTGCAGACTTGATGGGTCTTGATGGCCTCCTTCTACACTGTAGGGATTCTATGAATTTTCTATGAATCTTGTCAAACCCATTGATATAGATTAGAAATAGCTGAGGACCTGTCTCTGATGTTTATTCCACTCCATTAATTACAACCTGCCAATGCAGGTTATTGCCCACGCTGGGTGCCATTATTTGGGCAGCATGGTGGCACAGTGGTTAGCACTGCTGCCTCACAGCACCATGGGTCCAAATTCCATTCCCGCCTTGGATCACTGTCTGTTTGCATGTTTTGCCCGTGTCAGCATGGGTTTCCTCCAGATGGTCCACTTTCCTCTTGAAGTGCGGGTTAAGTTGACTGGCCATGATAAATTGCCCTTTAGTATCAGGGGAAAGAGGAGGGTAAATATGTGGGTTTATGGGGATAGGGGCTGGATAGAATTGTTGTTGGTACAGACTCGATGGGCCCCCTTCTGTACTGTAGATTCTATGATTCTGTTCTTAGCTTCCTTTATGTCAATGAATTCTCTCCATCCAAGCTAATATCTTACTCATGAGCTCTCATCTTGCCTATATACCCTCGTGTGGTAAGTTGTTGATTTTTTTTTATTAATTTGTGGGACGTGGGTGTCGCTGGCTGGCCAGCATTTATTACCTAGTTGCCCTTGAGAAGGTGGTGGTGAGTTGCCTTCTTGAATCACCGCAGTCCATGATCTGCAGGTTGACCCACAATGCTGTTAGGGAATTCCAGGATTTTGACCCAGTGGCTGCGAAGAAACAATGATATATTTCCAAGTCAGGATGATGAGTGGCTTGGAGGGGAACTTGCAGGTAGTGGTGCTCCCCATTTATCTGCTACTCTGGTCCTTCTAGGTGGAAGTGGTCGTGGGTCTGGAAGATGCTGTCTGAGGATCTTTGGTGAATTGCTACAGCGCATCTTACAGTTAGTACACACTGCTGCTACTGAGCGTCGGTGGTGGAGGGATTGAATGTTTGTAGATGTGCTGCCAATCAAGTGGGCTGCTTTGTCCTGGATGGTGTTAAGCTTCTTGAGTGTTGTTGGAGCTGCACTTATCCAGGGAAATGGGGAATATTCCATCACACTGCTGACTTGTGCCCTGTAGATGGTGAATAGGCTTCGGAGAGTGGGGAGGTGAGTTACTCGTTGCAGTATTCCTAGCCACTGACCTGCTCTTGTAACCACTTTTGCAAATCCAAGCATGCTACATTTACTGGTTCCCCTATCTGTACACTGCTGGTTGCATGCTCAGAATGTTCTTGTAAGTTTATCAAACAAGATTTACCTTTCATAAAACCATGTTGACACTGTATAATCATTTTCTGATTTTCTAAATGTAATTCCTGTGCCTCTTTTGGGGAATTGTCATATCTAACCAGGTGGTGGCATAGTGGTATTGTCACTGGATTCAGAGATGCAGGACCTGAATTCAAATCCCACCATGGTAGGTGGTGAAATTTGAATTTGATAAAAAAAAAATCTGGAATTAAAAGTCACTCACCTTCTTGATTTGGAATCAAAGCAATTGTTGTTAAAACCCATCTGCTTCACGGATCCCTTTTCCTGGAAGGAAATCTGCCTGCCTTACCTGGTCTGGCCTACACGTGACTCCAGAGCTACAGTAATGTGGTTGACTCTCAACTGCCTTCTGAAATAGCCTAGCACCAGGTTCAGTTTGAGGGAAATTGGGGATGGGCAATAAATGCTGGCCCAGCCAGTGAAACCCACATCGCATGAATGAATAAATCAAAACGTATTGTCGGGGAAGCTGGATAAAAGGAAGATGGAGCAGGGCTTGAAGGGCTGAATTGCCTAATTTTGCTTCAAAATCCTATGTTCCTATAATTGTATCAGTGCAAAAGATATGCTGAGATGGGATGGGATGAGGATCATATGATATAGGAGCAGAATTGAGCCATTCTGCCCATTGAGTCTGCTCCGACATTCAATCATGGCTGATATATTTCTCAATCCCTTTCTTCCGCCTTTTCCCCCATAATCTTTGATCCCCTTACCAATCACGAACCAATCGATCTCTGTCTTAAATGGTCTAATTAGTTTAATTGCATCTCTGTGGCAATGAATTCCACAGATTCACCACCCTCTGGCTGAAAAAAATTCCACCTCTTCTTGGTTCTGAAGGGTCTTTCCTTTATTCTGAGGACGTGCTCTGGGCTGTTCGTGTCACCTCCTAGTGAAAACATCTTCCCCACGCCCACTCAATCCAGACCTTTCTGTATGTTCCAATGAGATACGGAACAATAATCCCATGTGGAGCAGCAAGACACAAAAGAGATGGGCTGAATGACTTGTTCCTGAGCTGTGCATTCTTAGTACTTTACTGGTCGGTGGCAGCTCAGATCACTCTGAACCCAGCTGTTTGCAGCTGTTTACTTTTCCTGATGGTGGCACATCACCAGCAGAGGGAACCCGAGAAGCGTTTGGCTGCCCTCGATAACACTGGCATCAAGCTGTGTTTTAGCAGGAGACGGTGCCCCAGTTTAGCAGAGAAAGCGAACAGCAGAGATATTTTTGCTTCTGTCACGAGAGATCATTGGGAAAGGTAGACCTTCGAACGCGCACAACAACATGACTGAGGAGTTCCCGAAGGGGGAAATAGGAATATTGGTACAAATCATTCTATTTGTTACCATATTGACCTCCTGTACTTACTTTGGACTCTCCAAGCCCATTGGTTTGCATTATTCTGCTATCATGATTTGATTTAATATACTGTTGGGATACAGTGAAAAGTATTGTTTCTTGCATGCTACACAGACAAAGCATACCATTCATAGAGTACATAGGGGAAAAGGGAAAAACAGAATGTAAAATGTCGTGTGGCAGTCATTGCTAAATTGTACAGAAAGGTTAAGTTGGAAACATAGAAACCCTACAGAGCAGAAGGAGGCCGTTTGGCCCATCGAGTCTGCACCAACCATAATCCCACCCAGCCTCATAGCTCCACTTATTTACTCTGCCAGTTCCCCTGATACTAAGGGCCCGATTTTAACATCAGGCTGCACCTGTTCTCGGGCACAAAGTCAGGTGTGTGGCAAGTAGGGCAATCCGCACCCATCTCTGTGCGCGTTCCCCGTTTACCAATGGCCACCATCGGGACTGCCCATGACAGGGGTGCAGTGTCGATTTAAGTGCATTTGCATGGATTTAAATTGATTTAATGGGCTGCAGGCCTCAAACGTACCGGCACTTCCGCTGCGTTGGCCCATCCAGATTCAGCACGAAACAGATGTGGTTCGCAAAGGTCTGATTCGGGTGCTCCAGCTTCCAAGGAGGGAAGTCCTGAGCGTCCAGCGGCTCTCTGACTCAGATTGGTGGTGATGGGTGGGTGGGGGTGAGGGAGGGGGAAGGAGGAGAGTCAGATGGTTCTCTGATGAGGGGAGCAGGGACGGGGGTGTCCAATGCCACTCTGCGTGTGATCGGGGTGGGGGTGGGGGGGGGGGGGGGGAGGGGACTGGGGAGCAGTGAAGAGATTGGGTAGTCGGGAGGGGGAGGTGAGAGAATAAGGGGATCAGTTACAGTGTGAGGGTGAGGCAATGTCTACGAGGGCCAGACATGATATGGCCTCAAGGAGATGTGACAAGGGAACGTTTTTCTAAGTTTTTAACTGCGCACGCACAGTTGAAGACTCCGATCAGAGCTGCAGTCTTTCAGGCACAATAAACTTTGCCCATAGGCTTCTGCAGCGTGATTCAGAATTGCTACAATGTTTTCAGGCAGAGTGCGTATGGGGGGTGCATGAGAACAGGTCTAAAAGTCGGATCTGAAACACTCCCAGTTCCATGTCTGTCTGACACCTACAATGAAATTGGTAAAATAGGATCCATTGAATTAAGTTAAATTAGCATCGCTAATCAGCCTAGCTTAATATAAAGTGGGTCCATTCCAATATGTCCCGGTGGGGTGGCACAGTGGTTAGCATTGTGCCTCTCATCACCATGGCCATGGGTTCAATTCCAGCCCTGGGTTACTGTCTGTGTGGAGTTTGCACATTTTTCCCATGGCTGCATGGGTTTCCTCCTGCAGATGTGCGGATTAGGCCATGCTAAATTGCCCTTCGTGTCAGGGGGACTAACAGGATAATTATGTGGAATTATAGGAATAGAGTATGGATGGGACTGATATCGATGCAGGCACAATGGGCTGAATGACCTCCTAGGGCACTTTAGGGATTCTAAGGATTCCATGTTAAAAGTCTGACAGCAGCAGGAGAGAAGTTATCTTCAGTCGGATGGTACATGAGCTCAGATTTTGTATCTTTTTCCCGATGGAAGAAGATGGCAGAGAATGAATGGGGTGCGTGGGGTCCTTGATTAGTGCCTTGATATTTCTCTTGGTGAGTCTTTCTAGATCTTGCCTGCTCTCAGAAGGTAGGCACTAACAGTGTAATCAAGGCAAGTACTAGGCTTTCCAATCACTGCTCACTCTCTTCATCATCTCAACTGAAAACTGAGGCCTTCTTCAGAGATTAGAAGCCAGTGGAAACAAGTGAAGTTCTTGACTTGTCTTTGACTCATGTGGCAGTTGTTCTTCACAAAGTCATGTACGAGCCTGGAGTTTAATGAAAGCGCGGTCAAAGTTAGCAAATTCCTGGACACAAGCGGCACATGTATGTGTGAGAGAGAAAGAGAGATGGTGTTGTGCACTCGAATGGTGTATACTCAAGGACTTTGCGATTGTCATCATTCTGGATGGGACTTTCACTCACAGACACAACCCAATGTAATGATCTTGCTGTCTCTGATATGGGTGCTCAGAAATTGGCCTGGGGTGATTGCTATACAAATAACAACCCCCAAAACCCAACTGCCCACTGTCTTACCTTCACATTTCATCAGAGGTATGAAGCAGTTCATTGGTACAGTGGTTAGCATTGCTGCCTCACAGGGATCTGGGTTCAATTCCCAACCTCGGGTAATGTCTATATGTAGTTTGCACATTCTCCTTGCATCTGCATGGGTTTCCTTCGGGTGCTCTGGTTTCCTCCCACACTCCAAAGATGTGCAAGTTAGGCAGATGGGCCATGTTAAATTGCTTAGTGCCCGGGGGATTAGCTAGGGTAAATACATGGGGTTATGAGGATAGGGCCTGGGTGGGATTGTGGTTAGTGCAGACTCGATGGGCCAAATGGCCTCTTTTTGTGCTGTAGAGTTCTAAGATACTTAGGGAAGAGAGGAAAAACCTTCAGAAAGATAAACAAAGTCCAAAATTGAGCAACATCAGCACTCAATCCTGTTCACCCATGGGTTGCAAACAAATTTCCCAGAAAAGGGAAAACATGTGGCTCAGCTGTTTAATGCAAGGACTGGCCGAACTTTGCAAACATGAAGGTTTCGCAGCCTGTGGGGACGGCTCCTGGCTCGCGCCGCTGGCCCCGAAACAGAATGAACCCATTATGCGCTTCCAATTCTTTCCGCGCCTGGTTCCACTGTACCGCCATCTTACCACCACCTGCTTGGCAAACCCCGCGCCGCTGTGGGCACTGAGAAGGATTGAAAAAGTGGGGGTGGGCTGGGGAGGAGGAACCTGTCACGGACGTCAACGAGAGGAAGCGTTGGCCCGCGGTCGGAAAGCTTCAAGATGTCTGCCGAGGCTCCCACCTTGATATGTAAGTCGCATCAGCTGCAAAAATGGATGACTTTATCCTTTCAGTGGTCAGGGCAAATCAACCGCGAAGTCCAATGAGTGAAACGCTTCGCTCCGCAGCCCGATGTGGATTTCTTTGACACAGTTACAAGATTGATAAGATTTATTCACGGCGTCTGGCAACCGTTTGCCATATTAAGTCACTTCCAACGATGTTGTTTCACACCATGTCTAAATTACTCAGTCGCAATGTGTGAAAAAAAAGAGTCACTTTTAATTGTCATTCAATGGGAAAGTTTCGAGCTATATCGCTTAAATAAATATGTTGCCCATGTAAAAATTTATGAAACTCCTTGTTTGCCCTTGTTTATTTTACTTGGCTAAAAGCAGATTGAAGCCCAATACCTCATACATCCTTTGGTGATACTATTTAAGCCAGAAATTCTAAAACTCACACACATGACACGACTAAATGTTCCAATGATGTACCTTTCTGCTAAACATGCAATATATCTCGCCCTTTCCAAACAGAAATAGATTTCTTCAAATTCATTTGATAAATTTGACCTCAGATTTCCAGTTGGAATTATTGCAGGATCCTGGTGTTTTTCCTCATGTTGGTGGGCTACAGGCTAATCACCCAAATCTCCCAGGGAGGCTATAAATTACTGCCCTGAGATGGAGCTTTGTATCCTTGCTGCTGCAGAGTAAGCTGATTTCGCTGCGGCGTATTTTGACAGCCTGGTCTTTAAATCATTGTCCTATGACAGCCGGGGATGCTTGTACATGTTCACGGCGCTGATTTATGTTCATTTGGGTCTGGAGGATTCCATAATTTGAGACGAATGTGAAAACAGATCGATCGACAGACACTGGAGGGGCTGGCTCTCAAACAAATGGCATCCATATGAGTCCAAGGGACCTCTTCAGTCTGAGACTTGAGTCCGGGAGAAACAGTTTGAGTAAAAAAAATCTTTAACATTTGGCCAAATATGCATCTGTAAAGGGTTTCTTAACTGTCTCCAAATATTGCTCTCTTGTTCGATTAAACGTTTGCTGCCCTGTTATGAATAAATGCACAGTGGTTGGTGCTGCTGCCTCACAGCGCTAGGGACCCAGGTTCAATTCCTGGCTTGGAAGGTGTGTGCGTGGAGTTTGCATGTGCTCCCCGTGTCTGCGTGGGTTTGCTCCGGTTTCCTCCCACAGCCTGAAAGACGTGCTGGTTAGGTGCATTGGCTGTGCTAAATTCTCCCTCAGTGTACTCAAACAGGCACCAAAGTGTGGGGCGATTAGGGGATTTTCACAATAACTTCATTGCAGCATTAATGTAAGCCTACTTGTGACACTAATAAGTAAACTTAAAAAAAAAACTCATGCAGCGTTCATAGAACCCTACAGTGTGGAAGGAGGCCATTTGGCCCATCGAGTCTTTACTGATCACAATCCCACCCAACTCCTTTTCCTGTAACGCCATGTATTCACCCTGCTAATCTCCCTGATACCAACGGGCAATTAAGCATGGCCAATCCAACCAAACTGCACATTTTTGGACTGTGGGAGGAAACCAGAGTACAGGGAGGAAACCCATGCAGACATGGGGAGAATGTGCAAACTCCACACAGCAAGTCACCCAAGGCTAGAATTGAACACGGGTCCCTGGTACTGTGAGGCAGTAGCTCTAACCACTGTGTCACTTTGCCGCCCCTTATTAATGGAAGGCTATTCGTGGCAGTAATAAATAAACTGAAATGTTAACTTTGATAAATTTCTGCCTGTAATGGGTAAAAGACATTTCCCCTCTTGTTGCTGTATAAAGAAAAATAAATAAGGGAAGAGAAGGATTTCCAATGCAACAATCATTATAGACAAAGTGCTTAATTTCTGCCTCTTCGTCAACTGCACTGGCACATCGCTTTAAGAGAGATTTGTGCTTATGTGATGTGAAGGAAAAATAGCTTATTACTTCCTGGACAGCTTACAACAGTTCTGTTTCCCCTCCTAAATTGCTACATCTGTTACCCAGACTGTCTTTATGCTCCCGTCTCGAGGTGATTGCTTTTTTTCCCTCTTCTCCGCCTTGCGCAGTTGTGTTGTCAAAACCACAAACTTCTCCAGAGTTGCCGTTTCACTGGGCACTCTGCGCAAAGGGACATTTGGGGCACTGTTAGTTGGCAAAATCCTAGGGGTTTGGGGAGCTAACAAGCGGGCAGCACCCGGTGACGATTTCGATCAGAGCCACAGGTGGTAAATCTGGGTACTTGGCAGCACCACAACCGGAGCACACAACTCCTTCGGCAAATGTTGACTTGAGTCTTCGCCGAAGAGATGTTGCAGTGTCGAGGATAAAATGACTCACTGTTAAAACAAAAAGCACATCTTTCCAAACATTGTGTGGAATTGACAGGTTCACCTCGTGTTGGCATGTGTTTTGTCCGGATGCTCTGGTTTCCCCCCACAATCCAAAGATGAGTAGGTTAGGCGGATTGGCCATCTTAAATTGCCCCGTTAGTGTCCCAAAATGTATATGTTAGGTGGACTGGCCATGTTAGAATGTCCCAAGATATATAGGTTAGGTGGATTGGCCATGTTAAAGTGCTCCTAAGAATCCAATGATGCATATGTTAGGTGGATTAGTCATGTTAACTTGCCCCTTCATGGCCAAAGATGTGCAGGTTAGGTGGAATGGCCATGCTAAATTGCTTCTTAGCGTCCAAAAATGTGTAGGCTGGGGTTGATTAGCCATGCTAAATTGCAGCTTAGTATCCAATGATGTGTAGGTTACATGGCTGTGATAAATGTATGGGGTTGCGAGGATAGAGTGGAGGGGTTGGGCCTTGGTAAGGTGCACTTTCAGAGAATCGGTGCAGGCTCGATGGGCCGGATGTCCTCTTCCTGAATTGTACGTGGATCCTATCATTCCATTAAGGACAAAAGAAAAAAAAAGTGATGGGAACAGGGCAGAAATTCCAGAAGTCACAAAGTCAGTTGGTACAATGGATACCGAGGGTAAAAGATTGATTGTTTAATATTCATGCAATTAGCTGATTGCTTTGGCATCGGAACAGCGCAAACCCACATGGACATATTATTGTATTCTTTTTGGGGTCAGTTCTTGTATTAACAGTGAGGTCTGCATCATTGACCTGTGGCGACAGTCACAAGGGATTGTGACCTTGCTACTTGTTGGGTTATTAAGGAACCATCTGCATCTTATTAATGGGACATTCTGGAATATCCAGGAATAATAGTAAAGAAGAGCAAGCAAAAAGCAAAAAAGAAGAAATTTTTCCATGTTGAAACAGTTTGCAAATAAAGGGATTTTGAGAGAAAGGATCTACAGGCATTTAGAGATCCAAAAACTGATTAGGGACAGTCAACATGGTTTTGTGAGTGAAAAATCATCTCTTACAAATTTGATTGAGTTTTTTGAAGGGATAACCAAGAAGATATATGAGTGCAGTGCAGTTGATGTTGTCCATGTGGACTTTAGAAGGCTTTCGACAAGACCTCATGGTAGATTGTTGCAAGTCTAAATTTCACAGGATTGAGGTATCTAAATGGACACAAAGTTGGCTTGATGACAGAAGCCAGAGGGTGGTTGTGGAAGGTTGTTTTTCAAACTAGATACTTGTGACCAGTAGTGTGCCTCAGGGATCTGTGCTGGGTGAGAATATAGGAGGCATGGTTAGTAAGTTTGCAGATAACATTAAGATTGGTGGCATAGTGGACAGTGAAAAAAGTTATCGTGGATTGCAATGGAATCTTGATCAATTGGGCCAATGGGCTGACGAATGGCAGATGAAGTTCAATTTAGATAAATGCGAGGTAAATATTTTGGTGGATTGAACCAGGGCAAGACTTACTCAGTTAATGGTAGAGCGTTGGGGAGAATTACAGAACAAAGAGATTGAGAGGTACAGATTCATAGCCCCTTGAAACTGGAGTCACAGGTAGACAGAGTGGTAAAGAAGAACTCAGCATGCTTGGTTTCATTGGTCAGAACTTTAATAGAGAAGTTGGGATGTCTTATTGAAATTGTACAAGACATTGGTAAGGCCACACATGGAATATTATGCACAGTTCTGGTCACCCTATTTTAGAAAGGTCATCATTAAACTAGAAAGACTGCAGAAAAGACTTACTCAGATGATACCAGGCCTTGATGGTTTAAGTTATAAGGAAAGGCTGGATAGATTGGGACTTTTTTTCCCTGGAGCATAGAAGGTGGAAGGGCAATCTTATGGAGGTCTATAAAATAATGAGGGGTATAGATCAGTTAGATAGTCAATATCTTTTCCCAAGATAGGGGAGTCTAAAACTGGATGGCATAAGTTTAAGGTGAGAGGGGAGAAATACAAAACTGTCCAGAGGGGCAATTTTTTTTCACACAGAGTGTCTGGAACAAGCTGCCAGAGGTAGTGATAGATGGGGGTACAACTTAGTCTTTTAAAAAGCCTTTAAGACAGTTACATGGGTAAGACTGGTATGGAGGGATATAGGCCAAACATGGGCAATTGGGACTAGCTTCAGGGTTTAAAAAATTAGGGCTACAAGGACAAATTGGGCCAAAAGGTCTATTTCCATAGTATAAACCTCTATGGCTCTCAATCAGTCTGTTTGCAAGCTTGGTGCAGAGTATCTCCTGTTGGATAGTTATCTATCAACCGGAAATGGACATCTCTAATGATATCCCCATAAATGACAAAAATGAGGATTAAGTATAAGCCAAGATTGTACAATTGACTGACGGTGGTGTCTATACAGTAGTAAATCTCACAACACCAGGTTTAAGTCGAACAGGTTTATTTGGTAGCGAAAGCCACTAGCTTTTGGAGTGCTGCTCCTTTGTCAAGTGAGTGGGAGATCTGTTCGCTAACAGGGCATATAAAGGCACAAAGTCAATTTACAAAATAATGATTGAAATGCGATTCTTTATAGCTAATCAAGTCTTAAAGGTACAATCTAATAATGTCCTAATAAACCTGTGGACTTTAACCTGATGTTGTGAGACTTCTTACTATGTTTTCCCCAGTCCAACACCAGCATCTCCACATCATGACTACAGTGGTGTCTACAAACAGCTATTAAATTGTGTTAAGTTAATAAATTCAATTATAATATAGTGAAAGAGAGATGGCAGTAAATTAATGTTCCCTCTAATATAAGAAGGTTTTCATATCTTCCTGACTGTGGTTTGGCAGAGCTGTTTTGCTTGTTGCTGCTAAATTAACGACACATGAAATCTGGTTAATTCAGTTCAATGAAGTGCGGTCACTGTTGTAATGTTGTTGGTATGTGAGGGTAATGTCGGGATACCTTCAGATGCACTCCAAGAACTCACCAAATTTCCTTAGACAGCAACTTTCAAACTCACTATCACTACAAACGAGACAGGACAAGGGCAGCAGACACATAGGAACACCACCAACTGGAGGTTTCCCCTCCGAGCTTCCCGCCATCCTGACTTGGAAATGTATTACCAATCCTTCACTGTCACTGAACTAAAATCCTGGAACTCCCTCCTGTGATAATATCCTAACATGGGGTATTACTGATTGACCTTGTAATACTCGTAGAATACCAGATGCCGAGGGATTGGTAATTACCTTAGCAGGTGGTGCTCTTAAACCAAACACTTTATAAAGCAAGCCCTCGAGTGGGTTCATTATTACATTATCCTAGTTGGGACTTGCTTGTGTTCACCACAGGCTTGTGGTTTTGTTTCACTTTATTTTGCGTAATAAAGCACTTTTACACATATACCATAGAAAACATTCCTTCTGGTTATATCACAGCTTGGGATGGCTCCTGCTCTGCCTCAGACCACAAGAAACTTCGAAAGGTCATGAATGAAGCCCAATCCATCATACAAATCAACCTCCCATCCATTGACTCTGTCTGCACTTCCTGCTGCCTTGGTAAAGCAGCCAGATTAAATAAGGATCCCACATACCCCAGGCAGACTCTCTTCCAGCTTCTTCTGATGGGGAAACAATCCAAAAGTCTGAGGTCACGTACCAACTGACTCAAGAACAGCTTCTTCCCTGCCATCAGATTTTTTAATGGACTTACTTCACACGAAGTTGATCTTTCACCTTGGCTATGATTGTAACACTGCGTTCTGCATTCTCCCTTTTCCTTGTCTATGAACAGTATGCTTTGCCTGTATAGCACACATGAAGCAATACTTTTCATTATGTACTGATACATGTGATAATAATAAATCAAATCAAATCAAATCAAATGTTCCTCTACACCATCATCTGGAGTTATACTTCTCTAACAGCACTGTGGGTATATCTACACCACATGGACTGCAGCGGTTTGAGAAGGCAGCTCACTTCAACCCTCGGAAGGGCAACACCTGACACTGAGTGCCCGGTTGAGGGATCTAGGATCAGGGAAAGGAGAACTGGCAGAAAGTTCCACACCACACTCACTCCGAACAACAGCCGATGAGCAATAACCTATCGCAGTTGATGCCTACTGTGCTCACACTCACTTCCCTTCACTAACCAGGATGTTTTATTGCTTCAGGATTAGCGAGAAGACATCGATATAACTCTTCTGTGAGGCAGCAGTGCTCACCACTGTAGGCCAGACTACGTAAGAGTGGCAGAATTTCCTTTCCTCAAGCACATTAGATGGATGTTTAATGACAATTAACAAACATTTCACTGTCATCGTTAAACTTGTCATTCCAATTATTTTTATTGAGTTCAACTTGCATCACATCTGCCGTGGTGGGATTCGAACCTCCATCCCCAGATCATTACCCTGAGTCTCTGGATCATTTGTCAAGTCTCGTGAAAATGCCACTGTGCCACCACCTCCGGGAGTGAGCCCCTGAGCACATCAAGCAGGCATATTTGTGACAGGTTCGGGCCTACCCAGGAAATTCTGGTCAATGTACAACCTAATAATAGGCAACAATGGAAGCTGCATCTTGAGGAACGAGGTTTGTTATGGGCATGGCCCTTGCAATCGCAAAATGCTTGAGGAACAGGATAGCTGAGTATAGGGGAGATCGATTAAGTTTTCGGGTGCTATTAATAAGGCTATGCCAAGTGTTGGCGAGGTGTTGTATACGTGTTCTGGGCCTCCATCGCAACGTCTTGAACATGCTTCTTGACGTCACATCCACGATTTGGAAAGGGGTCTGGTATCCCTGTTATATGGGCTGAGGTCTCGTGGTGATCTGTCCGTTAGACCGTCAGGATACAGATCCCAAAATACCGAGGGCCTGCATTAGATATTCAACATTTGGAGGGAATGATGAGTTGAATAAGGTGAAAGCCTGAGAGATCAAGTTAAGATTAAAGAACAAAGAACAGTAAAGCATAGGGGCAGGCCCTTCGGCCCACTAAGCTTGTACCGACACATGAAGATTTTCTAAACCAAAGACTGTTTGCTGTCCATATCCATCTATTCTCTGCCTGTTCATATATTCTTTAAGGTACCTCTTAAACTATTTATATCTGCTCCTACCACCTCCTCTGCATATTCTAGACACTTGCCACCCATTATGTAAAAAAAAAACTTGCCTCTCACATCTCCTTTGAACCTTTATCTTTAAACTTATTCTCCCCTCATAGTTGACATTTCAATCCTGGGAAAAAATCCCTGATTATCCATTCTATCCGTGCCTCTGTTAATTTTGTAAATTTCTACCTAGTAGCCCCTCAGCCCCCCATGTTTAAGTGAAAACAAACCAAGTCTATTCAATCCCTCCTCATAGCTAATACCCTTCAAACCAGGCAACTACAATAGCACAGTGATGGACTGCACAATATCACAGTGGTTAGCACTGCTGCTTCACAGCTCCAAGGTCCTGGGTTCAATTCCTGGCTCGGGTCATTATCTGTGTGGAGTTTGCACATTCTCCTTGTGTCTGCATGGGTTTCCTCTGAGTACTCCAGTTTCCTCCCACAGTCCAAAGATGTGCAGGTTAGGTTGATTGGTCGTGCTGAGGAATTGCCTCCTTAGTGTCGAGGGATTAGTGAGAATAATATAGGGGGTAGAGCCTAGGTAGGATTGCGTTCGGTGCAGACTCGATGGGCTGAAGGGCCTCTTTCTGCACTGTAGGATTCTATGCAACAACCTGGTAAACATTTTCTGTACCCTCTACAAAGCCAACACCTACTTCTGGTAGTGTGGTGACCAGAACTGTATACAATATTCCAAATGTGATCCAACTAAAATTCTATACAAGTGCAGAGTAGAATCTTAGAATCATAGACCCTCCGACAATACAGAAGGTGGTCATTCAGATTATTGGGTTGCACCAACAATATCACCCTCTCCTCATAATGCCACATATTTACCCCACTATTCCCCTGACACTAAGGGGCGATTTAGTATGGTCAACCCACCTGAACTGCACATCTTTGGGATGTGGGAGGAAACCAGGAAACCTGGAGGAAACCCATATGGACATGGGGAGAGTATGCAAACTCCACACAGAGAGCGATCAAGATCAAAATTGAACCTGGACCCCTGGTGCTGTGAGGCAGCAGTGCTAACCACTGTGCCATCGCATCACACATGATATGCCAATTTTTGTACTCTATGCCCCAAAGGCAGGCATACCATTTGCCTTCTTCACCACCCAATCCACTTATGTTGCCACTTTCAGAGAACGTGCGGATCTGTACACCTAGATCCCTCTGTATGTTTATGCTTCTTGGTGTTTTACCATTTACTGCATACTTTCCCTCCTGCTTGAGCCCTTTCTGATCCGAGGTGGAGACGATACTGTGTGTACACATGGTGAGCATGTGTGTACTCATCCCTCTGCCTACAGAACTCAGTCATGCCTGCAATGTCAAACCCAAGAACCAGAAATAGTCTGCTGGCAGTTGATCAGGCTCTGGGTAAGATCCATGTTTAACCTGTGGGTGGAACCACAAAATGCATTACTAATGCCACCAGACACTATCCTCTCCATTCATAATATTTGGGGTACTGCATTATTGAGCCGCACAATCTGTCTCTGAGCCAAAGTAATCTGTGTTAGGTTCTGGGACATTTTTTTTCTATCCCAGTTGAAAACAATATTTCTTGCTTTGTGCTGTACATTGATCCAAAAGAAGGAATCTGATACAAGCTGCTTTTCTTTGGTGCTACAATGCATCACTTAATAGCCCATTACCACTGGTATCTGTGGGGCAGCGTGATGGCACAGTGGTTAGCACTGCTGCCTCACAGTGCCAGGGACAAGTGTTCAATTCCCAGCTCAGATCACTGTCTGTGTGGGGTCTGCACCTTCTCCCTGTGTCTGCGTGGGTTTCCTCTGGGTGCTCCAGTTTCCTTCCACTACCCAAAGATGTGTGGGTTAAGTTGATTGACCATGATAAATTGAACCAAGTTTCAGGGGAATTAGCAGGATAAATATGTAAGGTTACGAGGACAGAGTGGGATTTTTGTTGGTGGACACTTGATGGGCCAAATGGCCTCCTCTTGTACTATGAATTCCCGGCTGGAATTCTAAGCATCCAATTTTCCATTCCCACTGGAGGTAGGGCAACAGAGAATTCACTGTAATTATTATATGGTTGTCATGTGGCATCACACTGTGTGACTTGATGGGGAAATAAAATGTGGAGATATATCCCATGTACTTTACTTTAAAATACTTCTTAAAACAAAAGTAGAGCATGTTATCATTCTTTGCTCATGAACATTGGTGGCACAACTAGGGAGATAGAAAACAGTTGGTTTCTACCAGAATGTGTCTGTTCTTCCAGATTATCATTCAAGCACAAAGGTCAAAACTGCTCCATAAATCATTGAACGCCCTGCGATGCAGAAGGAGGCTGTTTGGGCCCAACGAGCCTGCACTGACTCTTATCCAAACCCATCCCTATCCCCCTATGGCCTGGTGGATTATTAACCCAGAAATTCAGCTAATGTTCTTAGAACATGAGTTCGAATCCCACCATAGCAGATAGTGGAATCTGAATTCAATGAAAATATATCTGGAATTAAGCATGAAACCATTGTTGATTGTTGGGAAAACCCATCTGGTTCACTAATGTCCTTTAGGGAAGGAAATCTGCCATCCTCACCTGGTCTGGTCTACATGTGACGCTAAAGCCGCAGCAATGTGGTTGACTCTTAACTGCGCTCTGAAACGGCCAAGCAAACCACTCAGCTCAGGGGTAACGAGGGGTAGGCAATAAATTCTGACCAGCCAGCAACACCCATGTTTCAAGAATAAATAAAACACACACACTTGAGACACTAATGGGGCAATTTAGCAGGACCAATCCACCTAACCTACATAGCTTTAGGCTGTAGGGGGAAATCGGAGCACGCGGAGGAAACCCATGCAGACACAGGGAGAACACGCAAATTCCACACAGACTGTCACTCAAGGCTGGAATTGAACCCAGGTCCCTGGCACTGTGAAGTAGCAGTGCTAACCAGGGTGCCACAGTACCACCCAATGAGTACTTTCCACTCACAGAAAACATTGATGACTATTGGTAACTGCTCAAGGGCAGTGTTATGTTTGATAATGGGTGATGTTGGGAGGGGACAGGGGTTCCCAGCTGTTGAAAAAAAGGCAATAGTTCCATAAATTTGCACTTAAGTTGACTTTATACGTTAATAAGTTGACTCCCATCCTTGAGGGGGTTGTTAGACCGCTTTGGAAAAAATGGTCCAGCGCCAGATGTCATCTTCACCCAAGGCATCTCTTTGTTATCTTGTCAGTGCCATCCACCTGCCAACTCACCACCTCAGCAGGGGAGGGTAGAGTTTTGCCCTTACTGCCCAGAGCCCGAGACAAGCTAATTCAATCCAGACCGGGATGTGAACTTACTGGACAACTGCACAATGTCACCTTCTGAATAAATCTGAGAGCATCCGAGGGCAAATTTAACATCATTTAGACTTCATTGTAAAGCAACTGTCATAGCTGGCAAGGGGGTGGGGGGAAGTGAGATGTATAAAGCTTAGGGCACAGAAGATAATCACAGTGAATTTCCTCATGGGTTATTCTGGCAATTTGCCCGAATTGCAGCAGCAATTAGCAGGTGGAGGAGGAAGCGTCACACCATTCCTCTGGATAAGGATGGGAATTTGGATGATAATAAACAGCTTCCAAAACTCGGCCTGCAGGTTCAAGTGGCAAAGGTGAATAATCGGAATTCTGTCACTGATGGAGGGTAGGATTTTATGGCCTCATTCACCCCAAAAAGGTGACATCCAGCCTGAGGTCAATGGACATTTCCATTGTCCATCCCTCGCCCACTCTGATTCCTGTGACGGTTGGGACAATAAGATTATGTCTTGATGTGGCTTTAAACCTAGCCTCTTGTTAGGCCCGATTGTCAATGTTAAAACACTGGCATCTATGCCTTTAGCTGTTGAACCTCTTGGCCTATTTCTATCCCACAATCCTTCACTCTTCTTTCCTCTCTTCCAAGGTGCTCATTCAAAACTGACCTCTTTGAGCGAGTTTATGCCCACTTTGCGAATATTACAACATAAGGATAATAGGAGCAGGTAGGTGCACAATTCAGCCCCAGGAGCTAGGTCCGCCATTCAATACAATCATGGCTGACCTTATTTTGGTCTCAATTCCGCTTTCCTGCCTATTTACCATAGTCCTCCAAACCTATTGCTCATTAAAAACCTGTCCATCTCTTCCTCAATCTCCAGGCATTCACTGCACTCTGGGGTAGTCAATCCTATGACTCACCGTCCTTGGAGACAAATAATTTCTCCTCATCTCTGTTTTAAATCTGCTGCTGCTTATCCTAAAACTCTCAATCGAAATTGCCCCACGAGAGGAAACATTCTTCCATATCGACCCAGTCAACCTTCTGATCATCTTTTTTTTATAGAATTCTAGAATCCCTGCAGTGCAGAAGGAGGCCATTTGTTCTATTTAGTCTGCACTGACAACAATCCCATCCAGGCTCCAACCCTGTAACTTCATGTATTTATCCTACTAATCCCCTGACACACAAAAGGTAAATTTAACATGGCGAATCCACCTAACTTGTGCATCTTTGGGCTGTGGGAGGAAACCTGAGCATCTGGAGGAAACCCACTCAGACACAGAGGGAATGTACAAATTCCATAAAGACAGTCGCCCGAGGCCAGAATTGAACCCAGGTCCCTGGCACTGCGAGACAGCTGTGCTAACCCACTGTGCTGCAGTGCCACCTCTGTCCATCTCAATTTGATAAGTCATAGAATCATAGAATTCTACATTGCAGAAGGAGACTATTTGGCCCATCGAGTCTGTACTAATCACAATCCCACCCAGGCTCTATCCTCATGCATTTACCCTATTTAGTCCTCCTGACACTAAGCGGCTATTTAGCACAGCCAATCCCTCTAACCTGCACATCTTTGGATTGTGGGAGGAAACTGGAGCACCTGAAGGAAACCCGTGCAGACATGGGGAGAATGTGCAAATTCCCTCAGACAGCAGCCTAAGCCAGGTTATTGGCTGCGTGAGGCAGCAGTGCTAATCACTGTGCCACCGTGTGGCTAAGTCCCCAGTGCTTGACCCGGTGTCAAATATTGTTTGATGCTTTCTAGTCTAAAGGGCCTTGGAATGTTTTCTAGTATGAAAGAGTGCTACATAAATGCAAGCTGTTCTTGCTGAAGTTGTGTCTCATGACTCCAGGAGTGCCTCCTTCACTTACTTCGGGGGAATCTTTGCTGAACCTGCTTCCACTTTCCCTGATGTTAATGTTTGCATTGAGCATAAAGGGTTTAAGCCAAAACATTTATCCCCTTGACGTTGCAAGTCTTCCACTGTCTTCAGCAGTCACAACAGTGTGAACCTGGTGGTGAGACATCACATAGCTTAGTAAGTTAGGAAGCTGGCCATTTGGTGCCAGACACCAGAGCGATTGACAGAGCAGGCGTTAAGGCTCGTAAGCCGAATATTTGTGGATCCCAACAATGTTTATGGGTGAAATGAAAATGCCAAAAAAGGGAAGTTCCCAAGGTAAATATTATGATAACAGCGATGATATTTCCAGCAACCTTTGCCATATAAATACTTGTGAATGAGTACAACTGAAATAGGTGGTTGCTCAATAGACCCAGGGCAGGAGGTTGAACAGTCTCACAATCGTAGCGAACATTCCTCTTCGGGGAGCTTCCGGGATTATCCAGAGGTCACCGAATCCTGGTGTATACCACAATTCCACTGCAGGGCAGGACGAGGTGACAGGCCCCACCTCAGCCAGGTTAGGGCCCAGATTCCATGACATGGCACCCCACTCTGAGACACACACTAACTAACTGGCCCCCTTTCACTCATTTACTACTCAAAATAGTCCAGAACCTGTCGTCCTGTGGAAATTTGCATTTTTTTGTACCTTTTATTCTATTCTTTTAATTCATTTATGGGATGTGTTTAGGCCACCTTTGGATTATAGGAGGAAACTGGAGCACGTGAAGGAAAGCCACGCAGTCACAGGACAGCGATGCCTGGGGAGGTGATGAGGGCAGGTATAATAGTGGCACTTAAGGGGCAACTAGATGAATAAATGAATATGACGGGAATGGAAGGATATGGACTCCGTACATTTTCACAGTTTTAGCTTAGTCAGGCATCATGATCGGGGCAGACTTGGAAGGCCGAAGGGCTTGTATGTACTGTTCGTTATTCCTTATTCACTGTATCTCTAATTGTCCTTGAAAAAGTTGTGATTGATTGCTTGATTAATTTGATTTATTGTCGCATGTACTGGGATAGAGAGGACAAGAGGGAATCTGACTGAGGTATATAACATTTTAAAATAGATTGATCAAGTAAACGTGGACCTAATGTTTCCCCTTATGGGCCTACCTAGAACAAAAGGTCACAAATACAGGTTGGGAGGCGATAGATTTAAAACTCTACCAAGTGAGATGAGGAGGAGCTATTTCTCGAAGAGGTTGATAAATTTGTGGAACTCGCTGCCCCGTAGTGCGGTGGAGTCTGAATCATTGAATGGTTTCAAGAAGGAGATAGACATATTTCTGATTTTAAGAAATGGGTTAAAGAGATAAGAGGAACAGGAGGTGGATTTGAGACCAGGGAGAGATCAGCCATGATCTGATTGAATGGTGGAGCAGGCTCGGAGGGCTGAATTTGCCTGCTTCTGTTTCTAATTCCTATGTTCTTATGCAGTGAAAAGTATTGTTTATTGCATACTGTACAGGCAAAAAATTACCATTCGTGGAGTACATAGGGGAACAGGAAAAGGATTGGGTGCAGAATTTAGTGTTACAGCTACAGGTTGAGTGAAGAGAAAGATCAATTTAATATATCATCGAATCATAGAATTATAGAGTGCAGAAGAGGCCCTTTGGCCCATTGAGTCTGCACCAACACACAAGAAACACCCAAACTACATCTAAACCATTTACCAGCACTTCACTCATAGACTTGGATGTTCTGACATGCCAAGTGCTCGTCCATATACTTTTTAAAGGATGCAAGGCAACCCGCCTCAATCACCCTCCCAAGCAGTGCATTCCAGACTATCCTCGGCAAAAAAATAATTTCCTCGTACTCCCCCTAAAATATTTGGATAGGACCATTCAAAAGTCTGCTGACAGCAGGGGAGAAGCTGTTCTTAAGTTAGTTGATACAATTTTTCAGACTTTGTATCTTTTTTCCAATGGAAGAAGGTGGAAGAGAGTTTTATTTATTTTATTAAGTTTATTTATTCTTTACAAATAGGGCTTATATTAACATTGCAATAAAGTTACTATGAAAATCCTGTGGTTGCCACACTCTGGTGTCTATTTAGTGCAGTGAGAGAGAATTTAGCATTGCCAATGCACTCAATCAGCACGCCTTTCAGACTGTGGGAGGAAACCAGAGCACCCAGAGGAAACTCATGCTGACATGGGGAGAATGTGCTGACTCCACACAGTCAGTGACCCATGTCGAGAATTGAACCCAGTTCTCTGGCACTGTGAGATAGCAGTGCTAACCACTGTGCCACTGCGTGGTGCCCTTTGGAAACCACTGCAGCCCCTCAGCTGTAGGTACATCCACAATGCTGTTGCACTTTCTGCTGTGGGCTATTCTTATATGGATTTTATATTCTGGTAGGTGAAGGGTTAATTGTTAAATCTATGCTTGTATGATTTGAGCTGTAATTGAAATCACGGTGTAATAGGAATTGACAACACAAATTAACAGTGAGAACAGGAAAAGAGTTGTGAACACAGGATATGCTTTGAAATGTATGGATTATGATGTTACTGTGCCTTTAAGAAACGTATTTGTGTCATGTTTCTAGTGCAAGATTTGTCTTAGCAGTCAATTCTGTTCATTCAATACCATTTTATCTATAACCGACAACCATTTTGTTACTGCAGCAGCACAATTGATCTTAATTGCTAAAGTGGGTGTTTTAATCTGGACCAAAGCAGTTCTGTTTTTTAAGTGCTTTGCCCTGGGGGGTTTTCAGAGTAGGGTTTGATTAGGTTGATGGACAGGGAAAAAAATGTGACTATTTGGGACTAGGGTCCTCAAAGAAATTAGTTTAGTTGCAGCATGGGATCTTTAAAGAGAGGTAGAGAGAGAGGTTTCCCTTTCTCTCTCTGGATTTGGAGACTGGGATTTGTCAGTATTATCTTTTTTCTCTGGAGGCTGCTGTCTGGGAGTCAGCAGATCAGCATTTTAGTGTCTCTATTCAGAAGGGTTAAAGGGTAGGCAATGTAGCTCCCACATGTGTGTATCTGCTTTTGTACTGATTCTGAAGAAATATTTATGCCTATGGGGATATTGCTAAAATTGGAAGTATAGAGACAGTTATCTATTATGAATTATATATATATATTTCCATTGGTAAAAGTTATGTTAACTCTTTTTGTTATGTTCAAGCTGCACTGTTAAATAAAATTTGTTTCAATAAAAGTTTCCTGCTGGGTCAATTGAATCATACTTGGAGCAAAACACCTTAAGCTCACCATAATGTCAAAATTAAAATAAGTTGGGGACTAGGCTAACTTCATAATATACCTTGGAGATCCTGACCTGGTTTCTAATCAGATCAATGGATTTTGAAGCTGTAACTAAATGACAATGTGATGACAAAGTTATACGAGTGTGAGATCCTGTTCAGGTTGTGACAATGGGTTTGTGACCATTGATATTGAAATAAAAAGATCACAATGCAATAGCAACAATAGAACACAGGGGAGCCCCAGGCTGCAGAGGATAAAGCAATTCATTTGGCGACTTGTAGCACCGATTTCAAGAAGCAACTTCTGTGCTTAACATCAAAGGAAAGCAAGAGTGGACTGAACTAAATATCAATTAGCTTTGATCATTATGAATGCTGAAATAAGGTATCAATTAGCTTTGCTCATTATGAATGCCTTCTGCAGCTTAACAAATTGTCCTGATACCACAGCATTGAGTGTCTCCTTGTATGAAATATATTGTCCAGAAACAACTTAGGATCCAGGTTCTAAAACTTATTTCTGAAACACAGCACAAATGTATAAGGACATGATACAAGGGACAGAATTTTCCCTTTTTGAAGCAGAATGGGGCAGTGAGCGGGGAAATCTGTGATGGAGCCATCGGCCCCAGTGTTGAGTTTCCCCGCCCTATCACTCAGAACATAGAGAACAAAAATCCAAGGGACAGGTGCCATGATGTCATGCAGGAGGATGATCGAGACTGTGCCCATCCCTTTGGCTCCCCCACCCCCCACACCAACAACTTCATTTTTAAAGATCAAGGTACCATTATTCAAGTTCATCCCAAGTTGACAAAGATAGCACCTTACCCGATATAACATGCCCTTCTCCACACTGCCCTCAGCACTACCCCCTGATGCCAGGCATTGAAGCCCTCATTCCACCATGAATGGAAAATGTAACAGGGTCATTATCCAGCATAGAGGCCTGATAATTGAAACTCGCAACAAGAGGCAATGGTGAAAGAATCAATCCAATATGGTCTTCTGGTTCAAACAGATTTATTGGAAGAGAATTCCTCAGAGCTACTAAGCTACAGGAAGCACCCCACTTCAAGTACTCCAGCTGTCTCTATTTATAAGATAATCAATGTCACACATTTAACTAACAATTCCCTTAATCAACATAATTGCCATACAGGCTGACTAATAATACATTGACGATATGTTTGTGTAGAGTTTGTACATTCTCTCTGTGTCTGTGTGGATTTTCTCTAAGTGCTCCCGTTTCCCCCCCACACTCCAGATTAGATAGATTGGCCACACTAAATTGACCCTAGTGTCAGGGGGAATAGCAGGGTAAATGTGTGGAATTTCAGGAATAGGGCCTGGATGAGATTGTGGTCGGTGCAGGCTCAATGGGCTGAATGGCCTCTTTCTGCACTGTATGATTCTATGATTCCATATAGTTAGATTTAAATTTATTCTGTTGATATTCCCAATGTTGAAGATCAGGATTCCTGTCACATCACTGGTAGAAGGTGGGGGACAATTATGATGGAACTTCCCACAATCTATCATGGGATTTTGGCTTCTTGCAAGAAAAAACATTTCCTCCCAACATTTTTATTCCTTTTGGTAACATTTTGAATCTGTACCCTTTAGGTTTCGATGAGTGAGGACATTTTCTCGCTAATTACCTTCTCAATATCCTTCAGGATCTTGAACGACTCAATGAAGTCTCTTTTCAACCTTCTTTTCTCTTCGAGGCAGCATGGTAGTGGAGTGGTCTGCACTACTGCCTCACAGCGCTAGGGACCCAGGTTTAATTCCAGCCTTCCGTGACTGTGTAGAGTTTGCACATTCTTCCTGTCTTTGCATGGGTTTCCTTCCACGCTGCAAAGAAGTGTGGGTTAGGTTGACTGGCCATGCTAAGTTGCCCCGTAGTGTCAGGGGATTAGCTGGGTAAATGTGTGGGACTTCAGTGATAGAGTGGGATTGTTGTCAGTGTGGTATTGATGGGCCTCCTCCTGCAGTGTAGGGATTCTATGCGTCTCCAAGGAAGGTACAATAGCCATGCTAAATTCTCCCTCAATATATCCGAACAGGCACTGGAGAGTGACAACTAGGGGATTTTTGCAGTAACTTGATTTCAGTGTTAATGTAAACCTATTTGTGATATCAATAAATAAATTTCAAAACAGTCCTAACCTTTCAATCACTCCTCATTGTTACAGTTCTTTACCCCTGGAATCTTTTTTGTGACAATACTGGACCATAGAATTCTATAGCACAGTAAGAAATCCTACAGTCCACTCAGTCCATCAAATCCACATCAACCACAATCCCACACAGGCCCTATCCCCCATAACCCCATACATTTACCCGAGCTAGTTCCCCTGACACTAAGGGGCAATTTTGCATGGCCAATCCACCTAACGCGCACATCTTTGGGAGGAAACTGGAGCACCCGGAGGAAACCCACGCAGACACGGGGAGATTGTGCAAACTCTGCACAGACAGTGACGCAAACAGACAATTGAACCTCGGTCCCTGGTTCTGCGAGGCAGCCGTGCTAACCACTGTCACCGTGCCGTCCCAAGACTATCTGGTCAACCAATTGCTATTGCATGGGCTCAAAACAAATCACCCCGTCCGCCAGTCAAAAAATTGCAGACAGACAAACAACAATGGTTGATTGCTCTGATAGATGAATGTTCAAAGTAACTTAGAAAGTACATGGGAACAAGTTATAGGCCCATTACGTGTAAACCTCCTAAAAACCAACAGCTACCAATCTGCATTGATCTCTTTTGTAATGTTGACTTTGACATGTTTTAGCCTAACATTGTTCATAGAATGGTTTCATTGTCTTACACAAAGAGGTCACGTTTTATGTGGTCACGCACTTGTCAAGGATACATCTTGTGGCAGAACTGTAATGCGATCCAAGATGGATATAAAATGTTAAAAGGGGATTGGTAAGGAGGATGTTGAACAGATGTTCCCTCTGGTGGGGACAGTCTAGAACAAGAAGTCACAGGCAGAGAGTGGCTTCCAAACTGAGATGGGGTGAAGCCGCCGGCAAAATTCTGCCCCAAAAAAATTGAATTCGTGGGAAAACTGGAACACTTCATGTTGCTTTTTTAAGTGAGAGTTAATGTGCAAAGCAAAGGACGTCAGTGTGAATATCATTTCGAGGGACAAGGCCTATTTCTGTCAGGGAAGTTGAGACCAGCGGGACTCTGCTTCTGCGCAGTGGCCCCGCATTGTCAACCTCCCATTCGCTGGCCAGCTCAATCACTTCACTGCAGTGGGGTTGAGCAGCTAGCTCCCTGAAATTGGGGAGCTACTGTAAACCCTGCTGGAGTTTGGCAGAGTGAGAAAGGCTAGCAAGCAGAGATAATTAAGTCCTGGGCCTGCTAATTACATTAAAATTAGATTTAAATAAACATTTAAATGATTTTACTGTCTTCTTCCCAGCTTCCAGTGTAGATTTGATAGTGCCTGGAATCCGATACTGGTCGGGGACATACGTGCAAATGCCGTGCATGTCTAACCGCGAGATTGTCCCATCCCACTCTGCTGAAAAATTAAAGGGTGGGAGATTTGCTCCCTACTTCTCTCAGAGGGTTGTGAATCTCTGGAACTCACTGCCCCAGAGCATGGTGGAGACAGAATCAATCAACCAATTCACAAAAGGAATAGATATGTTTCTGGTGAAAAGTGGGATTGAAAGCCTACAATGCAGAAGGAGACCATTCAGCCCATTGAGTCCGCACCGAACACAGTCCCACCCAGGCCCCATCCTCACAATCTCATGCATTTACCCCAGCTAATTCCCCCTGACACTAATGGGCAACTTAGCATGGCCAAACCATCTAACCCGCACATCTTTGGACTGGAGGAGGAAACCGAAGTACCTGGAGGAAACTCAAGCAGATACCGTGAGAATGGGCTATGAGTTATCTTTAGGATTGAGATGAGGAGGAATGTCTTAAGTCAGAGGATAGTCAATCTGTGGAAATCTTTGCCACAGGGAGGCTGTGGAGGCCAGGTGTATTTAAGACAGAGATAGGTAGGTTCTTGATTGGTAAGGGGGTCAAAGGTTATGGGGAAAAGATGAGAGAATGAGGTTGACAAGCTTATCAGCCACGATTGAATAGTGGAGTAGACTTGATGGGCCCAAATGGCCAATTCTTTCCCTATATCTTATGGTCTTATAATGCCAAAGTCTTACAAATATCTGCCTACCTCAGTTTTAATTCTAATAACTGATCTTGCACTTGTGGAAGAGAATTCTAAACTTCTCCCATGCTCTACATCAAGAAGTGATTCCTAATTTCATTCATGAAAGGTGTAGCTCAAGCTATTAGAACTTCCAAGATGATGGCGATTATATCTTTTCGCAATCTACAACGTCTGTTCTTCGCAACATCTTAAAAGCATCAAGCAAATCATCGCTTCCAGAGAATGCAATTCCAGTTTGTTTAATCCTTCCTTCACTCCTGGAGTCCAGATATCCTTCCAGTAAATCTGCAGTACACTCCAAAATCAAGGATGCTCTCCACGGTGTCCTATCCAGAGGTAGAATCAGCGCATTGGGCTGAATGGCCGAATTCTGCTCCCGTATTTTATGGGAGCAGGCAGGAAACTGGAGTTGAAATCAAGATAGGATTAGTCATAGCTGTCCGCAGTGGCAGAACGGGCTCGAGGGGATGAACTTCCTGCTCCCACTCTTAATTTCCACGTTCTTCCTAAAAATGTCTCAATCGGGCATCTCATTTGCATAAATATGCGCATTTTTACCGCAGCATTTGACCCTGGTATTATCTTAGTTTGGGCACACAGAGTGCAGGCACACTTACTCCGATGCCAACAACGGGGGCCAAGGTGGGCAAAAACAATGAGAGTGACAACCCAGCGAGTGAATGGCTTTGGCTGTGGGATTCCAGTCACTGCGGAAGAACAATAAATAGCATTCAGTGTTCAGGATCTGGAGTTCATCTTTTCCTTGTGGTGCTTTCCCCCTCCTGCTGTCGTTCTCAGTGCGAAGAATGTGATGAATGCCTCGAAGGGCGGCGGAAAATTGATTATTTGTGCCGCTCTCATTCACAGCCCTGCTATTGACTCCTCGGGACGGAGGTAGATGCAGACCGGAGACTCTGAAATGAAGAGATGCTTGGCAGAGGATCTGTATTTTGCTGAGAGGCGGCCAAACGCTGCAATCCTGTTTGTCTTCGGGAGCCAATAAAAATGTTGAGTGGAGCCAACATTTTGCCGCATTTGCCCTCTTCAGACAATCATATCTTTTGACCCACAATCCTTTACTCCGCAGCGAAAGAAGGAAGACTTGTCACTGCCCGTCCAGTTATTTAGACTGAGTGGAGCCCAGTTGACTTTTGACCCCGATATCACACAATCAATTTATTTTCCTTCTCGCATACTTTGACATCTGCCAAGGTACTCAGGGCTGTTTGCACACGCCAGCCCCTGCCATTAGATGGCAAGAGAATATTGGACCAAAGTTTGTTTAAAGCAGAAAGTTGGCAGGTTCTTTGTGAATTACGAGGACATAGCTGGCATCACCTAACCATTACTTCCTGATCGACCTCATCTCTCTTTTTTTTACTGCACTGTGAACTTTGGTCCTTCGTCCTGGTCTCTCAGTGAAGAGGCTGTAGATTGGGAGAGTGGGCTGTGCAGTGGGACCTGGGTGTACTTGTGCACCAGTCGCTGAAGGTAAGAATGCAAGTGCAGCAGGCGGTAAAAGTAAAGTTTAAAGCTTATTTATTAGCCAAAAGTAAGGCTTATATTAAAGCTTCCAATTATGTAGAAGCATAGAACGTAGGAGCAGGAGAAGGCCACTCAGCCCTTTGAGACTGCTCCGCATTCATTGCAATGAAATTACTGTGAAATTTCCCTAGTCGCCACTCTCTGACGCATATTTGAACCAATGCAACAAACCAGGATGTCTTTCAGAATGTGGGAGGAAACTGGAATGCCTGAAGGTAACCTGCGCAGACAACGTGCAGATTCCGCACAAACTGTGACACAAGCCAGGAATTGAACCTGGGTCCCTGCGTTGTGAGGCAGCAATGCTAACCACTGGTCCACCATACTGCCCCAAATGGGCTTAATTCCAAGAGATGTTGAGTACAGGAGCAAGGATGCATTGTTATGCAAGCTCTTGGTGAAGCCACACCTGGGGTGTTGTGTGCAGTTTTGGTCTCCTTTTATGAGGAGGGATGGTCTTGCTCTCGAGGCAGCGCAGCGAAGGTTTACCAGACCGACTCCAAGGATGGCGGGAATGATGTATGAGGAGATATTGACTAGGTTAGAATTGTTTTAGCTGGAATTCAGACTAATGAGAGGGGATGTCATAGAGACTTACATTACTCTAACAGGACTGGGCAGGGTAGATGCAGGGAGGATGTTCTCGATGGTGGGGGAGTCTGGAAACAGGGGTCATGACTGAGGATTCAGTCAAACTCCGGTTTCCTCCCTGAAAGATGTGCTGGTTTGGTGCATTGATTCGAATATGCGTTGGAGTGTGGCGACTAGAGAAATTTCGCAGTAACTTCATTGTAATGAATGGCAGAGCAGTCTCAAAGGGTCGAATGGCCTTCTGCTGCTCCTATCTTCTATGTTTCTACTTAATTGGAAGCATTAATATAAGCCTTACTTTTGACTTGCACATTTCTTTAGCCAAAGAGTGGTGAGCCTGTGGAATTCATCATCACAGGAAGTAGTTGATGTCAAAACATTGAATGCATTCAAGAGGCAGCTGAATATAGCACTTGGGGTGAATGAGGTCAAAGATTATGGGGAGAAAGTAGGATTAGGCTATTGAGTTGGACAATCAGCCATACTCAAAGGGCCAAATGGTCTCCTCCTGCTCCTATTTTCTATGTTTCTATGTAATTATGATTTACTGTTGAAAATATTGCAGCAATGAAAAAAAATCCTCCAATTTAACGTGGGACATGGGCGTTGCTGTGTCGGCTAGCATTGGTTGCCCATCTCTAGTTGCCCTAGGTGGTGGTGAGTTGCCTTCTTGAATCACTGCAGTCCACACACCATAATGACCCATAATGCCGATAAGGAAGAAATTCCAGGATTTTGACTCAGTGACTCAAGGAACAGCAATGTATTTCCAAGTCAGGATGGTGAGTGGCTTGGAAGGGAACTTGCAAGTTCTGATGTTCCCATGGATCTAATCTCCTTGTCCTTTTAGATGGAAGTGATCATAGATTTAGAAGGTGCTGTCTAAGGATCTTTGGTGAATTGTGCATCTTCTAGATTGTACACACCACTGCTACTGAGCGTCAGTGGTGGAGGGAGTGGGCATTTATCGATGTGATGGCAATCATGCGGGCTGCTTTGTTCTGGATGGTGCCAACTTCTTGAGTGTTGCTGGAGCTGCACCCATCCAGGCAAGTGGGAAGTATTCCGTCACACCCCTGACTTGTGTCTTGTAGATGGTGTAGACTATGCTGACCTCTGCTTCAGTAAGCACAATGGTGAGCCAATGCAGACAGCTGCCATCTTGCATGCACAAAATGAGGGTGGCAATTTGCATTCCCCTGGTAATGTTCAGGGTGTTGAGTTTTCTGATACAAATAACTCATTCCAGAAGTGAAGCCACTCTTTGGTTTATCATTGGACGTGGAAAACAATTTGTACAGAGCAAATATCCACAAAGGGCAAAGGAGATAGGTAGTAGCAAGGCCCCTCTAAAGGGATGGTTATCTGTGGGCCACATGACCCTTTACGAGCCTGTCGGAAAGAAGGGCGCAAACTGTTATCTTTTGGGTGTTAGGGCATGGGCTAGGATGGAACTTGCAGAGTGAGCCTAGGGGTTTGTGTGGGTAGATCTGTATCTGGATTTGTGGTTCCAGTGGTTAACAGTGCTGCCTCACACAACGCCAACAACTCGGGTTCGACCCCTAGCTTGGGTGACCGCCTGTACGGAGTCTGCACTTTCTTCTCGTGCCTGCATGGGTTTCCTCCCACAGTCCAAAACATGTGTGGGTTAAGTGCATCGTCCATGCTAAGTTCTTCTTCAGTGTACCTGCACAGAAAATCCCTCTGCAACTGGGGATTTTCACAACAACATCATTGCGATGTTAACGTAAGTCTTCTCGTGACACTAATAAATAAACTTTTAAAAAGCTATGCTGGAAGTCGCACCAACACACTCATCCTTCAAGCTTTATTGCAGAGAGTTGGAACAAAAGAACACAAGCCAGAGGTATCTACAGGAATGGATAATCGGGCTTGAGAAAGCAAAGTTCTGCGGACTAACTATTCATCACAGTATAGAAAGCAAAGCATGCCATTCAGTCCCTTGAGCCTGTTATGCTATTCAACAAGCTCATAGCTGATCAGAGGTGAATTCATTGAATCCCTACAGTGCAGAAGGAGGCCATATAGTGCCTCAAGTCTGCACCAATCACAATCTCACCCAGGGCTTATCCCCATAACTCCACATACTAACCCTGCTAATCCCCCTCACACTAAGGGTCAATTTAGCAGGGACTAATACACGCATCTTTGGCGTGCGGAAGGAAACTGGAGCACCGGAAAAAACCCATGCAGGCACGGGGAGAATGTACAAACTCCACGCAGGCAGTGACCCGAGCCAGGAATCGAACCCGTGTCACAGGCTCTGTGAGGTAGCAGTGCCAATCTTTGTGCCCACCGTGCCAAATTAGGACAGGGCAGACTTGCTCTTCTTTGAAATAATGCCATGGGAGCTTACTCATCGAGCTGAGAGGGCAGACAGGACATCAGTTTGGCACTGCGTTCAAAAGACAGCATTGCTCATTCTGAACAGCCCTGAAGTGTCAGCTAAGATTATTTGTTTAAGTCCTGGAGTGGGGCTTGAACTCACAGTGTTTTGACTCAGGGGTAAGCATGCCACGGATGAGCCAACGCCAATACTTTCATTGCTGTCTATACATTGACATGTGAAAAATGGGCCCTTTCAGTTACACGTCGATCCAGAGACAGGGAGAGAGGCACAAGTATGCAGAGATAGAGAAGGGATTCAGGAAAAAAAAAGAGTTGGATAAACCTGGAAAAGAACTTAGAGGAAAGAAATAATTTGTGGACTAAGATGTTAAATGTTAGCCAAAAATAGAATGCTTCAGATCATAGAATCCTTACGATGCAGAAGGGGGCCAATCGGCCCATTAAATCTGTACCAACCACAATCCCATCCAGGCCCCATTCCCGTCACATTTGCCCTTCCAGTCACCCGAACACTAAGACTAATTTAGCATGGTCAACCCACGCATCTTTGGAGCGAGAGAGGAAACCGGATCACTCGGAGGAAAGCCATGCAGACACAGGAAGAATGTGCAATCTCCACACAGGCAGTCACCTAATACCTAGGTCCCTGGCGCTGTGCCACCGTGCCACCCAGTCTTTTATTTTTCAATGTATTTGCGAGTTTGCTTTCCCTGTCAATAAAGGGATCAGGAGTTTTAATCCAAATTATTGTACAGGATCGATCTACAGAAGGGAGGCAACCCAAGAGGGAATCAATATACATTTGAGAGCTTTGTACATTAACTCAAGAGGTGAACCTTGTTGAACAAAGGGAGACAAGATAGCTAACATTACTGCACTAACTAAGGGAGATATTGGTGTAGTGGTATAGTCACTGGACTAGTAATGCTCTGGGGAATTGGTTTCGAATCCCACTACAGCAGGTAGAGTCATACAGCGCAGAAAAGACCCGAATAATAACTACTACTGAAGTTGCACTAATCCCATTTTCCTGCACTTGTCCCATATCCTCAATGATGAAGTTTGAATTCAAAATGAAGAAAATCTGGAAGTAAAAGTCCAATAAACCATTGTCAATAGTTGTAAAAATCTATCTCGTTCATTAATGTTCTTTAGGGAAGAAAATCGGTTGTCCTTATCCAGTCTGGCCTACATGTGACTCCAGAGTCACAGCAATGTGGTTGACTCATAGAATCACTGCAGTGCAGGAGGAGGTCACTTGATCCATCGAGCTCACAACAATAATAATATGAACCAGGCCCTATCCCCATATTTACCCTGCTCATCATCCTGACACTAGGGTCAACTTAGCATGGCCAATCAACCTAACCTGCACATCTTTGGAGGAAACAGGAGCACCTGGAGGAAACCCAAGTAGACACGGGGAGGATGTGCAGGCTCTGTACAGACAGTGACCGAAAGTCAGAATTGAGCCTGTGTCCCTGGTGTTGTGAGGCAGCAGTGCTAACAATTACATCACCACAAAAGGAGTGAATGGGATGTGAGAAAAATGTTTTTCTGGCAGCCAGTGGCTCGGATCTCAAATGCAAAGCCTGGAAGCGTGGTGAAGGCAAGTTCAATCAAGGCACTTAAAGAGGGCATTAGGTGATTATTTAAATAGAAACAATGTTCTGGGATATGGGAAAAGGCAGAGGAATGGCATTGAGTCATAAAACCGGCTTGTAGAGCCAGTGAAGACCCAAATGACCTCCTACACAATAACAATTCTGTAATTCTGTGGAAAGTTACCAGCCTGAAACATTTATGTTATTTTCTTCTTCACACAATTCAAATTTATTTTGTTGACTCTGAAGATCCTTGTGAAACCCTGTGCTCATAGGAGATGCTAAACAACACAGTCTTTCTTTCTCCTCAATGGATAATTAGGGATTCCTGGTCCACCTTTGATCTCCAATCCATCCCATTTAAATTAACTGGTCCAAGTTACATTAATCGTTACAAGAAACAATCTCCCTTTTAAGAGAGAGAATGGAAATCCCCAACTGTTCACGCAGGCAGGAGTCTCCAGACCCACCGGCAGTTCATCCTGTCCGTGGGATTCCTGGCTTTGGGAATTCCCATTGTCGGCAATGTGACCAGAGGATCCCATCATGCTAGGTTTCATTGGTCAAAACAGTGACAACAGGAGTTGAACATCTTGTCAAAGTTATAGAAGCCATTAGTAAGGCCACACTTGGAATACTGTGTTCAGTTCTGGTCACCCTTTATAAAAAGGATATTATTAAATTGGAAGAATGCAGAAAAGATTTAATAGGATGTTACTGGGATTTGATGGATTGAGTTATAAGGAGAGGCTGGATAGACTGGGACTTTTTTCTCTGGAGTGTAGGAGGCTTATGAATGATCTTTATAGAGATCTGTAAAATAATGAGGAGCATAGATTAGCTAGATAACCAACATCTTTTCCCAAAGGTAGGAGAATCTAAACTTTGAGGGCATAGATTTAAGGTGAGAAGGGAGAGATACAAAAGAGATCAGAGGGGCAAAAATTTCACACAGAAGGTGTTGAGTATCTGGAACAAGTGGCCAGCAGTAATAGTAGAGACGGGTACAATTTTGTCTTTTAAAAAGCATTTAGGCAATTACGTGGGTAAGATCGGTACAGAGGGATATGGGCCAAATGCGGGCAATTGGGGCTAGCTTTGTGGTTAATAAAAAGGGCGGCATGAACAAGTTGGGCCGAAGGGCCTGTTTCCATGCTGTAAACCTCTGTGACTCTCTGACTCTGAGGCTGTGAAGTTAAAGGAAAGAGGTTAAGGATTCACCGCATGTCTTTCGATTAAGTTTAATTAGCCATGCAAGCCTCAATTTGTGTGTTGCCTTGCTGATAAAATTTGCTTTAATTAAAAATTAATGAACATTCTTCTGAAGCGACTTCTGTGTGAAAAAGGGGAGATGCATGAACAAAAAAACGCTTGCTTTCCTCTTTAAGAAACATTTGCCTTTAAGATAGCATGGATGCACGCAGGTTTGTTATATTATAAAGCTTTTAAAACGTTTTATTAGTATGAGTAAACATTTGGATTCTAATCTTCTAAGATCCAAAGAAAAACGGCACAGTTATTAAAGTTGCAAATAACACATGCATTTTAAATGAAGCTAAATTACCTCAGGGAGGCACCTAATCTCAATGTTCCATTGTCATTAATAGATTGCACAATCATATCCATTTGTAATTCTGAAGTCAACCTTTCAGCAATTGTATTACTGCCATTGTGCATGCTTGCAGCTAAATTCTAACTGGGTCCCGTGAGGAAGGAATATTTACCATTTCTGTGGAAAGTATTCACAGGCTAAACAAGTCAATGTTGTTTGTACCTTACTTAGACTAAGGACTTATTTGATGTAAATTGGGAGAAATTAGGAGCCTTGGAAAGCTAATTATATCCATCTTGGTAGAGCAGCGCTAGCCCTTTGAGAAGTTATTAATTTTTATTTTTATTCATCTATGCGAAATGGGTGCCGCTGGCTGGCCAGCATTCATTGCCCATCCCTAGTTGCCCCAGGGCAGTTGAGTGTCAACCACATTGCTACAGCTCGGGAGTCACATGTAGGCCAGGCTGGAAAAGGACAGCAGATTTCAGCAGAGGGATGGCAGAGGAGGCGACACAGTGGCACAGCAGTTAGCATTGATGCCTCACTGCGCCAGGGACCCTACCTCGATTCCTGGCTTGGGTCACTGTCTGTGTGGAATTTGCACATTCTCCCCATGTCTGTGTGGGTTTCATCTGGGTGTTCTGGTTTCCTCCCACAGTGCAAAGATGTACAGGTTAAGGGAATTGGCCATGTTAAATTCCCCCTCAGTGTCCCTGGACAGGAGTGTGAGCAACTAGGGGACTTTCACAGCAACTTCATTGCATTGTGAATGTAAGCCTAGTTGTGACAAATAAATAAACTTCACTTTTACTTTTTTATTTCCTTCCCTGAAGAACATTAGTGAACAAGGTGGGTTTTTCCGACAATCGACAATGATCATCATAGCTTTTTAATTCCAGGTATTTGTTATTGAATTCAAACTCTCTGACTTGCACAATGGGATTTGAACCCGGGTCCCCAGAAAATTAGTTGGGGACCTGGATTCGAATCTCACCATCAATCATTATCAGGAGTCAAATAATCACACAAACCGACTTTTGTTTTTAATAGTATTGTGGAAATCGATGGTTTAAAAATGTTATTAGTCACAAATAGGCTTACATTGTAATGAAGTTAGTGTGAAAACCCCCTAGTCGCTTCACTCTGTTCATTCAATGTTATGAATTTAACTATTCGATTGCAGAAATGATAGGTGCAAGTTAACTGAGGAAATTAGGGCAAACAGGAGAATTGAGGTGGAACTATTGAAGCTTAAGCAATAAATAAAGCTCTGAAATAAGTTACTTTTGGAGAAACAGACACATAAATAGCTCAAGTGCCGACAGATGCATTGCTGGATAGATAAAGTTGTGGATGCTGGAATCTGAAGGAAAACTGAAAAACTGGAAAATCTCAACAGGTCTGACAGCACAGAATCTCTACAGTGCAAAAGGAGGCCATTCGACCCATTGAGTCTTCACCAGCAACAATCCCCACCCAGACCTTATTCCCCTCCCCCATGTATTTCATTGCTAATTCCCCTAACCTACACATCTTGGGAGCAATTTAGCGTGGCCAATCCATTTAACCCACACATCTTTGAACTGTGGGAGGAAACCGGAGCACCTGGAGGAAACCCTCGGAGACACAGATAGAAACCGACTCAAGAACAAGTTCCTCCTGGCTACCATCAAACTTTTGAATGGCCTTACCTTGCATTAAGTTGATCTTTCTCTACACCCTAGCTATGTCTGTAATACTACATTCTGCACTCTCTCTTTTCCTTCTCTATGAATGGTGTGCTTTGTCTGTATAGCGTGCAGGGAACAATACTTTTCACTGGATACTGATACATGTGGCAATAATAAATCAAATCAAATCAAAAAAATGCAGATTGTAACCCGGAATTGAATCCGGATCCCTGGTGCTGTGAGGCAGCAGCGCTAATCACTGCACCACCATCCTGTCCGAATCTGTGGAGACAGAATAGAACCACCGTTTTGAGTCGAGATGACTTTTCAAAGTCATTCTCCGTTTGTCTCAGATTCCAGTGTCTGCAGTATTCTGCTTGTTTAAAAGGAAAACATAACTTTGCAGTCCTTTTCATGAATCAAGCTGGAAGTTGATACATTGGCAGAGTTTCCATTCCGGTTTAGGTCAGGACAGCATGCCTACAATCACAGATCCCTCTGCCCCCTCCCTAACATTCAGCCTTATCCCAAAGCTCAGAAAAGCAAGCCTTATTTCAACAAGACTGCATTCAATTCCCAAACCAACTCATTCCTGACTGAGCGACACCTTGCACTAGGATCTGGGTTGGGATTAGCTAACCTTGTTTTTAAATTGAGTGCTTCTGGTTAATGGCAACTTTTATTTTATCATTTTGAAACAAGCCATCACCTCCTCTGATAGTGATGGTCGAGTGGTGTTACCGCTGGATTATTAATCCAGGAAACTCAGCTAATGTTCCGGAGACCTGGGTTTGAATCCCTCCATAGTGGAATTTGAATTCAATTTAAAAAAAGAATTGGAATTAAGAATCTACTGATAACCATGAAATCATTGTTGATTGTGAGGAAAAACCCATCTGGTTCATTAATGCCCTTTAAGGAAGGAAACCTGTTTTTTTTACTTGGTCTGGCTTATATATGACTTCAGAGCCACAGCAATGTAATTAACTCTCAACTGCCCTCCAAGGGTGATTAAAAATGAGCAATAAATACTGGCCAGCCAATGATTAACATATCCAATTAAAAATTCTATGATTCTACCTCCATGTTTTTCCAATTGGATGGTGTCAGATACATTTCTATATAGGGCAAACTTAGTTGTTTAAAATGAAAATACACTTTTCTCTGAAAATATGCTTTTGTGTGTATTAGATGAACCTACCCATCTCAGCACTAAAACATTAAATATGCCAATATTCCGTGACTTCAATGTTTCAATTCCTCTCCAAGCTTTAGAAAGCAAAATACATTATTAATCCTTTTTTTCCATTTCGATTGCAGTAAAATGTTTCATTTACCTAATAAATATTTTATTGATGCTAGCTATTGACAAAGTGGCTCAACAATCAGAGAACTACAGAATCAGAGAATCTCTACAGTGCAGAAGGGAGCCATTCAGCCCATCGAGCCTGCATGGACAACAATCCCACCCAAGTTCTATCTCTGTGTATTTACCCCACTAATCCCCCCAACACTAAGGGGCAACTTAGCAAAGCCACATCTTTGGAGTGTGGGAGGAAATCAGAGCACCCGGAGAAAACTCACGCAGACACAGGGAAAACATTTAAACTCTGCACAAACAGTGACCCAAGGCCAGAATCGAACAGACAGCCACATTAACCATTGTGCCACTGTGACATCCTATTTGATCGGGCAATTAAATGACAAATGATCCCGATACTTGAGATTTGAAGAATTTTGTCTCAGATAATTTTTCCAACTGGTTGTATTCCAATTTTCCGGTGGATCGTTATTGTTGCAATTCTGCAGGGGATTTCTTTTTTTTATTTTTTGACTGTTTGTTTGACTATTTTCATCCACCTATCATTAACCAGCTCCTAGCCATTCCTGTATTGAATGATGTCAGATCCTGAAGATTTTTAAAAGGAATATTCAGTGCGTTGGGAAAACCTGAATGAAGAGATAGAAATGTTGGGATGAACAATTTATGGGCTGGAAACACTCCAGACAAGAAGGGGGCATGGGGGAAGTTTGTTGGGATTTTCTGTGGAATCCTATAAAGCAGAAGGAGGCCATTTGGCCCCTCGAGTCTGCACTGACCACCATCCCATCTAAACTCTATCCACTTATCCCAGCTAGTCTCCCCCCAACACTACTGGGCAATTTAGCACAGCCAAACCATCTAACCCACACATCTTTTGGACTATGGGATGAAACCGGAGCACCTGGAGGCAACGCACACAGATACGAGGAAAATGTATAGACTTTGTGCAGACAGTGATCTAAGCTGGGAATCAAACCTGTGTCCTTGGCAGTGTGAGGCAGCAGTGCTAACCACTTTGCCAACATGCCACTCTATGACAAGTCTATTGTTAAAAACTCACTTTGTACAGGAACAGACGGCAGGAGGCATACATGTGCCAAACAGAAAGTCCCCAACTCTGGACAAAAAGCAGATTCTTGCGATTTAAAAATAAAACTGTATGGAAACAATTCCTGAAGAACACAAATCAAAATTTTTAAGAATTTGGGCTTGACTCAAATATTTACCCAGAGTTCTGTGCTTCCAATGACAATTTTCCATATTATTAATTCTTTCCTTAATAATTAAAAATCATATGATCCAAAGGATCTGTTGCACAGAACTGAAGTCATCCCAAAACCAAAGTATGAAGAACTGCAGAATTTTTATTTTGAGAAAAAAAAAACAAATTTAAATTTGCATTAAAAATAATTTGGCCACATATTTTATACATACCTTAAAACCTCCTAAGTGACTGTGGTAAGATTACGGCACGGTGGCACAGTGGTTAGCACTACTGCCTTACAGCCCCAGGGATCCATGTTCAATCCCAGCCTCAGCTGATTGTTTGTGTGGACTTTGCACTTTCTCCTCATGTGTGCATGGGTTTGCTCCGGTTTCCTTCCACAGTCCGAAAGATGGATTAGAGGGATTAGCATGATAAATTGCCCCTTAGTGTCCCAAGATGTTTATGCTAGCTGTGGTAAATTGTCCCTAGTGTCTCAAGGTATGTAGGTTAGGGGGACTAGTCATAGTAAATTGCTGCTTAGTGTCTAAAGATATGCAGTGTAGGTGGATTAGCCATAGTAAATTGTCCCTCTGTCCCAAGATGTGTGGGTTAGGGGGATTAACGTAGTAAATTGCTCATTAGTATCTCAAAATGTGTAGGTTAGGGGGATTAGCCATGGTAAATTGCCCCTTAGTGTCCCAAGATGTGTAGGTTAAGGGAATGAACCATGATGAAGGTTAAGGGGGGATTAACAAAAGATATAAATGGGGCTATGGAGATTGGGCTTGGGTGGGTTGCTCCATCATGTGTCAGTGTGGACTTAACAGTGTCTTTCTGCATTAGAGGGATTGTATGATTCCATAAGCTTCTTATAGTATGCAAAAGGGTTAGCAGAATGTGAGTGTAAAATATTTTATCATATCTTTTACCATGAGAAACATCATGCCAACTCTGTTGATTGATTGACTATCTGTGAACATGATTTAGAAATATCAACACAAATTGTTTTTAAACGAATATTCCTTCTACACCAAGTTAATTGTGGACTCCTTTTTGGTTTCAAATTTGGCAATGTCTGAGTTTGCTGTTGCTGAGATCGAGATGACCTGGCAAGGGTTTCAGAGCAGTGGCATCGCTGGTGTCACAACTGCTCCAGGGCCAATTACATCGGTTAATGTGCAAATTGATCGTAATTAAATACTAGACTTCAAAGTCGATCTTATCAGCAGAAAACAATTTTCTGTTTTTGCATGCAACAAATTTAAACTGGGAGGTACAATTTGTCACGTTATATTGGAAAGTTGCACGCTTTTCCCAGCATAGAAAATTATATCGAGATAACATTCAGTGGAAACCGTGAAGAGATTTTGAATGGAAGCATATTTCAATTGCATTGTTTTAGAGATGGAAATGAGAGATTAAAAACTCTCTCATTCCTAGTAAGAATCATAAAACCCCTACGATGCAGAAAGAGGCCATTCGGCCCATCAAATCTGCACTGACTCTCCTAAAGGACATCCCACCCAGGCTCTCCCCTATCCTTGGAACCCCACACATTTATGTAACAAATCTTTGGACACTAAGGAGCGATTTAGCATGGCCAATCCACTTAGCTTCTACACCTTTGGACACTAAGGGGTGATTTAGCATGGCCAATCCACCTAATCTACACATCTTTGGACATTAAGAGGAAGTTTAGCATGACCAATCCACCTAACAAGCATGTCTTTCGGACTGTGTGAGGAAACCAAAGCACCCCAAGGAAACTCAAGCAAATGATAAGTGATCTGAAGCTGGAATCGAACCCCTGGTGCTGTGAGGCAGCAATGCTAACCACTGCGCTGTGGTTCGCAATCTTATTGAAAAACTAATTTAAGGTGAGAATTGGGCATCTATGATGTAAAGTTTTGAGCAACAGTTTAAAATGGTTGCTGGCTTGAGAATCTTAATAGCTAAGAAGGGGATCTGAATATTGGTTTCCAACTACGGATAGAATTTTCCCATCCTACTCATTATAGGAATCATAATGGGTCAGATGAACTCAAATGGGATTTTCTGACTTTGGGCTGAGTGCGACCAGAAAATGATATCTCCATGTATTATTTTGGATTATCTCACCCAATAACTTACTCAACTTTTCACGTTCTACTTGGAAAAGAATGTTCAATGTTATATACTATCCTCTGACTTATTTATTTGTAAATGTAATTGTATGATCAAAGATAATAAGAACATAAGAAATAGGAGCAGGAGTAGGCCATCTAGCCCTTTGACCCTGCCCGGCATTCAATAAGATCATAGCTGATCTGAAGTGGATCAGTTCCACTTACCTACTTGCTCCCCATAACCCTTAATTCCCTTATCAATCAGAAATAGGTTCAAACTATTCTTTTCAGACTTAGATTTTCTTTTTACTTTGTCAACTTTAAAATCACCAACCTAGATATAGTGTCAAATGAAATACACCAGGTGATATTCATCGATAATCCCTGTCTGAAGGTAGTTTATCAATAGTATTGACAGGCAGGGCTAATTGGGATGACACGGTAGCACAGTGGTTAGCACTACTGCCTCATGGCGCCAGGGGCCCAGGTTCGATTCCCGGATTGAGTCACTGTCTGTGCGGAGTTTGCACATTCTCTCCGCACCTGCATCCTCTGGTGCTCCTGTTTCCACTCACAGTCCAAAGATGTTCGGGTTAGGTGCATTGGCCATGCTAAATTGCACCTCATTGTACCCAAACAGTGACTAGGGAATTGTCACAGTAACTTCATTGCAGTGTTAAAGTAAGCCCACCTGTGGCACTACTAAATGAATAAACTCAACTGTCAGTGCAGGTTGTTGCTTTGGTTCTGAACATTTACTGGGGGATTGGGTGAAAATGGTCAAGAGTTCCATGGAGAATCCTTCCCGTTTTGCTTGAGGAATATGAGGGGTTCAAGGGATGCATCCTGCAGAAACTTCTGTTTAGGACTTAGTTACTTCAAAAACTCTAGACTTATCTGAATATGCTAGCCATTGTCACAACTTTCTTCCTAATGAAAACTTCCATTTGGTACGGTGGCACAGTGGTTAGCACTGCTGCCTCACAGTGCCAAGGATCAAGTTCGATTCTGGCCTTGGGTGACTGTCTCTCCCAGTGCCTGCATGGGTTTCCTCCAAGTGTTCTGGTTTCCTGCCATAGCTCAAAGATGTACAGGGTAGGTGGATTAGCTGTGGTAAGTTGCCTCTTATGGTTCAAAACTAGCGGAATTATTGGGGTAAATACATGAGATTGTGTCAATAGGGCCTGGGTGGGATGGTTTGTTGCAGAGTTGGTGCAGGGTCAATAGACCGAGTTGCTTCCTTCTGCACTGTAGAGATGCTAAATTGCTGATTGGTGTCCAAAAATGCACAGGTTAGATGGATTGGCCAGGCTAAATTGTCCCCTTAGTGTCCAAAGATGTGCGGGTTGGAAGGATTAACAAGGTAAATACATGGGGATAGGGGCTGGGTGGGATTCTCCGTCAAAGAGTTGGTGCAGATTCAATGGGCTGAATGGTCTCCTACTGCTCTATAGGGAGTCTATGATTAAAGGCAGCAAGGAGTGCTTCTGCTTGAACATGGTGCCATGAAAGTAAACATAAACCAGCTTTGGTAGCATGAGCTTTTGGAGCTCTTCACTTGATGAATGAGCAGTGCTCAGAAAGCTCAAGCCATCAAAGAAACCTATTGGACTGTTGTGAAAGTTCTTACTGCTTCCAAGAAAGAAGAGGGAGTTTGAATCCAGATTGGAAAATCCTGTCTGAAAGGGGAAATGGCGCAGAGCAAACGAACAGCAAACAATGCAAAAGCCAAGAAGCCAATGACAATAGCCAACCAACCTGATCTTAGTGGTAACACTCCTGCAGCACTCTGCCTGAGGCAAACCAGTGTGGGGGTTCAGGCACCTAATCAGGATCCAACCGCAGGTAGATATTGGCTTGGAATCAGAGTAGGCTCACATGTCGTGCACCCCACAGTCAAATGGCCACGGTTAACAAATCAATAGTAACCACTTCGAGAAAAATCTCAGAAGTTGCCTCGTGCTTGCTGAACCAACGCCAAGGAATAGGTCAATGACTCCAAGAGAGAATGGGGCCGGTGGGGAGGGGAAATGGGCGAGGGGTGGGGGCGGTGCGGGGGAGCGAAAACTGGCAGGGAGAGAGAGAATTTTCAAAATGAAATAAGGCTTCAGCTCTTCAGATGTGTAAAAAATTGGGACCACAGCTTCTCTGAAATATTCGCTGTTCCAGACCAAAGTGATTGGCCTCAATCCATCTTCTATCCGCATAAGTACAATACTCCACAGATTACAAAAATATTCCATGGTAGGATTCCAAGGAATACAATTTATCCTTCGCAAAAAAAAAATCTCTTACCACAAACCCTGAACAATAAACACTGAAGCTGTAGAAATTTAATGTTCAGTTTGACTCAAATGTATCAACATCAAACATTTCACATCGAATCAAACAAAGTGTTAAGTATTGCAGGCTTCTTACGCATGGCACATGATTAATGGATAGTACAAGAAAAAATAAATTAGTTTTGCAAAAACATTTGGAAACGCTAACAGTTTTGGAGATTTCTTGAAAACCTGACATTTATGTTTGTGGTAAAACGGACCAGGAAATATTTCCAATCTCCTGGATGTGTTCTCTGTGCTCTTCACTCTCCCATGTATTTTCTCTTTATATCTCTTCATATTGCAGCTTTGTGTCTGCGCCAAGGCCTCCTCCCAAGGGCGTTGGGGCCTGGCATCTCCTGACCTGTTTGACCTTGAACATAGCAATGACAAATCTGACCAGCTTTCAGTCAGACTTGACTTTAAACACTTTTACTTCAGGGTAGATATTCCCAGCCTCCTGAAGATTTACAGGGTCGGGACACTTTTTGTACAGTGTGTGCGCAGGAGGGTTTCCTGACACAATATGTGGATAAGCTGACAAGAGATGGGGCCACATTGGACTTGGTACCGGAACCGGAAAATCTCAGCAGCTCTGGCAGCATCTGTTAGGAGACAAAAAAGCCACCACTTCAGGTCCAGATGACCCTTTGTCAAAGCTAAAAGGCATAGAAAGTGGGAGAAATTTATACTGCAGGTAAGGAAATGAACGATGAGTCTTAGCCACAAAAACAAGTGGAAAGGCTGCTAATGGCAGTCCATTCTTTTAGCTTTGACCAAGGGTCATCTGGACTCGAAACGTCAGCTCTTTTCTCTCCTTACAGACGCTGCCAGACCTGCTAAGATTTTCCAGCATTTTCTCTTTTGGTTTCAAGTTCCAATATCCACATTCTTTCTCAATCCACCCTGTCTAATTCTGTTAGAGTTGTATAATTTTCTGTGTGATCCCCTCACTCTGTTAAACTCCAGTGAATATAATCTTATCCGACTTGGTCTCACCTCCAATGACAGACTTGCCATCCCAGGGATCAGCTCCCTGGGCTCCCTCTATAGCAAGGACATCCTTCCTCAGATAAGGGCACCAAAACTGCACACAATACTCCAGATGTGGCCTCCCCAATGCCCTATACAATTGCAGCACAACATCCCTATCCTTACATTCAAATTCTCTCGCTATGAAGGCCCTTTGCTTTCGTTACTACCTACGTGCTTACTTTCAGCGACTGATGTACAAGGACTCCAAGATTTCATTGAGTATCCACCTCTCTCAATTTACATCCAATCAAATAATAGTCTGTCTTCCTATTATTGTTATTAAAGTGGATAATCTCTCATTTATTCATCTTACACTGCATTTGCATGCAGATGTCTATACAGTCAACCTGTCCAAATCACCCTGAAGCATCTCTGCAACCTTCTCACAGCTCATCCTGCCACCTAACTTTGTATCTTCTGCAAATTCTCTTAGCATTTCTGGTACATTATTCATGCCTTCATTTGTGAAGACTGAAGCAAAGTACAAATTTAATTCCTCAACCATTTTTTTATTCCCCATTGTAAATTCTCTTGTTTCTGGCTGTAAGGGGCCTATATTCATTTTTCATTGAATCCATAGAATCATAAAATCTTACAGTGCACAAGGAGGCTATTTGGCCCATTGAGTCTGCACTGACCACAATCCCACCCAATCTTATCCCCATAACCGTGCATTTAACCTAACTAGTCCCCTAACAGCAAAGGGCAATTTAACATGGCCAATCCACCGAACCAGCATGTCTTTGGACAGTAGGAGGAAACCGGAATACCTGGAGGAAACCCACGTGGACATGGGGAGAATGTGCAAACTCCACATATACAATGACCTAAGCCAGGAATTGAACCTGGGTCCCTGGCTCTTTGAGGCAGCAGTGCTAACCACTGTGCCACTGAGCCTCCGCAAAAAGAAAGTGATTTTTGTCAATCCATTACTCTTTATGTATCTTTAGAAATTTTTGCAGTCAGGTTTTATGTTCCCCGCTAGCTTGCTTTCATACTCTATTTTTCCTCTTCTTAATCAATCCCTTCGTCCTCTTTTGCTGAATTTTAAACTGGTCTCAACCCTTAGGCCTATTGCATTTTTTTTGCTAATTTGTATGTTTCTTCCTTAAATCTGATACTATCTTTAATTTTCCTTGTGATCCACGTCTAGGCCACAACTCCCTTTTCACTCTTGCGCCAAACAGGAATAAATAACTTCTAGAGTTCACTTATTCCTGAACGAGACATGCAGATTAAGTGCATTGACCATGCTAAATTCTCCCTCAGTCTACCCAGACCAGGCGCTGGAGTGTTGTGGCTGGGGGATTTTCACAGTAACTTCATTACAATGTTAATGTAAACCTATTTGTGACACTCATAAAAACAATTTAACCCTCTCTAAGTATGATGTGCTTGTCTGCACAATGTACAAGAAATAATATTTTTCATTATCTACTAATACATGTGACAGTAATAAGTCAAATCAGCAGTTTCTGAAAAATATCTATTACGCCCATCAGCAGAGAGAATTAATTCCATCTTCATATATCTGACATTTGTTATACTGAATTCAACACAAATAGTGAAAATTGCTGTTTTGGCACCCAAAATAGGAGTATTCCTATCCCTGAGGGAGTATTTGATTGTGTAATGCCTCTAAATGTAAAACTCCAGGGCTTGCATGGAGAATCACTGATTGACATTTCTGTAGGACTCATTGAACATGAACTCCCAGATGATTGGTGATTAACTCACCAGGTGGAGCTCATATATCAAACTCTGTATAAAGCAGGACCGTGAGTGGGTCCATTGTTACAGATTGTGTTCACCACAGGTTTGTGCTTTTGCCTTACTTTGTGCAATAAACCACTATTTCTTTACAGCCAATCCCTGGACTTATGGTACTATACTGTGGACATTTTGTTGGATTAATAGCATTGCATAGCACAGGTTATAGTTATAGTTTCATGTTTAATAAGGTTCCTTTAGTCACTGGGGCTCATAGCAAAGATGTTCTGTGAATCTAAGCATCTGTCTTGTTCTAGTGTCAGGGCACTGTTTAGTGTAGGGTCTGGAACAACTAAGATCTCAGTGGCTTATTTAGTTTATTTATTTATTATTAGTCACAAATAGGTTTACATTAACATTGCAATGAAGTTACTGTGAAAATCTCCCAGTTGCCGCACTCCAGCACCAGTTCAGGTACACTGAGGGAAAATTTAGCATGGTCAATGCACCTAACTATGTTTGCACATTCTCCTCGTGTTTGCATGAGTTTCCTCCAGATGCTCTGGTTTTCTCCCACAGTCCAAAAATGTGTGGGTTAGGTTGATTGGCCGTACTAAAAATTGCCCTTAGTACTCTGAGATGAGTAGGTTAGAGGGATTAGTGAGTAAATATGTAGGGGTATGGGACTAGGGCTTGGGTGGGATTGTGGTCAGTGCAGACTCGATGGGCTGAATGGCCTCTTTCTGTATTGTAGTGTTTCTATGATTTCTAATCAGCATGTGTTTTGGACTGTGGAAAGAAACTGCAGCAGGTGGAGAAAACCCACACAAACATGAGGAGAATGTGCAGACTCCACACAGACAGTGATCCAAACCGGGGATCGAACCCACTTCCCTGGCACTGTGAACAGCAGTGCTAACCACTGTGCCACTGTGCTGCCCAAATCTGCCTCACAATTCCGGGGACTCAGGTTCAATTCCGGCCTTGGGTGAGTGTCTGTGTGGAGTTTTGTTGACCCTTTTCCTATCACAATGTCCCTCCATCTCTCAACAATTGCATCCAACTTCCTTGTCAAGCTGCCTTGATAATTGCCCTGAGCAACTTGTCGCGACGCTCACTTGGATGAAGCAATCACCTTGGGTGGCACAAACCAGAAGTTATTGCCCATGACTGCCCATTCTTGGCAATGCCAGATAGTCATCCCCATCTCCATCAACGGAATTCAAAGAATTTGCCAGCCACACAAGCCTCATGCCCTGAAACCCCTACTTGCGGTTGATGGACATTTGCAGGGTCTACCGAATATTCTGTCCCGCCGGTGTCTGGTGTCAGGTGGATCAGGAAAATTCCACTCCTTGTGTAAAAGGGCACCCGACCTGCCAACAAATCTTTTCCGTCACCCCTCAGACACATTTTCATCTTTGGATGAAGTGGTTCCTTTCCAATCCTGGGAAGGGCAAACTCTGGATCGCAGCACCCCATTTAGAAAAGAAAGCTTTGCATTACCTCAGCAACCTCCAAGCTTAACTTTCAGCAAACTACCTCTTAATTAAGAAGCAGCATGCGTGTAAATTAGGCTCCTTATCCTTCGGCGAATTGGACATAAGGAAATTCACTGAATATCTTCAATCCTGCCTTCAACCAGGTTTCTCTTCTTTCCACTTCCAGAACTTTGTTGAAAAATTACATCTGTCTGAACTGAGTGAAGAGTATTGTGATTATTTTGCCCTTTTGTTCAAACAAAATAACTCTCGCCAGGCTTTAGGTTCACCTGGCTTTTCTTATCATCCATTTCTGTCACTTTCTTGATTAAGAATTAAAATAATGTGTGCTGAATACATCTTTCATAGTGGGATGCGGAATAGTATGTGAAAATTAAATCAACAGAGTTAGAATCATATGAAAGGCTTTGTTTTTGACACAAATCGATTCCTGCCTACCAGATGGCCTGCATCCACTATAGTTCGCCTATCGCCGCAACAGGTCCACAGCAGATGCTATCTCCCTGGCCCTGCATTCAACCCTGGAACACCTGGATAACAAAGAACTTATACCAGACCTCTCTTAAACTAAAGCTGAGCCTTTAACATCATTATTCCTACAAGATTCACCAATTTGATTTATTATCACGTGTATTAACACAGTGAAAAGCATTGTTTCTTGTGCGCTACACAGACAAAGCATACTGTTCATAGAGAAGGAAAGAGGAGGATGCAGAATGCAGTGTTATAGTCTTAGCTAGCGTGTAGAGAAAGATCAACTTAGTGCGAGGTAAGTCTACTCAAAAGTCTGATGGGAAGAAGCTGCTCTTGAATAAGTTGGGACGTGGCCTCAGTTTTGTTTTTGTCTTTTTACCACACGTACAAAGGTGGAAAAGAAAACATCCAGGGTATGTGGGGGCCTTAATTATGCTGCTTTTCTGAGGCAGCGGGAAGTGTAGACAGAGTCAATGGGTGCGAGTCAATGGGTGACTGATGCACTGGGCTTCATCACAACCTTTTGTAGTTTCTTGCAGTCTTGGACAAAGCAGGAACCATATCAAGCAGTGATACAACTAGAAAGAATGATTTCTACTGTGCATCTGTAAAAGTTGGCGAGAATCATAGTGGACATGCTGAATTTCCTTAGTCTCCTGAGAAAGATTGTTGGGTTTTCTTAATTATAGTGTCAGCACGGGGGAGACCAGCACAGGTTGCTGGTGGCCTGTATACCTAAAAACATGAAGCTCTCAACAATTTCCACTTTGTCCCCATTGATGTAGACAGGGGCATGTTCTCCACTATAATTCCTGAAGTCGATGACTATCCCCTTTATTTTGTTTACATCGAGGGAGAAATTATTGTTACTGTGCAAGTTCACCAGATTCTCTATCCCCATCCCTGTTCCCTGTCTTGTCATTGTTTGACCCACTACGATGGTGTCATCAACAAACTTGAGCATCTAGTTGGAGGGGAATTTGGCCGCACAGTTGCAGGTGTATAGTAGGGGTTGAGGACACAGCTTTGTGGAGCACCAGTGTTGAGAATGATCGTGGAGGAGATATTGTTGCCTATCCTTACTGATTATGCTGTGAGTTAGAAAGTTCAGGATCCAATTGCAGGGGGAAGTGCCATGGGGCTTGGAGATGAGTTTCGTGGGAATCATAGTGTTGAAGGCTGAGCTTTGTTTGATAAATAGCAGTCTGACATACGTTACCGAGGTGTTCCAGGGTTGAGTGCAGGGCCGGGGAGATGGTGTGTGCTGTGGATCTGTTGCAGTGTCCGCAAAATGTAGTGGATCCAGGCAATCTGGGAGGATGGAATTAATTCACGCCATGTCTAATCTTTTGAAGCTCTTCGTAATGATGGATGTCAGATCCATCAGATTATACTAATTAAGACATGCTGATTGGCTTTTTTTTGGCACCGAGATGATGGTCATCTTCTTAGAGCAGATAGGGACCTCAGATTGGTGTAAAGAGAGGTCAAAGATGTTTGTGAATCTCTCCGCCAGCTGATCCACGCAGGATCTCAGTGCATGTCTGAATACCCCATCAGAAGGAAATGATAGGGTGCAGAATGTAGTGTTACAGTCATAGCTAGGATGCAGAGAAACATCATCTTAATATGAGACAGGTCCATTCAAAAGTCTGGTAGCAGCAGGAATGACGTTGTTCTTGAGTTGGTTGGTACGTGATCTCAAGCTTTTGTATCTTCTTCCTGATGGAAGAAGGTGAAAGAGAGAATGCCCAGGGTGCGTGGACTTCTTGATTACGCTGGCTGCCTTTCTGAGGCAGCAGGAAGTGTAGATGGAAGCAATGGATGGAAGGCTGGTTTGAGTGATAGACTGGGCTACTGTCATAACCCTTTATCATTTCTTGTGATCATGGGCATAGCAGGAGATTAAAAATAAATAAATCTCCAGCTTTTCACCCTTGGAATTGATAAAGATGTAGGTCAGGAATCTGATGGCACTGTAGTCAAGATTTTCCAAAACTCAGGTGGCATGGAGGCACAGTGGTTGGCACTGCTACCTTAAGGTGCCAGGGACCTGGCTTCGATTCCCTGCTTGGGTTTGTGTGGAGTCTGCACATTCTCCCCGTGTCTGCGTGGGTTTCCTCTGGATGCTCCTTCCACAGTCCAACGATGCGCAGGTTAGAAGGATTGACTGTGCTGAATTGGCCTTCAGTGTCTGAAACTTTGTAGGCTAGATGGATTAGCCATGGTAAATGTGTGGGGTTATGGAGGTAGGGTAGGGGGAGGGCCTAGGTAAGATACTCTGTCAGAGAGTCAGTGCAGACCCAACAGGCTGAATGACCTCCTTCTGCATTGAAGGGATTCTGTGAGATTTCCTTTCCTTCCCTCATCCATACAAACTATAGAGCATTTCTAGCCTTCTCCTTAAGCCTCGGACAGGCTGGATCAGACTGAGAAATAAACCAGGTCCAAACTTCCCATTAAATTCAAAGATACATGATAATCAAACGCATATTTGAAAATAAATTCCACAAGATGCTTGCATTAATTTTAATGTACCATGTGACCTCTCTCTTGAAAGCACTGTAAAAATCGTACCAAAGTTAAGCTGTATTATCCTTGGTAAGCGAGATGTGTTATTAACCCTTCATGAACCATATCAATCAAGGAAACCAAAATTATTCCTCACTCAAGGCAAAAATGTGTTTAAGTTGCACAGGAATGAGAAATTCCCTTCAGGATGTTAAATGAGTTGAGTGGAGGGCTTAACTATTCTGTGTTTGCTTGCGTGAGTCTGATTACTGATGTTCGATTGGTTAAACCTGGGTGTGGATTCAGGAAAAAGTAGGAAAACTGTAGAGCAAGCTGAGCCGGAATGTGGAGCTGACATTTTGTAGCATAATGAATAAAATAATGTTCCGCCTCTGCATGGAGTTGAGATGTAAAATATGTAATGGGTGGAGTTGGAACATTGAACAGCACAGCAAAGCAACAGGCTCTTCAGCCCATGATGTTGTGCTGTACATGATGCTAAATTAAACTAATCCCTTCTTCCTGTTCTTGCTCCACTTCCCTCTATTTGTTACATATTCATCAATTTATCTAAATGCCCCGATCGTATTTGCCACCACCCTGGCAGCACACTCCAGACACCTACCACTCTCTGTGCAAAAGAATTGCCCCTCACATCCCCTTTGAACTTTCCCACTCTCATTTTAAGCGATTTGGTCTGCCTTGTTGTTCAACAAGGGGCAGACACGCAGTAGATCATGGGAGGGTTATTCTGGGATGTTGCTTCGAGAGTTGTCTAGTGCTTCACGTCGTTAGTGTACGCTTAAACTGGACTAATTGACGGGCAACACATCAGCTCAGTGAGTAGCACTGTCAGCTGTGCAGTTACAAAGACCCGGGTCGGATCTCCGGCTTGGGTCAATGTCTGTGGGAGTTTGCACATTGTCCCCATGCTTGTGTGGGTTTTCTCTGGGTGCTCCGGTTTCCTCCCATGTTGCAAAAATGTGCTTTTTAGGCTGATTGGTGTCAATAAACTGTCCCTGAATTGGATCTCCCTTAAGCTAGCACACGTATAATTCCCTAAATTTGCACCCCCTTTATTGTGGAACTCACTAGAGGTAGGCAAAAATATTGACGATCGACGAAAGATTTGAATAAGACATTCACTAAGTGTTAAAATGGGCGGCATGGGCTTGTAGGGCCGAAAGGCCTGTTTCGTATGCTGTGCTGTTCTTTGATTTTTGCATGTCCCCAGTATTAGATATTTCATAGAATCTTACAGTGCAGAAGGAGACCATTCAGCCCATTGAATTGACTACAATCCCACCCAGCCCTATCTCCATGCATTTACTTTAGCTAGTCCCTCTAAAACTATGGAGGAGTTTAGCATGGCCAATCCACCTAGCCCGCACATCTTTAGACAGTGGGAGGAAGCCGGAGCACCCAGAGGAAACCCACACAGACATGGGGAGAATGTACAAACCCCACCCAGATTGTGACCCAAGCCAGGAATTGAACCCAAGTCCCTGGAGATGTGAGGCAGTAGTGCTAACTACTGTGCCACAGTAGCTCTGGGAAAAAGATTCTGACTGTCAACCTATCTATGCCTCCCGTTACTTTAACGTCTTCTATCAGGTCTCCCCTCAGCCCCTGCTACTCCAGAGAAAACAACCCTTGTTTGTCCAGCCTCTCCTTATAGCTCATCCCCTCTAATCCAGGCAGCATTTTGTGAAACATCTCCTGCACCCTCTCCAAAAGCTCCACATGCTTTCTGTAACATGGCAATCAGAATTGAATGCAGTACTCCAAGAGCAGCCTAACCCAAAGTTTTATAAAGTTGCAACACGGCATCTTGACTCAGTGCCCTGATCAATAAAGGCAAGAATGCCACACATAGAAACAAGTATAGAAACATAGAAGATAGAAGCAAAAGGAGGCCATTCGGCCCTTCAGTCTTGCTCTTCTATTCACCACAATCATGACTCATTGTCCAACTCGATAACTAATCCTGCTTTCTCCCCATAACCTTTGATTTCATTTGCCCCAAGTGCTATATCCAACTACCTCTTCAATCCATTCAATGTTTTGGCATCAACTACTTCCTGTGGTAATGAATTCCACAGGCTCACTCTTCGGGTGAAGAAATGTCTTCTCTCCTCTGTCTTAAATGGTCTACCCCAAATCCTCAGGTTGTGATCCCTGGTTCTGGATTCCTCCATCATCGGGAACATCTTCCCTGCATTTACTCTGTCTAGTCCTGCTGGAATCATATAATTCTCTGAGATTCCCCCCTCATTTGTTTGAACTCCAGTGAAAACAATCCTCACCTAGTCGATCTCTCCTCATACATCAGTCCTGCTATCCCCATAACCAGCCTGGTCACTCTATGCCTTCTTTACCACCATAGCTACCTGTGTGGCCACTTTCAGGAAGCTATGGCCTTTGGTGGCACAGCTGTTAGCACTTCTGCCTCGCAGTGCCAGGAACCCAGGTTCGATTCCCAGCTCAGATCTCTGTCTGTGTGGAGTCTGCACATTCTCTCATGTCTGTGTGGGTTTGCTCTGGGTTTCTCCCACAGCCTGCAAGACATAGTAAGCAGTCTCACAACACTAGGTTAAAGTCCAACAGGTTTATATGGTAGCACAAGCTTTCAGAGCATTGCTCCTTCATCAGGTGAGTGCCAATGCTGTGCCTGCCCCAGTCCAATGCCAGCAACTCCGCATCAGTCTGAAAGACATGCTGGTTAAATGCATTGGCCATGCCAAATCTTCCCTCACCGCACCCAAACAAGTACTGGACTGTGGCAACTAGAGGATTTTCACAGTAACTTCATTGCAGTGTTAATGTAAGCCGACTTGTGACACTAATAATTAAACTTTCAAATCTTTAAACATCAGCGCTATTCAGGGTTCTGCTGTTAACTGTATATTCACGCTTAACATTTGGTGAACCAAAGTTGGCACGAGGAAGGATTTTGTCTGCTGTCTGGAAGGATGGACCTGCTTCCCCGCTTCCTCTTCTAAGCCTTCAGACATTTAAAACTTTTGGAGAATAATTGGATCAGGAATTGGCTAGCTGATAGAAGACAGAGGGTAATGATTGATGGGAAATATTCATCCTGGAGTTCAGTTACAAGTAGTGTACATCAGGAATGTGTTTCAGGGCCACTGCTATTTGTCATTTTTATAAATGACCCTAGATGAGGGTGTAGAAGGATGGGTTAGTTAAATTTGCTGACAATACCAAAGTCGGAGGAGTCGTAGACAGTGAGGATGGATGTTACAATTTGCAGAGGGACATAGATAAGCTGCAGAGCTGGACCGAGAGGTGGCAAATGGAGTTTAATACAAAAAAGTGTGAGGTGGTTCACTTTGGTAAGAGTAACGGGAATACAGAATATAGGGCTAATGGTAGGACTCTTAATAGTGTTGACGAGCAGAGAGAGCTCAGTGTACATATGCATATCTCCCTGAAAGTTGGCACCCAGATTGATAAGGTTGTTAAGAAGGCGAACTTTGAGGGCGTTCAAATGGTCAGTGGATAGGCGTATGGATAACATTGGAATAGTTTAGATTAGAGGGTCATTAGATTAGTTCCACTGGTCGGCACAACATCGAGGGCTGAAGGGCCTGTACTGCGCTCTATGTTCTATGTTCTAATATTGGAAAATTTTGTCCCTTCAAGATGTGGAGAAAAGTGTCTGATTTTTCCTGAAAATCCGTTGCTGAAATAATAAGAATGGAAACATAATTTCAAGCATTTGTGTGTGTGTGTGTGTGTGAGGTCTTGGAAAAACACAGGACCTGGGTCAAAACCATCCAGCGTTTATTGTGGCCAATAAAAATCTGACATCAAGTAGGTTGAATGTCAAGTTCCCACTCTCCTGGCTTCCCATTTATCCTGGCGCTCAATTAAGATAAATCTCATTTTAAGCATGTATTGTTTGCTCAGCCAGCAAATCCTACTGTTTTCAGAAGGTCTCCTTTTATAACCATTCTGGCGCTAATGGGCCAAGTCCCATCTGTGTCCATGAACGCAGGCCATCGCTGCCCTCTGGTGCTCAGGATGGGTAACTCCACCATTAACAAGGAAAAGTGATAATCCTCTTCCTCTGCAAGGAACAGAATTGGCCAATGATCACTCCGCTGCCTTCTAAGTGTAACACACCGTGGAAATGTTACCAATAGTTGATAACAAGACCAATGGTATACTTTCACTGTTGAATCATTTGCTTTGTACCAAGATTTTATATTCAGTGTATATATTACGGGGCTTTAATACACTGTCTGCATTGTTCCAATCCTAGCCTTTCCAGTAATTCTGTAGAGAAATGATTTAAATAGTCTGACATTGGTTATAAATCTAAATACTTCTACAAATATAGTGTGAAATATCTTCTCTGTGATCTGGGTCCCAAGGTAACGTGCTGTTTCTCTCTCTTAAGAGCCTGCTTTGAGTTTGCAAGCTGCTCCACCACAATGCGTTTGAAGTGAATCTTTTTTTCAAAGTTACACAGGAAAGGAGAGGGTTCTAACCATAGACCAGGGCTAAATGCTATGAGCTGACAGAGCAGACTGAGTTATCTTGCAAGTAATGTATAATGATACGTTAAACATCTGGCAAGAACTGCGGACGTAGAGAGACCAGTTTCCACCACATCTTTTCTAAATGGTTTAAAACGGCCTCAGCTAAAAGATAAAGTAAAACTCCAGTTCAAGCTGCTTAAGTAATAATTCATAGCTCCAAATGCTAATCTACGCAGCTTGCAGACAAGGTAAAAGGATGATTGTTTGCAAATTGTGTTCAAAGGATTTGATCTGACTTGGTTTGATTTATTTGTATTTATTTCTCTGGGCATGGTGGCACAGTGGTTGGCACTGCTGCCTCACAGCGCCAGGGACCAAGATTTGATTCCCGGCCTCGGGTCACTATCAGTATAGAGTTTGCACTTTCTCCCCTTATCTGTGTGGGTTTCCTCTGGGTGCTCCGGTTTCTTCCAAAGATGTGCGGGTAAGATTGATTGGCCATGCTAAATTATCCCTTAGTGTCAGAGGGATTGGCTAGGGTAAATGCATGCGATTGTGGGGATAAGGTGTGGGTGGGATTTTGGTTGGTGCAAACTTGATGGGTAGAATGGCCTCTTTCTGCCCTGTAGGATTGTATGATTATTGTCACATGTATTGGGATTCAGTGAAAAGTATTATTTCTTGTGTGCTGTACAAAGCATATCATTTACAGAGTACATAGGGAAGAAGGAGAGTGCAGAAAGCAGTGTTACAGTCATAGCTAGGGTGTTGAGAAAGATTAGCTTAATATAAGGTCGGTCTATTAAAAGTCTGATGGTAGCAGGAAAGAGCCTGTCCTTAGTTTACTTTATTTAATAGTGTCACAAGTAGACCTACATTAACACCGCAATGAAAATCCCCTAGTCACTACACTCCAGTGCCTATTCAGGTACACTGAGGAAGAATTTAGCATGGCAACACACCTAACAGTCTTTCGAACTGTGGGAAGAAACCAGAACACCCAGAGGAAACGCACACATACGTGGGGAGAATGTACAGACCTTGACCCGAGTTGGGATTGGAACCCAGGTCCTTGGCACCTTGAGGCAACAGTGCCACTGTGCCACCCTTGGTTTGTGGTCTCAGACTTTTGTATCTTTTTCCCAATGAAAGAAGGCAGATGGGAATATATTCAAGGTCCGTGAAGTGATTAAAGCAGAGGCAGGGTATAAAAATTCAGTTAATTTTGAGGGTCCCTAAGATGGACTTGGAACTGTCAGCAACCTTCATCAATGAGCTGATGAAATGGCAGGGGAAAACAGCAATCACTGGCATTTATGTTGTGCCTTTAATGGAGTAAAATGCCCCTGGTGCCCACAGGGGAAAAGACAATTCAAGTCCACATCCATTTGACAAAGCAGTCCAGCGCTTCCACATCAATCCCCCTGAACCCTGTTAGACAGCCGCAATTCTGTGAAAAGTGCCGCGAAGGAAGGCTCAACTCTGTGCCATTCCCATAAGTCAGAATTCTGCAGTGAAATGAAACCAATTTTCAGATCACAGTTTATTGCCACTACAAGGTAACCACAGGTATCTTCACTGTGGGTGACAAATGGTTTGGCAAATGCCCCTCTGACCCAGATGCTTAAAAAAAATTGGAAGGTGATGGACAGGAGAGGGTGCTCTGGGAAGGGGGGAATAGCTGGTAACTTGTATTTCTTGGTGACTTTGTAAGTCATACTGAGGCTAGCTCCAGACTTCCAACAATTTGCTCATATTTCTGTCTCTGATTTGATTTATTATTGTCACATATATTGGGATTCAGTGAAAATTATTGTTTCTTGCATGCGATACAGACAGAGCATACCGTTCATAGATACAAAAGGGGCAAGAAAAGGAGAGAGTGCAGGAGGTAGTGTTGCAGTTACCAATAGGGTGAAGAGAAACATCAGCTTAATATTGGAAAGGACCATTTAAAAGTCTGATGGCAGTAGGGAAGAAGCTGTTCTTGAGTCAGTTGGTACATGACCCCTCAGACTTCTCTATCTTTTTCCCGATGGAAGAAGTTGGAAGAGAGAACGTCCTGGGTGCTTGATTATGCTGGCTGCTTTTCCGAGGCAGTGGTAAGCATTTCAGAGTCAATAGATGTGAGGCTGGTTTGTGTGATAGACTGGGCTTCATTCATAACCTTTCAGACCTTCTTGCGGTCTTGGTCAGAGCAAGAGCCATGCCAAGTTGTAATGCAAGAGATAGGGTGCTTTTTATAGTGTATTTGAAAGAATTGGTGAGAGCCACGGTGGACATGCCGAATTTCTTTAGCCTCCTGAGAAAGTAGAGGCATTGATGGGCTTTCTTAACTATAGTGTCAGCGTGGAGGAGCCAGGATAGGTTGTTGGTGATCTGAACACCTGGGAACATGAAGCTCTAGACCATCTCCACTTCATCATTGTCATGTACAGTTTTTTACGGAAAAACATGCTTGGAGATATACAGAACAAGATATCCACCTTCCCATTGATGCATCCTGACCTCTCCCTGAATCCGTCTCCCTGTGCCAGTGGTATTTGTATTACACGGCATGGGAAGATTTTGGCACTATTTTTGGCAAAATTATGGATGCCAGGAAATACAGAAGGTAGGTTAGAGGTGATATATTTTCACCATGGTTTTGCTGGAGGAGAACTTTCAAAACTGTTCCTGTTAAGTCCAATTCTAAATTTCCAAATAATTTTACTATTAGCCGCCCTGAAGGAAGTAGGTACAAAGTGTAGCCTCACTTCCATCACTCTCATCTAAACTCTCTCCCCCATGCCGTTGTGGCACTTTAATCTATCTACTTCATGGAAGTCAATGCAATGTTGAGGCAGAATATGTAGGATTTAGTATGGATTGTCATTCTGTCAGTACAATCTGCAGTCATGACATCCCTATACATCAAGACTGATACAAGATGTACCTAACCTTCCTTTGGAAAGAAAGTTTGATTGGAATAAGACATGCAGACCAGATCTCCAGCCTCATGTTTCTCCCATCACCTGAGGGGAGGCATTAGCCTGGTGGTATTATCACTAGGCTATTACTCTTGAAACTCAGCTAATGTTCTCGGGACCCGGGTTCGAATCCCACCACGGCAGATGGTTGAATTTGAATTCAATAAAAAATATCTGGAATCAAGAATCTATTGATGACCATGAAACTATTGTCGATAGTTGGAAAAACCCATCTGATGCAAAAATGTCCTTTAGGGAAGGAAATCTGCTGTCTTTATCTGGTCTGGCCTACTTTTGATTCTAGAGCCACATAAATGGAGTTGACTCTCAAATGCTCTGGGGCAACTAGGGATAGGTAATAAATGCTGGCAGGCCAGTTGTGCCCATGTTCTATGAATGAACAAAGAAAGGGAGCTTTAAATCTCCAGCATTGTATGAATTTCAAGGCTTCTTACATCCCGAGCCCTGACCACCATCAAGAAAATGGGAGTTCTGTTCATAATCAGGGTAAAAAAGGCACAAACTCAATTTACAAAATAATGGTTGGAATATGAGTCTTTACAGGTAATCAAATCTGAAAGGTACAGACAATGTGAGTGGAGAGAGGGTTAAGCACAGGTTAAAGAGATGTGTATTGTCTCCAGCCGGGGCAGTTAGTGAGATTTTGCAAGCCCAGGCAAGTCGTGGGGTTTACAGATAGTGTGACATGAACCCAAGATCCTTTTCTGCACAAGTGAGGAGGGCCTCAACCGGGATCGAGGAAACTGGAGCACCCGGAGGAAACCCACGCAGACATGGGAGAATGTGCAAACTCCACACAGACAGTAACCTGAGGCTGGAATCGGACCTGAGTCCCTGGCGCTGTGAGGCAGCAGTGCTAACCTCTGTGCCACTGTGCCGCCCCATATTGAAATATTGTAACTGCAGTGTTCACTGTACGTTAGGAAGTGACTACCTTAAAGGCTGAAGACGAGGTTGATGGAAATGGCCATTGCTCCAAGAAATAGCCTAACACTTGCATTTGAAGCAAAGCTTGCTCTTTCTGTACGCTCGGTTGAAAACAGTTAATCGTGGCTCCACATCATGCACAACTTCTCTTTCAACAGGAAAATGCCAATTTTTTTTCTCTCCTCTCCCTCTTCTTCTCGTGCATGTGGCCCACCGGATGCTTATCCCACTCTGGACGTGTTTGTTTGCAGACCTTCTTTCTTTAGTTCTCTGCTAGTGACCACCCATGTTAAGCAGGGGTCTCGGCCTGGCCTGCTGTTGATGAGATTCCCAAACCCCCGTCAGCTAGGCAGATGCACGGCCTTCTCTGAGAAATCTCAGGCCACGATATTTTTCCAGTTTGGGCCGGTTTCCTCCCCCTCCCTCGATCTCACTGCCCCCACACCACCCCCCCCCGCCTCCCCCCCTACCCCCTCCCCCTTCCTCACCTTGATTCCTGTCAGAGTCACACATCTGCTGTTCAGGTCAGACAGAGAGGAAATGGTATTCCCATCTGCAGACTAAACTCCGAGATGTAAACATTAGAAACGCAACGCAGGCCATGAACCGGGATTTGCGATGTTACTCTCTGCTCCCTTCGGCCCCGGCTTTCTCCGTGTTTTCGGGGGAATCTGCAGAAAAGAAATAGAAACACTTTTATTTCTGCCTGTCGCCAAAATTTGAACAGTCAATACATTGGTGAACTAATTGCATCGCTGCTGAGTATTAGACCGACAGTATGACTGATAGGGGATGGCATTGCAAGCCCACTTACACAGAATGGAGTGACAGAGGGGTCCATTGTACTGTGGTTCTTGTAATGCCGTCACAGAATTGACAAGGCAAGAGGTGCAAGGAATTGCAGGAGATTGGCAGGAAAAAAGGAATGCTTCCATTATCCTGCTTTGGATATGCAGGGAGCACAGAGGCGACATGGCGGCACTGTGGTTAGCACTGCAGGCTCTCAGTGCCAGGGACCCAGGTTTGACTTGGGTCACTGTCTACGTGAAGTCTGCACGTTCTCGCCGAGCCTGTGTGCGTTTCCTCTGGGTGCTCTGGTTTCCACCCACAGACCAAAAGATGCATTGATTAGGTGCATTGGACATGCTAAATTCTCCCTCAGTGTACCCGAACAGGCACTGGAGTGTGACAATGAAGGGATTTTCACTGTAACTTCATTGCAGTGTTAATGTAAGTCTACATGTGGCTAATAAATAAATGTTAACTTTAGGGGGCACATTCAGAGTTTGCAAACTTAGGAATGTCGTAAACAATGAAGATTACAAGAGATGTCAGGAGCCATAAGTGCGTGAAGTGGTTGGATGCAAGGTAGATGAAATTTAATGCAGAGAAGTGTGGAATGGTCCATTTTATTCAGTGCAATGAGGAGATTTAAATGGCACAATTTTTAAGAGGGTGCGAACGCAGAGAAACCAAGAAGTATGCGCACACAAATCTTGAAAGGACAAGTTGAGAAGACTGTGCAAAAGATGCACTGAATGCTTGGCTTTATAAATAGAGGTGGTAAACCTACGTAAAAACAGGGATTTGGTCTCGGGTAGAGAACTGTGGCCAATCCTGAACTCTGCAACTTAAGAAGGATGTTATTCAGAGGGTGAAAAGATTTACCGGAAAGGAACCTAAGACCAAAGATTTCAGATGTCTGGAGAGACTGAATAAAGTGGATTTGTTTTCTGTAGGGAGTGGATACTATTCATTGGGTCTTAATTCTTTCTATTCTTAAGTAGGTTAACCATTTATTAACCACAAGAACAATATATAAATTATATGTAGGTTTTGAACTAGGTGTTGTCTCCATGCTTGCTTCTACGCAGTGCTCTGTCCAATACTACACTGACTTCTAAATGCAGAGTTGTGTATTCTCTTACATCACTGTGTGGACACTACTGTACCCAGTTAACCCTATAGATACCAGACCTTATACTACATTTCCCCCAAGTCTCTTTCCTGTGGATTTCAAATTATTCTACTTTATCCCATGAATATTTGCATTATTATTGCAATCACATTATCTCCCCTCCCCATGCACACCACCGCACCCCGCCCCCCCTTAAATTTGAGGTTCAGGCTGAGCATAGGATTTATAACCTCTCTTCAGGGGAGTAATGGTAAGCTCAGTTGTTGCAGGTAGATTCTTGGTTTGGTGGTTATTCTGACATCTAGGTATCTTTTCAGCCTCTTTTTTTTCATCCCTTGGTGTCCAACCTGTCTGTGGCAATTGTGTTTTTTTTTCATTCATTAGTGGGATGTGGGTGTTGCTGGCTGGCCAGCATTTATTGCCCATTCCTGGTTGCTCTTGGAGTGCAATTGAGAGTTAACCCCATAGCTGTGGCTGTGGAGTCACATGTAGACCAGATCAAGTAAGGATGGCAGGTTTCATTCCCTAAAGGACATTAGTGAACTATTTAGGATTTCCCGACAAGGTTTCATGGTCATCAGTAGATTATGAATTCCGGGTATTTTTATTGAAATCAAATTCCATCATCAGCCATGGTGGGAATCAAACCCCGGCCCCCAGAACATGAGCTGAGTTTCTGGATTAATAGCCTAGTCTAGTCTGGCGATAATATTTATTCTGAGGCAGATGAACAGTGTACACATCCCCATCGTATTTTCCCTCCTTTTTCAATCATCATGCTCTGTGTAATGCATATGAAAGTTCGTATTTCAGCAATAGAATTTTCTTTCCCAACTGTCTCTCACCTTTGAGCTAAATAATGGATTACTTCTGCCTTTTCCAGTTTTTTTTGAACTTATCAAGTTTTGTATTCAACAATTCTATTAAACTGAGTTTTTTTTCTGAGTAATCTGAGAAAATCTTAAGTTTAATAATCAATTTCCTTGACCAGGCAGTGACTGGTGGAATCTTTCTTCCATAGTCATTGTCTTCTCCTTGAACCCTTTTCACCAGATCCTCAATCTGTTCTGTCGAATTCAACTTTCCTGTGTTTAAAGTCTGGAATTATTCTTCCTTCATGTTAGAATCATAGAATTCTTACAGTGAGGAAGGAGGCCATTCAGTCCATTCATTCTGCACCAATCACAATCCCTCCCAGGCCCTATCCCCATAACCCCACATATTTACCCTGCTATTCCCCCTGACATGAGGGTCAATTTTGCAAGGCTAACCCACATATCTTTGGAGTGTGGGAGGAATCCACACCATTTTCCAGTCCAAAGATATGTGGGTTAGATTGATTGGCCATATACTAAAGTGTCCATAGTGTCAGGGGATTAATAGGGTAAACATAGAGGTTATGGGAATAGGTCCTGGGTGGAATTGTTTGGTTCAGACTTGATAGGCCAAATGGCCTCCTTCTGCACTGTCAGGATTCTATCCAAAACATCCCAAAGACGACCATGCAGACAGAGGGAGAATATGCAAAACCCACACAGATAGTAGCTTGAAGCCGGAATTGAACCCTAGTCCCTAGCACTGTGAGGCAGTAGTGCTAACCACTGTGCCATCCCAAATGTTGATCAAATTGTACTGAAGTTCAAGAATTTCTTCCCTTTTGTTTGTTAATTTTGCTTTCCAGCGGATTCATCAATGATTCTTTTCCTACTTCTGACATTTTGCTCAATATCTGTTGTTGGCTTCTGATGCGTGAAGTTCATCAGGTTTTAATTTGAGATTCATTTTTATTGAATATCTTTCTACAAGTTCATCACTTAAGATTTCAAGCTTCCTTTCTCCGTGAATGATATTCCAATATTCTCATTCTCATTTTTTCCTTGTCTGCAACAACTCTTCCAAATGCCTAACCATTTATCCAGCTCTGTCATCACTTTCTTGCAGCTCTGTGACACCGCAAAAATATGCTTGTCCACATCTCAAACAGTTTGGTTCATTAATGGCTTTAATGCCTCTTGCATTTTCAAGAGTATATACTCAGCTTGAATCTTGAGTTTCAGATCTTCCAACTCCGTTCTGATACAAACATTTTCCAACTTTATTTCATTTCCCTTTTTCAGGATTAGTTTACTTAGGGTTTCAACAGATCGCTTTCCTTTATTTGAAGCCAACTGCCTGTTCTGCGATATCATCCCCTGTTACATTTCAAGTAGTGTGTCAAAAAGATATATTTTCATGACTTTCTAGAAAGTATCTTCCCTCCTTGACATCCTGTGCAGTTTACTTGAGTTTTGACTATTACATTTTCAGTGTTTTACTAGGGGTTCTTTGTGCCTCTTTTTAAGCTCTGTACACTCCACAACTTGAAGATTAAAATATTCGCCAAAAGTTTTTAATATTTTATCGAAGCTGGTTTCAGATTACTTTGTGAAAAAGTTCATTGAATCAGTAAAAAAATGTATAAATCTGAACTTTTTCTATCAACTTAGTTGAAAGTTTATCTATTCTTGTCACAAATAAGCTTATTTTAAAATTACAGTTAAGTTATTGTGAAAATTCCCTAGTTGCCACACTCCGACACCTGCTCAGGTACACTGATGGTGAATTTAGCATGGCTAATCAACCCAACAAGCACTTGTTTTGGACTGTGGGAAGAAACCAGAGCATAGAGAAAACCTCTGCAGACAAGGGGAAAACTTGCAGACTCTACACAGTCACCCTAGCTAGGAATGGAGCCAGGTCCCTGATGCTGTGCGGCAGCAGTGCTAAGCATACTGAGGAACAATTTTGCTTTGACAATGCACCCAGGCAGCCCATGTTTTGGTCTGTGGCAGGAAACCAGAGCACCCACACAGACCTGGGGAAAATATTTGTCCCTTGCATTGTGAGGCAGCACCATGTCCTAGTTTTGATATGTTCCGATCATATAAAAAATATTTTTCTCCATGATGCTCAAGTTTTCATTGGGTTTGACCCCTGGCTGAGTCGGAACTGATCAGGTAAATTGGATTTTGACCCATGGTTAAATTACTAAAGTGTAGGTTCAGCTTTCACGAGCTGCTACAGTACAAGGTGGCACCAACATTCGTTTCAAGTCACTGTTTTCCAGCGTCTGTCAGTTTTGGCACACTCCCACTGCAATGGTGTTTGCACTCAGCCTTGGAAAGAATTTAAACAATGGCTGCTTGGTTCAACTGGCTGTAGGCCTCTGTTTCAGAGCTATGCTTTCGGGTCACGCAAGTGTCAAATCCTGGTCAATGCTGGTCTTTATAGCTGATTCTCTGGTTGTTCTTAAGTTGCGATGGCGCTGGAGAGAGGTGACTTCTTGAAAGCTACCCCCAGCTTACACTCTAATTTTATCTTTTACTTGAGTTCTTACTATCTTTCTCCACACCCTAGCTATGACTGTAACACTATATTCTACACTCTTGCCTTTCTTCTCCCCTGTGTCCTCTATGAACTGTATGCTTTGTCTGTATGGTGTGCAAGAAACAATACTTTTCTTTGTACCCTAATACATCTGACAATAATAAATTAAATCAAATCAAAAATGATTTTTCCAAGTTAATTCATTTTTTTCTTTTTGGAGACGCCACTTGTTCAGGCGCCAACTTGAGAATCTGATCGCTCTGACAGAGTTTGTAAATAATAATCCCTGATGGCTAAAATATGATTGCACAGTGGCAAGCACTGCTGCCTCACAGTGCCAGAGATCCTGGTTTAGGTCACTTTTTGTGTGCATATTCTCTGCGTGGGTTTCCACCGGGTGCTCTAGTTTCCTCCCAAAGTCCAAAAAACATATTGGCTAGATGCATTGGTCATGATAAATTCTCCCTCAGTGTACCTGAACAGGCACTGGAGTGTGGCAACAAGAGGATTTTCACAGTAACTTCATTGCATTGTCAATGTAAGCCTGCTTGTGACACTAATAAATAATCTTTTACTTTATTCAGTGTTTTCCAGGGCTTATAGTATTCAGGATTTTTAAAAATTTAGCTTTCTCCTGCCGTGTTTGTTGACCCTGTACCCAGGAAATGAAGCTGGACTTCCAAGAGATCCTATGGCATCTTCTGCTGCAATGAGAATTTTAAATTTCTGCCTTCAGCTTCCAAGCCTCTCTTTGAAGCTTTTCTCCTGCATATCTGCTTCTTGAGCTCTGTCTGTGGTCAGAATGCCACTTCAAATATTTCTTAGGTCATGGGTTTTGCATTTTTGTGTGGTTTTTTTGAGGTTTTTCCATTTATTTCTGCCGTGTTGTAAGGTGTTAGATACTGCTTGATAGGTCTTAATGAAGTCTTTGTAGTCTTAAGTAGGTTAATTATGCATTTATTAACTGCAACGACTATGTACCTATATATAGTAAAAGGTTCAATCTAGGAGCTGGCTCCATGATTTCTTCTGCATACTGCTCTGTCCAATACTATATTGCCTGAACGTGTAGGTCAAGTATTCTTTCTATCACCATGTGATCCATGCTTTACTCAGTGCCACATTAACATTATATATACCAGACCTTTGTTATATTATCCTTAAAGCAGAGATCATACAAAGCATCCATTCTGAATGTTGCACAGCTTAGTATGACTCCTGTTCTGACCAAGACCACATGAAATTGCAAAGGGTTGTGAATGTAGCTCGATACATCACACTAACCAATTGATTGACTCCATCTTCACTTCCCACTGCCTTGGCAGCATGGTGGCACGGTGGTTAGTGCTGCTGCCTCAGTGCCAGGGATCTGAGTTCGATTCTTGACTTTGTTCACTGTCTGTGCGGAGACTGCAAGTTCTCCCTGTACCTGCATGGGGTTTTGTTCGGGTACTCCAGTTTTCTCTGTCTGAAAGATGCCCTGATTAGATGCATTAGCCATGCTAAATTCTCCCTCAGTGTACCCGGATAGGTGGTGACGTGTGACGACTAGGGGATTTCCACAGGAACTTCATTGCAGTATTAATGTAAGCCTGCTTGTGACACTAAAGTTTTTAAAGTTTTAAAGGTTAAACTTTAACCTTTATTTATTATTGTCACGTGTATTGGGATATAAAGAAAAGATTTGTTTCTTGAGCACCGTACAGACAAAGCATACTGTTTGTAAAGAAGGAAAGGAGAGGGTGTAGGTAATTCACTCAAAGCACTGGCACCAGCGCAATGGGCCAAATGGCCTCCTTCTGTTGCTGGATCATTTTGCGATTCTTCCGTCCAATTTTTTTTGGACCTCATCTATTTTTTATTTGGAGCTACTAAAGATAAAACAGAGGCAGAGAGAGAAAGGGATGTCAGAGGAATAGCCATATGGTTCACTTCATAAAGAACCATTTTATAGGGACAGAAACAGCATGGTGCCTACTTCCTGCCATTCTCAGTTGGGAGTGTTTTGTACAGCAGGGGAGAAGGAGCGAACATTATCAACGCCGAAAATAATTTTTAAATGAGTGCCATAAATGTTAGGTCAGGGCGATCCTCTCAAGTCTTTATGCAGCTTTCTAAACAATACATAGGCTTCTGCTAAGAGCTTCTGAGCTGTGTTCTTCCGTGCAATCTCACCCGGGATCAACAGAAAAGGAGAGGAAATTCCACACGAGAGGATCTCATGCCAAATTTGGCTCTTCCTGTGCTTAGTATTGGCGATAACGTGGAGGTTTTGGAGCAGCGAGTGCTCTGAAAACTAGTAGCTTTTGCTACCAAATAAACTTGTTGGATTTTAGCCTGGTTTTGTGAGACTTCTTCCTCAGTATTAGCAACAGGGGAACATAGAGATTAGGGGTGAGAGTAAGTAATTCAGTCTGCCATTCTATAGGATCATGGCTGATCTCCATCTCATCGTAACTTCACTTCCCTACCATTTCCCCCTTATCCCACTTTTAATCAAATATTTATTCCTCTCTTTCTTAAATCCATTGATTGATTGATTCTCTGGGCAGTGATTTACATCCCTCTGTAAGACTTCGCCTTATCTTTGTCTTGAACCTCCCTTCTCTTACTCCACAATTTTGACCTCTTGTACTCAACTGTTCTGGAAGGGGGAACATTTGATTCGCAGTTACTTTATCAATCCCATTGAGTATTTTATTCACCTCAATCAAATCATTTTACTCACCCCATTCTTCTGGACTCCAGCGAGTAGAAGCCCAAGTTATTCAACCACTCCTCACACAACAGCCTCTTCAAATCTCGTGAACTTCTTCGGAACCACCTCTGCCACATCCTTCCTTAAAGAAAGTGTCCAAAACTGAACACAATACTCCAAGTGTGGTTTCACACAATTATACAATCAGAACAACAGTTCTCTAATGTTATACTCTGGACCCTTTCCAACAAATATTGACTATTAATTGCTCCTTTCCTAAATTTTTGCCTTTGGTCAAAGTTGCCAACTGATTCTCCATTGCCTCAAGGAATTCCCATGTGGAGGATCATACCAGGTCACACAATGCAAGGGGATCAGCAGCAAGGTTCACAATCCTTGCCAAGACCAAGTCCTTCTTGCCTTCCAATTCAGGGCACATGTTTACCTTCTGGTCACCCTGCTATAGAAAGGATTTTATTAAACTTGAAATGGTACAAAAAAAAGCTTTACAAGGGTGTTACTGAGATTGGGAGGCTCAAATGATAAAGAGAGGCTGGGATTTTTTTCCCTGGTGCATAGGAAGTTGAGGGATGGCCTTATAGGAGTTTATAAAATCATGATGAGCATAGATAAGGTGAATAGCCAGGGTCTTTTCCCTTGATTAGCATCCCTAGTGTAGAAGGAGACCATTCGGCCCATTGAGTCTACACCAATCATAATCCCCCCCAGGTCCTATACCTGCAACCCCACATATTTACTCCACTAATCCCTTGACAGGAGGGATAATAGTCAATTATTTTAATTTAATTTTAATATTTATTAAAAATCAAAATTTTTAAAATCAACATACTTTAATACTTTTCTCTCACAGTCCAAAGATGTGCGGGTTAGGTGGATTGGCCATGCTAAATTGCCCTGTACTTTTAGGGGGACTAGCTAGGATAAATGTATGGAGTTACAGGGATAGGGTCTGGGTGGGGTTGTGGTCGGTGCAGACTCGATGGGCTAAATGGCCTCCTTCTGCACTGCAGGGATTCTGTGGAATGCCATTACTGAGAATAAGTGACAGCTAACATTACTGACTTTGGCCGGTTTTCACAAGCATCTGATTGTATTTCTACCGTTTGCAAAAATTCATAAATCTATCCTTTAAAAAACGAACGTCAGGAGTTTTGAGCAGACTGCTTTGGATCTTTAGGGGCAGAGCCAATAGGGCCTGCTTGTTAAAACCAGAGCCTGCAAATGGCTTCGGCCTACAACAACAAATTATACATGCGTCTGTTCACTTTATTCCTTGGGTGGCTTCTTCTGCTTTCAACTTTCCCCCGCGTCTGCTGAAAGCATTGATGTTGTAGGTACAGCCCTGCAGGTGTTCCCCACCTGCCCCAGCGCCTCATACAGTTGGCAGCCCTTCACTCGTCAGTCTGTGGAGCTGGGACAAGTTTCCGACTTGGCACTGCCCCCTTGTGAAGCCTTGTCCACTGGGAGTGCGTATCAGAAATTCGGAAGTGGCACTCCGCATTAGCAACCTGAACTTGGTGCCTCGCCATGCCATTAACCGATGCCCACTAGTTCGCACTTTCCAATGTGAATCACTGGATTCAGATTTTCCTCTCTCTCTCTCTCTCTCCCATGAGTGCCGAATCCAAACTGTGGGCAGCATTTGACACTTGCTTGAGTTATACAGCTTGCAAAATCCTACTGACTGTCCTGGCTTGAGACAATTCACAGCTCTTTAACCTGTGATTATCCCTCTCTCCACTCGCACTGTATCCATGAAGATTTGATTCCCTAAAAAGACTCGCATTCCAACTAATATTTTGCAATTGTGTCTTTGTCTATATATGCAGTGTTTTGTGAACCCATCTCTCTACTCACCTGATGAAGGCGCAGTGCTCTGAAAGCTTGTGCTACCAAATAAACCTGTTGGACTTTAACCTGGTGTTGCAAGACTTTTTACTGTCCATTTTGGGACAAAAGGCCGGAATTTTACCGGCACGCCCATCCCGCTTCTGGGGGCAGGCGAAGCTCGAAGAGCAACGTTTTCCGTTAGTCTCGGGCGGGGTCGTATGAACCTCGGGTGGACGTGCTGGTAAGATTCCACCCTTAGAAGGGAAAGAGACCTCCCTTCATCTAAAGATGAGTTCAATAATGGGAAAAGCCACAATAAACGGACAAAGGGCAGCTGTATTTAGACAAACCAAATGTCCAACATTTCAAAAACCAATGACGTTCCAACAGCGTAAATGCAATTTGCTTTAAACCTTTGAGTTTGGACCCTTTTTCTCCTAAAAAAAACAGATTTTAATCTGCTAACCATTTTACTGGCAGTGTCAATGAAAGGTTTCTGTTTTGGAAGCGTTCGCTTTGAAGTAACTCATTTCCAAATAAGATCAGGCATTTGGTAATGATTTATTTCTATTTGGACAAGTGGCGAGCAGAGGAGAGAAATGGAGGTCTGGATACTGAGTATTTATAAGAAATTACTTGAGATTTTCAGCTGGGCTTTTAGTGACCATTTGTTATATTGGCAGTGCCTTTGGCTCCTGTTTATTTTATATTACAGCGCGAGAAAGACATTATCTCACATCTCCAGCCACGAAGCTGTGGTTAATATTCTATATAAAAAAAATAAAAAGAACTAAAACAACACAGTACAGTCCATTGACTTAAAGATTTATTTTGTGGTTCCCCTTTCATTTTACGTCCGATCCTCAAGCACTTATGTGGCCAATAAGAGGTTAGGGAGCAAGTTTACACTGACCAGCCTCACATGGCAGCAGGGGTGGGAATGAGGTGGGCAACCGTTCCCCCCCCACCGCCACCCCCATTCTGCCCGAACCTCGTTGCGCACTTTCAGTGCTCCAGAGTGGCAGTCAGGAGTGTTTCAAAGTTGAACTCGCAGGAGCCATCACTTTTCAGCTACTTGCCATGGACTTCATTTTTTTTTAACCTCAGAGGCAACCAGGTCAGGCCAGTCCTACCGCGAGCGCGCCAAAATCGCGCAGCTGGTGCTGGCCCCGACGGGCCTGCCCCGGGTTGGTCGGCCAAGAGAGGGATGGGCGCCGCGCCAGTTTGCAAAGTTTGCCCCCCCCCCCACCCCCCCCCACCCCGCCCACCATGAGTTCTTGGGAAGACAGCTGTGAGGTAATTTTCTGACCAGTGCAGCACAATGCAGCACTTATGGTACTTTCTCCTGAGCTTTTGCAGCTTTGTCCGTGTGGAGATAGCCAAAGCAGAAAGAAGCCTTTCGGCCCATCTTTATAGCACAGAAGGAGATCACTCAGTCCACTTGGCTCTTTTGAAGGAGCAAAAAAAAGGTCTCGCAACAAGTCCAAGAGGTTTATTTGTTAGCACAAGCTTTCGGAGTGCTGCTCCTTCATCAGGTGAGTAGAGAGATGGGTTCACAAATACAATCCCTTCCCTATGCAGAGATATCCTAGCATTCCTCGTTTAGACAGCAGAGTGGCCCAGCGGTTAGCACTGCTGCCTCACAGCATCAGGGACCTGGGTTCGTTTCTCAACTTGGGTCACTGTCTATGCAGAGTCTGCACATTCTCCCCGTGTCTGCGTGGGTTTCTTCGAGGTGCTCTGGTTTCCTCCCATGGTCCAAAAATCATAGAATAGTACAGAATAGTACAGTACAGAAGGAGGCCATTTGGTTCATTGACTCTTTACCAACCACAATCCCACCCAGACCCTACCCCCATAATCACACTGCTATTCCCCCTGATACAAAGAGGCAACTTAGCAATTCCAATCAACCTATCCAGCACATCTTTGGACTGTGGGAGGAAATGGGAGCACCTGGAGGGAACCCACGCAGACACGGGGAGAACATGCAGACTCTGCATAGATAGCGAACCAAACCGACAATTGAATCCAGGTCCCTGGTGAGGTGAGGCAGCAATGCTATCCTCTGTGCCATTGCGCCATAGAAAGATGTGTGGTTAGGTGGATTGGCTTTGCGAAATTGTGCCTCAGAGTCCCAGGATGTCTAGGAAAGGTGGATTGGTTGTGCTAAATTGCCCCATGGGATGGGATTTTCTGGCAGCGATCGCCCCAAAACTGGAAAATCCCACTCAAGGTTAAAGGACCTATGCATAGTACCCCCCACCCCCACCCCCCTAGTATCATCACCAGAAGGCTATGATTCCCATGGGACAGGAAAATCCCCCCCCCATTCATGTTGGGGGATTAGCAGGGTGAATAAGTGGGGTTACAGAAATGGGGCCATGGCAGGATTGTTGTCAGTGCAGACTCGGTGAGCTAAATGGTCTCCTTTTGCACCACAGGGACTCTAGCAAAAGAAACATCCAAACTTTTCACAAATGATTTCCTTCACTGCAGGAAGTTTACTTTATACGCTGAACAATCTCAGCATTGAGAAGACTTTCTTGACATCAGATGCTTTATTAATTTATTTTCTTTCCCTTAGATCCCTCAAGGGGAGGCAGTGGTGTAGCAGAGATACAGCAATGTCTTGGGGACCAAGGTTCAAATCCCACCATGGTGATACTTGAGTAAAAAAAAATCTAATGATGACCATGAAACTGTCATCGAATTTTGGAAAAACTCATCTAGTTCACCAATGTCCTTTAGGGACGGAAATCTGCCATCCTTACCTGGTCTGGCCAACATGTAACTCCAGATACATAGACTCTTAAATGCATCTCTGACGTGGGGGATAATAGTAATGGGCAATAAATACATCCCATGAGTGAATAAAGGGAAGTGCAATTTCATCGGACATTATATTTCGGATGAGGGCGCTTTTTTGTGGGGAGTTTTTTTGACATAATTATCTGTAGGGAACTCTGCAATGGATTGACGCCATTTGGAGAGTGTAATATGGATGCAAAATCACATGATCTGCATTCAGATCAGTTTTGTGATTAGCACACAAGACTAAAAATTTACTGATACCGATTACAGGAAAAATCGTGATCCATAGAGTTATAGAATCCTTACAATATAGAAGGAGGCCATTTGGCCCATTGAGCCAGCACTGACAACAATCCCAAGCTCTATTCCCGTAACACAACATATTTACCTTACTAATCTCCCTGAAATCCTCCCAGCACTGAGGAGTAATTTAGCATGGCCAATCGATCTATTTATACAGAGATATCCTAGCAATCTCTTGTTTAGGCAGTACGGTGGCTCAGTGGTTAGCATTGTTGCTTAACAGCGCCAGGGACCCGGGTTCAATTCTGTCCTTGGGTCACTGTCTGTATAGAGTTTGCACATTCTCCCCATGTCTGTGTGGATTTCCTTTGGGTGCTCCAGTTTCCTCCCAAGCTCCAAAGATCGTAGAATAGAATCTCTACAGTACAGAAGGAGGCCATTCAGCCATTGAGTCTGCACCAACAACAATCCCCTACCCCCGTAACCTCATTGCTAATCTTCCTGACACTAATGGTCTATTTCCCATGGCCAATCAATCTATCCCACACATCTTTGGACTGTGGGAGGAAACAGGAGCACCCGGATGAAACCCGCGCAGATACAGGGGAGAATGAGCAAACTCCACACAGACAGTGAGCTGAGACTGGAATTGAACCCAGGTCCCTGATGCTGTGAGGCAGCAAAGCTAACCACTGTGACACCGTGACACCGTCGATCGATCCACATTTGTTCCTGGTGAGGCAGACATGCAACCTCCTCATTTGAATGGGAAATCCATAATGGTGGCTGGCTGTGTGTCCAGCTGGGGCCTAGTATAATATGTTTCAATTAGCCTCCAGCTCTTAAAGGCAGTCTGTCCCTCTTAAAGGGGAAGTGCTCTAAATGAAGATGTTCCTGAATACCAGTGTTCCTACTGCAAAGAAGGGAAATGGGACACAAGGGGCCAAGGTAATGCAGCGTGGGAGGTCTTAGTCAGAGAGGAGAAGAGATGTCTCATTTATATGGGTTGCCATGAGACCCTCAGGAAGATTCTTTTGATGGAAAGCAGAAATTGGTGGTCATGAAGGGTGACTCTGGTCCTGGGGACTGATCTCCTGCAGGTGGGCAAGTTTGGTCAACACATCGTCAAAGGACTCACAAACACCTGACATGCTCAGTGCACTCACAGCCCCAAGAGCAATCACTGGCACCCCCGGAGTGAGGCCAGACATGCACGTACCGCAGCTTACCCTCGCACACTCCACCCACAATGATGCTAGGCCCATGCTCACCTCTCAGCTATACCATGACAGCAGGCACAGCACTCAAACACCATGCCACACCATCACTGACATTCTGACCTCTCTTACAAAATGAGACACCATCTTCGACACCAAACGTAGATTTTTGTAACTTTTTCCCAATGGAAGAAGGTGGAAGGGTGCATGAGGTCCTTAGTTACTCTGGCTGCTTTGCCAAGGAACTGGGAAGTGTAAACAGAGTCAACAGATAGGTGGCTGGTTTGAGTGATGGACTGGGCTACATTTACAACCCTTTGTAGTTTCTTGCAGCCGTGGGCAGAGCAGGAGCCATACCAAGCCTGATAACGTCAAAGGTCTGAGATCACACACCAGTCAAGTCAAGAACATCTTCTTTCCTGCTGTTGTCAGTCTTTTGAATGGACCTACCTTGCATTGAGTTGACCTTCCTCTACATCCTAGCTATGACTGTAACACTACATTCTGCACTGTTTCATTTCCTTCTGTCTCATTTTCTTTGTCTGTGTAGCGCACGAGAAACAATACTTTTCACTGTGTGTTAATACATGTGACAATAATAAATCAAAATCAAATTGAAAGCAGTGATAGAACCAGAAAGAATGCTTTCTATAGTGCATCTGTAAAAGTCATAGTGAACATGCCAAACTTCCTTGGTCTTCTGAGAAAATAGAGGCATTGGTGGGCTTTCTTAACTATAGTGTCAGCATGGGGGGACCAGAAGGGTCATTGGTGATTTGGACACCTAGAGACCTGAAGCTCTCGACCATTTCTACTTTGATCCCATTAACGTAGACTGGGGCATGTTCTCCTTTACGTTTCCTGAAATTGATGACTATCCATTGTAGTGTTCCAGAGGCTCCATGTTTCCCATCATACACCTGTTGTCCTCAGGTGATCGGGTGGTGGAAGAGGAAGGGCGGAGTAGATATTGTTGTCCTTGAGCACTCATAGTCTGGTTGTTGTTGGGTGTGTGAAGATGACAGACTGTCTCAGAATGCAGGAACATTGTCTGCTGCCAGGACAGCAAGAATTCAGCACCATGATGCAATGTGCATGGCTAATGGAACAGCAGCCCTTGTGATTACACCTCTCCCCATCATCAGGTGCTTTTTCAAAAATGTATTTATTAGTTTCACAAGTAGGCTTATGTTAACATTGCAGGGAAGTCATGGTGAAAATCTCCTAGTCGCCACACTCCACTCGCTGCCTGTTTGCATACACCAAGGGAATATTTTTAGCATGGCCAATGCACCTGACCAGCACGGACTGTGGGAGGAAACTGGGATACCAGGAGGGAACCCATGCAGACACGGGGTGAATGTGCAAACTCCACACAGATAATCACCCAAGGCGGGAATCGAACCAGAGTCCATGGCCTGTGAGGCAGCAGTGCTAACAACTGTGCAAAGGCATTCCCTTGATGAAGACCATTCAGCCCATCGAGTCTGCACTGACTCTCTGACAAATCATCTTACTCAGACCCTCTGCCCTTAACCCCACGTATTTACCCTGCTTACCCACCTGATCTACACATTGTGTGACATTAAAAGGGGCAATTTACCACAGGCAATCCACCTAACCAGCACATCTTTCGGACTGTGGGAAGAAACCGGAGCATCTGAAGGAAACCCACGCAGAGATGGGGAGGATGTGCGGGCTCTGTACAGAAAGTGACCCAAGCTGGGAATCGAACCCGGGTCCCTGGAGTTGTGAGGCAGCGGTGCTCACCACTGTGCAAAGGTGTTGGATTGAAGGAGACTATTTGGCCCATCGAGCCTGCACCGACTCTCTGACAAAGGCATCTCACTCTGGCCATGTACTTACCCTCTGTTTATTCACCAGATCTACACATTGAGTGACATTCAGGGGCAATTTAACATGGCTAATCATCTTTTGGACTGTGGGAGCATCTGGAGGAAACGCACGCAGAGGCAGGGAGAAAGTGTGGACTCCACACAGACAGTGACCCAAGCTGGGATTCGAACCCGGGTCCCTGGAGTTGTGAGGCAGCAGTGCTAACCACTGTGCCACCGTGCCTCTCCTACAGAGCCACATGTGTACAGTAGATAGCTCAGAGCACTACTATCCCCAGTGAAAAACTCAGCCGATCTGTGGAGCGGCAGAAAGAGAGTCAGCGCTCTTGAGTTCAAAACGCCTCCGCTTCGGAACTTTTCCATTTTCGATTGGAAAGCACCAGCCCATTTCTCTCTCCACAGAGGCTGCCAGGCCAGCTAAAATTTTCCAGCGTTTTGGTTTTAAAACTCCAGCATCCGCAGTGTTTTACTTTTATTATCACTTTACAACTGAAGCAGCATAATAATAATAATTAGAATCCATTCCCAGTTAGATCTTGGATCCCCCATCACCCACATTTCTGGCTTAATACCACTCGCTTGCTTTGAGATTTCGCCTTGCTGAGCACAACTGCATATTTATCCAGTGAAAAGTTTGCTGATGACTAAGTTTTATTGGATTTTCTGGCGAATTTGCTGGATTACGCAATAGCATATGGTGACGATTAGGGAAGGCTGATTTATTTATCCTAGCTGCTTAATGGGAAAAAAGACTTTTACTTTAGTTAAGGTTAACATGGCAGGGTGGGGGACAGGCGATGTGTCAGGTTCGCAAAGAAAATAATTTAACCCAGCGCTGGGCGATTTGATAGACCATCAAATGCCCGTTTCATTACAGCGTAGTGTAACAGTAGCGAGTGTGTAGCGTCGCAAGTTCAGTTGCGATGGTGGGTAGCAAGCCTATAATATGTGTGTGGATTTCTTAAACAGGGCCATCTGGTGAGTAAATTGCACCATTATTTCTATCCATGTATCGGCAGCTATTGTGAAGCTACAATAGGGTCATTGCTGCCCATTGAGTCTGCACTGATTTCCAACAGAGTATCTCGCCCAGGCCTCCTTCCCCATCCTAACATTTCCCATGGATAATCCTTCTGACTTACATATTTTGTAAGATGGCATGGTGGCACAGTGGTTAGCAATGCTGCCTCACTTTGCCAGAGGCCCGGGTTTAATTCCGGCCTCAGGTCACTGTCTGTGTGGAGCTTACACAATCTCCTCATAACTTCATGGGTTTCCTCCAGTACTCCACATCCCTCCCATAATCCACAGATGTGAAAGTTAGGTAAATTAGCCATGGCAAATTGCCACTTAATGTCTCAAGATGTGTAGGTTAAGTGGATAAGCAGGGTTAATGTATGAGGTTACGGGGATTGGGCCTGAGTAAGATGCTCTATCAGGGAGTCAGTGCAGGCTTGATGGGCCAAATGGTCTCCTTCTATGTGACACAGTGATTAGTACTACTGCCTCACAGTGCTAGGGACCTGCATTCAGTTCTGGCCTTGAGTTTGTGTGGAGTTTGCACATTCTCCCCGTGTTTGTATGGGTTTCCTCCCGCAGTTCAAAGATGTGCTGGTTAGTTGATTGGATATGCTAAATTGTCCCTTAGTGTCAGCAAGACTGGCTAGGGTTATGAGGATAGGGCCTAAGTGAGGTTGTTGCCACGTAGGCTCAATGGGCCAAATGGCCTCTTTCTGCATTGTAGGGATTCAATGGTTCTACGAGAAGTCTGGATTCAAGTCCCACGACAGGACATGTTGGACACAGTTGCCAGAATTTTACAACCTTGCCTGGCCAAGGCTTATAAGATCCCACCCGAGGCCAACGGAGATGGCAATTCTGCAAGAATCCCCCGCCCCAGAATCAGAGCGGGTGTGCCAATAAAATTCTGGCTGAAAGATGAATTTTTGACTAGTTCCTTGAACTGATAATAAGCCGCGAATCCTTCCTCCATGTCTCTCCTTCCCAAAAGGGAAATGTGCATGTGTGCTTGAAGCTGTGCTGAAAATAAGATGGAGTGTCTCAGCAAATGGCAACATGAATAAATGAGGGAAGGAGTTGGATCGGAATTCTGAACAAAATTGTATCCTGATCCCACATATGCAGAAAATGCATCTTCCAGTGTCACCGATCTGGAGGTAGCATCCCAATAGCCCACCAGTATGATAGAATCATAGAATCCCTATAATGCCAAAGAGGCCATTCAGCCAATAAAGTCTGCATTGATCTCCAACAGGGCATCTGTTGGCTCCATTCATTCCATTGAATAGATGACAGGGCAGCACTGGAATGGGGTTCTAAAATGAATTTGTTTTATTGAGAAGAACTTAAGAAAATTAACATGACAGAAGTGAAAAGGAAGTGAATTTGGAGACAGACTGCCAAACCGGTCCCGAAACTGAGCTTGAACAAGATCTTGAACCTGAACTGAAAACACACACTAAAATCTGCAATATATCTCAATCCTTATCTTATTATTATAAGTGTCCTTCATATGCCATCTCCTTCTTTATTTAAAAAAACAAGGCTTGCAGCTGCTGTTGAGAAAAATTGCTTTACTTGCAATGGTATATCTTTTAGGAATGCAGTCAATTTTTAGCTAACCCAGCATGACTTCTGAGTTTTAAAATATAGTCAAGTTAGTAGTGTTAGTTAACCCCTACAGTCTAGCATTTAAATGTAATTGCGTAGGCAGAAATATCTTCAAATGTAGTCTTTGCATAGACTGAAGCAACAGGGCTAAGCATACACAGGATCTCTCAGTATCTCACCCAGGCCCTCTCCCCCATCCTATCTCTGTAACCCCACACACTTACACGTGGCTAATCTTTCTAACCTTCACACTTTGAAACACGAAGAGGCAATTTAGTGTGGTTAGTCCAGCTAACCTGCACATCTTTGACAAACCAAAAAATGCTGGAAAATCTCAGCAACTCTGACAGCGTCTGTGGAGATAGAACAGAGTCAAATGTTCAGATCTTCTAGGAGTTTCCAGCATTTTCTGTATCTGTTTCAGATTCCAACATCTGGGGGGGAAGCAATGGCCCAGTGGCGTTATCATTAGACCATCAATCCAGAAACTTCAACTAATGTTCTGGAGACCCAAGTTCGAATCCCACCGCAGCAGATGCTGGGATTTGAGTTCAATAAAAAAAAATTAGAGTTAAGAGTCTACTGATGACCATGAAACCATTGCTTGAAAAACTCATTGGTTCACTAATGCCTTTTAGTTAAGGAAATCTGCCATCCTTACCTGGTCTGGCCTACATGTAAGTCTAGAGCCATAGCAATGTGGTTGATTCTCAGTTGCCTGCTGAAATGTCTGAGCAAACCACTCGGTTTCACGGGCAACAAATTCTAGCCAGACAGTGACACCCATGTCCCACGAATGAATAATAAAAAAGAATCCACAGTTTTGCTTTTATCTACACACATCTTTGGGTGGGAAGCGGGACACCAGGAGAAAACCCACAAAACCCATGCATTGTTTTACCCAGAGACAGAAGTAGGTACTGCTGAGGTTATGAGGGTGTTTTAACATGGAGGAAACACAGAGATGTAAAAACAAATAATTATTTCAGAAGAGGGAAGGTGGTAGGCCTCCTTGGTTTGATGGGAAGGCCCCACACATCCTCCCCTAACATGGACTGCTATCTGGCAGTCTCCAGGGTGGAAGGGGATATCTGCAGCTGGCAAAATGCCAACACTGCCACACGTTCCATACTTCCATAATGTAACTCTCTTACCTGCCTCTGTGGCTTGAGCAACCAGTCAGCATTCCTGGTTACCTGGGAAACATAGGCCCAGACAGCAGCAGGAACTCACGGGAAGCCATTTCCATTACCAGAATCTGACTGTGACCAGTGTTCTAGAGAGTCATTTAACTGGGGTGGTAGAGAGGACTTTAAACTACATAGTTATATGGGGGGGGTGGGAGGGGTCACGTGAGGGAAGATGTGGTAAATTGAAGGGAAAGAAGCTTTGGGAAGAGTGCAAAGAAAGTTTACCTTGCCCGGTCTCGAGGGTGTTGGCTATGAGGAGAGATTGCACCAACAAGGATTGTTTTCACTGAAAAGATAGAGGCTGAGGGAAGACCTGATAGAGATCTACAAAATGATGAGGGGCATTGACAGAGTGGATAGAATCATAGAATCCTATAGAGCAGAAAGAGGCCATTTGGCCCATTGAGTCTCCACTGACCATAAGCCCACCCAATTCTTATTCCCATTACCCAATGCATTTACCCTGACTAATCCCCCTGACAGAAGGGGCAATTTAGCATGGCCAATCCACTTAACCGGCACAATCTTTGGACTTGGCAGAGACATTTTCTCCAGGGAGGAAGTGTCAATTACAAAGGGCCATAGGTTCAAGGTGAGAGGGAAAAAGTTTAAGGGAGATATGCAAGGGAAGTTCTTCACGCAGAGAGTGTTGGGTGCCTGGAACGCGCTGCCAGAGGAAGTGGTGGTCCCTTTTAATGTTAGAGGAGGTGGTGGAAGCAGGTACATTAGCAACATTTAAGATTTTTGAATGGGTGCACGAATAGGAAGGGAATAGAGAGATATGGACCAAGTAAGGGCAGAAGTTTTTTTATAATTTAGTTCAGGCATTATGATAGGCATGGGCTTGGAGGGCTGAAGGGCCTGTTCCTGTGCTCTACATTCCTTTGTTCTTTGTTGAAAAGCAAACACTGTCAGAAGCCTCACAAAACCAGGTTAAAGTCCAACAGGTTTATTTGGAATCACGAGCTTTCGGAGCACTGCTCCTTCATCAGGTGAGTGGAGAGGTAGGTTTCATAAATATATTGACACAATCACAAGATAATGGTTGGAATGTGAGTCTTTACCAGTCATCAAATCCTTACTGGTTAAAGGTTACAGGTTCCACACAGATAAGGACAGCGTCAACCGGGGTCTTGGGTTCGTGTCACACTATGTATAAACTACACCATTTGGCCTGGGTTTGCAAAATCCTACTAACTGTCTTGGCTTGAGCCAACACACCTCTTTAATCTGTGATTATCCCTCTCTCCACTCGTACTGTCTGTACCTGAAAAGACTTGAAAAGATTTGCATTCCAACCGTTTTCTTGCAATTGTGTGTTTGGCTATAATATACCCAAACCTCTCCTCCCACCTGATAAAGGAGCAGCACTCTGAAAGCTTGTGATTCCAGATAAACCTCTTGGACTTTAACCCTGGTGTTCTGAGACTTCTTGCTGTGCCCATCCCAGTCCAATTCTGACATCTCCACATCATGGCTTCTATAAAGAGCGAACAAAAAGAAGAATGAAAACCAGAGAACAGCCAGAAAGGACACAGAATGAATTGTCAAAGAATGTCAGAAAATAAGACCAGAGTTAGTAAATAAAGGCCAGAAATAAAGGCTTTTTGTGTGATCTTACCATCTCGATTCACCCGTCGATCAGCATGGTGAACCTAGAAGATAATGCGCCACACCAAAAAACTTATTCTCACCAGCACAATTGGATTGCCACCTTCCTGGTCCTCTTTTGCCGATGAGAACGGCTGTGCTCCCAGGAAGGGCGCGAAGCCTACTTACCTGGGATTAATTACATTTAAATGGGTTTGGCACGGCTCCCCCTGCCGTCCCAGAACTTTTTCCCCTCCTCCAGCAAGTCATCACACCACAGAGAATCACTACTGCTCTGGAATATTGGAGACCAGGCACTTTGGCCGTGCCCAGAGTATTGGATCTCATTGAAGCCACTGGGTGGGTAGGACCGGGTAGTGCCAACAGGTAGGTCTAGGCAGTGCCCATCAGGCAGGACTGGGTAGTGCTCATCAGGCAGTGTCAGCCTGGCAGTACCACTTACCACACTAGTGGTGCCCGTTTGAAGGATGGTGGACTGTACCAACGGCAGTGTCAAGGAAGTGGAGCTGAAGTGAGGGTGGGTCTCTAACAAAAGGGGTTGCACAATGACGGATGGCTTATGTGAGGAAGGGGGGCTGTGCAAAGGGCATTTGTGCAAGATGTGGGCTATGCAGTGGGAGGTCATGAAACAGGGGGAGTGGTTGCTGTGCAGGGGTGGGTCATGGAGAGGGCGTTGTGATGGTGGAGTTGGTCTACCATTCTCCAGGGGAAGCATTGGGAGGATTTCATCTGTTGGTTCGAATCTCTGAGATACTTTGTCTTTCCAGGGTTATCAGGGGGGTCAATTGGGCACTTTTCACAGCTGCAAGTGACAGCCTGAGGCCTGTTGGTGGGTTTGTGTGACAAACATCAGGAAATGATCCCATCAGCGTAGCCATTACCCTGCAGCATGCTGAGCCAATGCCCGCTGGCCTGCCCGCATCCATCATGCACTGCAGGTGATTTAACAAGTACCAAATGGGACATCTGCCCAGCATGCAGAGGAAGTGCTGCCCAGTTCATTGGTGCCCAGTATCAAGACTACAAGGAGAAGACAGAGCAAGACTCCCCGAGCCCAGCAAATCAGCTGTCTTGGTCAGTGAGGGCTCAAGCTGATGAGGGAGAGGATATGGGTGCGGAATTAGAACATAGAACATAGAACATTACAGCACAGAACAGGCCCTTCGGCCTTCGATGTTGTGCCGACCAAAATAAAAAGCAATGCCCCTCCAAACTAAACCATTCCCTTCTCTTCCATATACTTATCAATTAACCTCTTAAACGCCACCAAACTTGGCGCATCTACAACAGCTGCAGGCAGGGCATTCCACTCCCTAATCACTCTTTGAGTAAAGAACCTACCTCTGATATCCGTCCTATAACTCATACCCCTTAATTTAAAGCTGTGTCCCCTCGTGCTAGCTTTCTCCATCCTAGGAAAAAGGCTATCACTGTCCACCCTATCTAAACCTCTAATCATCTTATATGCTTCAATAAGATCCCCTCTTAGCCGCCTCCTTTCTAACGAAAACAACCTCAAATCCTTCAACCTCTCTTCATAGGACCTGCCCTCCATACCAGGCAACATCCTGGTAAACCTCCTCTGTACCCTCTCCAATGCCTCCACATCTTTCTTATAATGTGGGGACCAGAACTGCACACAATACTCCAAGTGCGGCCGCACTAGAGTTTTGTACAGTTGCAACATGATGCTGCGGCTCCTAAATTCAATCCCCCTACCAATAAAAGCTAAGACTCCATATGCCTTCTTAACAACTTTATCCACTTGACTGCCTACTTTCAGGGATCTATTGACACATACACCAAGATCCTTCTGTTCCTCAACACTATTAAGAGCCCTACCATTAGCCCTATACTCTACACATTTATTGTTCCTGCCAAAGTGCATTACCTCACACTTTTCCACATTAAACTCCATTTGCCACCTCTCGGCCCAGCTCTGCAACTTGTCCAAGTCACTTTGACTATTGAATTCTTTGACTATTCATCCTTTGAAAACAAGTGCTGGGAAGTAAGTTGATTGAGCAAAGGGAAATATCAGAGCAAACATTTCATTGGTATTACTGATACAGAAGCAAGTTTATAATTAAAGGCTTTACTTGATAGGATGACAATATGTGGAATAGGACTGAAGCAACCTTTAAAATAGCAAAGTAGATGGGTAGCATAGTAGTTATCACTGATGCCTCACAACTCCAGGGACCTGAGTTCAATTCCCGGCTTGGGTTACTGTCTGTATGGATGTTCTCCCCAAGTCTGTATATTTCCTCTGGATGCTCCAACTTAGAACCCCTACAGTATAGAAAGAGGCCATTCAGCCCATCAAGTCTGCACAGACCACAATCCCACTCGGGTCCTATCCCCATAGCCCTACATATTTTATCCACTGATCCCTCTAACCTACGCATCGCAGGACACTAAGGAGCAATTTTAGTTTGGCCAATCAGCCCAACCCGCACATCTTTCAGACTGTGTGAGAAACCAGATCACCCAGAGAAAACCCACGCAGACACAAGGGGAATGTGCAAACTCCACACAGACTGTGACCCAAGCTGGGGATTGAACCCAAGTCCCGGGAGCTGTCAACTATACTACCATGCCGCCCTTCCTCCTACAGTCTGAAAGACCTGCTGGTTTGTTACATTGACCTGAACAGGAGGTGGAATGTGGCGACTTGGGGAATTTCACAGTAACTTCATTGCAGTGTTATTGTAAACCCTACTTGTGACTAACAAATGTATTATAACATTTTAACGGCATGTACTTGTTAGCGTATAGGAAAAATGGAAAAGTCATTTAGATGCTTCCTGCATTTTAACTTTTAAAGAAAAATGTTGTGCAAAATTACATGGTTTGTCACTAGAGGGAGCGAGAGAAATGTATAAAAGCTAACTGTAATGTGCGTTTGGGTTCAATACGGTTTGAACAGCATGTACACCAAGCCCAGAAATATAAAATAACCCTGTGGATGCTGGGAATCTGAAATAAAAACAGGAAGCTCCAGAAATGCTCAGCAAATTTAGCAGTATCGGTGGTGAGTAACAGAGTTAATATTGTGAATTGAATATGTCTCTTTTTTAGCCTCCCACCCACAGATACTGTCCACACTTCCCACTACCTCAGGAAAGCAGTGAGCATAATTAAGGGCTCCATACTTCCCGGACATTCTCTCTTCCACCTTCTTCCGTCGGGCAAAGCATACAGAAGTCTGAGGTCACATACCAACCGATTCAAGAACAGCTTCTTTCCTGCTGCCATCAGACTTTTGAATGGACCTATCTCGCATTCAATCGATCTTTCTTTACATCCTAGCTATGACTGTAATGCTACAATCTACATTCCCTCCTTTCCTTCCCTGTGATGTACTCTATGAACAGTATGTCTTATCTGTTCAGCACACAAGAAACAATACATTTCACTCTATCCCAATACATAGAATCATTGAGCCTTACAATGCAGAAGGAGGCCATTTGGCCCATCGAGTCTGCACAGACAACAATCCTACCTAGGCCCTATCCCTCTAACTCCGCGTCTTTCCCTGCTAATCCTTCTAACCTGTGGGACACAAAGGGCAATTTGGCATGGCCAATCAATCTAAGCTGCACATCTTTGGACTGTGATAGGAAACTGGAGCACCCGGAGGAAACCCATGCACAACATGGGAAGAACATGCAAACGCCATACATGTGACAGTAACAAATCACATAAAATTGAACTGAACTAAATTGAATCACATCAAATCAAATCAAATTGGATCAAATCCAGAAAGTTGAACGCAGTATCTATATGCTAACAGTGCAGCGTAATGCAGAAGGAATGCTGCATTATCAGAAATACTGGGCAGGGGGATCAAAGATGAGTCCCAAAATGGCGTTTATGCCTATGGAATTTTCCAACCCGTTTGCCACCATCCTCCCCCCCCAACCAAACCAACAAAGTAATGGGGTTCCCAACAAAAGCACTCAGGGATCCCTTCAACATTTATTAGTGGACCTCCTCATAGGGATAGCATCACTTTGGCGGGATTTACGAAACGCCATGACAGATGGTGATCAGAATCTGCTGGGCACGCGCAGGTAGGTACAGCCCTGGGAATGGGGGCAGGAGAAGGGGTTCCTGCTTGGACAGTACTATGGCAATGCCCCTGGCGCAACCCCTTCTCAGGGGACAGTGTTGAGGGAAGGTGCCATATTGGGAGTTCCGTGTCCCTAGTGGGCGGAGTGGATTTCTGTGATAGTTGACTTCTGCGGCAGGGGGAGATGAGTGTTCCGCAGTGGAGGGAAGGGGGAGATTCCCTGCCATACTGTAGCATGAGGTGCATTCCATGGAGGTCGGGGTAGTACCTCTGTGATGGTCAGAATCTTTTGTTATATTATTATCTTTTTGACACCAGGGCAACCTTTGAAAACGTTGCCCTAATCTGTCAGGTTGCTGGTGGGTCAAATACATTTAGATACCACCTCACCAGTGTCATGTCAATGTGAATACAAGAGCAGGGGTGTACTTCTGAAGTTGTATAAGTCTCTGGTCAGACCCCATTTGGAATATTGTGAGCAGTTTTGAGCTGCATACTTAAGGTGCTGACCTTGGAAAGGGTCCAGAGGAGGTTCACAAGAATGACCCCAAGAATGGAAGGATTGTCATATAGGGAGCAGTTGAGGAGTCTGGTTCTGTACTCAATGGAGTTTAGAAGGATGAGTTTAGAATGATGCAGTATTCTGCAATTGAAACTTGCAGAATATTGAGAGGCCTAGGCAGAGTGGCTGTGGAAAGGATGTTTCCACTAGTGAGAGAGACTGAACTCAACGGCACAACCTCGGAGTGAAGGGATGCTTCTTTAAAACAGAAATGAGGAGGAATTTCTTCAGCCAGAGGGTGGTGAACTTGTGAAACTCTTTGCAGAAGGCTGTGGAAGGTAGGTCACTGAGTGTCTTTAAGACAGACATAGATAAGCTTTTGATCAATAAGGAGATTTTGGGCTACGGGGAGAAGGCAGGAGAATGAGGATGAGAAAAATATCAGCATTGATTGAATGGCAGAGCAGACTCAATGGGCTGAATGGAATAATTCTGCTCCTGTATCTTGTGGTCTTATGTCATGGGACCTGCTGCCTCCTTGATTTTTCTTAACTGAAAACATTTGGTGGGGAAAGCCAGAAATGGAGCTGGTGAACTACATCCTGCTTTTCCAGCCAGAGATGGCACAGTCAGAAGATGGGCAAACTCAGCTCACCATTTCTCAGATGCAATGTTGGACTAAGGCTCTGTCTTCTCTCTCAGTGGAATGCAAGATCCAAACTATTGCTGACAGCAAATGGAAGAGTTCAGGTCAATATTAAACTTGGAATGAACATCTCTGAAAGAGGTGAACTGATCGTTATTACATTGCTGTTGTATGGGATCTTCCTGAGTGGAAACGGGGAGCGATGGCCACGACGGGGGAGGGGCGGTCTTAGAGGCCATTGAATTCCCCTGTGGTTGGGGGCACAGCTGAGTTGCACCCATTGGGCAACCTTGGGTAGTGACCATTGGGCAGTGCCAGGTAATGTCCCATTGGGCGGTGTTGGGTAATGACAATTGGGCAGTGCTGGGTGATGCCCATTGGGCAGTTTCGGGTGATGCCCCTGAAATAGAGATGGGCAGGTACCCCTTCTCTCAGATGATTGTTAATTTTAGGAATTCAAGGTTGAGTTTCCTTGAACTACAGGTGAGTCTAGAATTCCCCCATGCGAGCAGGCAGTGAAGTGGAGTTCAGGCCCTGGTTAGATCACCCCTTACCGACAAGTGGGATCAGCTCAAGGAACCTGATGACGCTTTTGCTCCGATTTCCTACGAGATTCAGGCTGTTGAAATTCTCAAACTTAATTTTTGGAATAACACTTCTGAGACAAATTTCCATTGCTGTTCTTGTTTAAAAGGTGTTTGAAATGCCTCAGCCACACTATTCCAGTCATCATCAGGGAGAAGTCACAGAATAGCGATCAGGAGGCACCTGGAGGTATTGGCACATCGGACTGCTACTGAAAGAGAACATCTTCCCTTACACATTTCAAGTCAATTTCATTTGGAGGCGAATATGCAAATTGAATAATTTAACATGTGTTTCCTGCCAGCTGTGTAACTTTCTCAGAGCTACTTTGTTATCTCCTCACTGAACGCCTTTGTCTTCTCTAATTGCTGACTCGTGCTGAGATTGTCAGGCTTCCTCTGGTAGCTTTTCGAGCTGTTCTTCAACCGTGAGCCATAGAATAAAATCCCTGCGGTGCAGAAGGACGCCCATTGACTCTTTACCGAACACAATCTCACCCTGGCCCTATCCTCCTGACAATAAGGAGCAATTTTCCATGACCAGTCCATCTAACCTGCACATCTTTGGAATGTGGGAGGAAACCCATGGGGAGAATGCGCAAACTCCACATAGACAGTGACTCGAGGCCGGAATTGAAGCCAGCTTCTTGCGCTGTGAGACAGCAGTGCTAACTTCTGTGCCACCGTGCCAAGCCATGATGTTAAGTGTTGCTCAAATGGTATGTCAGCTGTGGCTTAGCTCTTGACTCAATGTCAGAAAGTTTAGAGCTCCATTTAGTTTTTTATTAATTCATTCATTGGAAAATGGGCGTTGCTGGCTGGCCAGCATTTATTGTCCATCCTCCGTTAGCTGAGTTTCTGGATTGGTAGTCAAGTGATAATATCATGAGACTATTATCTTCCCTAAAAGGTAATCACCATATTTAAGACTGACACGCCTACTACATTACTGAGGGAGTACTGCACTGTTGAAAGCTCCATCTTTCAGTCAAAACTGAGGGCCTGGCTTCCCCCTGAAGTGTGATAGAATCCCAACAGTGCAGAAGGAGGCCATTTGATCCATTGTGCCTGCATCAACTCTCTGACAGAGCATCTTTATCCAGGCCCACCCCCTCTCCACGCATTTATCCCACTAATTCCCCCTAAGCTACACATCATGGGACACTAAGGGTCCATTTAGTATGGCCAATCCACCTCACTGGCATACCTTTGGAGCTTGGGAAGAAACCGGAGCATCTGGAGGAAACGACATGCAAACATGTCGACTCCACATGAGCAGTAACCCAAGGCCGGAATCGGACCCCAGTCCCTGCTGCTGTGAAGCATTTCTGCTAACCACTGTGCCACTTTGAGTAGATGTAGTAGGTCCCATGGCACACTTTGAAATAGAGCAGAGGAATTATCCATTGTCAACATGTATCCCTCATTCAATATAATCAAGCATGAATTGTCTGGTCATTACTTCAAATGCTGTTTGCTGTGTGCAGTTTAGTAGCCATGTTTCCTATATTACAATATTGACTAAAATTGTTGAGGGGATATAGCTCATTGGTAGAGCATAAGCTTTGTATATATGTTGTCCCAGGTTCAATTCCCAGCATCTCCACAGATTTGGGTGGTACAGTGGCACATTGGTTAGCATTGCTGCCTCACAATGCCAGGGACCTGTGTCCGATTCTCAGCTTGGGTTATTGCCTGTACAGAGTTTGCACATTCTCCCTGTGTGTGTGGATCTCCTCCAGTTTCCCCCCAAACTCCAAAGATGTGCAGGATGGATTACCCATGCTAAATTGCTCCTTAACATCAGGGGGACTAGCTAGGGTTGCATAGATAGAATAGAATGGGGAAACATGGAATTTGATTTATTATTTCACATGTCTTAACATACAGTGAAAAGTATTGTTTCTTGCACGTTATACAGACAAAACGTACCATTTGTGGAGAAGGAAAGGAGAGAGTGCAGAATGCAGTGTTACAGTCATAGCTAGGGTGTAGAGAAAGATCAATTTAATGCAAGGTAAGTCCATTCAAAAGTTTGACAGTAGCAGGGAAGAAGCTGTCTTTGAGTCAGCTGGTACGTGACCTCAGACTTTTGTACCTTTCTCCTGACCAACGCCGGTGGAAGAGAGAATGTTCGGTTGTACGGGGTCCTTAATTATGATGGCTGCTTTGCTGAGACAGTGGGAAGTGTGGACAGGATGGGAGGCTGGGCTTGTGATGAATTGGGCGACATTCATGACTTTTTGTAGTTCCTTGCGGCCTTGCACAGAGCAGGAGCCATACCAAGCTATGATACAACCAGAAAGAAAGCTTTGTATGCTGCGCCTGTAAAAGTTGGTGAGAGCCATAGCTAACATGTAAAGTTTCCTTAGTCTTCTGAGAAAGTAGAGACATTGGTAGGCTTTCTTAACTATAGACTATGGTCAGTGCAGACCTGATGGGCCAAATGGCCTTTTTTAACTACAAGGTTCTATGATTCTGTGACACCATTGAGATATGCAGCATGCTTGGAGAATGCTATGTAAATTTAGATCTTTCTTTCAAAGAGGGTAGCACAGCCAAGCCTAATGTTCTCCATATTCAACATGTCTCTGCTCACAGGTCCAGTGAGGAGAGTGATTAGGAGCAGAAAGACATCACTATAAATCTAAACTAGAGATACTGATCAGAATCTCATGCCCACCACCATGGTGGGATTGATGGAAGGGGGAGTGATATTGGAGGGGCACACTGTCATCTTCCTGCCCCTACCCTGATCAGCTCCTTGGTGGAAAGGCCTCGGGCCTGTGAACGGCCCTGTCCCCAGTACCTCAAATCTACTTCCTTAAGGTAGTGGATGCCCAATAAAGGATCTCACCCCCTGCCATTGGTATTAACCGGGGGACAGATGAGATTTTGTCATGTAGGAAACAAGACAAATAAACCTACTCAGGTTACTGTTTAATTCCTGGGGTGTAGGGGCAGTGCGGGGAGGGGTATCCCTCTTTCGAAGGCACCTCGTATCTGGTGAAGGGATTCAGGATCAGGAAGGCTGTCCTCCCTGCCCTTTATTCCCATTTCTTCTCCCATTTCTCCCTTCCGCACTCCCCTTCCCCATCTCCCTGCCTCGCCCCACCATTCTGTGACCATCCTTCAAGACATCTTTTACTTGCCGCCTGGGTCTAACTGTCAATCCAGGCCTTGGTTAGGTGTCATACCAGCAAAAGCCCCTGGGTGGCATTGCCATTGACCAAAGCTGCCAGCCTCTGATTGGTCAGCAGCTATCAGCGAGTGGGGTCCCTGATGTGGGGGTTGGGTAATTGTCAATTGCCTGAGTGATGGGTCTTCCTCAAAGTGGTGATGTAGACTAGGCTGTCTAGTGGGCAATAGAGACCCCGTCCCTTCACAGAATCATAGAATCATACAATGCAGAAAGAGGCCATTCGACCCATTGAGTTTGCACTAACCACAATCCCACACAGGTCCTATCTCCATAACCCCATGCTATGCCCCTCACACAGTAAGGGGCAATTTAGCATGACCAAGCCACCTAATCCACACATCTTTGGACTATGGGAGGAAACTGGAGAACCAAGAGGAAACCCACATAGACATGGGGAGAATGTTCAGACTCCACACAGACAGTGACCCGAGGCTGGGAGTCGAACCTGGGTTCCTAGCACTGTGAGGCAGCAGTGCTAACCACCTTAACTTCTTTTAAACACAGGCCCATTTCTGGGACCACTACGACTGGCCTAGCTCGGTAACTCAACACAGAGTTGGGATCAAAGCGAGACCTTCTCGATCTGTACAGTTCAGCACTTCCTACCTAAATCTAAGGATATGATAACGGACTGGTATGTTACTGGAACAGAGATTTGAAATAATCGCCCAGATACACCAAGGCAATATCCTAATCCCATCCTGAATTTCAATGCAGCTCTGAATAACAAGTTGGGAATAGTATCCATGATTCTTTTGTCTGGTCATTAAAAATCCAAGTAATTCCTTAGGATACACTGGCATTGGAGGGGGTGCAGAGGACATTCACTTAGTTGATTCCGGAGTTGAGGGGGGTTGGCTTATGAGGAGAGACTGAGTAGACTGGGGCTACACTCATTGGAATTCAGAAGAATGAGGGGAGATCTTATAGAGACATTATGAAGGGAACAGATAAGAGAGTAGGGAAGTTGTTTCCACTGGCAGGTGAAACTAGAACTACAGGGCATAGTCTCAAAATAAGGGGCAGCAGATTTAGAACTGAGTTGAGGAGGAACTTCTTCACCCAAAGGATTGTGAATCTGTGGAATTCCCTGCCCAGTGAAGCAGTTGAGGCCACATTACTGAATGTTTTAAGCAAGGATAGATAAATTTTTAAACAGTGAAGGAATTAAGGGCTATGGTGAGCGGGCAGGTCTGTGGAGCTGAGTCCACAAAAAGATCAGCCATGATCCTATTGAATGGCGGACCAAGCTCGAGGGGCCAGACTCCTGCTCCTAGTTCTTATGTTTGGACAGTAAAACTCATCTTTCTAACCCAGTCCGGCTTGTACGTGACTCCAGTCCCACGCAGTGACTGACCCTGAAATGGGTTTTGCCACCTCCTCTGCCATTCAACTTCACTGGTAGCTGAAGTGGCAATGAACAACATACACTGACCCTGTTTGCGATGCTTCTACCCCAAAACATAAATAGGAGGGTGGGAAGGGGAGGGGGTAGAGGTGGTGCTGGGGGTGGAGGGAGGAGGGGTATCAAATCATATCAGTTACCTTCCCTTTTCATCTTGGGATGGGCACGGTGGCACGGTGGCCTCAGTGCCAGGGACCAGGGTTCATATTGAAGCCTTGGGTCACTGTCTGTGTGGGGCTTGCATGTTCTCCCCATATGTGAGTGGGTTTCCTCCGGGTGGTCCGGTTTCCTCCCACAGTCCAAAGATGTACAGATTAAAAGGATTGGCCATGGTAATTTTCCCCTTAATGTGGGACTTTCCAGCATGCTCGCCCCTAAGGCCAGAAAATCCTGCCCAAGATCAACAAACCTTTACATGGTCCGTGTGCCAACCGCTTTGGTTCCCATGGCAAGTGGGATGGAAAAATTTCACGCTTAGGCCAGAATTTTACCATCCCGCTCGCTGTGGGAATTGGAGCAGGCAAGAGGAGGACGTTGGACAGATCCATTGACCTTGGGTAGAACTTCAGGATTTTGGGACATGCAAAGCTGTAAAATCCCACCCTTAGGGTCCCAGGATGTGTAGGTTAGGTGGATTGGCCATGCCAAGTTGCCCCTTGGTGTCCAACGATGTGTAGGTTAGGTGGATTGGCCATGCTAAATTGCCCCTTAGTGTCCCAGGATATGTAAGTTCAGTGGATTGGCCGTGCTAAATTGCCTCTTAGTGTCCCAAGATGTGCAGGTTAGGTGGATTGGTCATGCTAAATTGCCCCTTAGTGTCCCAGTACGTGCAGTTAGGTGGATTGGCCATATTGAATTGCCCCTTAGTGTCCCAAGATGTGTAGGTTTGACAGATTACCCATGGGATAGGGTGGCGTGAGATGCTCCATCGGAGAGTCGGTGCAGACTCGACGGGCCAAACGGCCCCCTTCTACACTTTTAATCTCCCTTTATCGTTGGCTAGTTTTCTTCTCGAGGGTCACCAGAACTCGGAAGAGTTATTACAATTCCAGGATTGCAGTTTTATAATGACAAATAATTTAATCATGGCTCGCGTATTTCAATGTAATGATTTGAGTAGCTGGTTAAATATTCATATTGGAATATTACTCTTATGTTTGTTATGCCAAGATGCTGGAACGGTATTAGCTGACTTCCTGTAATATAAATAAGCATTGTCATAGGAGCATCTGCTTTCTTCTGCTGGATAAGACAGAGGCTCCTCTTTTGTATGCCCTCCTATTTACACTTGCTCAAATTATTTTTGTCTTGAGTTGACAGAGATGAATGAAGGGATTAATATATATTGGAAAAGTCCTATGAACAGTTTGCCAGCAAAGAGAAAGGATTGATATTATTTCCCACAGGTAACCCGACACAGGCAAAGTGGATTAGAAGTAATTTGCTGGGCAGCTCAAATGCGATCATGGACCATTAGTGCGACAGCATTTAACGGGAGCCTTTAATTGCTTTTCTCAAATTAAAAACTCCCGGATCCTGCATAAAAGGTAGTGTAACTTTGGATGTATGACATCCTGTCCTGGTTGTGTTCCTACATCTCGGAATACAAGTTGAACAGAATGTTTTTTTCTCCAGGCTGCCTTTGGTGTGTCAGTTTGCACTTTGCAAACAGTGCTTTAATTTTTATTTAAACACCGTTTTTTTTGCTCGCTCCCCTGTTTGAGCCGGCCTGCTAATATAATTGTATCTTTGTTTTTCACGCAGGCGGAAATAAAATTACACGGCTTACCAGCTAACGGGCAAATAACACGAATGAATGCAGGCGTCCGACTTTGATTGCGCATTTCTCAACTGTGTAAACAATTTATTGCTCATTAGTGGAAATTGGTGGTGAAGACCCAAAACGCAACGTCGTTCTTTTAACTTTATTTATTACTGTCACAAGCAGGCTTACATTCACACTGCAGTGAAGTCACTGTGAAAATTTCCTAGTTGCCACACTCCTGTTTTTGTACACCGAGGGAGAATTTAACACGGCCAAAGTATCTAACCAGCACATCTTTCAGACTGTGAAACCGGAGCTCCTGGAGGAAACCCACGCAGACATGGGGAGATCATGCAGACTCCACACAGAGAGCGACCCAAGCCAGGAATCGAACCCGGGTCCCTGTCGCTGTGAGGCAGTAGTGTTAACCACGGGGTCAAGGTGTCACACCTCTAGATTTGTGCATGTGTAGCATCTGATCTGAGGAAATGGTTACATTTTCAGGACACTAAGGATGTGCGGATTGGGTTTGGCCATGCTAAATTGCTCCTTAGTGTCAGGGGGTTTAGCAGGATAAATACATGGGGTTACAGGTGTAGGGCCTGGGTTGTTGGTGTAGGCTTGATGGTTAAATGGCCTCTGTAAGGATCGTAGGATGATTTTATGAGTTATTGGAAGAAAGTCTTCCTGTGTTTCTGTGTAATTATTCCTTATGGAGCAAAGATTGAGAATGTACAACCTATTTTAGAACAACCACCGCTGTAGGAGTGCCCCCTGGAGGGCCAGATGAGACTAGACGCCATATTTCCCCCTGCACCCTGCTGCCGAATACCTGTAGACATTCATGACACCTGCAGTTCATATCAGCAAATAGAGGGTTAATATCCAAGAACTATTAACGTTTTATTTTATTTGTTCAAGGGATTTACATTTATTTCCCATCCCTAATTGTCCTCAGGAAGGTAATGATGGGCTGTTACCCATGTGGTGTACGTATGCCCTCAGTGTTGTTAACAAGGGTTTTTTTTTTGAGCTGTGGAGGATGGAGAATCTCAAGCCATTTTGAATACATTCCACACAAAGAGAACAAAGACCTAAAAACAATGAAAATTACAGCACAAGAATAGGCTCTTCAGCCCTCCAAGCCTGCACCAACCATGCTACCCGACTGAACTAAAACCCCCTACCTTTTCAGGGACCATATTCCTCTATTCCCATCCTATTCATGTATTTGTCCAGACACCCGCTAAAACTCACTATCATATCTGCTTCCACTACCTGACCTGGAATTGGAAGTTCCCACAATGGGTAGAACCGCTGCCTCACAGTGCCAGGGACCCGGTTTCAATTCTGGCTGACTGTTGGTGTGGGGTTTGTACATTTTCCCCGTGTGTCTGTGATTTTCCCCCGGGTGCTCCAGTTTCCTCCTACATGTCAAAGGTGTGCAGGTTAGTGGATTGGCCATGCTAAATTGCCTCTTAGTGTCTGTGGGATTAGCAGAGATGAATACATAGGGTTATGGGATAAGACCTGGGAGAGATTGTGGTCAGTGCAGACTCAATGGGCCAAATGGCCTCCTTCTACACTGTAGGATTCTATGATTCTCTGTCTGTGTGGGTTTCCTCTGGGTGCCCTGGTTTCCTCCCTCATTGCAAAAGTGCATGAGTTAAGTTGATTGGCAATGTTAAATTGCCCCTTTGTGTTGGGGGGATTGAGCCTGCATTCCTTGGAGCTTAGAACAATGAAAAGCAACCCTTCCAAGACATGTCGGATTCTCAAGGGGTTTGACAGGTTAAATGTTTTCCTTTGTGCTGAGAATGGGCAGCCCGGTGGCACAGTGGTTAGCATTACTATCTCATAGTGCCAGAGATGCGGGTTCAGTTCGCAGCTTGGATCAGTGTCTGACAGAAGTCTGCACATTCTCCCCGTATCTGCGTGGGTTTCCTCCGGGTGCTCCAGTTTCCTCCCACAGCACAAAAATGTGCTGGTTAGGTGGATTAGCCATGATAAATTATCCGTTAGTGTCAGGGGGATTAACAGGCTAAATACCTGGGGTTATAGGGATAGGATAAGTTAGATTGTTGTCAGTACACGCTTGATGGGCTGAATGGCCTCCTTCTGCACTGTAGGGATTCTATGATTTTTGGTTTGTGGGAGAGCCTTATACCAAGGGACATAATCTCCAATAAGGGGCCATCAATTGAAGATAGAGATGAGGAGGAATTTCTTCTTTCAGAAGGTTGGGAATTTGTGGAATTCTTCACCTCAGAGGGCTGTAGAAATCGATCATTAAGTGTATTCAAGGCTGAGCTTGTCAGATTTTTAATCAGTAAGAGAATAGAGGGTAAGGGGGATAAGTTGGAAAGTGGCGTTAGGATTATCACATTGAATCATTGAATGGGGGAGCAAACTCAATGGGCTGAATGGCCTACTTCTGCCCCTATATCTTATGGTCTATTGGTGTCGTAATCTTATTATGAATTGTCCAGTTTTTCCCCTTCTCTTTGAACTCTCCTGTACTGTGAACCTTTGCTTTTTCACCTCACTCCCTCAGTAAGAAATAAAAACTAAAAAGCAATTCTACTAGAAATTTGTGTTATTGTGGAAGTGTCTTTGACAGTAGTTAACGGTAAACATACTGTCAGTGAGAGGGAGGAGACACTTTCTGGTCCATTTAGCTCAACTCTATACATATTCTACATTACAAATTTGCCTGCACAGTCCACTCAATCCAATTTCTTAGGAGGCATTTTCCATATTGATTTCGATTTGGAAAGGTTTAGAGAGATTATGGGCCAAACATAGGCAAATGGGGTTAGCTTCGATGGGCTTTTTGGTTGGCATGGACCAATTTGGGCCAAAGGGCCAGTCTCTATGACATATATTCTGTGACTCTTTGATTGGATTTGATTTATCACTGTCTCAAGTATTGGGATACAGTGAAAAGTTTGTTGTGTGCTATACAGACAAAGCATATCATTTATAGAGAAGGGAAGGAGAGAGTGCAGAATGTAGTGTTACAGTCATAGCTAGGGTGTAGAGAAAGATCAACTTAATGCGAGGTAGGTCCATTCAAAAGTCTGATGGCAGCAGGGAAGAAGCTGTTCTTGAGTTAGTTGATACAAGAACTCAAACGTTTGTATCTTTTTTCCCAACAGAAGAAGGTGGAAGACAGAATGTCCAGGATATGTGGGGTCCTTAATTATGCTGGCTGCTTTGCTGAGGCAGTAGGAAGTATAGACAGAGTCAATGGAGAGGAGGCTGATTTGCAAGATGGATTGGGCTACATTCATGACCTTTCGTAGTTTTTGCGGTCTTGGGCAGAGCAGGAGCCATACCAAGATGTGATACAACTAGAAAAAATATTTCTATGGTGCAACTGTAAAAGTTGATTGGATTTGATTTATTATTGTCATATGTATTAACGTACAGTAAGAAGTATTGTTTCTTGTGCTATACAGACAAAGCATACTGTTCATAGAGAAGGAAATGAGAGCATGCAGAATGTAGTGCTACAATCATAGCTTGGGTGTAGTGAAAAATCAACGTCATGCGAGGTAAGTCCATTCAAAAGTCTGACAGCAGCAGGGAAGGAGCTGTTCTTGAATTGATTGATGTTTGACCTCAGACTTCTGTATCTTTTTCCGGCAGAAGAAGGTGGAAGAAAGCATGACTAGGGCACATGAGGTCCTTAATTACTCTGGCTGCTTTGCCAAGGCAGTGGGAAGTGTCAACAGAGTCAATGGATAGGAGGCTGGTTTGTGTGATAAATTGGGCTACATTCACAACCTTTTGTAGTTCCTTGCGGTCTTGGACAGAGCAGGAGCCATACCAAGCTGTGATACAATCAGAAAGAATGCTTTCTATGGTGCATCTGTAAAAGTTAGTGATAGTCGTAGCTGACATGCCAAATTTCCTTAGTCTTCTGAGAAAGTAGAGGCATTGGTTCTGTGGTTGATTCTGTGATTCCATTTGCTGAAAAATAAATAGATTAAAAATCCAATGTCAGGAGGGAGAATACCTGGCAAATTCTTCTCTTTCCTTTTCCTTTGTCTGGATATTGTCGTGATCTTGCTGCCGATTGCTTCATTATCCAAGAAATCGTGAATGATGCTGATCATTGTACAATCATTAGCAAACATCTCCACTTCTGACCTTAGAATGGAAAGAAGGCCATTAATGCAGCAGCTAAAGATGGTTGGGACTAGGTTGGATTCTCGCTACTTCGGAAAACCACCGATACAATCAAGAAGCCCACGCAACCCCCCAACCACCAGCATACTCTCTTTTCATCTTCTTCCCTCAGGATAAGGATACAAAAGTCTGAGATCACGTACCAACTGACTCAAGAGCAGCTTCTTCCCTGCTGCTGTCAGGCTTTGAATGGATTTACCTCGCATTAAGTTGATCTTTCTCTGCACCTTAGCTACAACAGTAACACAATATTCTGCACCCTCTCATTTCCTTCTCTGTGAATGGTATGTTTTGTCTGTACAGCGCAAGAAAAATTACTTTTCACTGTATCCCAATACATGTGACAATAATAAATCGAATCAAAATCAGGAATAAAGATTGAATTCTGATCTCTTTAACCAGTTGTCTGTCAGACTTTAATGCATGTTACCTCCTTCTGCTCCTTTTAGAGAAAGCTAAGAACCTTTATTTTTTATTAGGCTTTTCTTTTCCTTCCCTCTTTCCCTCTCTCACTCTCTCTCTCTTTTCTCTCTCTCTCTTTCTCTCTCTTTCCCTCTCTTGCTTTCTGCATGGTGTTTACTCTTTGTCCACTGTTTACTAAAGCAATATTAAATCCTCAGGGGAGAAATTTAGCTGTCCCACCTGCCATCGGATGTGGGCCATGCAAAGATCCATTGATCTTGGGTGGGGTATTCCAATTTTGCTTTCCAGCATGGCCTGAAAATCCCACCCTCTCTGACTACAGTGAGGGTTGTAGAATTGCAAGGAATTATTCTTTTTTTAAATAATAGATTCGAAAGATTCGTAATTCCAGATTTTTTTTATTGAATTCAAATTCCACTATTTGCCATGGAAGTAGGTCCCCAAAACATGACATGGGCATTGCTGATTGACCAGTACTTATTGCCCATCCCTAGTTGCCCAGTTGAGGGTCAACCACATTGCTGTGGTCCTGGAGTCACATGTAGCCCCGACTAAATAAGGATGGCAGAGGAGGTTCACAAGAATGATCCCTGGAATGGAGAGCTTGTCGTATGAGGAATGGTTGATGACTCTGGGTCTGTACTCGTTGGACTTTAGAAGGATGAGGAAGGGATCTTATTGAAACTTACAGGATACTGCGAAGTCTGGATAGAGTGGATATGGAGTGGATGTTTCCACTAGTAAGAAAAACTAGAACCAGAGGGTGCAACCTCAGGTTCAAAGGACGCTCCTTTAAAATAGAGATGAGGAGAAAATTCTTCAGTGAGAGAGTGGGGAATTTATGGAACTCTTTGCAGCAGAAGGTTGTGGAGGCCAAGTCATTGAGTGTCTTTAAGACAGAGATAGATAGGTTCTTGATTAATAAGGGGATCAAGGGTTATGGGGAAAAGGCAGGAGAATGGAGATGAGAAAAATATCAGCCATAATGGAGCAGACTCGATGGGCTGAGTGGCCTAATTCTGCTCCTACGAGTTATGGTTATATTTCTTTTCTTAAAAGACATTGTTGAACCAGATGGTTTTTTCCAACAATGGTTTCAAGGTCATCAATAGATTTGTAATTCCAGATTTTTTTTATTGAATTCAAATTCCACTATTTGCCCGCGAAAAAGGTCCCCAGAACATTAGCTGAGTCTCTGAATTAATAGTTCAGTGATAATACCGCTGAGCCATCACCTTTCCCTTCCTTATTGTTATGGGGCATGAAGATATTTTGGTTTCTCCGGGTCTCCCACTGGGAAGGCTCCGTAGAGCCACCAGAGGCACGGCCTAGATAGTTCATAATGGCAAGTGGGACGATTTCTCCGGGGTATTCTGGATCATGTGGAGTTATAGTGAGAGAATTCCTGTTGGATTTTATGGAAATCTTCTTAATTGCTACAACAGGAAGGGGAGAAGGACAGTTAAGATGGAAAAAAAATTGCACATTAGAGAAGAGGATTCTGTGAAGCAATGGAGGGCGGTGGCATTAGTTACAAGTTAGTTTGGGAGCGTAGCTATAAAGTTTTCACTAAATATACAGCAGTACGGAAAATCTATCTTCGTCACCATAAAGATATGCAGTATTGAACTGAATTCCTATAAGTGAAGAAATGAAGTTAAGAGTGACCTCCCTTCAAGCTAGTCAATCATTTCAACATAATGATGAAAATAATAATATTTACTGGGGATTGAGCTAAAAACAGATGTAATACCATTTGGAGGGATTAACTTTGCGGGAATGGGCTTGCAGTACTGTGAGTGAAGGAGACTTTATTCAGTTCTTATCCAAGTGATAGGGTGATACCATAGATTCCCTACAGTGCTGAAGAAGACCACCGAGTCTGCACTGAGTCTCTGACAGAGCATCTTACACAGCCTGACTTGAAACGTTGGTTCTATTCTCTTTCCAAAATTTTCCAGCATTTCCTGTTTCTGTTTGAGTTTTACCTGCTCGGTTGCAACTCAACATCAAATTGGGTGCCATGTCAACTTAGCAGCTAAAACAAGCTTAAGCCTTAATATGTGGAAACAATGCTCATGATACTCACGTTATATATACACAGTGTTGGGGACACAGTGTGTGTGCTTGGTGTGGGGGGGGGGGGGGGGGGGGGGGGGGGAGAGGGGGGGGGGGGAGAGAGAGGGGGTGGGGGTGGTGTGGGGGGGGTGGGGGGTGGGGGGGGGGAGCGGTGGTGGTATAAGACAATATCAAACTCAGGTGCAGTGAATTCTGAAGATGAATTCTATCTGACCATTGCTGAGAATATTGGTAGCTTTAATATAGAAACCTTCCCAAAGGACAGGGCCGCGCTGTTGGCATTAATAAGAGAATCAAATTCTACTTTATGAGGTCAACACCTACCAACACCTTTTTATGTTTTAATAACAGGGCTGAAGGAGAGAACTCCGAGGGGTTGATGACAACAGAATTCAGGGATGTTGAAGCCAGGCACATGACAGATGTTATCCCTCGAAGACTCGCGGAGAGAATGATCTCTCTAATCCGCACAAATATTTGGACATTCCGCAATTCAACGCTGTAATCTTCACCGTTTTAAATGGTGGGCACCTGTTTAACATTGCGGCTTTAACAGATGGCTGACAAAAAAAAAATGACAGAACGCACACACTGTGTGGCAAAGTTTCCTCTCTGCATATGGGCCTGTAGCATTGATATCCGCTCCCCTCCGCCGTCCCCCCATCCCCCTCCCCCAACAGAGCAACTAGTGCGACATTGTTAAATGTCACTGCCAAAGCTGCTTGAGAACAAATGCAGGGATGGGTTCCGACTCCCTTCTCCTTGAGGTTGGGCGAATCAGAGCCCCTCGTTGAAAATTTTTTTTTCCCACATCTTGACTCACTTGCAGCTAATTTCCTGGCAGGGGATTGTTTGTCTGAGGGTTTCTGCAGATAGCTCGGCGCTCGCTCTAAATCCTCGCCGTGGAGAGGTTGTTGGCTGATGGAGGTTGTCAGAGGGATCAGTGCCAAAGCTTAGAGTCACTTTAAAACCCAGCGCGGCAGCGTGTAACTTGGAACTGTTAACCCCCGCGAGGTGGCTGGGGGAGGGGCACATATAGATATTTGACATTTAACGCAATTTGAATTTAATATCTGCTTTGATGAGGCAAATAATATAAAAATCTTATGACTTTGCTGTCCCAGTTAGAAATTCTTCACAATTTGCTTAATTTACTAGCTGAAAAGTGAATAGTTAACCTAAAGATTCTGCTGTTGTTTGATCAGTTGATCACATTATTAATTAGTCACAAGAAGGCTTACATTAACATTACAATGAAGTAAATGTGAAAATCCCCTAGGTGCCACACTCCGTCACTTGTTTGAGTGCAAAGAGAGAGAATTTAGCACCTAACCAGCATATCTTTTGGATTGTAGGAGGAAACCGGAGCATCTGGAGGAAACCCACGCAGACACGGGGAGAATGTGCAGACTCGGTACAGATAGTGACCCCAGTTGGGAATTGAACCTGGGTCCCTGGCATTGTTTGGCAGCAGTGCTAACCACTGTACCACCCCATCTTTAAAACCCATTGTAGTAGCACATAACAGTTAGAAGAGCAAAGCTAATGTACTATGCACATGTTTTGTCAATTTAATATTTCTTAACCACTTAAGTTACATAATTCGCTGAAAAGAAGCAGCCCTAACCCTTGTTTCCTGGATTTTACAGCACATCGTGTTCCCTGCCACTGCCCACTACAAAGTCAGTGGGGAGATCACTACAAACCAAAGCTAGCTGCCCATAACCATTTTATACCCAGCCAGGCTCAGGGCAAGACTTTCACTCCAAATGGGGAGAAGATCCGAGAAACAGGAATCGAGAACTCAAACCTGTTCCGCCATTCAATATAACCATGATTGATCCGACATTCCTCATATCCGCTTTCCTGCCCTTTCCCAGTAATCCTCAATTTCCTTATTGACTTCCCTCGCTTTACCTACCCTTGTGTCAGCGGGATCTTCCAGCCCTAGCAAAGTCGAGGGACTTTTGAAAGGCTCGCTGCATTTTCCAGCCCCACCCCTGCCATAGAATTGTGACAGTGCAGAAGGAGACCATTCGGCCCACTGACTCTCTGATATCTTACCCAGGCCCACTCCCTGACTGAACCCTATAACCACACATATTTTACCCCACTAATCCCCCTAACCCATATATATCTTGGGACACTAAGGGTCAATTTAGCACGGCCAATCCACCTAACCCGCACATCTTTCGGACAGTGGGAAGAAACAGACATGGGAAAAATGTGCAAACTCCACACATACAGTGCCCCAAGTCTGGAATCGAACCCGGGTCCTTGGCATTTTGAAGCTGCACTGCTAACCACTGTGCCTCCATGCTGCCCTACCATGATATATCCATCAAACTCCACCTTTGGTTAAATTTACTCATTTAAAAGAAAATTTTCACCCCAGATGTGAAACATTAACTCAGTTCCCTTCTTCAGCGGGTGCTGCCAGGCCTGCAAACTATTTCCTGCACTAACTGTTTTTATTTCAGAATTTCAGCATGTCCGGTATTTTATTTTTGCATGGGTAATTGTTGTCAAACAAAGCGGTAACTTTGAGGTCACCCGTACTGTCCATGCGAATGTTTCTGGAGACTCAAGATCCAGAAGCTGCAATCTTGCCTGGATACATATAGGTTTGGGGAATTAGCAGGGTGAAATATGTATGATTACAGGGGTCGTGACCTCGGATTTTCCCTACCACTCGCTGACGACGTCATCAGCTTTATGTCCATAACAATTGTGAATCTGCTTTCATTTATTTGAATATGTTTAAATAATATTAATCTGCCCCCTTACCAGATATTGACCCCCCCCCCAACCTCCACCTCCGGTCTCCGCTGTATATTGATACTGCGTTAATGTGCCATCGCACCGGCACAGTTTACAATGGGCTCTCTCAGATATAGACATGCGCCATGGTGGCACAGTGGTTAGCACTGCTGCCTCACAGCACCAGGGATCTGGGTTCCATTCCCAGTTTTGGATCACTCCTTCTGCAGAGTCTGCACAATCTCCCCATGTCTGCATGAATTTCCTCCGATGTTCCAGAAAAACATGCTGGTGAGGTGCATTGGCCGTGCTAAATTCTCCTTCAGTGTCCCCAAACAGATGACTCGGGAATCTTCACAGTAACTTCATTGCAGTGTTAATATAAGCCTACTTCTGACACCAATAAATAAATATTAGCTATATAGCCCCCTGTAAAAATAGCAACAACATCAGTAATGAGATGGATGCAGTAAGTGTATCATTTAAAATGCAATTAAAACCAAGATTAATTCAGATTATACATCGTAATTGAGTGATTAAGCATGATCATTTTTTAAAATGATTTTAATTTTAAAAAATTTATTCCTAGTATCACTTTTATATGAGAGTTTATAAAATATAATCTAATGATATTCTTTGCAGTTTATAAAATATCTTAATGAGTGGTCTCACATTTTGGTTTTACCCCTGCTTGCTTCTTAATTGCCTTTTTGAGAACACAGATTACAAGGAGAGAATTCTAAATATGTGTCTTTTTTAATGTTTATTCAAATTAAAGACACTGAACACCAATTAATTTCAACCCTGTGGTCTTTGAACTACTGAAACCCAATGCATCTTTCAGTGGATGAAGAGTGACAACACATCGCTGTGTGTTTCCTTAATTTCTCTCTTTATCTCAGTAACGGGTACAATTTAAATCATATTCTGTATTTTCATTGCAATGGCACATGTCCATTTGAAACCATGCACATTTAATTAGAGGCTGCCTCGTGTTGTGTGAATATACAGAAATAAAACTATTGGCAACTCTGAAGGGGCAGCCAGAGATTCACAGTGGTTTATAGCATGGAAACAGGCCTTTTGGCCCAATTTGTCCTTTTTTTTAAACCCTCAGCTAGTCCCAGTTGCCCACATTTGGTCCATATTCCTCTATACCCATTTTACCTATCTAACTCTCAAAATATTTTTTTAAAGACAAAATTGCACCCGCCTTTGCAACTACTTCTGACAGCTTCTTCCACCACCATCTAAAACAGAACTTAAGAGGTTAATTTTGTTTAAAAATATTTTGAATGTAGAGTACCCACCCATGTTGATGGGAAAGCTACTATAGGGAAGGGTAAATACTTGGGCTGATGAGGATAGGCCCTGGATGGAATTGTTGTCAGTGCAGGCCAGATGGGCTGAATGGCCTCTTACTGCATTGTAGGGATCCTACGAATGCAGTCTTTCTCTTCTGAGTTTGCCTCGGAAGTAATCAGCCAAGGTGCACCAACGAAAAGGTATTAATCTGTCTGCAAAAGTATTGCACCATCGTGACATTGGAATAAGCGTTTTTCAGTAGAGGGAATCTGTTTGCACCCCCTCCCCCTCCCCACCACTCCTACACTGAGCTGTTGTGTTGCGCACAGTAGTCATTATTCACCATTAGTCCATTTGATGTTCCTCATTCTTCAGTATTTATGTGCCGTCAATTGCTGGGAAAAGCATTAGTGTTTCAATAATATTTACCTTGGAAAACGTGTTCCCAGCATGTTGGGCTAATCTTTGAGAAGACCAAAAGGCTTCTGATTGACAGAGATATCATGTTTTCTCTTACGAGACTCTGCGGTATTCCCTGAAAAGCAGATAAAAGCAAAACCATGTCTCGAGCAGCAGTAGACGCCCGCCTTGTTGGCGAGTTCAAGGCAGTGCCAAGTGACCCTCGGGGAGAAGCTTCGGCCCAGCCTCACTGTATCGCTGTCCTGGTCTGCTCGAGTAGGTGGACACACGGTTCTGCTTCCCACCCACCTTGTGAGGTTGGGCAACTCATGGTAAGAACGTTCTGAAAAAGTCAATATTCTGCGGGGAGGCTTGGTCTCTGGGAAAATAGGCCAATAGAGCTGGAGAAGAGCCAACGGTACTACAGAGTGTCAGGCGTGGAGAATTACAGCGAGTGATCCAAGCCTCAAAGGCACTGAAATCACTCAATAACTCAACGACATCACATAGATCAGCTCATGACTAGCAGAACTGGAAATGGTATAAACAGATCCAAATCACCAACTTTCAGAATACGTAGGAAGCTAATTCAATATCGTTATATCCTGCAGTAAATGACTTCAAAGTCTTCATTCACTCTTATTCTATAGTTCACAAGACTAGATTCTTCAATCCTCATTAATTTAGACCCATAATATCCCCACAGGGCAGAAGGAAACCATTTGGTCCATTGACACAGACCCTCTGACAGAGCATGCCATCCAGGCCCACAGCCACCACTCCAATGCCTAGGAGACCGACTGTGGGAGGCACTCAGGATGCAGGACGGGGTTGGAAGCAGAAATAGGGAGGAGGGTTGAATGGCCAGTCTTTGCATGGGCCTCCTTCCAAAGTGGTGGTGGCTTCACTGCCAAGTGGGCCCTACGCCCTGCTCTTGACACCAGACAAATATGTCCTCATCAAATTCCCAGACCATCGTAGCTCAAACCACTGGGCAGTGCCTTGACACAGTTCTTAGCACTGCTGCCTTACCGCACCTGGAACCTGGGATTCCTAGGTCGCTGTGAACAGTTTGCACATTCTCCCCATGTCTGCGTGGGTTTCCTCTGGATGCTCCGGTTTTCTCCCACAGTCCAAAAGACGCGCTGGTTAGGTGCAATGGCTGTGCTAAATTCTCCCTCAGTATACCCGAACAGGCACTGGAGTGTGGCTACTAGGGGATTTTCACAGTAACTCCATTGCAGTGTTAATATAGCCAACTTTTGTCACCAATAAATAAACTTTAAACAGAACACACAGAGCACAGAACATTGACCAGTCATTAGCCACAGAGACAAAATCAGCACTTATCCTTTCTCTGGTGGATTACAGTTTTCTTTAGTGTAGATTTTATAACTAGTTTATTAGTAAAATAAATGTAACAGTTCATATGGTGCGGAATACTCCAGATTTATAACTCAATCCTTCAGGTTTGTTTTATGTATCAGAGACATGTATTGGAGAGAGATGTTTAAACCCTGTTTCAGTCTTGATGATCAATTCGATGACTTCAATGTGTCCCATAAATATTCAGGGATTTATAAAAGATTTGGGGTAATTTTAACCAACTGCTCTCCCTTAAACAAACAAGTGAAGTCACAGAGTGATGAAGGAGGCATTCGGCATGCTTGGTTTCATTGGATTTGGGATATCTTGTTGAAGTTGTACATTACATTATTAAGGCTACGCTTGAAATACTGAGTACAATTCTGGTTACCCTATTAGAGAAAAGATATTGTTAAACTAGAAACAGTGTAGAAAAGGTTTACTAAAAAGTTACTGGGACTTGATGGTTTGAGTTATAAGGAGAGGTTGATTTTTTTTCCCTGGAGCAAAGGAGACTTGAGAGTGATCTTATAGACGTCAATAAAATAACGAGTGACACAGATCAACTAGATCTTTTTCCAAAGGTAGGGGAGTCTAAAACTAGAGAGCATGGGTTTAAGGTGAGTGGGAAACATACAAAAAGGTCCTGAGGGGGGATATTTTTCACACAGAAAGTGGAATGAGCTGCCAGAGGTAGTAGCAGAGACAGGTACAATATTGCCTTTTAAAAAGATTCAGGCAGTTATATGGGTATAGAGGGATATGGGCCAAATGTGGGCAATTGGGAGTAGCTAAGTGGTTAAAAAAAGGGCAGCATGGACAATTTGGGCCGAAGGGCCTGTTTCCAATATGTAAACTTCTCCATCAACGTTACCTAATGTAGTATATCTTTGCTCTTTACCCCGCCACAAAAAAAGAGAAGAATTTGTCTTTATCTAGTAGTTAAAGGCTAAGTGAATAATTAAAACACTCAGGGTATGATCTTTGTAGCTATTCATGCCATGGTTCCATTGAAGCAAGGTCAGAGAATTTGGCCCCCAGCCAAATCTCCGTTCACTGCAGAGGGACACGAAAACCCTGTTAATGTGAACAATGTTAACATTGCCGGGCTGAGTAATCCTTAGGGGGAATAAGGCGGTTTAGTTGAAGAATAAATCAAGAAATTTTCTTGCATCTGAGGCTTTTCCCCTAATTTACAGCATGGATTCCAGAGGAAATAGCTACCAGCCATGGCTCTGTTTATAGCAATATCAATTGTATTATTCCAATGTCTCTTGCAGAAATGTCATTTTTTCTTTGGTGTCCAGTGAGAGAACAATCCCACAGCCTGAAGATGGAGGCTGTAAGAGCGTGAAAGATTCCTCCTCGAGGCTAATCGAAAGCAGAATATTAATAACCTCAAATTGGCCTTCCTGCTCCCTGACAATGAAGCCACCGCCATTTCGATGGTAGACCCGTGGGCTAGAGTTCTCCTACAGTTCATACCCACAACCACTGCCAATAAGGACAGAGCATTTGACACTCAGCCACATCTCAGTTCCTCACAGCAGGACGGGAGAATCCCATTGACATGAACAGCTGGAGTATCCCACCCATGGTATTGTTACCTGTTGTATTATTGTAAATATCTATAAAGGACAAGGAATTAATCAATTGAGAACTACTTGTTATCTATAACTGCTCCTGGGGCCACATTTTGCAGTTGCACTAGAGGCTGCTGTGACGTGTAACAGAGCTAGGTCAAACTCATCCTTCTTCTCTGTAAGACAAATTAAAGGTAAAGAGTTAAATCATAGAATCCCTACAGTGCAGAAGGAGCCCATTTGACCCATCGAGAGTGCACTGACTCTCTGACAGAGCATCTTACCCATCAGCCTATCTCCATGTATTTACCCCACTAATCCCTCTAATCTACACATTTTGGGACACTAAGGAGTAAATCCTCATGGCCAATCCACCTCGCCAGGGCATCTTTGGACTGTGGGAGGAAGCCGGAGCCCCTGGAGGAAACCCATGCAGACATGGGGAGAATGTGTAAACTCTACACAGACAGTCACCCAAACTGGAAATCGAACCTGGGTCCCTGGTGCTGTGAGGCCACAATGCTAACCACTCTGCCGCCATGCTTCCCAATTCATTTTTTTCTTCTTTTTCAAGATTCTGATCTTTCCATTTTTAAAGTGTGATTATTATCATCACCTGGGAAGCAAAAAAAAAGTGAGAACATGTAGTAAACATTTCCTCTGCTGCTGATTCAGAAGGTCGCGGGTATAAGTATCACTAAGCCTCTTGAGCACAAATTCTGAGCACAGAATCTCATCTGGCACTCCAATACCAAGGGTGGCACTGTCTTCTGGATAAGACACACTCTGTTGGATTTACAAGATTCCACTGCAACAGTTGAACCAGAGAAAGGGGGTCCTTCTCTTCATCCCTCAGCCAATGCCTATTCCTCGGCCAATGTTACCAAAAAAAGTTATTTGGTTGCTGCTATTTGTGAGACAGGTTTAATTTGATAGCCGTGTTCCCTGAATTACATCTCTTTAAATGTCCATTATTTGACCCTGAACAATTTTACTGGGGCATCCTGTGATTGTCGGAGATGCTAGGGGCATAATCTTATCACCCGTTCATGCTACACTGCAGCGAAGATGGAGAATTTGGCAACTGGCCAAATCTCCATTCACCGCAGCGGGAAGGAAAAATCCCGCTGGCGTGACTGGTCGGAAAATTCCGATCCTTCTTTCCTTTTGCCTTTGAACCCTCGGCTGACCTGTGCAGGGCCTGAACACGGTTTGTTTTTCACTCCTGACCTGTCTGAACTATCTCCGAATGTCACGGCAGGCTCGATATCCATAAGGTGTAGATGAGAACGGAGTTTGCCACCAGCTCCTTCTGAAGCTCTCTCTCTCCCTCCAGTGGAATCCACGGTTCAGTCAAGTGTAGAACAAAAAATAAACACCCCCCCACACTTCCTTTGAGAATGTGACTTTATAACAAGAGAGGTTCAGCTGTTTATTTTGTTGAGATTCATCCAATTCAGCTCCATAATGTAAGGTAGGCTCACTATAGTCCCAGACAAACATAGGCTGCCTTCTCTTTGAAGGGACAAAGCTGACATTTTTTATATTCATTCATGAAACTTGGGTATCACTGGCTGGTCAGCATTTATTATCCGTCCCGAGTTCTTTATTTGATTTGATTTATTATTGTCACATGTATTAACATACAGTGAAAAGTGTTGTGTCTTGCGAGCTATACAGACAAAGCATGCCATTCATAGAGAAGGAAAGGAGAGAGTGCAGAATGCAGTGTCACAGTCATCGCTAGAGAGTTGAGGAGGATCACATGGATATGAGGTAGGTCCATTCAGAAGTCTGCTAGCAGCAGGGAAGAAGCTGATCTTAAGTCGGTTGGTACGTGATCTCAGACTTTTCCCTGATGGAAGAATGTAGAAGATAGAATATGTGTGGGGTTCTTCATCATGCCTGCTTCTTTTCCAAGTAAGAACACCAGGTTAAAGTCCAACAGGTTTATTTGGTAGCAAACACCGCTTAGCTTTCAGGCTTCTGTCTCTTAGTCAGGTGAAGGGAGCAGGAAATATAGACAGAGTCAATAGACACTGTTGGTTAATAATCTAGCGATAATAAACAATTTCATTGATGCCCTGGTGCTGATTTAACCTGAAGATCATCACATCTTAGGAGAGGGGCAAGGTTGATAAGGCAGGATCTTAATGAATTATCTCATCCGGTATGGGAATTGAACTTGCAATTAACTGAGTTTCTGGTCTAGCAATAATACCACTAGCCCCATTGCCTCCACTGGTGGTGATTTAACCAGCAGATCACCACACCTTAGATGAGAGGCAAGACCTGAATAAATAATCTTAGCCAGCATGGGAATTGTTCCTACGGTGTTGTAGGCTCTGCATCTTAAACCTGCCATCTAACCAAATGAGCTAAACCAGCTCTGGGACTTTGTGCTTCACAGGCTGTCCCCTGAGACAAAGCTTGGTTTCAACAGTTATTGCAGGATCATCCAATTGGTAAAGTTTTTGTTTCGCTTGTAATTTCTATTGAGCAAAATGGTCCAATATTGACTATTGGCAGACTCCAAGAGCCAGGATTCCACCTCGAGGGCACTCTGAAATTTGCAGCACTGAAACTGAGTGAGGGAAGGTCACATTCAAAGACATTCCTGCCAGTAGACCACAGGGCTGGAACCTTTGGAAACGACCTCAGACTGTTTTCATTTGACAATGTTTGACTTGAAACATGTATTGGAAAAGTAACCTGTAATTGTATATTGCCACATACTGTATTGAAAGAGATTGAACTGTATTGCACTCTGCGTACCATGTCAAATTTGAATTGCTTTATAATTTACCTCCATGTGTTTTATGAATGAAGAGCATTTTTTGAAAGAAAATGTGAAATATGAAATTTCTTGAGCATGTTTCAAGGCCTCAGAACATCTCAAAGCTCTTTATAAACCAACAAATTATTTTTGACGCAGAAGTAGATGGAAAATCTCAACTGGTCTGAGTGCATCAAATTCATATTAAGCTGATCTTTCTCTACACTCTAGCTATGACTGTAATGCAACATTCTGCACTCTCTCTTTCTCTATGAACAGTATGCTTTGTACATAGGGCAAGAAACAAAACTTTTCACCGTATCCCAATACATGTGACAATAATAAAGCAGATGAAAATCAACTCATCTGTGAAGAGAGGATAGAGCCAATGTTATCTAGTCTCAAAACACTGGCTGTATTCTCCCTTTACATAAGTTGATTTGACTTGATTTATTATTGTCACGTATATTAGTATACAGTGAAAAGTATTGTTTCTTGTGCACTATATAGACAAAGCATACTGTTCATAGAGGAGAAGGAAAAGAGAGAGTGCAGAATGTAGTGTTACAGTCATAGCTAAGGTGTAGAGAAAGATCAACTTAATATGAGGCAGATGCTTTCAGATCAACTGAGATTTTCTGTTTTTGTTCAGATTCCAGCATCCGCAGTAATTTGCCATTAAAAAAGTTATAAAAAAATGTTTATTTACTAATCATAAGTAGGTTTCACACTGCAATGAAGTTTCTGTGGAAATCCCCTAGTTGCCACACTCTACTGCCAGTTTGGATACGCATGGTCAACGCACCCTAACCATTATTGAAGTATTTTAGAGGTTTCATTGTGCATCTTCCTTGCTACAATGATGCACCTCAGACATAGCAAGTTATCCCCAGGCATCTACAGCACAGAGGGGGAGCTTCAATCTAATATCAAAAATTCTCCAATGTCAGTCTTAAAGCTCAAGTATACAGATGACGCTCGATGTGTGGGCATTCCCACAAGGGCAAGATTGTGCCTTCAAACTGGCAGGCCTACTGGTGGCACAAAACTTTACCTCTGCCCTCTCTATGTTCCTGCCCATGTGGGGCAGAAACCCTGAGCCCTATCTCAGATGGGTCAATTAGCAATGCCTCTGCTTGCACTGGTGTTCTTTTTGAAGTCTGTAAATCTGTAAGTTGAACTTCTTAATAAAGCATCTGTTAAATGCCAGCCTGACTATTCAGAGGCCAGTTTTCCAAAGAATCCCTTCAATGCAAAAGGAGTCATTCAGCCTATTGAGTCTACACCAACAACAATCCCGCCCAAGTTCTATTCCCGTAACTTCACATATTTACTCTGCTAATCCCCCTGATATCAAGGTCAATTTAGCATGGCCAATCAACCTAGCCTGCACATCTTTGGAGTGTGGAACTAAACCAAGCACCTGGAGGAAATACATGCAGAAACAGAGGGCAGGATTTTACGGGCTTGCTCCGCGGAGATCATTAAATCCCACCTGAGGCAATGGAGATCTCCGTTTTGAGTGGTAAGTTTTCAGCGATGGAGAATGTGCAAACTCCATACAGACAGTGACCCAAGGCTGGAACCGAACCTGGGCCCTTGATGCTGTGTTAATCACTGTGCCACCGTGCTGCCCATTACAAAGAAACAAACAAAACACAACTCAAAGAGAATAGTGAGCACACTAATAATTATGGTGAAGAATAGAGGCTGTGTCACTTAAGTAACTATGGCCAGTAGAAAGGTTAAAAACAAAGAAAATACATATATATGCTGCATGCAGTTTGCTGACAAGCTGTTTCACAAAGACTATCCATTAAGATAAGACGTTTGGGGAAAGGTGATTAAGAAATTAGGATGATTATTGCTTATGACTGTCTTTCCAGATGGGGAGAAGGAAGAAAAAGAGAAGATGAAGAAGTTTTAGCCTGAGGAAAGGCCATTATGACAGATGTTGGTTTGATTTATATTCTAACATTCAGGCACAGCTGGGATCTTTAAACATAGTTGAGAAAAAACATTGCTGGCTGGCCAGCATTTATTGCCCATCCCGAGTTGCCCAAGGGCAGTTGAATGTCAAGCACATTGTCATGGCTCTAGAGTCACATTGTAGGCTAGACCAGGTAAGGACAACTGACTTCCTTCCCAAAAGGACATCAGGGAACCAGATGGATTTTTACAATAATCCTCAACGGTTTCATAGTCATCTGTAGATTTTTAATTCCCTGATGTCCTTTTGGGAAACTTTCTTTTATTGAATTCAAATTCCACCATGGCAGGATTCAAACTTAAGTCCTCAGAGCATTAGCTAAGTTTCTATATCAGTAGTCCAGTGATAATACCATTAGGCCATTGCTGAGTGATCTTATTATTGAGGCTTCAACTCCACCAATCTGACTGACATGCAGGATGGGAAAATAAATCACAGTAGCCAGTTCCTTACTGAGAGTTCAGGTGTCAGTTGCATCTCAGTGTGTTTATGTCGGAGCACCTTAACTATGTTATGCTGTTTAAACCTTCCCTTTGCCTCGGAAAAGCAGCCAGTGTAATCGAAGATCCCAAACACCCTGGAAATAGTCTCTTCCAAACACCCTGGAAATAGTCTCTTCCAACTTCTGTCAGGAAAGAGATACAAAAGTCTGAGATCACGTACCAAACAACTCAAGAACAGCTCCTTTTTGATGGCAGACTATGAGACAGAAACGAAGAATAGATTAGTTTGAAAGCCACCAGATTGTGCTGCTGCCAGGCTCACACTGAAACAGTAGGGGGCACCACCGTCTGCATGGTTGAGTCAACCCTTTGGCGTAACCTGGAACCGTTTCTATTTGCGCAACTTGTAAGAAGTGAGTATAATTAAATACACACAAAGGATTCTCAGTCACATTTCCTGCACTCATCTTACACTCTAATAATAATATTAGTGATGTGTGTGTGGCACTGGGAGTACATGTCTCTTGTATGTGTACCCAGATCAAAGCTCTTTGTAGCCAGCATGCTTCATGCTGCGTTAGCGAGGGTAAGCATACTTCAATCTGTTCTATTTTAGCTCAGGTTTGGGACCTGGCATGCACATTCAGTACAGATGGCAGTACAGAACTCTGTTTCATCTCTCTCTCACTGTCAACAAAACGAAGGAGATTGTCATTGACTCCAGGAAGCATGTTGATATAGACTAATGTCTCAGTATACATCAATGGGGATGAAGTAGAAATGATCAAGATTTTGTAGGTGTTCAGATCACCAACAACCTGTTCTGGTTCCCCCCTCCCATGCCAATACTATAGTTCAGAAAACCCACTAACGCTTCCACTTTCTCAGAAGACTAAGGAAATTTGGCACGTCAGTTACGACTCTCACCAACTTCTACAGCTGCACTGTAGAAAACATTCTTTCTAGTTGTATCGAAGCTTGGTGTGGCTCCTACTCTGTCCAAAACTACAAAAAATTACAAAAAGTCGTGAATGTAGCCCAGTCCATCACGCAGCCACCTCCCACCCATTGGCTCTGTCTACACTCCTTTCTGCCTCGGAAAAGCAGCCAGCACAATTAAAGACAACACACATCCTGGAAATACTCTCTTCTAACTTCTGTTAGGAAAAAGATACAAAAGTCTGAGATCACATACCAACCGCCTCCAACTTCTTCCCTGCTGTCATCAGGCTTTTGAATGCACCTATCTGATATTAAGTTGATCTTTCTCTACACCCCAGCTATGACTGTAAGACTACATTCTGCACCCTCTCCTTTCCTTCTCTATGAATGGTATGCTTTGTCTGTAGACTGCGCAAGAAATAATACCTTTTTTTACTGTATACTAATACATGTGACAATAATAAATCAAATCAAATCAAGGTTTTCCTGAGTGTGGTATACTGCCTTATCTGTAATCCAATGTTGGATTCCAAAACCCTGATTTTGTCCGAATCCAGTTGCATGAAACTCTTAATTCAGTACCTCACATCCATTCACTTATTCAGTCACAGCGTGGGATCATTATTTACAAGTCCTGCATTTACTGGTCATGCCAAATTGCCTTTGAGAAGATGTGGGTGAACCATCATCCTGCTTGCTAAAGTGGTTACGAGGCAACTGCGTTGCTCTCTGGAATCTCATAAAGGCCAGAACAAATAAGGATTGTGAATATCCCTTCCTAAAGGATCATTTCTCCTCCTTCAGGTACCAAGTCCAAAGAGACAGCCATTGGATTGGTTCAGTGGTTTGCCATTCTGTCTTGTGATGCGGAGATGCCAGCATTGGACAGGGTTGGGCACAGTAAGAAGTCTCACAACACCGGGTTCAAGTCCAATAGGTTTATTTGAAATCACGAGCTCTCGGAGCCTGTGAAAGGAGCAGCACTCTGCAAGCTCGTGATTCCAAATAAACCTGTTGGACTTTAATGTGGTGTTGTGAGACTTCTTATTCTGCAGTGAAACCCCCCCAGGAAACTCTCCCACTCAACACCTGCCATCAGGCATCCAGGATGAACATGCTTTCCATGGTCATCAAGTGCTAACTGTACTGAAATCCAGACCTTCTGGCCCAGAGATGGGAACACAACCCACTGTGCTCCAAGACTTACCTTCTAAAGGGCAGTGGTGATGAACTAGATGAATTTTTACAATTATTCAGGAATCTCATAGTCACCAGCATTGATATTAATTTTTATTAACACTGCTCTCTCACAGTGCCAGAGACCTGGGTTCAATTCCTGGCTTGGGTGATTGTCTATGTGGAGTTTATACATTCTCTGCGTGTCTGCATGTGTTTCCTCTAGATTCTCCAGTTACCTCCCACAGTCCAAAGATGTGCAGTTAGGTGGATTGGCCATGCTAAATTGCCCCTTAGTGTCAGGGGGACTAGCTAGGGTAAATCATGGGGTTATGGAGATAGAGGCTAGGTGGAATTGTAGTTGGTGCGGACTCAGCGGGCTGAATGACCTCCTTTTGCACTGTAGGATTCTATGATTCCATGATTCCAGATGAATATTAATGTTCTTTAAGGAAGGAAATCTGCCGTCCATACCTAATCTGGCCTATATGTGACTCCAGAGCCACAGCAAAGTGATTGACTCTTAAATCCCCTCTGAAGTGACGCAGCCTCAATTCAATTGTATTAAAACGCTTAAAAGTCTAAACGTAATGAAACCGGATGGATCATTTGTCATCAACCTGAGCACCAGGAACAGCATTGGCAAACCCAATCCAATGATATAAAGATATGTAAAGGGACCAGTGGTATTGAGGAAGTGGGGATCTGCAGAGGGACTTGGATAGGTTAGGAGAGCAGACAAAGAAGTGGCAGATAGAACATAGAACATTACAGCGCAGTACAGGCCCTTCAGCCCTCGATGTTGCGCCGACCAGTGGAACAAATCCAATGATTCTCTAACCTAAACTATTCCAATGTTATCCATATGCCTATCCACCGACCATTTGAATGCCCTTAAAGTCGGCGAGTCCGCAACTGCTGCAGGCAGGGCATTCCACGCCCTTACTACCCTCTGGGTAAAAATGGAATACAATGTGGAAAAGTGTGAGGTTTTGCACTTTGGAAGGGGGAATGGAGGCATAGACTATTCTGTAAATGGGAAAATACTTAGGAAATCAGAAACACAAAGGAACTTGGGAGTCACTATTCAAGATTTTCTTAAGGTTAATGTACAGGTTCTGTCAGTAGTTAATAAGGCAAATGCATTCATGTCAAGAGGTCTAGAATACAAGAGCAAGGATGTACTTCTGAGGCTGTATGAGGCTCTGGTCAGATCCCATTTGGAGCATTGTGAGCAGTTTTGGGCCCCATATCTAAGCAAGGATGTGCTAGCCTTGGAAAGGATCCAGAGGAGGTTCACAAGAATGATCTCTACAATGAAGGGCATGTCATATGAAGAACAGTTGAGGGCTATGGGTCGGTACTCATTGGCGTTTAGAAGGATGAGGGGGATCTTTATTGAAACTTACAGGATACTGCGAGGCCTAGATAGAGTGGACATGGAAAGGATGTTTCCACTAGTAAGAAAAACTAGAACCAGAGGGCTCAACCTCAGGCTAAAGGGATGATCCTTTAAAGCAGAGACGAGGTGGAATTTCTTCAGCCAGAGAGTGGTGGACCTGTGGAACTCTTTGCCACAGAAAGCTGTGGGGGCCAGGTCATTGAGTGTCTTTAAGAGAGAGATAGATAGGTTCTTTATTAATAAGGGGATCAGAGGTTATGGGGAAAAGGCAGGAGAATGGGGATGAGAAAAATACCAGCCCTGATTGAATGGCGGAACAGACTCGATGGCCTAATTCTGCTCCTATGTCTTATGGTCTGATGGTCTTAACTCTGTAAAGTTCTCCTTATTAACACATGGGAGGTTGTGCCAAAATTGGGAGAGCTGTCTCACAGGTTAGACAAGCTTCAGCCTGACGTAGCCATACTCACAGAATTTTACCTCGCAAATAATGTCCAAGACACCACCATCACCACTCCTGGGTCTGTATGTCCTGTGTTCAGTGGCAGGACAAACCCAGCAGAGGTGACAGCACAATAGCATACACAGTAGAGGAGGAGGCGGGGGTGGGGGGGGCGGAGGGGAAGGGGGGAGCTGCCCTGGGAGTCCTAAACATTGACCCTACATGCCATGAAGTCTTATGACACCAGGTCAAACATGAACAAGGAAACCTATTGATTACCAAGCACCGTCCCTGATGTATTCGTATTTCTCCATGTTGAAAACCACTTGGAGGAAACACTGAGAGTGGCAAGGGAGCAGGGTGTACTCTGGATGGGGAACTTCAATATCCATCACCATGAGTGGCTTGGTAATATCACCACAGAGTGAAGTGACCGGGTCCTAAAAGGACATAACTCCTAGACTGAGACTGCAGCAGATGGTGAAGGAATCAACAAGAGGGGAAAAACATAATTGAACTTATCCTCACTAGCCTGCCTGCCGCAGATGCATCTGTTCACGACGATATTGGTCGGAGTGATTTCAGAAATAGTCCTTGTGAAGATGAAGTCCTATTTTCACATTGAGGATACCCTTCATCGTGTTGTGTGGCATTATGACCATGCTAAATGGGATAAACTTTGAACCGATCGAGAAGCTCGATATTGAGGTGCTGTGGACCATTGGAAGCAGCAGGATTGTATTCAACCACAATCTATAACCTTATAGCACAGCATACCCTACCATTATCACCAAGCTGGGGGATCAACCCTGATTCAATGTAGTGGGCAGCAGGGCATACAGCGGGTATACTTGAAAAATGAGCTCAATTTCAACAAAACAAATGGGCGGCACAGTGGCACAGTGGTTAGCGCTGCTGCCTCACAGCGCCAGAGACCTGAGTTCAATTCCCGGCTTGGGCCACTGTCTGTGCAGAGTTCTCCCCATGTCTGCATAGGTTTCCAGTTTCCTTCCACAGCCCAAAGATATGCAGGTTAGGTAGATTGGCCATCTACCTAAATTGTCCCTTAATGTCCTGGGATGTATAAGCTAGAGGAATTAGTGAGGTAAACGTGTGCGGTTACAGGGATAGGGCCTGGAGCGGTTTTGTTGTCAGTATAGGCTTGATGGGGTGAATGGCCTCCTTCTGCACTGTAGGGGTTCTATAAACTTGTTGAAGCTACAACACAGGACTACTTGCATGCCAAACGGTATCAGTAGCAAGTAACAGACAGAGTTAAGCAATCCTATCAGCAATGGAGGGGACCTAAGCTGTGCAGTCCTGCCGTATCCCATTGTTAATGGTGGTGGACAATTAAATAACTCATGGGAGGAGGAGGCTCCACAAATATCCCCATCCTCAATGATGGAGAAGCCCAGCACATCAGTACAAAAGTCAAGCCCACCTCGGCCTCCTGATGTTTTAAAGCTTATTTTGTTAATGTCACAAGTAGGCTTACGTTAACACTGCAATGACATTATTGTGAAAATCCCCTATTCGCCACGCTGAGGGAGAATTAAGCATGGCCAATGCATTTGGACTGTGAGAGGCAACTGGAGCACCTGGAGGAAACCCACACAGAGATGGTGAGAACATGTAGACTCTGCACAAATAGTTACTCAAGCTGGGAATTGAACCTAGGTTCCTGGCGCTGCGAGACAGCAGTGCTAATCACCGTGCCACCGTGCCAGCCTTTCCCCTGAGGTTCTCAGTTTCACAGATGTGTTATGATCTTTGACCAGATCCTCATGTTGTTGCGGAGATCCTGCTCAGGACCAATAATATTTTATTTCAAGAAGATGAAGTGATTTCACCTGGATAGATGTTTAATCAGTAGAGGAAGAACGGATTACCGAGATGAGGTGAGAAATGAGCAGTTTACGATTATCATGTTCATTCAGGGGTGGAACAAACTCAATGCTCCTATATCTTATTCCTCTTGCTGAGTCCCAGAGAGGGGGAGAAACCTACCTAAATTGCCTTCCAATTTAATTCTGTCTCTGGCAGAACCATTGTCTGGGACAGGATGGGTGAGAGAGATGCACTTCTTACCAGGTGTGCCCAGGGCCTGCAGGAAGGCCACAAGCAGAGGCCCAAGGGAGAAGGAGGCCAGGATAGTGGGACATTATCTTACCCACTGCGCCCCCCATCAGGGGATCTCCAGGAGAGTCCCATGACCTTAATGAAGGCTGTAGTCTCCGGGAAGGTGCTGATCCCACACCTCATATATCCACATACTTAGCATTCAAAAGTAAGCCTGAAATCTGTGTTATTGAAAGAAAAAAGACTAAGATATACAGTTCCTCTCGCACTCTCCGGAACCCCGATGCATTCTATGACCAAGGAAGTGGTTTTAAAGCATGGTAGCTGGTAGGAAACACAGCAGCCATTTTGTGCACAGCAGGCTCCCACAACCAGTAATGTAATAATTACCAGGTAACTTATTTCTCATTTGTGATGTTGCTTGAGGGTGATCACAATGAACTTCAATGCAGAAAGAGGCCATTTGGCCCATCGAGCCTGCACCGACAACAATCCCATCCAGGCCCTATCCTTATTACTTCACATATTTACCCTACTATTCCCCTAATACCGAGGGAAAATTTAGCATGACCATCCCGTACGTCTTTCGGATTGTGGGTGAAAACCGGAACACCCGGAGGAAATCCGCGCAGACATGGGCAGAATGTGCAGAGTCCACACGGCCGGAGTTGAACCCAGGTCCCTGGCACCATGAGCCGGCGGTGCTAACCACTGTGTCACTGTACTGCCCAGCTTGGTTTTAAAATCCATAGGGTTAGAAGATGAATAATCAGAATTCTCTTCTGAGGTGGTGCTGACAATTCTTTGATGCGGTTTGCTATTGGACAGCAACGCTGTTTGCCCTGGGGCCTTAGTGCTGTGCAATACTGCTTTTGACCACATGGTGGCTCTGTCTATCAAAGTTCAGGTTACTAATGATGAGTTGGTGACAGAATGTTCTGGAATGGGTTACTGTGATCGAATTGACAATGTTCAGCACGGTGGGAGACACAATCCGAAGTATCTGCATTTCCAAGTCATCGGCCTGATACTTCCCTGGTCCCAGCACGTCTCCCAGTTGCAGGGCTGACACCAGCTAAGCGAGAGTTTGGCAGCAGCTTCTGGGCTGCTTTTGGTCCATCTAAATGCTTTTCTCGCAGAAGAAAACCTGACAAAGGGTGATAGTAGTTCAGTAGAAATAGTCCTGTACTCTCACACAAACCCGCCTCCCATCCACTGACTCTGTCTACACTTCCTGCCGCCTCGGAAAAGCAGCCAGCACAATCAAGGACTCCACGCACCCCGGCATTCTCTCTTCCACCTCCTTCCGTCGGGAAAAGACACAAAAGTCTGAAGTCACGTATCGACCAACACAAGGGTAGCAATGTGGCACAGTGGTTAGCACTGCTGCCTCACAAGGCCAGGGACCCGGATTCAATTCTCGGCTCGGGTCACTGTCTGTGTGGAGTCTGCACATTCTTCTCGTGTCTGTGTGGGTTTCCCACCAGGTGCTCCAGTTTCCTCCCATCAGTCTGAAAGACGTGCTGGTTCGGTGCATTGACCTGAACAGTCGCTGGAGTGTGGCGAAATTTCACAGTAACTTCATTGCAGCGTTAATGTAAGCCTTACTTGTAACTAATAAATAAATATATTTTAAGAACAGCTTGTTCCTTGCTGCAATTGGAAATTTGAATGGACCTACCTTGCATTAAGTTGATCTTTCTCTAAACCCTAGCTATGACTGTAATACTATGTTCTGCACTCTCTTCTTTCCTTCTCTATGAACAATATGCCTTGTCTGTGTAGCACGCAAGAAACAATACATGTGACAATAATAGATTAAACTAAATCAAATCAAATTCTTCTGATTTTGAGATCAGCTGCCAACTTCATATGCACATCATTAAAACTGCTCACTTCCAGCATCATAGCATCACCCAAACTAACTCTTGTCTCGGCTAATCTGCTGCAAAAACCCTCATCCACATTTCTGCTACATCTAAACCAGGCTGTTCCAATGTACTCCTGGCCGATCTCCTCACACACTACTCTCTGCTAGTAGTGGTCATACAAATTTGATTTGATTTATTATTGTCACATGTATTGGAGTACAGTAAAAAGTATTGTCTTCTTGCTTGCTATATGCATAATTCAGAGTACATAAGGCACAAGTCCGGGGTTTGATGGAACACTCCCCACTTGCCTGGATGGGTGCAGCTCCAACAACACTCAAGAAGCTTAACACCATCCAGGACAAAGCAGCCCGCTTGATTGGCACCACATTTACAGACATTCACTATCTCCACCACCAACACTCCGTAGCAGCAGTGTGTACTATCTACAAGATGCATTGCAGCAATTTTACTGAAGATCTTTAGACAACCAAACCCATGACCACTTCCATCTAGAAGGACAAGGCAACAGATACATGGGAATACCTACCCACCTCCAAGCCACTCACCATCCTGACTTGGACATATATCGCTGTTCCTTTGCAAGTTGCTGTGTCAAAATCCTGGAATTCCCTCCCTAACAGCATTGTGAGTCAACCCCCAGTACATGCACTGCAGCGATTCAAGAAGGCGGCTCATCTCAAGAGGCAACAAGGGATAGGCAATAAATGCTGGCCAGCCAGCGATGCCCATGTCCCATGAATGAATAACAATAACACAGGGAGGAGAAAAGGAGAAGGTGCAGAATGTAGTGTTAGAGTCAGAGCTAGAGTGTAGAGAAAGATCAATTCAATATGTGGTGGGTCCATTCAAAAGTCTGATGGCAGCAGGGAAGAAACTGTTCTTGGGTTGGTTGGAACGTGACCTCAGATTTTGTGTCTTTTTCCTGACAGAAGAAGGTAGAAAAGAGAATGTCTGGGGTGCATGGAGTCCTTGATTATGCTGGTTGCTTTGCCAAGGCAGTTGGAAGTGTAGACAGAGTCAATAGATGGGAGGCTGATTTGCCTGATGGACTAGGTTACGTTCACAACCTTTTATAGTTCCTTGTAGAACAGAAGCCTTCCCAAGCTGTGACATAACCAAAAGAGATGTTTTCCATAGTATATTAGTAAAAATGTCTGCTGCCCTGTCTTTTCTCTGTCAACCGCTCCCTAAGATCTCTGACTTACATTGGCTCTGAGTCAAGAAGCAACCTGATTTTAGAATCCTCATCCTTGTTTTCAAATCCCTCGAAGACTTTGCTTTTTGTATCCTTTGTCCTCTCTTCCAGTGCCGCCCTCTCAGTGATCTACGCACCTCGAAATCTAGCCCCCGAGAACCCACAATTATTATTATCCATCATTGGTGGCTTTGCCTTCAGTTCCCTGGGGCTTCTGCTCTGAAATTCCCTCCCTACTCCCCTCAACACCTTGCATCCCTCTTCAGGACTTCATGATTCTCCTTAAAACGACTCCTTTCACTAAATCTTTGATCATTTGATGGACTATTTCACTATGTGTCTCTGGGTTTGTGGGCTGGGGGGAGGGGTGGGCAGGGCCGAGGGCAGTGGGTGTCTCATTTTATTTTCAATGGTCCCATAAAGAGCCAGGGGAGATTTTATTCCCTCAACAGAGCTGTGTGGATATGTTGTTGTTGTTGTTGTTGTAATACCACTTTCTCCAACAGAGGGCGTGCATGAGTTACCAAATCTCATGCTTTTCAGAGAATCCCTCAGTGCAGAAGGAAGCCATTTGGCCCATCGAGCCTGTACCTGTTGGACCTATATACTAGCTGGGACAGCGTGGCCCCTATAAGAGGGCGTTTCTTGAGGGTTACGTGGTCGGGCCCTGCCCTATAGAGTGTTGAGGCAGGAAGGTGAGCCAATCATGTGTGAGGGAATGTATCCTGGCTCTGGAAGGATCTGAGAACATTTGTGGAGAGAGAATATAACTGATATTAGATTTCACAGAATCCCGACAGTGAAGAAGGAGGCCGTTCAGCCCATCAAGTCAGCATCGAATACCAAGTACTCTCTGACAGGGTACCTTACAAAATCCCTATCCCCATAACTCCATATATTGACCTGGCCAATCCACCTAATCTACACATCTTCAGCTACTAAGGAGCAATTTAGCATGGCCAATCCAGCCAATCTGAACATCTTTCCCCCCAAAGCCCAAAAGACCTGCATTGGCCAGGCTAAATTCTCCCTCAGTGTCCCCAAACAGTCTCCGGAGTGTGGCGATTAGGGGATTTTCACAGTAACTTCATTGCAGTGTTAATATAAACCTACTTGTGACACTAATAAATAAACTTAAAACTTAAAGTTAAACTCCTTTCCATCTTGTTTTACTCTGTTAATCTTCATCATTTGTCCCTCTGCTCACCTTCTGGTCCATTGTTCTATTAGTCTTCCTGAACTTCTCCTCAGCTACTTCCCTGCTAATCTTCATTTCTTGAGTGTTGTGTGACTGTAGTAACTTTTTAGAATTCATTTGGGGTTTGTATGGGAATATCTACAAGTTTATAATAGTTAGATGCCTGAAATATGATGACATCAATCAACACTAACTTTGGAAGATTATTTACAGTGAGGTAAGGGGCATGATATTAAAAATCCAGATTCCATTCAGGTCAGGGAGTGGTAGGGATACCGTCATCTATTTTCCAAGTAAGAAGTCTCACAACACCAGGTTAAAGTCCAACAGGTTAATTTGGTAGTGAATGCCACTAGCTTTCGGGGTTTGCCTCTATGTCAGGTGAGTGGAGTTCTGATCACTAACAGAGCATATAAAGGCACACACAGTTTACAGAATGCTGTGAGTTTTTACAGCTAATCAAGTCTTAAAGGCACAGACAATGTGAGTGGAGGTAGCATTATCTACATCACCTGTTTTCCAATGCAGAGGGCATAGCTTAAAAGAATTGCGGACAGAAATAACGATCAGTTGCGCAGGCACCAATCCTAATGCAAAAAACTAGGAAAGGGGATTGTTATGATGCAGAGGTTAATCCCCTTTCGAGAAGACATGCCAAATCCCCCAAATAGGAATACTTCACTTCATAATCTGTTAAAAGTATTGGTGAAGGTGTGAACTGTTCTTCATTAATGTTTAGTGGTTCATTAACAGAAAGACTTGACACTCAGTTTAAGTGAATCATTCACAAGTGATTTATTTAACCGACCGGAAACTTCAACAAAACAAGTAACATATCGATTTAAGTAAGATTCTAATGGAATGCTGTTCAAATAAATACAAGGACCATTCACTACCAAATATTAATAATTTAGTCACTCTCAAAATAAACACAAACAGCTTTTATCGCTTTAGGGAAAAAAAAATCTTTGATTTCTAATGGTAATTCCACTGTTTAAACTCTTTCTGATTTGATACCCTTTTGTTGGAAAGATGGAGAATTCGCTGAAGAGATTTTTTTTTAGCTGTCAGGGAGCTGCTCTCTCCCTCTCTAGCTGTTGAGACGTGGTGGCTCTTCAGTTGCACTGCAGGGAGGCAGTTGAGTTCCTCTTTATAACTCTGATGACCTACTAATTTTCCTACACCAGGATTGGTCTGATGTTGTCAACAATAACAAATTCAAATTTGATAGGCTCCTGATAGCTGAGTGCCTTCTTTAAACTAATAGGCTGTCAAAATTCAAAAGCTTATAAAGCCTGTTATCAAAGCAACCCTGATGCTTGGTCCTAGTTCCGAACGTTGCAATCTGTGTTCAGTGATTGGATGTTTAAAATGCCGGTGCGTGCAGGGTACTTGCAATCTACGTACCCTGCATGCATCTGCGTTTTAAACATCCAATCACTGAACACAAAACCAGCTTTTAAAGGGACCACACTTCACAAACTCAATTTCGCAATAGGATGAATGCAGAATGTTCTAGAATTCAGGATCAACATCTACTTGTATGTTAAAAAGCAGAAGCTGCATGAAAGAGACAGAGTTAAAAGATCTTTGAACCTATTTGACCTCATCCTTGCCAACCATCTGTCCATGACTGTACCATTAGGAGTGGCCACATCATATCTTTGTGGAGACAAAGTTCCATCTTAGCCCATAAGATATTGGAGCAAAATAAGACCACTCGGACCATCGAATCTGCTCTGCCACTCAATCATGGGCTGATGTGATTCTCATCCCCATTCTCCTGCCTTTTCCCCATAACCTTTGATTCCCTTATTAATCAAGGACCTATCTATCTCTGTCTTAAAAACACTCAGTGACCTGGCCTCCACAGCTTTTTGCAGCAAAGAGTTCCATAGATTCACCAATTCCTCCTCATTTCAGTTTTAAAGGACCATCCTTTCACTCTGAAGTTGTGCCCTTGAGTTCTAGTCTCTCCCATTATTGGAAACATCCTCATGATATCCACTCTATCCAGGCCTCTCAATATTCTGTAAGTTTCAATTAGATTCCCCCCTCATCCTTCTCAACTCCAGCGAGTGTAGACCCAGACTTGATAACCGCTGCTCATATGACAAAGTCTTCATTCCTGGATCATTCTTGTGAACCTCCTCTGCACCCTTTCACAATCTTCTTAGATATGGGGCCCAAAATTACTCATAATACTCCAAATGAGGTCTGAATGTATCTTCACATTGAAGATACTCTCCACTGTGTTATGTGGCATCATCATCGTGCTAACTGGGAAAGATTTTGAATTGATCTAGCAACTCTAGACTGGGCATCCATGAGGTGCTGTGGACCATCAGCAGCAGAATTGAATTTGACCATAATCTGTAACCTCATGGCCTGGTATATCCTCCACTCTACCATCAAACCAGGGGATCATAGGATCCCTACAGTGCAGAAGGAGGCCATTTGATCCATCGAGTCTGAATTGACAACAATCTTACCCAGGCCCTATTCCCATAACTCCACGTTTTTACCCTACTAATCCACCTGACACAAAGGGACAATTTAGCACGAACAGTGGGAGAAAACCAGAGCACCCGGAGGAAATCCATACAGAGATAAAACAAACGCTAAAATAAACGCTTATTTTAGCAAAACGTTTGATAAGGTTCCCCATGGTAGGCTACTGCAGAAAGTGCAAATGCATGGGATTGAAGGTGATTTAGCAGTTTGGATTAGGAATTGGCTAGCTGATAGAAGACAGACGGTGGTGGTTGATGGGAAATATTCAACCTGGAGTGCAGTTACAAGTGGTGTACCTCAAGGATCTGTTTTGGGGCCACTGCTGTTTATCATTTTTATAAATGACCTAGATGAGGGTGTAGAGGGTTGGATTAGTAAATTGCTGACGATACCAAAGTGGGGGGAGTTGTAGACAGCGAGGATGGATGTTACAGTTTGCAGAGGGACATAGATAGGTTGCAGAGCTGGGCCGTGAGGTGGCAAATGGAATTCAATATGGATAAGTGTGAGGTGATTCACTTTGGTAGGAATAACAGGCATATGAAATATAGGGCTAATGGAAGGACCCTTAATAGTGTTGTCGAGCAGAGGGATCTTGGGGTACAAGTACATAGCTCTTTGAAAGTTGGCACCCAGGTTGATAAAGTTGTTAAGGAGGCGTACGGTGTGTTAGCTTTTATTGGTAGAGGGATTGAATTTAGGAGCTGTGAGGTTATGTTACAACTGTACAAAACTCTGGTGCGGCCGCACTTGGAGTATTGCGTACAGTTCTGGTCGCCGCATTATAAGAAAGATGTGGAAGCATTGGAAAGGGTGCAGAGGAGGTTTACCAGGATGTTGCCTGGTATTGTGGGAAGGCCTTATGAGGAAAGGCTGAGGGACCTGAGGTTATTTTCATTAGAGAGAAGAAGGTTACGTGGTGACCTAATTGAGGCGTATAAGATGAACAAAAGACTAGATAGGGTGGATAGTGAGAGCCTTTTTCCTTGGATGGTGATGACCAACACGAGGGGACATAACTTTAAATTAAGAGGTGGTAGTTATAGGACGGATGTCAGAGGCAGGTTCTTCACACAGAGGGTGGTGAGGGCGTGGAATGCCCTGCCTGTAGCAGTTGTGGACTCGCCTACTTTGGGGGCATTCAAATGTTTGGTGGATAGGCATATGGATGATATTGGAATAGTTTAGGTTAGAGGGTCCACTGGCCGGCGCAACATCGAGGGCTGAAGGGCCTGTACTGCGCTGTAATGTTCTATGTTCTATGTTCTAGATGGGGAGAATATGCAGACTCCAGACAGTGACCTAAGGCCAGAACGGAATCCTGCTTCCTGGCACTGTGAGGCAGCGCTGCTAACCTAATTTTACAAGTTTTCGGCAGTAAAATCCCACCCGCTCTCTTCTACCTTCTTCCGTCAGGAAAAAGGTACATAAGCCTGAGAATCCAAAGGTGTGTGGGGTAGGTTGATTGGCCATGCAAAATTATCTCTTAGTGTCCTGGGATGTGTAGGTTGGAGGGATTAGTGGGGTCAATGTGTCGGGCAGTGGGGATAAGGCTGAGGTGGAATTGTTGTCAATGCAGATTTGATGGGCTGAATGGCCTTCTTCTGCACTGTAGGGTTTCTATGATTCTCTGACACATACCAACCGACTCAAGAACAGCTTCTTCCCTATTGCCATCAAGCTTCTAAATAGGACTACCATATATGAAGCTGACCTTTCTGTCTGTAGTCTGTAGTACAGACTACAGACAGTCTGTAGACTGTCTATGTTACAGTCTACAGTCTAGACTGTAACATAGACAATGTTACAGTCTAGATATGACTGTAACATTGCACTCTGCACCCTCTCCTTTCCTTCTCTATGAACAGTATGCTTTGTCAGGATAGTGCGCAAGAAACAATGCTTGTCACTGTATCCCAATACATGTGAGAATAAGAAATCAAATCAATTGCCCATCAGAAGTTCCGACTTCCCACACAGTCCCTGTGTTAGCTCTTCCAAAGCACGTGTATCAGTCAGTCTGGCCTCGAACCAACCAGAGACCAGAAGGCCGTAACGTCTTCAATGCCCAGAGGACTTTTTAACCTCAAAATTTTCATCCATTTTGCAATCAAGTTGCCAAATAAACTCTTGGACAATGGGGAAGAAGATTTTGGTTGGGGGGAGGAGGGGCTATGTTGTTGGAGCTTTATAAAAGATCATTAGCATACAAAGAGGAAAAAAAAAGTCTTTCCCTGCCATCGTATTCATTTGATTTCTTGTTATATTTTTAATTACCGGTGAAGTTACCCTGATTTGATTGAGCAAAGTGATCTCACCACTGGCAAGCTCCAGTAGGCGGCTATGGATTGGTTGCTACACAATTGCCCCGTGTTATTGCTGCCAGCAACCAAAGCAATGCTTCTATTTTTCACCCCCTCCCCACCACCCCCCGTATGGTTCTGTTCAGAAGCACTCGAACTTATTTATACAGCCAAAGTCAACAGAGTAATTGAGGCTCTTAATAAAAAAAGGGCTTGTATCCTAGATCTGACTGATTGTTCCGATCATTTTAAAGAATTTAATTAAATACGTTGTTCAAACTATCAAGTAACTATCGTGGCTGTTGCTTGTGCCAAATTGGACACAACAGCCTCGTCAAAAGGAGTATGGCCTGATACCTAATTAAAAAAGAAATCTCTCGGGTACACTAAAGGACAACATGCCTCTACCACGGTTCATATGCTTTTTAATATTAAAATGCCAGCATAAATTGCATTTATCAGAGCTCCCTCTTTAAGTACACATAATAAAGAAATATTTTTTCCTGAACAGCAATATACAACATGCTCACATTCCAATTCTGCATTCAAGGTGTTTGGACACACATAGGGACATTTTTCCTCAGTCTCTACTTAAATTCTTGTTCGATTTCTCTTTTCTGCCTTGCACCGTCCTCTGTTTTACCCAGAAGGAAACCCAAGTTGATCCGGAGGGAATTTGGGGAGGTGTCCCAAAAGCTTGGACCGGAGTTAGGCCATTCAGTCCACTTCTGCCACGGGCTATCCACAATCTAATCTGTCATGGCATCCACCAGTGTGACAAGTAGGGGAAAAAAAAGACTTCCGGGTCCTCAAATATCTTGTGGGGAATTCTTAACCCATCTCGGGAATCGCAGTGGGGTGGGAGGGGAAGGGGATGGGGGGCGGGAGAGCCGTGCAAAAATCCATTGATCTCAAATGGGGATTTTCCGGTTTTGGGGTGAGGGCAGCTAGAAAATCCCGCCCTTTGAATGTTTTGTGTGACAGGAAGGCAGAGTTTCAATCGTGGTGTTCAAAAAGGAATTGGAAAATCAGCTGAAGGGAAAATATTTTCAGGGAAGAAAGGGAAAGGCAGAGAAGCGGGGTCAACTCTCACAGAGAGTCAAATGAACAGGATGGGCTGAATGGCTTCCTTCTGTGCTGTACCTATTTTACGATTCAATAATTCTATATAATTCATTCATTCCCACATTACCAGCATCCCAACAATGGTGTGTCAGTGTAATAACTCAATGGGGCAGCACAGTGGGACAGTGATTAGCACTGCTGCCTCACAGAGACCCAGATTCGATTCTTGGCTTGCGTCACTGTGTAGAGTTTGCATGCTTTCCCCGCGTCTGCGTGATTTTCCTCTGGGTGCTCCGGTTTCCTCCCACAGTCCAAAGATACGCTGATTGCCCCTTCGTGTCAGGAGAATTAATGGGATAAGTATATAGGGTTAGAGGGATAGAGCCTGGGTTAGGATTGTTGTTGGCACAGACTTCTTCTGTCGAATGGCCTCCTTCAGAAAGGAAGGAATAGAAGAGAAAATGCTGGAAAATCTCAGTAGGTCTGGCAACATCTGTAAGGAGAGAAAAAAGCTGATGATTTGAGTGCAGATGATCCTTTGTCAAGAGAATGTGAAAACCCCACCCAGACAATGACCCAAGCTGGGAATTGAACCCAGGTCCCTGGCGCTGTGAGGCAGCAGTGCTAACCACTGTGCCACTGTGCTGCTCATTCATTATGAACATGGCTGATCTTACAACTCAGTCATCTGTTCACACATTTCTCCCCTTATTCTTTGATCTGGTTAGCCCACCGAGTTATATCTAGAACTGTTTTGAAAACAAACAATGTTGGTTTTATATCCATCTGGTTCACTAATGCCCTCTGTGGCTTGTAATCTGTTCTGCTAACCTACATGTGACCATCAAATCCTCAGGATAGCTTTTGAACTCAGAGCTTCTGGCTGAGAAGCAGGGACACTACAGAATATGTGGCGAGATCACCTATGTGGTGGTACACTGACAATTACAATCCTTCTCACATTTGTTAATAAATAATATGTTTTATAGAACAGGAAGCCTCCAGGTTTGACAACAGTGTGTCTTTAAGAAATATACTTGTCATGTTTTTCATGCAGGGTCTACTGTAGCAGTTTGTTTTTATTATTGGAGCTATTGTGTCTGTACACAGCAGCACTATGTTGTTACTGCAGCAGTATAATTGATCTCAATTGCTATAATGTTTGTTTAATCTGGACTAATGCAGGATTCAGATATTTTGTGTTTTCCCCTGGGATATTGCAGAGTGGGGCTTGATTAGGTTGGGTCATATGACTGGGTACAGCCAGGCTTTCACAGATCACTTAGGGCAGTCTGCTTTTTGGGACCTTTAGACAGAAGCCAATTTCTCCACCTCTCTTGCTCTGTCTGAGGTCTGGAGCCTGAAATCTGTTAAGAAATAAATGGCTTTCTCTGAAAATCTACCGTTTGGAGGGGTAGAGCTTTCTCTGGAAGTTTCTACATGAGAATTTGAAGACATGTGTCTGTCTGGATCAATCTCCAGAGGTTTTGAAAGGTTAGAAACCTAACAGCTGCCTGTATTAACTGAATCTAAAGAAGGAATTTAAGTCTATGTGAAGGATATGATAAATTGGAACAATAGAGATAGCTAGCTGTTAAGAATTATACTTTATCATGTATAAGTATTTTAATTGATAAAAGTTATGCTAATTAATTTTGTTATGTTCTGTGTTGTTAAATAAAATTCATTTTGATAAAAGCTTTCAAGTGGGTCACTAGAATCATACCTGGAGTAAAACACCTTATGCTCACCTTAATGTCAAAATCAAATGCAAAAGTTAGGCAAACTTCATAATATACCTTGGAGTTTCTGATCTGTCCTTAACACAAGTCAGACTGGAGCAAAATGCTCACTTCTCAACATGATTCATAGCTGTGCAGTGCTGGACAGGCTTATTAGATAGAAACCTTTTTAAAGAAGCTATCAAACTCTTATGTACACTGGTGGGCATGTTCAGAGTAGAGGTCAGTGCAGATAAATCATCCACTGGCACTTTCTTCCAGTATTCAACCAGTATTTGCAAGTTTTTTTCTTCACTAAGATAACAAATATGGCATTGTTGGGTTGTATCAACTTGGATTTAACTGAACATCTTAAAATCTGTGTGAAGATAGATTAAGAATGTGCAAAGAAGCATACAATCCCATTAAAAGAGGCCATTCAGCCCACCAAGTCTGCACTGAATATCCAAAAGACCATTTCACTGAGGCCCATCCTATCCCGTAACCCCTACACATTTACCCTCTAATCCCCCTAAACCTAAACAGTTTTGGACACTACGGGGCAATTTAACATGGCCAATCCACCTAACTTGAGCATTTAGTTCTTGTATTTCATTCCATGAAAACTGATGCCAACTTCCTGTTCAAAATCTTTGCCGTTACATAGAATCCCTATAGTGCACAACAATGCCATTTGGTCCATCAATTCTGCATCGATTCTCCAACAGAGCATCTTACCCAGAAACTATCCTTGTAACTCTATGTATTTTCCTTGGTAATCTCACTAACCTACAAATAATGGAACACTAAGGGGCAAAGTATCATGGCCAATTCACCTAAACTACACAGCCTTGGACACTGAGGGACAAATTGCTGTAACCAATTCATCTAACATGCATATCCTGGGATACTAAGGGGCAATTAAACATGGCCAATCTATCTAACCTACACAGCCTTGAATACTAAGGGACAATTCACCATAGCCAATTGACCTAACATGCATATCCTGGCTCACTCAGAGACAATTAACCATGGCTAATCCACCTAACCTGCACATCTCGGGACATTAAAAGGCAATTTAAAACGGCCAATCCATTTAACCTGCATATGTTTGGAGTGTGAGAGGAAACTGGAACACCCGGAAGAAACCCACGCAGACACAGGAAGAATGTGCAAATTCCACAAAGTTACCTGATGTTGGAGTTGAACCTGGGTCCCTGGCATTGTGAGGCAGCAGTGCTAACCTCTGTGCCACTGTGTCAGCCGGAAGTAGATGCACAATTTGATGAGTCCTGGCTTGCGTGTGTACCCTGTCCATACTTCAGGGATGCAGAGGAATTCAGAACAAAACAAAAGAAAGTGGCAAAGAGGTTAAAACAAATATACTTTCTTCTCCATGTTGGCAAAATAAAGTTTGGAGAAAGAGAGGTCTCCTCCCGAATTAACATTAACATTGACTGGGCTTTACCATTCATTCTGCTAATAGATGATTTTATCATTTAACTGCAGTTTGCCCCTTTAACTGCTTGTTTGCACGCTTGCCCTATTCAGCACTACAAGACTCTTTCAAATGTAAAATGCCTCATCTTACCCAGTTAAAGACCATCGTAGCACAGATTCCTGTGTGGTTTCTGTGGTTATGGCTGATTCATGTCAGCCACATTCTGCGGCTTTCAATTACCCGAGTTAAATGGGTGTACAGCTGTTGCGTCTATCTTTACACACTGATAGTGGTGACCGATGCCACAATAAACCCTAATCACTCTGCATCGACACCGCACTTAAAATGTCAGTCACTGGTCTCAAGGCCAGGCTTTTAATCACCTACTGCTCTGGAAGACCATAGAATGCATCAATTTTTATTTAGTTTTTTTTTAGTTATATCCAATCAAAATCCAATTCAAATTCTCAACCAGTGAGACATTCCAGATCCAAGCTGACAAGACAGGCAAGCCTCTTCTTGCCTTGGGGTCGATCTACATGACCCCAACTGATACGAGCTGGCATTGCATCTCCTCCAAGGTTTGATCTCATTTGCATCTTAGCCACAAAGCCTAGATGCTGTTATTGAAAAATTGCTTCCAGTGAAGCCTCAGTGTAACCTCACTGGCTTCTGTCAAGTGCAAGACAGCAAAGCTATACTTGATCTTAGCCAAAAGGCCGAGAGCTTTTTATTTAGTTATTATATTTACGCCAAAGAGTAAGGTCTTCAAAGCACTGTACAAGAAGATAGTCTCGTTAAGAATGTAGTCAATCCCAGTACTCAGTTCAGTCACTCCCCCCTAGATGAGTTTTATTATCAGGCAGAGATGGAATTCCCCCCTCTGAGAACCAACACTGAGATACCCAACAAGGAGTACCTCACACTATAATCTGTAAAAGGTGTGTGTGAAGTGGTGTGACCTGCCCTTCAGCAACCTCTAGTGGTTAAATACAAAAGCACACTCTCTCTAAAATCAACAGACTGGCACATTCCAAGGTCCAGGACTACGTACTGAGGGATGTGCTGAAGCTTGAGGCAGTCGCCGCAAAGGCACAATGGGGAAAGGCCACACTATAAGGCCTTTTAACGGAGATAGACCAAGGGCCCAGGAACTGCAGAATACCCTTGACCTGCGTAACTGTGTGCCAATCTGAACAATAACGGCACACAGTAATTCTTGAGGCATGTACAAAGTTTAAAGTATTGAAATGAAATAACTGTAATTTGTATAGAACTGTAAAAGTGTTTTATTCTATACTGTGTGCAACTTATAGACATGTAGACTTGCAATGTTTTAATTGAGATTTTTATGAATAAAGTATATTTTTGGAAAAAAAAACATACAACTTCTTAGACTTTTGGCTCAGATCAAGTGTAGTATTGACATGCTGTGCTTGATTGAAGTCATTAGGTTACATTTTAGCTTTTTTTGAAGGAATTTTTAAAAACAGCATCTTGTCCTTTTGACTATGATGCTAATGAGATCAAGCCTTGGATCCAATCAGCTTGGATCATCAAGCCCAAGACAGGAGGTGAGAGCCCTATCTTGTCAGCTTGGTGTAGAGACTGGGCTAAACACAGTAAGGAGTCTCACATCACCACGTTATGAGATTACTATCAAATAAACCTTATTGAAACATATAAGATGATTAGAGGTTTAGATAGGGTGGACCGTGATAGCCTTTTTCCTAGGATGGAGAAAGCTAGCACGAGGGGACACAGCTTTAAATTAAGGGGTGATAGTTATAGGACGGATATCAGAGGTAGGTTCTTTACCCAGAGGGTGGTTAGGGAGTGGAATGCCCTGCCTGCGGCAGTTGTAGATGCGCCAAGTTTGGTGGCGTTTAAGAGGTTAGTAGATACGTTTATGGACGAAAAGGGAATGGTTTAGGTTAGAGGGTCATTGTTTTTTCTTAATTGGTTGGCGCAACATCGAAGGCCGAAGGACCTGTTCTGCGCTGTAATGTTCTATGTTCTATTAAACTGGTTGGACTCTAACTTGGTGCTGTCAGCTTGGATCAGGAATGTTTCAACTTGTTGAGATTCTGAATTGGACTTGATTTGATTGAATTGGATTAAAAAAAACAAAAAACACTTAACACAATGAGGAAAGGCCACTGTTTAAAGCCTTTCAACGAAGGCAGATCAAGAGGCCAGTAACTGAAAAAAACTTATAAAAATACTGTGTAACTTAATGCAACTCTGTAAAATAGTGAAATGGGAGAAATGGACATAGTTTGCTGAAAAACTGAACTCCAATGTCTTGGAACCGAGCACCGTAAAATACTGAAGTGAAGGACATTGTAAAATGACTATTTTTGTACTGTTTGTAATAATTCGGAATGTTGTTTCTGTAATGGTTTATAGCAGAATATTTATGAATAAAGTATATTTTTGAATTAAAACAAACACGTGACAATTTATTTATCTAACTGGGCCTTTTGGCTAAGATGCAAATGAGATCAAGCCTTGGAGAGGGTGCAATGCCTGCACCAATCAGCTTGGATCATGTGGATCAAACCCAAGACAGGAAGTTTGGATCTGGAATGTCTCAACTTGTTGAGACTTTGAATCAGACTTTGATTGGATTGAATTGAATATAAACAAAGAAAAAACACGCAACAATTTATTTATCTAACTAGTGAGCAAATTAATTAAACTATTAACAAACTGTATAAATCCCTCCTATTAACTATTCCCAAATAAACCAATATTCTAATGGAATTCTGTCCAACTAAATACAATTCCCACCTATTAAAAAAAAAATAGGATTCAGTTACTCCCTAACTTACAACCAGGTTTTGTACCTTCTGGAATATTCTGGGCTTTCTCTGTTGACTTTTCTGTCTGGAACTCCTTTCTTCTTTGTATTTTTGTTATCTATATGGTGCTTTCTCAAAGACATAGATGAAGCTTTGAGAGCCAATAATTTGCTCTCTCCCAAGAGTTCAGAGCTGTTAGCTATGGCAGGTAACAATTGATCTACACTCTTTATCCCACTTCCCCCTTCTTTTATACCCATGATGACATATCAATATTTCCCCAATTAAGATCGGCCCTAGATTGACAAAACCATCAGATTTAAATGTAATAGGTTTTTGGTATCAAAATGCCTGATTCAAACTGATTGGCCATATTCAAAAGCTAATTGTCTTGATAACACTGCTGCTTGACCTTTTGATCCTAATGTTTCAGTTTGGGCTCTTTGTGGATTTGCATTTTAACTCTCTAAACACAGAAAAAAGACACCATCTTTTAATAGGACCACGCAATACTTTATCTGCCCCCCCCCCCTCCAGCTAGCATTTTACAATTCTAGAAAATTCTATCTTCCTATCTCCCAATCTACAATTAATCTACCCAACTTCTCAACAGTTTGTCAAATAGGCATTCACCAATGCTATGTTTGAGTTATGTGGAGAGGCTGGATAGACTGGGACATTTTTCCCTGGAGTGTGAGAGCTTTAGGAGTGATCATACAGAAGTCTATAAAATAATGAAGGGCATAGATCAGCTAGATAGTCAACATCTTTTCCCAAAGGTAGAGGAGTCTAAAAATAGAGGGCACAGGTTTAAGGTGAGAGGAGAGAGATATAAAAGGGTCCAGAGGGGCAATTGTTTCACACAGGGGTAGTAGCACAGGCAGGTACAATATTGTCTTTAAAAAGTAATTAGATAGTTGCATGGGTAAGACATGTGAGCAGCATGTGGGTGACATGGTGGCACAGTAGTTAGCACTGCTGCCTCATAGCACCAGGGATCTACATTCATTTCCTGACTTGTGGAATGTGTGGAATTTGCATGTTCTTCTTATGTCTGCGTGGGTTTTCTCTGGGTGCTCTGGTTCCTTCCACAGTCTGAAAGACGTGCTGGTTAAGTGTATTGACCTGAGCAGGCACCGGAGTGTGGCGACTAGGGAAATTTCACAGTAACTTCATTGCACTGTTAACGTAAGGTTTACTTGTGATTAATGTATAAACTTTTTTTTAAGATGAATCTCAAGGGATATGGGCCAAACATGGATAATTGGGATGAGCTTAATGGTTTTAAAAAAGGGCAGCACTGACAAGTTGGATTGGAGGGCCTGTTTCCATGCTGTAAACTTCAATGACTCTATTCTCCGGGCACCCCAGCCTGTTCAGGTTAGTGATGTGATCTCCAAGCTTCTTGATCATCTTCACTTGTACATCTAAGTAACAAGTCTTCAGGAAGTCACACAAAGGTGAGTTCGGTATCTCCCAGAAGAGATCTTGTGCAAATCCAGAAGACTCTGGTTCACTTCCTTCTCCATCTTCAGAGCTCTCTGCCTTGCCTGTGGACCATTGTTCCAGTATCACGGAGACATAAACACACAAGGAATCATGCTCCGGGTTGATATTGCTTGTTAACAGCATCCTCACAATCCGTGTGCCAGTTCTGATGCACTTGAGAAGCTATCTTCACTGCTTCTGTAACTTAGAAACTTACAGTTGAGAACAACACAAACCTGTTCTGGAAGCACTTTACAGGGAGATTTTAAAGTTCCCTGTACCAATGGCTTTCGCACATTCAAGGGTTTTGCATTAGGCTTGCATTGCGTTGTTGTTTTATTTGTTATAAGAAGGACTCCATGCCCTTGGCACAATGCCACAGTAAAAATTAGTCTAACCTAAAACACTGTGAGAGACACAGACAGGGAGGATAGTCAGCATGTGAAAGCGTCAATTACAAGGGGACACATGTTCAAGGTGAGAGGGCAAACATTTAAAGGAGATGTGCGGGGAAGTGTTTTTACTCAGAGAGCAGTGGGTGCCTTGAACACTAGAGGAGGTAGTTGAAGCAGGCACATTCGCATGAATAGGGAGGGAATGGAGAGATATAGAAATTTAGGATTTAGAAATGGCAGAGGTTTTTTTTTTGTAATATTTCTTAGAAGACCACGATCAAGAAAGATTTGAAGGGCCAAAAGGCCTGTTCCTGTGCTGTGCTTTTTTTTGTTCTTTGTTCCAAAGCACTGATTACTTCTATAAACCATGGAACATGGAACATAGAACACTACAGCACAAACAGGCCCTTTGGCCCACAAGTTGTGCCGATCATATCAGTAGCTACCAGGCCATAGAACTATCTGTAACTCCCAATCCCATTACATCCCATGTACTCATCCAGAAGTCTCTTAAAAGACCCCAGCAAGTTCGTCTCTACCACCACTGATGGCAGCCGATTCCATTCACTCACCACCCTCTTGAGTGAAGCCCTGTGAGAAACATGCCAGTTACATGTTTGGCATTGAGGTGTTAATTTAGTAGTTTGGAGAATTGGAAAAGCAGGAAGAAATGTTAGTGTTTTCCAATAGATTTCATACATGTGATATTTTCATTTTTTTTTATTCATTTGTGGGATATGGGGGTCGCTGGCTGGGTCAGCATTTATTGCCTATCCCTAGTTGGCCGAGGGCATTTGAGAATCAACCACGTTGCTGTGGCTCTGGAGGCCAGACCAGGTAAGGACGGCAGATTTTCTTCCCTGGCAAGCATTAGTGAATGGGTTTTCCCACAATCAACAATGATTTTTTGATATCAGTATCTGCTACCTCACAGCTCCAGGGACCTGGGTTCGATTCCCAGCTTGGGTCACTGTCCATATGGTGTCTGCGTGCTCTCCCTACGTCTATATGGGTTTCCACTAGGTGCTGCAGTTTCCTCCCACAGGCCATGCTAAATTTTCCCTCAGTGTACCCAAATATGTGCTGGCATGTGACAACTAGGGATTTTTCATAATAACTTCACTGCAGTGTTAATATAAGCCTACTTAAGCTTAAGCTTAAGCTTAAATTCCAAGTGTTTTTAATCGAATTCACATTCCACCACTTGCCATAGCAGGATTCAAACCCAAGTCCACAGAACATTCGCTGAATTTCTGGATTAATAATCTAGCAATAATACCACCAGGCCATTGCCTCCCTGATGAGTAGAGTACAGGACTATTCATAGTGTTCTCTTCAATCACAATCACAGCAAAATGTATCCAAAGCACAATCATTAATTTCCAAAGGCAATTCCACTTCAACACTAAAGGCTGTAAAAACACTTGTTGCAAAGGGTGCACAGGAAGTCAAATTGGAAATGGTTGCTTCAAATATTAACGGCTAAGCTGTCACATTTCCCAATTCAAGGGATCACATTTCTGTCACATTCCTTCCAATATTTTAAAACAGTTTGCCTGCTTATCTGATCAGAATGAACATCTCCACAGCTATGATAAATGTTGGAAAGCCAAAGGAGAGGGGCAAATGTTCATCCATTAATATCACCAGCAACTATGCCTAGCCTCACAAGACAGACAATTTTACTGGCCCACCTACCCCGGATATCTGAGCAGGCGAGGGACGGAGAATTGAAGTTCCGTTGACCTCAGGTGGGATTGTATGATTTTGGGATAAGCAAGGCCGTAATGTCCCACCTTTGATTTTGATTCATTTAATACTGTCACATGTATTAGTATACAGTGAAAGTATTGTTTCTCGCATACTATACAGACAAAGCATACCATTCATAGAGAAGGAAAGGAGAGTGCAAAATGTGGTGTTATAGTCATTACTAGGGTGTGGAGAAAGATCAGCACAATATAAGGTTCAAGATTCTGAACGCGGCAGGCAAGAAACTGTTCTTGAATCGGTTGGAACGTGACCTCAAACTATTGTTTTTTTCCCCCGATGGAAAAAGCTGGAAAGGAGAATGTCTGGGGTGCGTGGGGCCCTTGATTATACTGGCTGCAATGGGAAGCATAGACAAGAGTCAATGAATGGGCCTCTGTTTAGTATGATGGACTGAGCTTTGTTCATGACCCTTTGTAGTTCCTTGCAGTCTTGGTCAGAGCAGGAGCCATACTAAGCTATGATACAACTAGAAAAAAAGCTTTCTATGGTGGATCTGTAAAAATTAGTGAGAGTTGTGGAGGACATGCCAAATTTCCTTTGCACCCTGAAAAGCATTGGTAGTCTTTCTTAATGATGGTACTATTCTGATTGCAGTTGATATCACTTTGTACCCCCTGATGCCCAACTGGTGTTCTTATGTTCACACCCATTGAGATCTTATCGGAAAAGTGTATTGCAAAGATGTTGTATAGTGGCATCCCACATCAAGCAAGGAAATATAGGCCTGAATTTCTCAGATGTGGGGTCTCACTTTACACCATCCAAAGATTCAATGGGGAACACACCCCCAGCAAGTCCAAGTGCCCTGGAGTGGGCATCAATTAGCTGCAGGCAGGACTTCCGCCACCACCCAGGAAGAAGGCCCACCTTGGAGATGTGCCAACTAATCTGGCTGGCCAGTAACTCTCCCGTCCCTCCAGTGTTGCTATGGAGAAAAGAAGTGCAGGAAGATTTCTCAGGCTCAATCAAGAGTCCTGGTGGGACTCTCCCATCACAGCTCCCATTCCCAAGGTAGGTTTTCCCAAAATGGGAAGGGCGAGCCATTGGCTGCTGTGGGATGCTTTTGTATTGCTAAAGCCCACAGGGTTTTGCATAGCCCTGCTGCTGAGTAACCCGTCAAGAAGGGGAAAGGGGTGACTTGGTGGGGCTGGAATATCCCCATTGCTGGAAAGGGCTGGAAAACCTTGCTCTAAGTCCGGGTGCCAGAGTCCCAGGTGAATTTCCAGGGTCCCAAGGCAGATGGAATTAAGGAAGGTGTGTAATGGGGTGGGGTACATACAGGAGTGATCAGACTCTCAGGGAAAAGCACAGGGGAAGGTCGTCAGAGGTGCCAGGAGGACATGCATTTTCAGAACTGTCTTTTGATGAAGGACAGCCCACCCACCCTCTGCCTCTGAACCTTTTAATTCTGTTGACTTTTGGCCTATTCCCATGATAATTCAATCCTCCTGCTAACCTGTAAATTGAGGCTGGATGGGGACTGGCTCCTAGTTGGCCATTTAAGGGCTTTACTTTGAGTCAGGTGGGGGGGGGGACTTTCCTTCTGAAACCTTGCTCACCCCAGCATGAAATTGCTATATGGTGGCGCTGGCAATTTCACACTCCCCCTCTCCCACCAAAAACCACCAGTTAGGGGGGGTGTTAAATTCTGGTCATGACATTTTCTTCATCAGGGTTGCAAGGAAGTATTTGCAATAAAATGACTAATGGTCCAGACCTGTTGATGGTGCATTGCCTGAAACATTGATCATAGAATCCCTACAGTGCAGAAAGAGGCCATTTGGCCCATCAAGCCTGCACTGACAACAATCCAACCCAGGCCCTATCCCTGAAACTCCACTTTTTTATGCTGCTAATCCTCCTGATACTAAGGGGCAATTTAGCACGAGCAATCAACCTAACCCACATATCTTTGGACTGTGGGAGGAAACCCACATAGACACGGGGAGAACATGCAAACTCCACACAGACAGTGTCCCAAGCCAGAAATCGAACCTGGGTCCCTGGTGCTGTGAGGCAGCAGTGCTCACCACTATGCTACCATGCTGTCCCCCTTGATGATCAGCTTGAGATTGCAAAACTTTTGCTTAAGTGAAGAGTCAAACGCCAGCCTCCAGGAGTTGAAAAGCAAATATTATAATCAGCTTTAACTTGGCACATGAACTTGTTTGAAATCGGTGATGGGAAATGATACTGCAATAGCCTTGCAATACTGAGAACAAATGAGGGGGTAGAGGTATTGGAGGCATCTCTTTGAAATCATAGATTCCCTATCGTGCAGAAGGAAGCCATTTGGCCCATAGAGTCTACACCAACCACAATCCCACCCAGCCCCAATCCCCATCACACTATACATTTACCTTAGCTAGTCTCCCTGACATTGAGGCACCATTTAGCATGGTCGACGCACATAACCCGTACTTCTTTGGAGTATGGGAGGAAACTGAAGCACCCAAAAGAAACCCATGCAGACATGGGGAGAATATGTAGATTCCACATAGACAGTGACCCAAGCCAGAAAATTCATCTTGAGGCACTAAAGGGCAATTTAGCATGGCCAATGCATCTAACCAGCACATCATTGGACTATGGGAGGAAACTGGAGCACTCGGAAGAATCCCACACAGACACGGGAAGAATTCCTGGCACTGTGAGGCAGCAGTGCTAACCACTGCGCCACTGTGCTCAACCCGAAATGGAGAAGGCAAATCATTTTCAACGAAATAAGGGCTAAACGCAAATAAACAAATACAAATTAGAAATCAAATCAGCAACGATGATAACAGAATCAGTTCGTATTGTATTATAGTCTCAAACAATTTTAATTGCCACATTGTCAGTGATGTAAATTTTCCTTTTGATTCAACAGGGGTGCTTAGGAAGAGGTTTTGACTGTGCAGAGACTAGGAAAATAATCTATAGTTTTAAACAAACCTGCAACCTATGCAGCAGACTGATATTAACCCTTTCCCACCCACTGTTCCTCCAGAGACTTCCCCAATCAACCTACAACACCAAGCAATCACATTCGGTATGTTCTTCCAATAATCCTGAAGCTCACATCTACGTGTGAATTACAAAGGCTCCGATCACAGGGATTGAAATTCACAAAATTCCCGAATGCCTGTGGCACAGTGGTTAGCACTGCTGCCTCACAATGCCAGGGTTCGATTCCCAGATTGTATTATGTCTGTGTGAAGTCTGCATGTCCTCCCTGTGTCTGCATGGGTTTCCTCCGGGTGCTCTGGTTCCCTCTCACAGTCCGAAAGATGTGCTGTTTAGGTGTATCGGCCTTGCTAAATTCTCCCTCAGTGTACCCGAACAGGTGGAATATGGTGACTAGTCTTTGGACACTAAGGGGCAATTTTGCATGATGAGTCCCCCCTCATTTACACATCTTGGGGCATTAATGGGCAATTTGGCATTGTTAGTACCCCTAATTTACAATCTTTGGACACTAAGGGACAATTTAGATTGGCCAATCCACCTAACCTATTCATCTTGAGGCACTAAAGAGCAATTTAGCATGGCCAATGCATCTAACCAGCACATCATTGGACTATGGGAGGAAACCGGAGCACTCAGAGAAATCCCACACAGACACGGGGAGAATGTGTACACTCCACACAAGCAATGACCCAAGCCAGGAGTTTGGATTGGAATGGGTGTTGAAGAAGATTCTGTAGATAGGACTTGGTAAGGTTGTGAAGGGACAGATCAACATACATCAGAACTTTGAAGTAATTTGTTCGTGCAATAAGAGAGATTTGAACTTACAAGGGCAAAATTCAGAATTGATTTGATATATTATGTCACGTATTATTGTACAGTGAAAGTATTGTTTCTTGCATGTTATACAGACAAAACATCCTGTTCATAGCATACATAGGTCAGAAAGAAGGGAAAAATTGTAGAATATACAATTCTACAATTGTACATAGGAGTACAGAGGAGGTTTACCAGGATGTTGCCTGGTATGGAGGGCAGGTCTTATGAGGAGAGGCTGAGGGATTTGAGGTTGTTTTCGTTAGAAAGGAGGAGGCTAAGAGGGGACCTGATCGAAACATATAAGATGATTAGAGGTTTAGATAGGGTGGACAGTGATAGCCTTTTTCCTAGGATGGAAAAAGCTAGCACGAGGGGACACAGCTTTAAATTAAGGGGTGATAGTTATAGGACGGATATCAGAGGCAGGTTCTTTACCCAAAGGGTGGTTCGGGAGTGGAATGCCCTGCCTGCAGCAGTTGTAGATGCGCCAAGTTTGGTGGCGTTTAAGAGGTTAGTTGATAAGTATATGGAAGAGAAGGGAATGGTTTAGTTTGGAGGGGCATTGCTTTTTATATTGGTCGGCGCAACATCGAAGGCCGAAGGGCCTGTTCTGTGCTGTAATGTTCTATGTTCTATAATGTTACATTCATAGTTAGGGTGCAGAGAAAGATCAACTTAATATATGTTCGGTCCATTCAAAATTCTCGTGGCAGGAGGGAAGAAGTCAGTTGGTACATTTTCAGACTTTTGTATCATTTTCCTGATGGACGAAGGAAGACAGAATGTCTGGGGTCCGTGGAGCCCTTGAATTTGCTAGCTGCTTTTCCGAGGCAGCGAGAGGTGTAGACAGGGTCAATGGATGGGAGGCTGGTTTGTGTGATGGACTGGGCTACATTCAGAACCCTTTGTGGTTCCTTGCGGGCAAGAACTCAGCCTCTCTGGAGCTCTTCTGTAGAAGAGTCACACAAACTTGTAATGTTAACTCTGTTTCTCTCTTCACAGATGCTGCCGAAGTTTATGTGGCATTTTCTCCTGTTGCATCATTGTACATGTTGCACATTGTATATGGACTTGAGTATGTTGATGGATTGGCAGAAAAGTGGCAGATGAAGTTGAATGCAGTGAGGTGTGAGGGGGCGTGGGAGGGTGGTGGGGAGGTAGTGCAGACCAGGCAAAGGTCCATTGACCTCAGATGGGATTTTCAGTTTTGGGGCAAGCGCAGCTGGAAAATTCCACCCAGTATGTGCAAGGTTACAGGCACAAAGCAGGTGAGTTGAATTGGGTGGGATGCTCTTTCAGAGAGTCAGTGCCAGACACAATTTTGACTTGATTTGATTTATTATAATTGCATGCATTAGTATGCAATGAAAAATATTGTTTCTTGCATGCTGTACAGAAAAAAGCATACCATTCGTAGAGAAGGAAAGGAGACAATGCAAAATTGGGTGTTACAGTCATAGCTAGGGTGTAGAGAAACATCATTTTAATGCAAAATAGTTCCATTCAAAAGTCTGATGGTAGCAGGGAAGAAACTGTTCTTGAGTCAGATGGTACGTGACCTCAGACTTTTGTATCGTTTTCCTGACAGAAAAAGGTGGAAGAGAGTATGCCCGGGGGTATGCGGGATCCTTAATTATGTTGGTTGCTTGTCTGGGGCAGTGGAAGGTATAGACAGAGTCAATGAATGGAATGTTGGTTTGCTAGATGGATTGGGCTACATTCACAACTTTTTGTCATTTGTTGCAATCTTGGGCAAAGCAGAAGCCATACCAAGCTGTGATACAATCGGAAAGAATGCTTTCTGAGGTGCATCTAAAGTTGGTAAGAGTCATAGCTGACATGCCAAATTTCCTTAGTCTTCTGAGAAAATAGAGGCATTGGTGGGCTTACTTAACTATAGTGTCAGCAGTGGGGGACAACCAGGGTAGGTTGTTAGTGAACTGGACACATAAAAAATATGAATCTCTCGGTCATTTCTACTTCGTCCCCATTGATGTAGACAGGGACATGTTCAATGGGCTGAATGGCCTCCTTCAGCATTGTAAAGAGTCTGTGATTCTGCGATGCACCCCTCGGTTTTTTTTAACTGTCCAGAGTTAAGAGACATCATCATCTGATTGCTTTCGAAGGGCACTGGTAAGAAAATTGACTGCAGAAATCGAGTCTGCAAAAGCCCAAGGAGAACCTATCTGAAGATTGGTAGATTAATGGAAGCTTGTATGTACAGTGGAATATTATTCCATTCCTTGGTATCTTCGAAAACAAATAGTGCTCATTCTAATTCCAGTTTCATCAGAGGCAAATGGCAGCTGAGATTGATAAATAATCTCGACGGACAGCACAAATAGCAGCAGGCTTCAGAAATTTGAAGTGAGATATGATGGACCAAAACACTAATAGCATTCCTTTAAAATAAAGATAACCTTTGAACTGCGCTGTACCTCTGAAAGACAGGAGAATGCTGCTCCTTAATAACATCGCCATGGTGAAGATTTTAGTTCGCCTGACCCGAGATGTGATCATTACGACCCATCGTAACGCTGCAGGATGGGATCAAAGTCAAGTTCACGTGCTTGCAAGCAGGCTACCTGTAAAGGCTGGAATCACGTTAGCATTGAAACAAGCACTTAATATTTGCCTCAGAAAAATTTACCTCAATGCAGAATTTTATTTTTTGTCAAGGAAACCCCAGTTGTGTTATTGGCCCTTGTTAGAAACTCCAATGTACTTTCTGGATACCGCTTGCACCATATGTTTTGCATCTTGAATTTGGCTAGGATAAGGTTTATTTATTAGTGATAAGTAGGCTCACCTTAACACTGCAGTGAAGTTACTGTGAAGTTTCCCTCAAGCATGGTATGCTTCACTTCAGGTATGATTCAACAACACATTCAGAAACTTTTATCAAACAAAGTTTATTTAAGAATATAGTTAACACATATAATAAAGAAATTAGCAATACCTTTTATCACTGACAAAAAAAGTGAAAACAATCACACTAGTGTATTAACTCTTAATTTAAACGTTTATTTATTAGTGTCACAAGTAGGCTTACATTAACACTGCAGCATAGTTAGTGTGAAAATCCCCTAGTCGCCACAATCTGGAGCATGTTCGGGTACACTGAGGGAGAATTTAGCATGGCCAATCCATCTAACCAGCACATCTGGGAGGAAACCAGAAAGGTTTGATAGATTTGGACCTGACCCGAGGCTTAGGGATAATTTTAGAAAGGTCTACAAAATAATGAGGGGCATGGATCAGCTAGATAGTCAACATCTTTTCCCAAAGGAAGAGATGTCTAAAAATAGAGGGCATAGATTTAAGGTAGGAGGGGAGAGATACATAAGGATCCAGAGGGGCAATGTTTTTCACACAGACGGCAGTGGCTGGAACAAATGAAGTAAAGTTTATTTATTAGTCACAAATAAGGCTTACCTCGACACTGCAATGAAGTTACTGTGAAAGTCCCCTAGTTGTCACAGTCCAAGCTACCTGTGGTAGTACTAGAGGCAGGTACAATTTTGTCTTTTAAAAAGCAATTAGACAGTTACATGGTAAGTTGGGTATAGAGGAATGTGGGTGAAACGTGGGCAATTGGGACTAGCTTAGTGTTTTAAAAAAAGGTGATATGGACAAGTTGGGTCAAAGGGCCTGTTTCCATACCGTTGTTTATGACTCTATGAACCTGATTTTATCATTCTGTGGGCATGAAATCTTAGTAAAGTGAGGCGTGAGGTGGTTAGTGTGATCTGCGCCCATGTCCGTGCAGATGCCCACTTTACCAAGGCCCACTTTGTCTGTACAGCACGCAAAAAATGATACTTTTCACTTTATGTTAATACATGTGATAATGATAAATCAAATCAAGTCAAATCAAATGGTGGGAAACCATGCTCTCCACGTTGAAGCAAAAAAAAAGAATGGATTTTATCCACTTGTTCCATGTTAATTGGCATGCAGAGGGATCTGGGCGTACAGGTCCATGGATCCCTGCAAGTGGCAGCACAGACATATAAGGCAGTCAAAGAGACATACAGCATTCTTGCATTCACCAGCTCGGGCATCAAGTACAAAAGTTGGCAAGTTATGCTGCAACTGTATTAAATTTTAGCTAGGTTTGCGTTTGGAATAATTGCATGCGGTTCTGATCACCACACTACCAGAAGACGTGGATGCTTTGGAGAGGGTACAAAGATAGCTTATCTGGATGTTGCCTGGCCTGGAGTGTTTTAGATATGAGGAAGGATTGAATAAACTTGGATTCTTTACATTGGAAAGACAGAGGTTGAGGGGCGACCTAATAGAAGTCTGCCAAATTCTGAGAGGCATAGATAGGGTGGATAGTTAGAGGCTTTTTCCCAGTGTGACCAGGCAACAATAAGAGGGCACAAGCTTAATGTCAGAGGAGGAAAGTTTAAGGGAGACATGTGGGGAAAGTTTTATATAAAGAGGGTGGTGGGTGTATGGGATACTTTGGCAGTGGAGGTGGTGGAAGGAGGCATGCTAGCAACATCCTTGATAGACACAGGAATGGGAGATGAACAGCGGGCTAGAAACTACTTATCGGTGCAGGCTTGGAGGGCCGAAGGGCCTGTTTCTGTGCTGTATTGTTCTTTGTTCTTTGATGTGCAAAATGAATAAAGTGACATTTCGAAGATTAGAAAGCTTCCAGAGCAGCAACGTCAAGTCTGGCATCCGTGCTGTCTTAGTGAGGAGAACTCTCATGATAGGCCAAGGCTGGGAAACATGAGATCCGGGCCTGACCAGAGGAACGATGGGGGGAATAAAGGAAAGAATGGGAGTTGAGAGAATGAAGGTGTGTTGTAAGCAGTTTTTGAGAGATTCTATTCTACGATTCTAAGGGACGGGAACTGTGTTTGGGCTGAACATAATGCTGATGCAAAAGGGAAGAAATTGCCATTGCAATATGACTGCACACAATAAAGATATAGCTTGATGCACAGTGAAAAACATCTTTATCTGTGCGAAGGAGGCCTCAGAAAAGCCTGAATTTGATGACTAAACGTTGGTGACAGACTTAGATATCAGGTTTAGAAATGAGTAGTTCTGTTCCAGCTGAGGATGACACACCTGCAGCTTGAGTTTAGTGGCCCTTATTCATTCAGCTTGTAATGACTTGTTTGTTTTTGAAGGTTTATAAGCGGTTGGGAGCCTTATGCTTTGCAGCAATGGGCAATAAAGGCAGGTGCAGACAGGCAGGGTAGGGATTGCGTTTGACCTTTAAGGTTCTTGTTTCGTGACATGTTATATTACTGTACCATTCAAAGCACATTGACTTACTGTCTTAACAGCGTCTAACCTTTGCTCTCCTCGTGTGGGAGTGAGTGTCGGCACATTTATCTATCAGTGCACCGTTCTCGTCTTCTGAAAGACAGCATACTGCCATTAGTTCATGTGAGATACCAATTGTTCATTGCACTTTACAACATAGCAACAGGTTTGTATTGTGGGGGAGTGTTAAGAATGCACTGGGAGCTGGAGAAAGCAGTCCGGAATACCAAATCCGATAGAGCTAATATTGCAATAAAGGTGACAAAGTGGCTTTCAACCCTGATCAGGTCAAAGCCTCGGCTCCTGATTAAAAGGAGGTGCCGTTAAAATTAGCCCGAGTTCCTGCCCTTGGTTCCCATACAGTGATTCCTGTTTGGAAATGTACACATAGCGGGGAAGGACCATGCTCAGCTGTGATAGTCACAGGCAGACAGCACAGAAAAGTGCCTTCAGCCCATTGAATGATGTACCCTCAGATGAACAGCCCATCGATACTCACTGCCTGGGGTTTTCAGCCAGAATATGGCCATGATGTCAGAGAGGGTGACAATGGAAATTTCCAGTGACCTCAGGCAGGAATTTCCAGTCTCGCACGAGCAAATCTCGCCCTACATGAAAACTATGCTTGAGGTGTTGAGCAATTATCATCTGTGGTAAACATAAGTCAAAGCCTTCAGGGATTCATTGGAGGAAAAGCTGAGAAACAAAGAGGTGGCGTGGGTTGGGTAAATTCAAAGAATCCCGACAGTGCAGAGAGAGGCCATTCAGCCCATTGAATCCGCACCAAGTCTCTGACAGAGCATCTTACCCATCTTCCCTCTACCATATCCCTATAACTACAAACATTTCCCTGGCCAATCCATCTAACCCATATACCTTTGGGCACTAAAAGATGATTTAGCATGGCCAATCCACCTAACCCCTACATATCTTTGGACACTAAGGGACAATTTAGGATGGTCAATACACTTAACCTATGCGTCTTTGGACACTAAGGGACAATTTAGCATGGCCAATCCACCTAACCTACACATCTTTAGACTGGGGGAGGAAGCCAGAGCACTGGATGAAACCCATGCAGACACAGGGAGAACATGTGGACTCCACATAGATCTCTCCCACTCTTACCACCTGCCATAGGCATATTGGAAGGATTTACAAGTTGATAGCCAACCTAATACAGGCACATTGTGAACACACTATCCTTGGTCATGCAGCCTGCCACATTTTCTTTCCCAGTGGCAGTCAAGACTGGAAAAGTTCCACCTCTGGAGAGGGACTGGAATCCAGAGCTGCTGGATCAGAGGCAGGGACACTAATCATTGCATCTAAGGGACACTAATCATTGAACCCCAACTTAACCCGCAGCACAAAGAACAAGTAATTTAATCAAAATTAATCAATAATCATAGAAATTATAAAATCCAGCAGAAGAGGCCTTTCAGATCATTGCATCTGCACCAAATCTCTGATGGAGCATCTTATCCAGGGCCTCTTCCCCCATCCTTTCCCTGTAACCCTGCACATTTACCAGACCTAATCCATTGAACCTACACATTTTGGAACACCAAGAACAGTTTCCTCCCTGCTGCCATCATTTTGAATGGACCTACCTCATATTAAACTGATCTTTCTCCACCCTTAGCTATGAGTGTAATACCATATTATGCCACTTCTCCTTTCCTTCTCTATGTATGGTAAGTTTTGTCTGCACAGAATGCAAGAGAAAAGACTTTTCACTGTATCCCAATACATGGACAATAATAGACCAAATCTACCTCCAATGCATTCACACCACTCCTATAATGTGGCACCCAGAATTGAACACAATATTCTAGCTGAAGTTAACTAGTGTCTTGTATAAATTCGGCATAACCTCTTTACTCTTGTATCCTATGCTTCTGCTAATAAAGTTCAGAATATTGTAAACTTCATTAACTGCTTACTCTATCTGACCTGGCCGCCTTCAATGATAGCTATACATATCCAACCAGATCCCTCTGCTCTTGCAACCCTATTTTATATTGTCTCTCAATGTTCTTCCTATCATTATGCATCATCTCACACTTCTCCATGTTGAACCTTTTCTGCCCCATATCCGCTGACTTATTTATGTCCTTTGAAAATTCTACAGTGCCTTCCTCACAGTTTACAACACTTCCAAGTTTTGTGTCATTCGCAAATTTTGAAATTGTCCCCAGCTCACCAAGTTTTAAATCATTGATACGTGCCAAGACATTTGGTAGATGCAATCGGACTGCAAATACCCCCGCTATCAGTCACAATTTTAAATTGCTGACTGTTCCCATTTGATAGGGACAGGCTGGTTCTGTTATAAGGTTTATTTACTAGCGTCACAATTAGGTTTACATTAAAACTGCAATGAAGTTACTGTGAAAATCCCATAGTGGCCACATGTTCATATGCAGTGGGGGAGAATTTTGCATGGGCAATGCACTTAACCAGCATATCTTTCAGACTGTAGGAGGAAACTGGAGCACCCAGAGGAAATCCACGCAGGCATAGGGAGAACGTGCAAACTCCACGCAGACAATTGACCCAAGCTGGGAACTGAACTGGGATCCCTGGTGTTGTGAGTTAGCAATGCTAATCACTGTGTCATCATGTTGCATCCAGTATCAATTTAGTTCCATGGATGAGCAAAGATGTGCCAAGAGATCAATGATTATGGCACTATTTATCTTGGATTACTGAGGAACAATATGCATCTCGACTAATACACACAGTACACATGATGCTAAATAAAAGCATGGATTTACAAAATGTCTCTCAATTTTGCTCTGCTCACTCAATAATATGTCACTGGGTCATGTAATGTAGTAGGAATATGACTTTTGTATCAAATATTCTTCAGTGAACCATAGTCATAAAATCATACAGTGTAGAAAAGTTTCTTTGGCCCATTGAGTCTACATCACCAATAGCTGCTACTAAAAGCATTCTAATCCCATTTTCCTGCAGTTGTCCCATATCATAAAATCCCGACAGTGCAGAAGGAGGCCATTTAACCTGCACTGACAATAATCCCACCCAAGTCTGATCATTTAACCCACAAATGTACCCTGCCAATCTCTCTGACACTAAGAGGTGACTTATCATTGTCAATCCAGCCAAAACACACATCCTTGAATGTTATGATATTTCAAATTCTCATCCAAATATTTCTTAAAGATTGTAAGATTTCCAGCCTCCACTATCTTTCCAGGCAACGCATTCCAGATTCGCACCACACTATGATTTTATTTTCTCAAACCTCTCTGAATCTTTTGTCCCTTACCCTAAAATTATGCCCCCTCGTGATTGACCCCTCAACTAAGGGGGACAACTGCTCCCAACTCACCCTGTATATACCCCTCAGAATCTTATACACCTCAGTCATGTCCCCCCTCAGCCTTCTCTATTCTAGAAAAAAACAATCTCAGCCTATCCCTTCTTAAAGCTCCAATGCTCCATCCCAGGCAACATCCTAATGAGTTCCGTCCGTATCAGTCTGGTTTATATAAACAAGTATAAGACTCAATCCATTTTCAGTGTATTTGTCATATAGTTTGTAGACTGGTTCTCCCTTGAACGATGGTTCGAGACCACCCAACCACTTAGTACTGAAGCGTGACTGGAAATGTTATCCAATATGTTGAGATGTTGATGGGGTGCTTCCCCTCTTTGGGGATCTAGAAGTTTTAGGGGGAGGCACAATTTTAAAATTAAGGAGGAGGTCCCATTTAAGATTGCAATGAGGAGGATTTTCTTCTGCCAGAGGTTCATTAGTCTTTGCAATTCTCTTCCACAGAGAGCTGGAGGGTAATAGGATCATTGTACATATTCATAGCTAGGCTCAACAATCTTTTTAAATTGAATTGGATTGATTGAATTGACTTATTATTTAATTGGGAAACGATGACCTAGTGGTATTATCACTAGACTATTAATCAGCTGATGTTTTAGGGACCCGGGTTCGAATCCCACCCCAGCAGATGTGGGAATTTAAATTCAATTTTAAAAAATAGCTGGAATTAAGAGCCTACTTATGAAACTATTGTTAATTGTCGGAAAAGCTTATCTTGTTTACTAATGTTCTTTCAGGAAGGGACTCTGCTGTCCTTCCCTGGTCTGGCCCACATGTGACTCCAGAGTCAAAGCAATGTGGTTGACTCTCAACTGCCCCCCAAGGGCAGCCAGGGATGGGCAATAAATGCTAGCCAGCCAGCGATGTCCATGTCCCACAAATTAATTAAAAAGAGAAATTTGCATCTTGCACGTTGTGCAGAGAAAACATACTGTTCATAGAGTACATAGCGGAGAAGGAAAGGAGGCAGTGCTGAATGTAGCATTACAGTCATAGCGAGGGTGAGAGAAAGATCAACTTAATAGGTGGCAGATCCATTCAAAGGTCTAATGGCAGCAGGGAAGAAGCTGATCTTGAATCGGTTGGTGGTGTTTCTAAAATTTTGTACCTTTTCCTGATGAAAGAGGGAATGTTCAGGGTGCATGGGGTCGTTGATTAAGATGGCTGCATTTCCCAGGCAGCGGAAAGTGTAGACAGAGTCAGTTTTCAAGTTTATTCATTAGTGTCACAAGAAGGCTTGCATTAACACTGCAATGAAGTTACTGTGAAAAATTCCCTGGTGGCCACACTCTGGCATCTATTTGGGTACACTGAGGGAGAATTTAACATGGCTAATGCACCTAACCAATACATCTTTCCGACTGTGGGAGGAAACCGGAGTATCCAGAAGAAACCCACGCAGACACGGAGAGAACATGCAGACTCTGCACAGACACTGACCCAAGCAGGAAATCAAACCCGGGTCCCTATGCTGTGAGCCACCATGCAGCCTATCAATGGATGGGATAAGAGGATGAAGGGCAATTGGAGGAAAAAATAGGCAAAGTGGAATTACAGACATAATTGGATTATTGAATGATGGTGCCGGCTCGAGGGGCTGAATGGCCTATGTCTGTTCCTATTCTAACATTCTTATAAGCTTATATGAAGTTGCCCTCCATCTCAGCCACCTGAATCTTCAATCCTCTTTCTCTCCACCAATCCTTTCTGACCTGCTGAATATTTGCAGACTTTTCCCATTCTTCTTAAGATTCCCAATATCAATTTTGCTTTAGAAAGTGGCTCTCTTTTTATTTGGTGATGGGCTCAAGTCACTTTCTGGATCCGAGGTTTAACGCATTGAAAAGCTCAGGTATAAACAAGATTGAGGGTAGTTCTTTCGTTAAGTCCCTTAAATTATTGTGCTTTGGTCAGAATTTTGCATGAACGTTACTAGCTCTTTATTATTATGCAATTCAAGGATATTTTTAGAGAGTTCCGTCATCTGCATCGATAGTTTTCTGGGCAAAATTCCATCCTGAGTAAAACTCAGTGATTATCCAAGCTGTTTTCTCAAAGAAATTAATCGAGGTAATATTATTGCATTTTGTTTTAATAAGAATCTGCTCCCAATTCGAGGCTGAGAAAATCGGTTTTTATGAAGGGTCATCCAGACTCGAAACATTGCCTCTATTCTCTCCCTACAGATGCTGTCAGACCTGCTGAGATTTCGCAGCATTTTCCGTTTCAGATTCCAGCAAAATATCCTAGCAATATTTTGCTTTGATCTTCCGATATTTTGCCTGGCTGGAGGCTGGTTAGATTTTGTAGCAGGGTCCCTTTGGTATTGCATTCACAACTCAGATTAAATACTAATTAACTCTGTGTGATCTATGCCTTTAAGTTCAAATCGGAAAGACTTACCCGGGAGTGGAGAACTACAAATTGGGGGGTGTATTGAGATTTGTAATCCTGACTGCAACATTGGAGCACTTCATCACCAAATCCCATAAGTCACAACGCGGTGTAGGTCTGGGCAATAAAAGATTTGATTTTCAGTTTGTTAATGAGAGCATTAGACAGATTAATTCACAATATTGCCTGCTTTACCCGCGCTGTTCAAGAAAATCCCTTTAAACCAATAACGTCGGAGAAAATGATACATTAGTCATCGTTAAGTGCCAATGTAATCTTTTTAAAAGCTCCAGTGTGCGTTTCGCGTGTCAGTTTGGATTTGCTGGGGATGGTGTCTGGGCAGATGATGCGTTGATTTAGATGTGGTTTCGGTCTTTTAAAGGCGGTGAAGAATATCACAGCTGTAAAGAGACAGCTCGTAAAGCGAACAGCTGCCCAGCAGATCTGTGGCACAAAGACCACCTGAAGAATGCTGTAAAAGCATTTCTTTTCAACAGCCCATTGAAAGCAGAAAAGTGAGTGATTCACAGAGCAGATGGTTAAAATAACAGGCGGGCAGGCAACACTTTTGATATTTTTATATTTCTTGAAAGATATGGAGCTTTATTCCAAATTGCTTTTGGAGCAATTTAATACCCAATAGGAATGGAGCCAAACACCTGGAACATTCTAAGTCTGGGTTTTGTCGAAAATGTTAAAACCTGCTCAAGGGCAAAAAAAAAAAAAAATTTTTTTGTTCGGGTTTCCAGATGCGTCTTTTCAACAGTTCCAGGTGAGGTTCTCTTTCCAAGAAGCTGTCAGAAATTCCTTCACCTTAAAAAGGTTGGGCGCTTTAATTTGGCAGCACGATGGCGCAGTGGTTAGCACTGGTGCCTCACAGTGCCAAGGGCCCCAGCTCGATTCCCAGCTTGGGTCGGTCTCTGCGGAATCTGCATGTTCTCCCTGTGTCTGCATGGGTTTCCTCTGAGTGCTCCGGTTTCTTCCCATAGCCCAAAAGACATGCCGGTTAAATGTGTTGACCATGCTAAATTCTCCGTCACTGTACCCGAACAGGTGCCGGAGTGTGGTGACTGGGGGATGTTCACGGTAACGTCATTGCCAACTTGTACCACTAATGAATAAATTTGGGTCTAGCTGAGGTCCTGTGAGAGGAAGGATGTTCTAGAATGTTTGTCCTTCCTATTATATAGTAATAGAATAGAATTTTTCAAAAGAGCTAAAAATTATGAATCAAAGTGTTGTAAAAATCAGTGAATGAAACAACTTTGCTGAGTTCCTGCAGTGCATCTTGTAGATGGTACGCGAGGATGTCACTGTTCAGCAGTGGTCGAGAGGGTGAATGTTTGTATAACGGGTAGCAATCAAGCAAGGGTGGCACGATGGCATAATGGTCAGCACTGCTGCCTCACAGCTCCAGGTACCCAGGTTCGATTCCTGGTTTTGATCATTGTCTGCGTGGGGTCTGCATATTCTCCCCAGGTCTGCGTGGGTTTCCTCTGATGCTCTGGTTTTCCTCCACAGTCCAAAAGATGTGCTGGTTAGGTGCATTGGTTGTGTTGAATTCTCCCTCAGCGTACCCAAACGGGCGCTGGAGTGTGGTGCCTCAGTGAATTTCACGTAACTTCATTGCAGTGTTAGTGTAAGCCTATTTGTGACTAATAAATAATGAAACCTTAAAAGGTTGCTTTATCTTTAATGGTGTCAAGCTCCCAAACTGAGAAGAGCTCATAGTCAAGCTAGGGGTCACCTCACCTGTACTCTTAAAGGGGCAGTCCTTCTGCACCGTAGGGATTCTATGATTCAACGAAATGACAGAGATTTTGAACAGGTTTTTGATATCACAGAAGAAAATACAAAAAACATCCCAAGAAAAGTAGAAAAGCTGAATGGGGTCAAAGGTTATGGGGAGAAAGCAAGATTAGGCTATTGAGTTGGATGATCATGATGAATGATAGAGCAGGCTTGAAGGACAGAGTTACCTCCTCCAACTCCTATCTCCTATGTTTCTATGACTCTCAGCTAGGGATGGGCAACAAATGTTGGCCAACAAGTGACACACGTGTTCCATGAGTGAATGAAAAAAAAATTGTGTGAAGCATTGCAGAGGCTGACAGGCCCTCAATGATACGGTATGTTGGTTCAACAACCAAACTAACATAGCAGGACAACCAGCAGTTGACACTCCTTTCAACTTCCATGTTGTTCCTTAGTGAACCTCCGAAGACAATGCTCTGTGGATTAAGGGCATGTTGTTCTCTGCCAACCCATGCAGTAGGTTGGATTCACCAGAATAACGATCGAAAACAAGTTGCAGCATACTCTGTACACGAGAATAAGGTTTCTGCTTTGCCACATCCAGTAATCTCAGGCTTTAAATGGGGATGCTTTTCAAGCACTAAGCCCATGCAAAATGGAACTAATGAGTCCTCTTACCGTATCAGAGTTTAGTGCTTGTACCAACAATACAGACTCTGCCTTTGAATCTCAGTGAGTTTGATATCCGATGTATTTCAGGAAAGGAAGACATCCAGGTGTGCCGGGACGTGTCGACAAAAGGATTTTTTACTGAATAAGCATACCCTACAGCGGTAACGTGTCCTTATATGCTGTCACGGGAGGCCTGAACAAAACAAAAATAATATACCTATAATAAGACCAGCAGGGAGGTAGTCTAGAATTCCTCATTGTTTAGAACACTGGTGCCTCACAGCATCACGGACCGAGTTACATAAAAACATGAAAAATAGGAGCAGGAGTAGGCCATCTAGCCCTTCGAGCATGCCCCATCATTCAATAAGATCATAGCTGATCTGAAGTGGATCAGTTCCACATACCCCCTGCTCCCCGTAACCCTTAATTCCCTTATCGATCAGAATATCGATCAGAGTTCAACACCTGGCTAACATGCCCCCATTCTGTACTGATTTATATTATGTTGTCCAGGGCAGCGAGGTGGAACAGTAGTTGTTTTCCTCACAGCGCCAGGGACCCGGGTTCAATTCTGGCCTTGAGTCACTGTTTGTGTGAAGTTTGCACATTCTCCCCATATCTGCATGGATTTTCTCCAGGCACTCCGGTTTCCTCCTACAATCCGAAGATGTGTGGGTTAGGTTGATTGGCCACACTAAGTTGTCCTTTAGTGTCAGAAGGATTAACAAGGTATATACTTGGTGTGATGGGAATAGGGCCTGGGTAGAATTGTTGTCAGTGCAGACTGGATGGGCTGAATGGCTTCCTTCTGCTCTGTAGGGATTCGATGATTCTTCTATGACTCTACTTACTGTGCTGGGCAATTCTTCCTTCTTTAACATCTTAGTTCAACTTAGTCCAGACTTAGTTCAACAGAATTGTAGGAGTGGATTCCACAAGGTCACACTGACTCTGATTGAGTCCGCCCTGCCAGCTATTTTAAAGATTAGGGTGCCAATGTTAAAGGTTTCCCTGGTGGCTGGGGTGGCACGGTGGCACAGTGGTCAGCACTGCTGCCACACAGTGCCAAGGACCCAGATTCAATTCTGTACATTCTCCCCGTGTCTACATGGGTTTCCTCCAGGTGCTCCGGTTTCCTCCCACAGTCCGAAAGACATGTTGATTAGGTGCATTGTCCTGCTAAATTCTCCCTCAGTGTACCCGAATGGACGCTTGAGTGTGGCGACTAGGGGATTTTCACAATAACTTGATTGCAGTGTTAATGCAAGTCCACTTGTGACACTAATAAATAAATTTAAACAAATGAATAGATAGATAAAAACAGAAATGCACCATCCTTTAGTCTGCCCTGAATAATGGAACTGTGTTGGTTGCAATCTGGCATTGTCAAACTGATATTTGTCAGAGTCATATTCGAAGCTCCAATAACACTGATTACAGCTAGCAAAGGTTTCCTTGTCAGTCAGCACCTTTCCTCAGTTCTCTTTATTAACAAGCTTCCTGCTCCAAAGCTGAACTGATATGCCTGCCAACCTTGGCAATTGTGACACCTGCCTGTGTTTTAGCAGGTGAAACTTTGCTGGAAATCCTCTCCTGGATTTATTGTTCAGGGATAGAATCATAGAATCATAAAACACCTACAAGTGCCGGAAAGGCCATCTAGCCCATCAAATCTGCGTTGACAACGGGCTGTCCCACACAGGCCCTAACCCTGTAATCCCAAAAATTTACCCTGCTAATCCCCCCAACATTAAATGCAGGATTTTCCAGCCACACTCACCCCACGACTGGAAATTCTTGTCCGAGGCAGTCAGACTTTTGCGTGATCCGTCCCCACCGCTATGATTCCTGTAGCATGGGAAACTTCCAGGGTTAATGGTTATTTTGCATCCTAACCCTACGCATCTTTGGACTGGGGGAGGAAACTGGAGTACCCAGAGGAAATTCACGCAGACCTGGGGACAACATGCTAACTTCACACAGACAAGGTTGGAATTGAATCCAGGTACCTGATGTTGTGAGGCAACAGTGCTAACCACTCTGCCCAAACACAATGCCCGAACAGCAACTTGAACGCTGGACCTTCAGATTAAATGCCTACCGACTGAGCTAACCAAACTCTGATCCTCATAGTGTATTTGTAACACTGGGTCATTCCTGCATTTTTTAAAAATTTATTTATTAGTGTCATAAGTAGGCTTACATTAACACTGCAATGAAGTTACTGTGACTATCACCCAGTCTCCACACTCTGGTTCCTGTTCGGGTCACTGAGGGATAATTTAGCATGGTCGGTGCGCCTAACCAGCATGTGTTTCGCTCTGTGGGAGGAAACTGGAGCACCCGGAGGAAACCCACGCTGATACGGGGAGAACATGCAAATTCCACACACAGTTACCCAAGCCAGGAATCGAACCTCGTCCCTGCGCAGTGAGACCATAAGATACAGTAGAATTGGGTCATTCAGCCTATCACATCTACTCCGCCATTCAAGCATGGCTGATAAGTTTCTCAACCCCATTCTCCCGCCTTTTTCCGGAACCTTCGACCTTCCCTGCCAATCAGGAAACTATCTTAAATACACTCAATGATCTGGCCTCCTGCTGTGGCAATGAATTCCACAGGTTCACCTCCCTCTGGCCGAAGAAGTTCCTCCTCATGTAGGTTCTAAAAGGGTCGCCCCACTCTGAGGCAGCAGTGCTAACCATTGTGCCACTGTGCCGCCCCAATTCTGTCAACTATTCTGTCACCTTTATCCAAAAACCTCTGTGGAAGATTATGTTGTGCAGTGTGAAATGGCAAACTTGATGATTGTTCATTTCTTACTGAAACTTTGACAAATTGAGCAAAGGTCACATAAAAGTCAAACACTTCGAGAAGTTCAATTTGTGTTGCAGCCATAATTTTTTTTTGTTGGTCGGATTTGAGACAGAGATTAGGAGATTTTCCTTCTCTTGGAGGATTTGGACTGTAGACAATGGGAGAAATCTTGTGGAGGTACAAGATTCCTGCCCCCAGACATGCCTCCTCTTTGCAAACATAGTGTTCGACATGGATGGTGAACTGTGCAACCCTGTACAAAGGCTGCCACAAGCCATTGAATAGGATTGGAGATCTACAGACACTGAGACTGCCATAAAATCATCAAGGTGAATATGAAACGGGAATTTACTTGAAATGTCTGCATTATGTTGCCAGGTATGGAAGATGTGTTGGTATTGGTGAGGGCAGCAGGAGATGGTCGTACTATTTTTCAAGGATGTATGATTCTGACATTTGTTTGAACTCTATTTGGCCCTATCACAGGCAGTAAATGTACAGGTAATACTGAAAAATACATATTTTATATTGTACAACTGATTGCACTCTGTGGACTTGCTCCTTTATCTGGCTAGGGTGGCCAGAGAGACACAGACACAGTGTTTAGCACTGCTACCTCACAGCGCCAGGGACCTGGGTTCGATTCTCAGCTTGGGTCACGGAATCTGCACGTTCCCCTTGTGTCTGCGTGGGTTTCCTCCAGCTGCTCTGGTTCCTTCCCACAGTCTGAAAGACGTACTGATTTGGCAGATTGGCCACGCTAAATTTTCCCTCAGTGTACCCAAAAAGGTGCCAGTGTGTGGCGAATAGGGAATTTTCACAGTAACTTCCTTACAGTGTTAATGTAAGCCTACTTGTGACACAAATAAATAAACTTCAAAAAACCATAGGATGATCAGTTTGCGATGCCTTGTTAATTATCACATTAGAGAATGCAGAATAAGCAAAAGGTTATTCGCCCACCCAGCCTGCATTCTCCACAGAGCACTGCTACTCACAGCAATCATCAAACCCACTCCATGTATTGTCCTCTCTTAATCCATCTCTTCACTTCTCCCCCAGTTCCCTCCGATCTCCTCCTTAAGTCTGCCGCCTGTGGAACCATACCTCGGTAAAGCCACCTTTATCCTGCGGCTGGTTTAACTTGGATCAGGGGAGATTCTGGCTCCCTCGCGCAGACAATATTTTCACAGGCTGACATTCTTCTGTGAGGCTACCGCTGGAATCGGTGACTGAACCATGCAAATGGCAGAAGCTAATTTGTGGCAGAGAGCTTGGTGAAATCTAAACTAAAAACAATGCTGGAATAAAGCAGATCTCTGACATTCTGCAGCAGAAAGGAGAAAAATAATGGGCAAAATAAGGAATCGTAATAGATAAGTGCTGGAATTCTACCCCCTCGCCTGCCATGGAATTGGAGCTGGCGAGGGGCAGACAACGGAAATGTGTATTGACCTTGAATGGGAATTCTCAGTCTTGCTCGAGGAGGGTCGTAAAACCCCGCTCAAACAATAATTTTCAAGAAAGAATTGCCGTCCGTGAAATATTCTATATAGACATTTTGACCAATTTATTACACAGTTACTCAAGTTTACTTTATGTGACAGACAAAGGACTGTGGTTCAAACTTAGCTTTACTAAAGCACTCACAGGGTACAGGAACAATTCTTCCATGATAGATTAAGTTAATTTTCCCCAAACTAGGCTGATTGCCTGTGGAATAAATATTAGCTGGTATGGTAAATCAATTGGGCTGTTGGATTCAATTCACGGAGCTCATGGCGGTAGATGAATCCGGGGTCCTCTTAGCATGAAGATGGATCGCGCATGCCTTCATGTGTCATCCCAGGTCACAGCGGATTTGGTTCACTGGAGTTTGTATTTTTGTCCTTCTCCTTCCTTCTTTGAACATTCCCTTGTTTTCAGTCAAGGAAGTGAAAGGGTAGGGGTCGCACCACCCAATGAGGTCATCCAAATTGTACATATCTCTTTAATAGTGAGTCTGGCTGAGATTAGGGAATACACAATTATAATGTTTTTGACTTCCTGATGAGTTTTAGGCCACAGTGACTTTTCCATTCTAAGGTTTGAACCTCTTTAATCAATATGTAAGAGGTCTGGGTCCTGGTTTCAGGTCACGATTACTTCCCTAATGTTAAAGAAGCACTCCTGTTCGATATTGAGACTGGTTTGTATCCTTGTTGGCTTTTGACTTGCGGTAACCTCATAGAAGCAGTTTTGGATTAGTTTAAAAGTGTCCAATTTTAGGTTGGGTCTAATTTCTCAGCCCTTTTTGACTTGACTACATTTTTGATTTTGACACTTACAACATGTTGCCTATATTTCTATTTCTGATGGAAAGCCCCATTAATCTGTAACACTATCTAAAAAGATAAGAACTAGGAATAGTGGGAGACAATTCATCCTCTCAAGTCTGCTCTGCCATTTAATTCAATCACAGATGATCACAGCTCAATCTCAATTCCATTTTCCTGCCCTTTCCCCATTATCCTTCAACCCATTACTAATTAAAAATCTATCTATTTCCTCCTCAGATTTGCTCAATGTCTTGGCATCCACCACATTCTGGGGTACTGAATTCCACAGACTCACCACCCTTGGAGAGAAGTATCTTTATCTGTTTTAATTCTGCCACCCCTTATTCTAAAACTATGACCGCTCATTTGAGATCGCCCCACAAGAGAAAACATCCTTTCCATGTCTATCCTGTCAACTCCTTTTAGCTTCTTAAATATTTTAGCTAGATCTTGCTTCATTTTTTTGAACGCTGGACATTAAAGGCTGAAACTGCTCAATTCATGTTCATAAAGTGAACCCTTCATCGCTGGAATCAATCCAGTGAAGCTAGCCCTGTTTCTCTCTCCGCAGAAGCTTCAGACCCACCGAGTGTTTCTAACATTTCCTGTATTTTTTTGTGCCGTTGCCAACAATTAATCACTTTCCTGTTCCACTTATGGTGAATGGTAGGAGTGTTAGAAGAGGCATATAGACTGGTACAGTGGGACAGTGGTTAACACTACTGCCTTACAGCACTAGGGATCCAGTTCGATTTCTGGCTTGGGTCACTGTCTGTGCAGAGTCCACACATTCTCCCCACGTCTGCATGGGGAGTGCTCAGGTTTCTTCCCATAGTCCAAAAGATTTGTCGTTAGGTGCACTGGCCATGCTAAATTCTTCCTCAGTGTCCCCGTAGTAGCACTGGAGCATGGCAATTAGGGGATTCTCACAATAACTTCATGGCAGTGTTAATGTAAGCCTACTTGTACACTAATATTTATCAGTCTGAAGCAATACCTCTTCACAAGAGGGTGGTGGGTTCAACTTTAAAGTTTATTTATTAGTGATACAAGTAAGCTTACATTTACACTGCAGTGAAGTTACTATGAAAATCCTGGATTCGCCACACTTCGACACCTGTTTGGATACACTGAGGAAGAATTTAGCATGGCCAATACACCTAACTAGCACATCTTTCGGACTGTGGAAGGAAAATGGAGCACCCAGAGAAAACCCACGCAGACATGGGGAGAAACTCCATACAGACAGGAACCCAAGTCAGGAATCAAAATCTGGTCCCTTGCACTGTGAGGCAGCAGTGATAACCCTGAATCGCTAGCTCTGTTCTCTCTCTGCAGGTGCTGTCAGACCTGCTGAGATTTTCCAGCATCCCCAGTAATTTGTTTTTATCATGTAAAAGATACCTGGATCTGTACCTGAGGTTTTATAACCTGCAAGGTTATGGAGCAGGTGCTAGAATGTTGTGTTAGTGTGGATGATCAATCTTCTACTTTTTATTTTGCAGCCAGTATAGATACACTGGGCCAAATGGCCTGTTCAATGCAGTAACCTTTCTGTATTTTGATTTTATACAAATGAAAAATTCAATATTAACTAATCCCTCTGAACTTCACCTTTCAACTCAAGGGGAAGCGGTGGCCTTGTGGTATTATCATCAGGCTATTAATCCAGAAGCTCAGCTAATGTTCTGAGGACCCAGGTTCAAATCCTTCCATGGGCAGATGGTGAAATTTGAATTCAATGAAAAAAAAATCTGGAATTAAGAATCTACTGATGACCATGAAACCATTGTCGATTGTCAGAAAAACCCATCTTGTTCACTAATACCTTTCAGGGAAGGAAATCTGCTATCATTATCTGGTCTGGCCTACATGTGACTCCAGAGCTACAGCAATGTAGTTGAATCTCAACTGCTCTCTAAGGGCAACTGGGCTTGAGCAATAAATGCTAGCCAGATAGCGACGCCTGTATCCCAGGAATGAATAAAAAAAACGCTTCAATAGATAAACATGACGTTAAAATTCCTTAATAACGCAGCAAATTGTTTCTTACAAAGATCAGTAAAAGGTGCACATTGCGAGAGAGCTTCAGACTGAGCCGTAGGGATTACAATGGGCCCAGGTAGTGTGCTTCAAGCAATGAGTTTTAGATTGCCCTTAGGAAATTCAGCTGTACTAAAAGAAAGGAGCGGCTGGCTTCTCTTGCTAAGGGATTATGTACTGAAAACAACAGCTATTAGATAATGCCCAGATTAGGTCAGTAAGAATGACGGGTTTGATGGAGAGATTGTTCAGCGTGTTATCTGCATGATGTGGCTGCACCAGGGAATGCTAACCATTGACAAATAGATATTGCAATCAATTTACCTCCACATCTAAACTAATGACTAAACCTCGTTTTACTCAGTTTTCATTTATTTATTAGCTTATTAATTACAATAATATTATTTGTTAATAAGTAAGTATGTATTATTTACTGATTAGTTTATCTAATAATTTTCTTGCTATTTAATCATCAGTAGGCTTACATTAACACTGTAATGAAGTCACCATGAAAATCCCGTAGTTGCCACATTCCTGCCCTTGTTCGGGTTCACTGATTTAGCATGGCCAATGCGCTTAACTAGCAAATAGAATTATAAAATCATAGAATCCTACAGTACAGCAGGAGGCCATCGAGTCTGTACCGACCACAATCCCACCCAGGTCCCATCTCCATAATACCACATATTTACCCTATTAATCCACCTAACACTAAGGGGCAATTTAGCATGGCCAATCCACCTAACCTGCACATCTTTGGACTGTAGAAGGAAACCAGAGGACCTCGAGGAAACCCACGCAGACATTGGAAGATGATACACACTCCACTCAGACAGGGACCCAAGCTGGGAATTGAACCCAGGTCCCTGGAGCTGTGAGGCAGCAGTGCTGACCACTATGACAGGAAAGCTGAGCAACTGAAGGAAACCCATTCAGAGACGGGGAGAATGTGCAGACTTTGCACAGACAGTAAGCCAAGCCGGGAATCGATCTCTGGCATTGTGAGGCAGCAGGGCTAACAACCGTTCCATTGTACTGGCCTAATGTTTAACACTCATTTTTCTTTTAGAAAGATGCCATAAATCCCAAGCCAAAACAGCAAATGAAAAAACACATAGGAGCTTCGGTCAACATCTGGAGAAGGGGCAACCTTTCAACACTTCAAACATTTCCTTTCTTTCTGACTGAACAATTTGGATTTCAACAGCAACTATTTATTTCGATGTAATTCCTCCACTCCCATAAATGACAATTGTGATGATACTGTGCCTTTAAGAAATACATTTTAACCATGTTCCTTTACAAGATGTTTCTAGCAGGCGCTGGAAGTTGTTGGCACAATTTTACCTGTAACCACTGTTCTCTGATTGTTACTGAAGAAATATAATGGAGATCCTGTTTATTTTTAACCTGAACTAATGCAGGGTCTTGGGGTTTTATGATCCTTTGGGAATTGCTGAGGGGGGCCTGATTTGGGATAATTGACAGATCAGGTGATGCCTCGGAACAGTTTTTTTTCCCACAGCAAACCCAATGTTTTAGTTTCTCTTATCTCCGATGCTATTTGAATTTGAGTCAGAAAGTAGAGCTTCTGTCTCAAATCCAAACAGCATCTGAGAAAAATGAATTATGTCACTGGCAAGAGTCGGGGGAAATCAGAAAATGAGGGCCAAAAATTTCTCTTCTCGTCCAAGGCAGGAATCGTTAATGGAAGGGACAGAAAACTCAGCGGACCATTTAAAATTAAGCTCAAGTGGGAATTTCTGATCTTGGGGAATGTATGGGCAAAGAATTCTGCCTGAGATATCCCTGGCAAGATTTGTGCTTTCCAGCTCTTGCAGGATCTTGTGAGCAAGTCCCACCTGCGCTTGGGGCAAACATGGGTGGAAAATCACTCTCCTCCACCCTCGCTGAAGAGTATAATAGAAATAGACCAATGAATCCTGGTAGGCCCACCTTCAAATCTGGCCCATCAATGTCGAGCAGCAGTCAACTGAAACACTTGACTTACAGAAAGCCAGAACAAAAGACAAAGAATAAAGAAAATTACAGCACAGGATCAGGCTCTTCAGCCCTCTAAGCCTGCTCTGACCACACTGCCCAACTTAACTAAAACTCCATACCCTTCTGGGACCATATTCCTCTATTCCCATCCTATTCATGTACTTGTGTAGAAGCCCCTTAAAAGTCACTACCATATCCACTTCCACTACATTCCCCAGCAATGAGTTCCAGGCACTCAACACTGTGTAAAAAATCTGCCTCGTACATCTCCTTTAAACCTTGCCCTTCACATCTTAAACCTGTGCCCGCCAGTAATTAACTCTTTCACCTTGGGAAAAAGCTTCTGACTGTCCACTCTGTCCATGCCTCTCATAATCCTGTACACTTCTATCAGTTTGCCCCTCAACCTTTGTCATTCTAGTGAGAATAAACCATGTTTCTCCAACCTTTGCTCATAGCTAATGCCCTGCATACCATGCAACATCCTGGTAAATCTTTTCTGTATCCTCTCCAAAGCCTTCATATCCTTTTGATAGTGTGGTGACCAGAATTGAACACTATATTTCAAGTGTGAACAGTTGAATGTAAGTGAGAGGGAGTCATGGTCAAACTATACTGTGCTTTGACCAGGTTTTCAATACTATGTCCCCAGCTCTGGACACCAAGAAAGCAGGGAGACATTCAAGGGGCAGTCTCGAGAAGAGTAACAAGGCCAAATCCTTGACAGGGGAACGACTTGGGAGGGAAAACCGCAGAAACCTGGGCTTTTCAGCTTCTCGAAGATGCATCTAAGAATTGATCCTGTACAGATGCATAGAACAGAAAACGGCACGGTAAATTAACACTGAAATACTACTTTTGATTACATTGTGGAAGTGGGACAAGCTGACACACTTCTGTGAAGGTAGTAAATTTGCGACTAATATCAGGAGGTTCTCTTTTATGCAGAGAATGTCCAAAAAAAAACAGAATAGACCCCCAGATAGAGCTTGAACAATCAGGAATAGAGCTGACATTAACTGCAAGACCCAAACAGGTTTGAGACCAACTAACCCAGCATAGACTACAGAATCTGGGTCCTTCCTTATCAGTGTAAACCAGTGACAGTGCACAAAATAAATTCTTGTCAAATAAAGTGAGGAGCAGAGCTAAATATTTGGATAACGGGGAATTACAAGTTGGCAGTTTTCTGGGATGCGCCTCTTTATTTTTTCCTTTCTGCGCGAGTGACACAAGCAATTTCAGCTGAGGGAAGACAATTTCTTTTAAATGTTTCACCTTGTTCGTCTGTTCTGTGGTCGTGAGGAGATGGGTATGGATTTAAGCCATGTATAGACCTTTTAGCGCACTCCCTCCCTTCTTCGGTGCCTCAGGTCACCTTGTTCTGATTATCCGGCTGGATGGGTAAGTGAGCCTCTATCCTGCCACGCTACAGTTCTTGAAGTATTACATTAAGTTTTATGGATACTTATAGAAATAGCTTTCAGCCCTCGGCTTCCAAGCATTCAGATCCATTAACTTGGAACTTAAAAGTCACCGATCCTGACTGGAAGGGACCTGGCCTAATGATTCTGCCTCAGTGTAATTGCAGTAACAAGTCTAACAACACCAGGTTAAAGTCCAATAGATTTATTTGTAGCAAACACCACTAGCTTTCAGAACAGCTAGTTCCGAAAGTTAGTGATGTTTACTAGATGATGCATCTAGTGAAACTTAATGCAAGGTAAGTCCATTCAAAAGTCTGACAGTAATAGGAAAGAAGCTGTTCTTGAGTCGGTTGATACATGACCTCAGACTTTTGTATCTTCTTCCCGAAGGAAGAAGGTGAAAGAGAGAATGTCCCGATGCCTGGCTTCTTAATTATGCTGGCTGCTTTTCCGAGGCAGTGGGGAGTGTACCAGAGTCAACGGACGGGAGGCTCGTTTGCATGATGGATTGGGCTACATTCACAACCTTTTGGAGTTCCTTGCAGTCTTGAGCAGAGCAGGAGCCATACCAAGCAGTGATAAAACCAGAAAGAATGCTTTCTTTGGTGCATCTATATGAGTTGGTGGGAGAGCAAGGGCATCCTTCCTCAGAAAAAGGAGGGCAAAACTGCGCACAATACTCTAGGTGTGGCTTTGCAAAGGCCCTGTATAATTGCAACAACATGGCATTAAGAGGCAACAATGCCAACCACTGTACCACCATGCCTCCCTACTACAAAGGTTAATCAAATGGTCAAGAAAGGAATAAAGCGTGAGCCGCTCTGTCCATTGACAAGAAGGTCGGGCTGGAGGTTGAAATTATCTCACGAGCTGCGGTTGATTCTTACAACGACAAGTGGCATAACTGAAAGCAATGACATAAGTCAACAGGAAGCAAAGACCTCCTTCTGCAGCTGAGTTTTGAAGCTGTCATGTTCAGTGGAGGGGTCCAAAATACTGTTAAAACTTGTTTGCTTCTCGGAGAAAGCGTTTGGACACAGTTGATCCATAAAGCATTCTTTGTTCCTGGTTAAGAATGTTTTCGAGACATTTCTTTTCTCCTCCTTCAGCGATAGGGAAGTGTATGGCATGCACGCTGAAAGGAATTCAGCACAGAGAGGACACATGCAATGATTGATGGTCCCGTACTTTTATCCCTCTGCTTTTGCACAGGGTGGTCCCTCTCTGACATTAAAGCCGCAGAAACCTCACGTAGAGGGGGGAGAAAAAACGTGCACAAAAGGTATTTCAGCTAAAGAAGGTACGGGAGTTCATGTGGAAAGCAATTTGGCTGGCTTCCAGTGACACTCCTGTTTGTCAAAACATATATCTCTCTCTCTGTGCGGCAGTCTCCAGCGTTAGACATGTGGTTATAATTTGTCTTCCTTGCTTGCACTAATGAGCAAAATGTTGATTTAATTCTGAGGAATTTTGTTGTTGGGATGTTCATTTGGTCATTCTCCACACCCCACCCCCAACCCCACCACCACCGCTATGCCTCTGTTTTCTGCTACAATCCACTCTTACTCAAAACAACACAGATAAGCAGGTAATCTTAGCCCAGCTTTCTCTGGCTCCGCAACTCCTCTCTCCGCCTGGTCTGGCAGTCCCCCTTCCCACGATCGCATTCCCGAACCCGGGAACTCGAGACCAGTAGATATCGGACTGGGACGAGTGCCTCACAGCGGCAGGGACCCGGGTTCAATTCCGTCCTTGAGTCACTGACTGTGTGGAGTCTGCACGTTCTCCCCGTGTCTGCGTGGGTTTCATCCAGGTGCTCCAATTTCCTCCCACAATCCAAAAAAAATGCACAGGTTAGGTGCATTTAAGTCTGCACCAGCAACAATCCCACCTTCTTTCCAGCTGCCATCAGACTTTTGAATGGACCCACCATACGTTAAACTGATCTTTCTCTGCAACCTAGCCATGGGCGGAATTTTCTAGCCACGCTCATCCCAATACTGGAGAATCCTGCCGGAAGCCAATGACATTTACGCGATCCATATTCCACCCACTATGATTCCCATGGTGAGCAGGATGGGAAAACTCTACCCTATGACTGCAACATTATATCCTGCACCCCCACCCCATGTACTTTGTGAACAATAATCTTTGCCGGTCTCGCCTGCAAGGAACAATACTTTTCACTGTACCCCAGTACATGGGCAGCACGGTGGCACAGTGGTTAGCATTGCTGCCTCACAACGCTAGGGATTCTGGTTCAATTCCTGACTTGGGTCACTGTATGTGTGGAGTCTGTGCATTCTCTCCATGTCTGTGAGCGTTTCCCGCAAGTGCTCCAGTTTCCTTTCACAGTCTGAAAGATGTGCTGGTTAGGTGCTAAATTCCCCCTCAATATACCCGAACAGGCGCTGGAGTGTGGCAACTAGGGGATTTCCACTGTAATTGCAGTGTTCATGTAAGCCTATTTGTGACACTAATAATCTGACAATAATAAATCAAATCAAACCCCAACAACCTGCATGCTAGCACAATGGTTAACATTGCTGCCTCACAGCACCAGGAACGTAGGTTCAATTCCAGCATCACATGACTGTCTGTGTGGAATTTGCACATTCTCCCCATGCCTCTGTGGGTTTCCTCAGGATGCTCTAGTTTCCTCCCACTGTCCAACGATATGTAGGTTAGGTGGATTAGCCATTCTAAATTGACCCTTTTAGTTAGGTGACTTCTCCCATCGAGAAAAGGATACAAAAATCTGGGATTGCGTAAATCTGTGACCAAGAACCATTCCTTCCCTACTGCTATCAGACTTTTGAACGGACCTACCATATGCTAAAATGGATTTTTTCTTCACTCTAATTATGATTAATGCTATATTCTGCACCCTCTCCTTTCCTTTTCCTCTAAGTACTCTATGTATAGTGCACAAGATACTGTATCCCAATCACACGTGACAATAATAAGTCAAAGCAACATTGAGTTTTCCACACTAGAACAGCTGTTGCACAAAACGTGTAACTTCCATTTGAATAATTTAGTTGAGCCCAGTGAAATTTATAGCCTGTTTAGCGTGAAATCTATATCCGTATATAATTGAATGAAGAAAATACTTACACATAGAGTGCCTATAGTGCAGAGGGAGGCCATTTGGCCCGTCAAGTTTGCACCCAGTCAACATCTCCCCCAGACCCACACCATCCTTGTATTTGTCCCACTAATTCCCCCTTAATCTACACATCTTTGGAAACTAAAGGACAATTTAACATGACCAATCCACCCAACCTACACATTCTTGGACTGTGGGAGGAAACCGGAGCACCCAGTGGGAACCCACGCAGACATGAGAGAATGTGCAAACTCCACACAAACAGTGACCCAAGCCGGGAATCGAATCTGGGTCCCTGGCATTGTGAGGCAGCAGTGCCACCATGACATTCAAATGTTCCAGAATGGGATTAGAATAGATAGGTGCTTGATGGCAGATGCAGACATGGAAATCATAAAATCCTACACTGCAGAAGGCCATTCCACCCATCGAGTCTGCATCAACCCCAATCCCACAAAGGTCCTATCTCTATTATGGAGCCTTTAATAGGCCAGAGGCCTTTTCCATTTCCTGCATAATGATATTGTTTTATGTTTTGACATTTTATATCATTTTATTGATAAGTAATTTTTGAGGGAGCTTTTTTCATCAGCTGTTGGAATCTTTAAGTAGAGCCTAGATTATTGAAATGGACAAAAAAGAAACAGGGGGCTTGAGAGAGTATTTCTAAAGATACAAAATGTCAGAGTAGAGCAGGGCACAACAGGTAATTTGTTGACTCCTGTGCTGCTATGTACCATAGATATACAATACCAAATGGTGGAGATGGCAGCGCAGTGGTAATATTACTAGACTAAGTCATCCAGAGATCCAGTCTAATTCTCTTGGGGACACAGGTTCAAATCCCACTGTGGCAGCTAGTGGAATTCGAATTAAGTTAACAAATCTGGAATTGAAACAGTGACAAATAGAAACTGTCATCGATTGTCATCGAAAGGCCGTTTTTCCTCAGCTGGTCTGGCCTATCCTGTGACTGCGGACCCACGGCAATGTGGTTGGTCTGTAAAGTGGTGCAGCAAGCCACTCAATCCTAGAGCTACTTGTAGGATGGGTAGTAAGTGGCCTGCATTATCAATAATACCCATGTCCCATGAAACGATAAAAAAGAATGATAATCCAGTCAGTGTTACTGTTCCACTTTCGTTTGTGGGACATGGGTGTCGCTGGCTGGCCAGCATTTATTGTCCATCCTTAGTTGTCCTTGAGAAGGTGGTGGTGAGCTGCTTTCTTGAATCGATGCAGTCCATATGCTGTGGGTGAACCCACAATACTGTTAGGGAGGGAATTCCAGGATTTTGACCTAAAGACTGCGAAGGAACAGGGATATATTTCCAAATCAAGACGGTGAATGGCTTGGAGGGGAGCTTGAAAGTGATGGTGCTCCCATATATCTGCTGCCCTTGTCCTTCTAGATGGAAGTGGTCATGGATTTGGACGGTGTTGTCTAAGAATATTCAGTGAATTGCTGCAGTGCATCTTTTAGATAGTATACATTGCTGCTACTGAGTGTTGGTGGTAGAGGGAGTGGATGTTTGTGGATGTGGTGCCAATCAAGTGGGCTGCTTTGCCCTGGATGGTGTCAAGCTTCTTGAGTTTTGTTGGAGTTGCACCCATCCAGGCAAGTGGGGAATATTCCATCACACTCCTGACTTGTGCCTTGTAGATGGTGGACAGATTCTGGGAAGTCAGGAGTCAGTATTCCTAGTTTCAAACCTGCTCTTGTAGCCACTGTCTTTACGTGACGAGCACAGTAAGACAATACCAGGTTTAAGTCCAACCAATTTATTTGATAGTAGACTCACAAGCTTTCAAGATTTGCATCTTCGTCAGGTGAATGGAGAGTTCTGGTCACTTTATGTGGCGAATCCAGTTGAGTTTCTAGTCAATGGTAACCTCATCTCTTTTTCTCCCTCATGATTTTTTAAGCCTCTCTTTAAGTGCATCTACATATTTTTTTTCAACCAGTCTTTGTGATAGCAAGTTGTGCATTCTCCTGGATTCCCTGTTGAATTTCTTAGTGGCTATCACATTGCTAACCTCTAGCTTTGCTCTTCCCTGGAAACACTTCCATTCTGTCTACTCTGTGTCAAAGTTTTATCATGGGATTAGAGCAGATAGGTGTTTGATGGTTGGCGCAGGCATGATGGGCCGAAGGGCTTCCTTCTGTGCTGTAAAACTCTGTGACTCTCTATGACACCTTCTTCAAGGTCACCCCTCGATTTATTTCTCAAGAGAAAAGAGACCTGGCCAGTTCATTAAGGTAAACGCAAAATACTGTGAATGCTGGAGTCAGAAGCAAAAGTAGAGAACATTGGAAAATCTCAGCGGGTCTGCCAGCATCTGTGGAGAGGGAATAGAGCCAATGTTTTGGGCACGGATGAGCTAAGCACGAAGAAAATAAGATGGGATTTGTTGTCTGAAGGTGAGGGAGGGCTGTAATTGATAGGGACGACCATTCCCAGCCTTTACATAGAACATAGAACGGCCAGAAACAGGCCCTTCTACCCATCGAGTCTGCATCGACCACAATCCCATCCAGGTACTATCCCCATATCCCTACATATTTATCACTAATCACTCTAACCTACGCATCCCAGGACACTAAGGGGCAATCTTAGCATGGCCAATCGATTTGGACTGTGGGAGGAAACTGGATCACCCAGAGGAAACCCACGCAGACACAAGGAGAATGTGCAAACTCCACATAGACAGTGACCCAAGCCAGGAATCGAACCCAGGTTCCTGGAGCTGTGAAGCAGCAGTGCTAACTACTGTGCTACCTTGCTGCCCGCACGTTTATCATCCCCATTTACCTCTCCTTTGTCTTTTTAGCTATTCCACATTTTCATTTAAATTCCCCTCACTCCCCTGTGTCTTCCAATTGGTGAAAGAAAGAGCTAAACTGCGAAGCTGTACATTTGAGGCAAAGTGTGGGGGATGGGTTGTTGGGGGCAAGAGGTGACCCTAGGAACCCTTCCAATCACAGCTGGAAACCTACATTGGGACTGGATTGTGAGTCACATTCCATTTTAACATTCTGCATTTGCTTTCTTCCAGGTTAACGTCGGCATCAGCTATAGGGTCAGTTCATGTACCAAGCATCATACAAATATACCAAATCACAACTATTTCTTACCCATTGAATAGCTTTTCTCAGGCTTTTAGCTGACATCGAGCTTCAGGTCAATCCCAAGATGGAGTGCAATGCCTCACCTTGTCAGCTGGCATCTTGTTTGCATTTTATGTGGAGACAATGAACTGGATTCAATTTGAATTGGTTTCTTGAGCAAGCAAGGAGGTGGATTCTGTCTTGCCCAGTCCACTCTGCACAATGGCTTTGTAACTTCAAGGCTAGAGTAAAAAAAATTTAAAAAAGACATCTTACAGCCCTGTGGAAAGCTCTTGTTTTACCTCTGCTCTATCCCTGGTTCGAGAAACTTTGCACCAGAGAACCATGAAGCACACAGAAGGAGGCCATTTGGTTCATTGGGTCTGCACCAACTTTCTGAAACAGCATCTTATCCACCGCCATCCCAGTCTCAACCCCCTGCGCCCCATCCCCATAATCGTAAGTATTTACCACACCCAATCCTCCTAACCTACATATCTTTGGGCACTAATGTACAATTTATAATGACCAATCCACTTAACCTATACATCTTTGGACACTATTGAGCAACTTAGCATGGCCAATCCATCTAAACTACACATCTTTGGACACAATGGGGCAATTTAGCATGGCTAATCAACTTAATCCACACATCTTTGGACACTGAGGGGGCAATTTAGCATGGCCAATCCACATAACCTACATATCATTTGACACAAAGGGACAATTTAGCATGGACTCTTCATCTAACTGAGAATCTTTGGAGTGTGGGAGGAAACCAGATTTCTGGAGGAAATCTATGCAGACACCAAGGTCAAAGGACATATTCGTTGTTCACCCCTTGTCTTCTCCAATTCTGTGGTGAGTGGGGCGGTAGAATTTTAGCAGGGGAGAACACGAAGACTCCATACAGACAGTTACCAAAGACTAGAATTGAACCCGTGTCCCTGGTGCGCCATAACTCACTTCGCCCAGCCTTCTTTGATTCATGAATTACATCCTCAGCGTTGCGTGCAGTTGGAACTCACCAATGCTCATGAGGGAAGAATCCCTGGAAGATGCTGTCCAGCATTGGGTCTCTTTTCTTTCAAGCTCAGAAAAGGAACTGATACTGGAGCTCCAAGTGCAAATGCGTGTGTCACTTCCTGCTCGATTGGAAGTGAGTGAGGAGGGGAATGTGGGCTAGAGGTGGAAAATGCTACAAAATGCTCAGCAAATCAGGCAGCATCTGTAGAGGGAGAAATGTTTAACCTTTGATAGTTCTCACAACTAGCCTGCAGGTGCTTCTAAGCAGAGAGCTGGTTTATCGCTAAGAGTGAATGAAACTACAATTTACTGTTACAGTTAAATACTAAACTTGAATGTGAGTAGATTTTGGAAACTCTTAAAACTCCGAGATAAAATACTGCAGACTCTATTCTCTCTCTATAGTCAGTCAGATCTGCTAAGATTTTCCAGCATTTTTGTATTTCTTAAAATTTCTCCACTTATCAATTTCCTGACACTTGGCCTCGCTGCTTTGGTTGCCAGCAGCCAACCTCAAGCAGGATTGTTCAGTAACATGATAGGATAGACTGGGCAGGCTTTTGTACTGCATTTATAAAATATAAAACAGATTAAGATTTCTTAATGATGAAATTATTTCATTGATCATTCATGCGCACCCTCAATTTCTTCCAGTCTTCAAGCTACTGAGGATTGGAATTCCTAAACCTCTCCAGCTCTCGCTCCTTTTTTTCAGCTTGACTGAACTGTTGAATGGTATGGTAGCACAGTGGTTATCACTGCTACCTCACTGTACCAGGGGCCCCAGTTCGATTCCTGTCTTGGGTCATTGTTTTGTGGTGAGGTTGCACATTCTTCCCTTCTCTGCATGGGTTTCCTCCGGGTGCCCCGGTTTCCTCCCACAGTCCTAAGATATGTGGATTAGCAGATTGGCCACGCTAAGTGTCAGGGAGACTAACTAGGGTAAAATCTGGGTGGGATTGTGGTTGATGCAGATTCAGTGGCCCGAATGGCCTTCTGCAATGTAGGGATCCAATGATTCGCCTCTTCTGATTACTACTTCCTCGATTTGCTGTCAAGTTTTGATTGATCCCACTTCTACAGATTTTGACCCAGCAATTGTGAAGAAACAGCGATATATTTCCAAGTGAGGATGGTGAGCAGTTTGCAGAGGAGCTTGCAGGGAACATGCACGTTCCCATGTATCTGCTGCCCTTGTCCCTCTGGATAGAAGTGGTCATGGGTTTGAAAAGTGCTATCACAGGATGTTTGGTGAATTGAGACAGTGCATCTTGTAGATAGTACACACTGCTGCTACTGAGAGTCAATGGAGGAGGGAGTGGATGTTTGTAGATTTGCCAAGTAAGTGGGCTGTATTGTCCTGGAGAGTGTCAAGGACACCATCCAGGATGGTGTGGATGGATGGTGTCAGACTGTTGTTGGAGCTGTACCTATCCAGGCAAATGAGGAGTGTTCCTTGTGGATAGGCTTTGGGGAGTTAGGAGTGATTAACTTGCTTCCCTACGGCATTGTAGGCCAACCCACAGCACGTGAACTCCAGCGTTTCAAGAAGGCAGCTCACCGCCACCTTCTCAAGCTCAGCTAGGGATGGGCAATAAATGCTGGCCAACAATCGGATGAATTAAAAAATACTATGTTCCACCCACTGGGAAAACATTACCGCGTCTGTGAGGAACCATCTCAGGAAGATGACATTGAAACTCGATTATATCTTTCCATCAATGGGGAATAAGAATATAGGAACATGAGCAGGCCACTCCACCAGTCAGTGAGGTCATGACTGACCTGTGGCTTAATTCCGTAGAGCAAACCAATTCCAGGGATGAAGGAGCTGACCACAAGGAGAGGTTAAACAGTTTGGGGCTTATACTTGCTGGAGTTTAGAAGGGTGAGAGGAGATCTGATTGAGGTATATAAAATTTTAAAAGGGACTGATAAAGTAAATGTAGACTGGATCTTTCCTCTTACGGGCAATCTCGAACAAGAGGTCACAGGTATAGGTTGAGAGGCGGTAGATTTAAAACTGAGATGAGAAGGAATTATTTTTCACAGAGGGTGATGAATTTGTGGAACTCACTGCCCCGTAGTGTGGGGAAGTCTGTATCATTGAATAGTTTCAAGAGGGAGATAGATACATTTCTAGTTGAAAAATGGATAAAGGGATTTGGGGAACAGATGGGATTTGAGATCAGGGAGAGATCAACCATGATCTAATTGAGTGTTGGAACAGACTTGAAGGACTGGATTTGCCTATTTCTGCTCCTAATTCTTATGTTCCTATGCTCTAGGCCCATATTCCTGGGCACCCCTACTCAATAAAAAATGATCAATCTCAGACTTAAACCAGACAATTGAGCCAGTATCCATGACCATTTGAAGGAGGGAATTCCAAAATTCCATCACTCTCTGCATGCAGAGTGCTTTCTACCATCTCTCCTGAACGTCTTGGCTCTATTTTTTAGATTATGGCCCCTGATTCATAAAATGCCAAAGGAGGCCATTCGGCCCATTGTGTCTGCGCCAACCACAATCCCATCCAGGCTCTATCCCCATGCATTTTTCCTGGCAAGTTCCCCTGACACTAAGGGACGACTTTCGAGTGGCCAATCCGCCTAACCCACACATCTTTGGACTGCGGGAGGAAACCGGAGCACTCGGAGGGAACCCCACGAGGAGAATGTGCAGACTCTGCACGGGCAGTCACCCAAGGCCAGAATCGAACTGGTGCTGTGAGGCAGAGGTGACATTGTGCTGCTTTACTGGATCCTGGAAGCAGTTTCACCTTATCCGCCCTGTCCTTGCCATGTGAATATTTTGTAAACTTCTATCAGGTCACCCCTCAACGGTTAAAAATGTATGCTTTACACTGTCTTCCATTGCAGTTTCTCATATTTCCAGCTCCGAGGAAGCTGCCAAATGATGGGGTTGCTTTGGAATAAATCGAGCGTGGCCCAATTATATTTCGCTGTCTTCGTCAGGAGCGAAAAGATCATTAACTCAGGACTCAGGGAAAGCAGAAAGGAGAGACGGCTGTCATGCCTTTTGTGGAGAACGTGCTTTGCACAGTGGACCGTGGAAAATGTGACTGACATCAGTATGGGGCAGCGCGCTGCATTAGCGTCGGGTTTAGAATTCACGCACTCAACCGAGTGCGGCCAATCCTGCGCTGTAACTTTTTTAATCTCAGCAACTTGTGCTAAGCAGAGGGAGTCGGTGAGGCCTTAACTCCGAATCGTCATTGTGAACTGGAGGAGGTAGGTCAGTGACAGACAATGTTGCCTAATGACTCGATGATCTTTGCGCGCCCCCGGTAGGCTTGTGTTGACTGAATGCACTCATTAGCTGTAGGAATTGCAAATACGTGTTGCTGAGGAGAGGTGCTGCTTGTACACACAAGGCAGGACACCAGCCGTCACAACGGACATTTCGGGTCCCAATAGATGGCAGCATTTAACTGCTCCACTGCTCTTAGACTGTCGAGCTGGGCTCGGTTGTACTAAACGTGGATGTTTTACACTCTCACGGCGCGGAGCATTCAGTGGAATTTACCCAGTATGGCAGCCAGGATGGATGGATCGAGCATAAATCTACAGAGGCCACCGTTGTATCAGGGTGGATCTGACATAGCTCTGCTCGAACAGCACCCCCCCCCACCCCACACCCCGGTCACCAATCCCACCCTGGGTCAGGATGAGGTCAGGCCTGAGCAGGCTCACTAGCGAGAGATATAGGTGCCCTGATTCCACTTGGATAAAAGCAGACCGAGCGGTGAGTTAAGCAGAAGAATCATCTATGATGCAGCGGCGCAGAGATAGAACTGGGAGATGCCTATCGTGCGGCGGGCTTTTTTAATTTGCTCACAGGATGAGCATCGCAGGCAAGGCTGGCATTTGTTGCCCACCCATAATTGCCCTTCTGCCACCCTTCTTGAACACGCCAGGCATATATAAGGTCATAAGACGTAGGAAGAGGGTTAGGCCATTCAGCCCATCGAGTCTGCTCCACCATTCAATCAAGGCTGATAAATTTCTCAACACCATTCTCCCGCCTTTTCCTCGTAACCCTTGAACTCCTTTCCAATCAAGAAGCCATCTATCTCCGTCTCAAATACACTCAATGCCCTGGACTCCACATTCTTCTGTGGCAATGAATTCCACAGATTCACCACCCTCTGACTGAAGAAAATCCTCCTCATCTTGGTTTACTCTGGGGTTGTGCTCTCAGACACTTGTGTCTCCGACTTATAGAAACATCTTTCCCAAGTTCACTTCAGAGGGGAGGTTAAGGGTTAATTGCTGTGGTTCTGGAGTCACACATAGGCTAGACTGGGTAAGGATGGCAGATTTCCCTCCCTAAAGGAACCAGATTTGTTTTTAACAACAATCTAACCATTTCACAACCCCATTACCATCCCCAGTTTTCTTTAATTCCAGATTAATTTATTGAATTGAATTGAAATTCCTCAGAGCAAATCTCCAAAGCATTAGCCTAGATCTCTGAGTTACTGTAGCAATGTAACCCTGGCATAATCTCTTGCAGTAGCCTGGGGTGCATGGTTTGAAAGGGTGGTGGAAGCAGATTTAATGGCAACATTCAGAAGGGAACCTGATATCATTGAATAAACACAGTGCAGAAGGAGGCCATTCAGCCCATCAAATCTGATCAACTCTCCCACAGAGCATTGTTCCCCGATCCTTTTCCATAACCCCACTTACTTACTCTATTAAGATTCACGTCGGCCGCGACTGAATGGTGGAGCAGACTCAATAGGCCGAATGGCCTAATTTGTCTTCTATATCTTACGGTTTTATAATCCACACACCTTTGGAGTGTGCGAGGAAACCGGAGCATCCCAAGGAAACTCACGCCGATATGGAGAGAATGTGCAAACTCTACACAGACAGTGACCCAAACCAGGAATCGAACCTGAGACCCAGGCAGCTGTGAGGCGGCAATGCTAACCGCCGTGCCACCCAAATATATTTGAAAATGTTGACTGCTTAACATGTACGTTGCAGATTGGCTCCTCAACAAGAGTGGTTATATTTATTAATTGGAGTGATGTCCTGATGGCACAATAACATGCTCTGTGAATGCAACTTCTCTCTTCCCTTCACTGTTGCAATAGCTGTGGCCAGTTTCGATTTTCAGCTTGCTGCAATGTCACAGATCAGACGTTGCGAATGATCCACGCCTTGTCCAAACCTGTCTGATGCCATTTACCAATGACTGTCCTTATGATTCCCTGACCAAGTGGCAAAGGAGGAAGTGATCCTGCCATGTGTAAGCATAGCATAGGCCGCCCTAAATCTGGCACTGGGTTGCAGCTGAAGAGATACATTGATATATTTCTTGAAAGGTACAGCATTTAAAGATATATGGAACATTTCCTTCATCAGCTGACAAGAATGTCTCCCCCCTGAACATCCATGTTATCTGCGCTTACTGCAATCAGTTCCACATGGGGAGTAAGGAAAGTATAATATGCCATTACTTAAGGGAATTATTGTATTCTGATTTATGTCTTTTTAGAAATCTGATCAGAAAATCCAAGATACATTATGACATTGGCCTCAGCTCCAATATTATTTAATTTTGGCATTAGGTGAGCAGAAGGTGTTCCACTCTGAGTGTGATTCTACTGACTCACTAGGAAGCTTTTATTAAAACAAGCTTTTTTTAACAGCACAGTTAAAAATCAAACACAAAGAATTAGTATAGCTTTATCCAGTTGAAATATTTAAAACATGACAAGGTATAATTCTTAATTGCTAGCTATCTCTATAGTTCCAAGTTAAGCAATATGCCCACAGACATAAATCCGTCTTCAAGATCAGTTGGCACAAAACACGCGGATTAATATAAGGTGCTGGGTTTCCAGCCTTTTAACACCTCTGAACAAAGATAGAGAAAGACACTTGTCTTTCCATACAGCAGCCTCCAAAGGAAGATCTATCTGCAAACAGCACAACTTTGGAGGAAGAGGTCTATTTTCTGGCAGGTTCCAGACTCCAATCTCGCGAGAAAGAGAAAGACAGAGAGCTACTTCTCTCTAAAGGTCCGAAGCAGCATCTGCGTGTTTCTCTCTGTGAGTCCTGTTCAGTCACATGATTTTTCCTGTCACTCAACCTGATCAAACCCCACTCTGAAAAACCTCAGGGGAAAACACTAAAATAACTAACTGCATTAACCTAGACTAAAACAAACACCAGAACAATAAGGATCAATTATTCTTCTGCAATATCAACTTGTGGACTGCCAGTTATAGACAATGTGGTACCGGGTAAATAGAATGGACTTATAACAAATATCCTGCACAACAAACATGACACAATACATTTGGTAAAGACACAGTATAATCACATTGTCCAGTTGGAACAGGTTGCATGATTGGCTCTTGAGATTGGTTTCCAGTCAAAGAATGCCTTACTGCATCCCTCAGTTAAGAGATGTCAAAGCATTTGAGATGGAGTCAAATTATTACACAGATCCTGGGCACACTGAAACAATGATACCAGCATTTGATTTGTATTTCAGTCTTTCCCAAGATCTGTTAGAGGAACAATCATAATGTATTCCATGCTGTACAGAACAGCCATGGAAAAAAAAGCTAAAGCCTACTTATAAACCAGGACCAGAAGAAAACCACGTGCAAGAGAGAGAAAGAAGGAGAACATAAGAAGAAATAGGAGCAGGAATAGGCCATCTAACCCCTCGAGCCTGCCCCGCCATTCAACAAGGTCATGGCTGACCTGAAGTGCAACAAGTACAGATGTAATCTATTCAATCTCTCCTCATAGGCTAACCCCCTCATCTTTGGTATCAGCCTAGTGAATCTTCTTGCATTTCGATAGCTTGCATTTAGATAGATCTGTCACATTTCCAGGGCTACCCAAAATGCTGAATGACTTCTAATGCTTGTTATGAGTGTGGGACATTACAAGATGGTCGTGTTTTAAAAAACAACCTCCTTTAGGTGATGATGAAACAGAACATTCTAGGTAGGGGAACATAGTGCCTAGAGACAGGCCCATGTGATCTGGTTATCATTGAAAAAGAAGCACAACCTGAAAATCTATTGTAAATCAACTGACAATTTTCACACTTTGATACAAAAATCAGTAAGTTGCTTTTGACAGAGAGACAGAGAACGCAGCTGCTGTCGAGAATGGGGAAGAAAGTTTGAATGGGTGTTAGCAGCCAAGCAGGATGCTGGTTGGAGCTGGTTCTCTGTTTGAAAAGAAGAACACAGAACAGGCAGGGTTTTTGGAGACCTAGGGAACAAAGTGTTACTGAGGTGGAACTTGCTGGTGGAAGTCAATTTATTTTGGTAAAATGGAACAATTTTTAAAGCACATTTGGAGATTCAGTTGGATTGCAGGAAGAGGTAAGCCTATGGGAATCCAGGGATTGGATCTTGTAATACTATATTTGCAAGAATTGTAGTGCACAGGTATAGGAGTAAGTATATCTGTATTGCATTATTTAGTTCAGATGTAAGTGCATTTCATTTACTTAGATGGATAGATTACCTGTTAAGGGTGACACAGTGGTGAGCACTGCTGCCTCACAGGTCCAAGGACCTGGGTTCGATTCCTGGCTTAGGTCACTATCTGTATAAAGTTTGTACATTCTACCTATGTCTGCATGGGTTTCCTGCAAGTACTCCAGTTTCCTCCCAAAGCCCAAACATGCGCACATTAGGTGGATTGGCCATGCTAAATTGGTGTTTAGTGTTCCCTGATGTGTAGGTTAAAGGAGTAAATATATGGGATTAGGGGGATAGGGCCTAAGTGGGATTGTTATCGATACAAGCTTGATGGGCCGAATAACCTCCTCCTGCAGGGATTCTATGATTTCCATGAATTAGTAGTTGACCCTGGTGGTCATTAATTCATTTGTTACAGTAAAAGTCTTAAAAGGTGGAACCTTGTCCTTCGATTATGTCCATTGGTTACTGGGAAATTTTTTTAAATGAAGTATGTCAGATTGTTATTTGTGTTGTTGAAGTTACGTGGCAGCTACGTTGAGCAATATGATAACTGAAGACCCACAGTCAAGGGTGGAAATTCCCATCCGAGCTCAATGGACCTTTGCATGATCAGTGCCATCGCCCCCCCCGCCCCTTCCTCCCCTCCTCACTCCCCCCCCCCCCCCCCCCCCCCCACCCAACCATACAATTCCCCTGGCAGCTGAAATGACTCCATGTCTTCAAATCCAGAAATAGTGTGAAGGAATGCAACTTTAAACACAAAGTTACAAGAAAATTAAGAAGAGTTGTTCTTCTACAAATTAGGGACTCAAAATTCAAAGTTCAAGAACAAAGGTTCAGAAGATTCTAAACATTTCTGGGCATAGTTATGAGCTCAAGGATACAGACATCCTGTGGTACAAGATATGATATACCTTCCGACAAAAAACATTTCATGAAAAGGCAGAAAGTGGACCATGCATCACCTCCTCAAAGCATTGATAACTTTTTTAAAATTTTATTAACATCACAAGTCGGCTTACATTAACACTGCAATGAAGTTACTGTGAAATTCCCCCTAATTACCACACACCTGCGCCTGTTTGGGTACATTGGGAAAGAACTTAGCATGGCCGATGCACCTAACTAGCTCGTCTTTCGGACTGTGGGAGGAAACTGGAGGATCCGAAGGAAACCCACGCAGACATAGGGATAGCCTCAAAATAGGAGGAAGGAGATTTGGGACTGAGTTGAGGAGGATCTTCTTCCTTGAATCCCTACAGTGCAGAAGGAGGCCATTCGCTCATCAAGTCTGCACCAGCAACAATCCCACCTTATCCCCTATGTACTCTGTTAATACCCCCAAAACTAGGGTCAATTTAACATTGTCAAATCAACTTAACCCACACATCTTTGGACAGTGGGAGGAAACTGGAACACCCAGAGGAAACTCACGCAGAGACGGAGAGATTGTGCAAACTCCACACAGACAGTCACCCAAGCTGGAATTGAACCTGAGACCTTGGATCTGCGAGGCAACTGTGCTAACCACAGTGCCACTGTGCCCCCGCAAAGGGTTGTGAATCTGTAGAATTCCCTGCCAGTGAAATACTTAATGCTACATCTTTGAATGTTTTTAAGGCAAGGATAGATAGCTTTTTGAACAGTAAAGGAATTGAGGGTTATGTTGAACGGGTGGGTAAGTGGAGCAGAATTCACAGAAAGATCAGCCATGATCTTAATGAATGGCGGGGCAGGCTCGAGGGGCCAGATGGCTGACTCCTGCTCCTAGTTCTTATGCTCTTAATGCACATACAGCGACCCAAGCTGGGAATTGGATCCAGGTCCCTGGCACTATGAAGCAGCGGTGTTGACCACTGTGCCACCATGCCACCCTGCAAGGGGCTGAATGGTCATACATTCATATTAAATATTAAACAAGTCAATTAATGAACCTGTTGCATTGTTTCTTTAGATTGTGTGAAGCTTATTATGAAAGGTCCGAATGTCTGAAAGTCAACTCTGCATTGTAATTATAACTCAATTACATGGAATCTCACCATAGAGCAACAGGTCTTTAAGCTCCATATGTTGTATAATAGTATTTGTGCTCTAGCTGCCCATCCAGTCACTACTGCCTATCCCTAGTTGCCCGAGGGCAGTTGAAAGTCAACCACATTGTTGTGGCCCTTGAGTCACCTGTAGGCTAGGCCAGGCAAGGATGGCAAATTACCTTCCCTAAAGGACATTAGTGAGCCAGATGGTTTTTTTTGTCTGTGGTTTCATGGTCATAAATAGATTCTCAATTCCAAATTCAAATTCCACCATCTGCTGTGGTGGGGTTCGAACTCGGGTCCCCAGAACATAAGCCCCAAAATAATTTGTGTTCCGGTTGCGAGAAGAAGAGTTGTGGGTGGCTGGGAGGGAGCTCTTGCATCAACAGAAGCTCTCTTTTAAGATCACACACTTCCGCCCAATCCAGTAACAGTAGGGTAAAACTCCTTTCCCTCCGTCAGACAGCTCAATCTCCCGATATGGGGCAGACAGTGTAGGGAGGAGTTGCGACTCTTATGGGAAGGGAATCTGCCTCCCCCCCCAATTCCTGAAAATCCTAGTCTGAGTTCCATTTGGAGTTCCAGTTGCAGCAGGTTACTGGATCAATTTCAGTTAAATATACGGAACATGCTCAGATAAACTCCTGTTTGACACATTTAATTTACTACATGACAGGTTACATTCTTCCTTGTCATCATCACTCTTCACCTTTTCTTTGAGCTAAATGTTTTCTTTTAGTTCGTCCTACAGATCGACATTATGTAGCTTTAATTCCTAACTTGGCAATATCCTCCCACGCCAGTTTCTTCCCCAGATTGCCTCCAAAGGTGTATTCACATTGATTGTGACCTCCAGACGCTGGCCATTAAACTTTCGTTTCCATGGACCACGCTGTCCATCTCTTTCAGCTTGACATTATTGAATCGACCCCTAATGCACTACTTACACTGACTGATTGACAAACTTGTTCAGCCACATTCTTGGGATGGGATGCTTGGAGTGACTGCAGGGTGCCTTAGGTTTAATGCATCTGAGCTTCTAAAATATAGAGGATAGGAGCAGGAGGAGGCCATTCAGCCCTTCAAGTCTGTCCTGCCATTCATCACGATCATGGCTCATCGTCCAACTCAGTAGCCTAATCCTGCCTTCTCCCAATAACCTTTGATTCCATTTGCCCCAAGTGCTATATCTAGTCTCTGTTTTGGCATCAACTACTTACTGAATTCCATAGGGTCACCATTCTTTGGGTAATGAAATGTCTCCTCATCTTCATCCTGAATAGTCCATCCCAAACCCTTAGGTTGTAATCCATCATTCTGGACTCCCCCACCATCCTCCTTGCATCTACCTTGTTTACTTCTGTTAGAATTTTATAAGTCTGTATGAAATCCAGCCCCCTCCCCCACCCATTCGTCTGAACTCCAGTGAAACCAATCCTAACCTAGTCAATCTCTCCTCGTGCATCAATCCTGCCATCCTTGGAATCAGCACAGAAGAAATTTGAGTGCCAAAGTCCAAAAGACTGAAAACAAATTGAACCACAGAAAATCACTCAGGTTGAATTGTGTTCTCAGTGTCCCTTCCTCCGCCTTCCCTGAGTTGATTTGATTTATTATTGTCATATGGAGGGGGTCTAGAGGAGGTTCACCAGGAATGAAGGGTTTCTCTTATAAGGAGCGGTTGAAGCGTCTGGGTCTGTATTCGATGGAGTTGGGAAAGATGACGGGGGAATCTTACTGAAACATATAGAATATTGATAGGCCTGGACAGAGTAGACATGGAGAGGATGTTTCCACTAGTGGGAGAGATAAGAACTCGAGGGCACAACCTCAGAGTGAAGGGACGTTCCTTTAAATTTGGGGAGAAGGCAGGAAAATGGGGATGATGGACGAGGAGCGTATCCGCCATGACCGAATGGTGGAGCAGACTTGATGGGCCGAATGGCCTAATTTTTCTTCTAGATCTCATGAACTTATGAGATGAGGAGGAGTTTCTTCAGTCAGAGAGTGGTGAATCTGTGGAACTCTTTGCCACAGAGGGCTATGGAGGCCAGGTCTTTGAGTGACTTTAAGACAGAGATAGCTAGGTTCTTGATCAATAAAGGAATCAAGAGTTAGGGGGAGAACATAGAACATAGAACATTACAGCACAGAACAGGCCCTTCGGCCTTCGATGTTGCGCCGACCAATATAAAAAGCAATGCCCCTCCAAACTAAACCATTCCCTTCTCTTCCATATACTTATCAACTAACCTCTTAAACGCCACCAAACTTGGCGCATCTACAACTGCTGCAGGCAGGGCATTCCACTCCCGAACCACCCTTTGGGTAAAGAACCTACCTCTGATATCCGTCCTATAACTATCACCCCTTAATTTAAAGCTGTGTCCCCTCGTGCTAGCTTTTTCCATCCTAGGAAAAAGGCTATCACTGTCCACCCTATCTAAACCTCTAATCATCTTATATGTTTCAATTAGGTAAGGCAGGAGAAGGGGATGAGAATTATATCAGCCATGATTGAATGCGGAGTAGACTTGGTGGGATGAATGGTCTAATTTTGCCCCTATATCTTATGGTTTATGGTGTTATTTATTCATAATTTGAAATGTACGGTCGTCAAAAATGGGAAAAAATTTGGCATAGTTGCATTTCTTGGGTAGCTCTGTCAAAATCCGCAATGCGTGCAGCAGCCTCGGACCCTCAATACAGCCATCCTACCAGGCCCCAGCGTGGACTGTGGGGGGAAACCAGAGCACTTGGAGGAAATGCATGCAGGCACAGGGAGAATATGCAGACTTCACACAGTCACCCAAGGTCAGAATTGAACCTGAGTCCCTGGCAGTATGAGGGACCAGTCACTGTTGACTGTTAATGAAGCCCTTGATATACTCACTGGGATATCCCACATGAATTTCACTCCTAGCTCTGTGTTTCTCTATCGCAGCTAACTGATATTTATAGCTGTAATTCTGGCATATGTATTTATTTTGTTAAACCATGATCAGATGGCAAGATACAAGTGAAGAAGCTTCAGAACCTGATGACAACAATAAAATCCAAGGCACAAACATCTCGTGTCTGTTGGTCTTAGTTTTTGGCCTTGTCTTGTACTAAAAGTTGTCCCCTGTAATGTGTGCCTTATTCCTGCTGGCAGTTGATTAAATGAATGCATGTCATTATATTACAGACTTTTAAACCCTAAACATCAACAGCATCTAAACACCTGAGCTGCATTGGCTATTTAGTGTGTTTGAAGCTGTGTTGTTCCCCAAAAGGATGTCAAACTGTTATGATACAGAGGTTGATCCCTGTTTGAGAAGCCACAATAAATTCCCCAAAGAGGAATACCTCACTTCCTAATCTGTTCAAAGTGTTCAGGAAAATGTGAACTGTTCTTCATTAATGTTTAAAGGTTCATTAACAGAAAGGCCTGACCTCACTATAAGTGAACAATTAACCACTAATTTATTTAACTGACCAGGAATTTTTACCAAACAAGTAACATTTCGATCGAAGTAAGATACTTCTGGAATGTTGTTCAAATAAATACAAGGTTCATTCATTACCAAAAATACCGCAGAAATTTAGTCCCTCTCAAAAAAATATACAATCAGGTTTTGTGGTTTTGAAAAAAAACCTTTGGCGTTTTTCTGTCCATTCAGCTGTCAGTAAACTCTTTCTAATTTTGGTATCCTTCATTAAATAGACAGAGAGTTCTCTTAAGAGATATTTTTAAGCTGGCAGGAAGCCGGATCTTGCCTCTCTAGGTGTTTAGAGGTGGCAATTCTTCAGTTGAACTGAAGTGAAATCAAAGCAGGCAGTTAAGTTCCTTTTTATAACCCTAATGATCTAATCAACTTTCCTTCACTAGGATTGGTCTGATGTTGTCAACAACAGGCAAATTCAAATTTGATAGGTTCCTGATAGCTGAGTGCTTTCTTTAAACTGATAGGCTGTCAAAATTCAAATGTCTGCAAAACCTGTTATCAAGGAGACCCTGATGCTTGGTTCTGACTACAAACGTTGCAATCTGTGTACCTTTGTGTATCTGCATTTTAAACAATCAAGCACTGACACAAAGCTAGCTTTTGAAAGGACCACACTTAGAATTATAGAAGCATAGAATCCCTATTTTCATCTATACTTCAGGGGACACCTTGGATGGTTCAAACAATGAGGCAATATCAGTGTTGTTGTGGTGGGAGATTTTAATTTCTCTAGATTGGATTGGGACTCATTGCTAGGAGCATGGATGGGGCAGAGTTTATAAAGAGCATTCAGGAAAGCTTCTTGAAACACAGTGTAGATGGTCCAACTAGGGAAGGGATCATACTGGACCTGGTATTGGGGAATGAACCCAGCCAGGTGGTTGATGTTTCAATAGGGGAGCAGTTCAGGAACAGTGACCATAATTCAGTAAGCTTTAAGGTACTGATAGATAAAGATAAGTATAGTCCTCAAATGAAGATGCTAAATTGGGGGAAGGCTAATTACAACAATATTAGGTAGGAATTGAAGAATGTAAATTATGGGCAGTTGTTTGAGGGCAAATCAATATCTGGTATGCAAAGGGCTTTCAAGTGTGAGTTGGTAGCAACTCAGGACCAGAACATTGTTGTAAGGATGAAGGATAAATATGGCAAGTTTTGAGAACATTTCACAAACTCAAATTCGCAAGTACAAACACAGAAATTGGAAACAGGACTAGGTCACTTGGCCACCAACCCTGTAATACAACTCAGTAAGGTAATGGCTGATCTGATTGGAAACTCCAACCCCACATTTCTGCCCCCATCTCTTAGCTTTTCCACGCCATTTCATAATCTGAAGAAGAGGAAATACATTGAAGGAACTTCCTACATTTCAATATTTCTGATTTCAACAAGTTATTTTGCAAATTAACTCCCGCAAGTTATTGGGCTATCTCATCCGATCCTTTTTTGAGTTGGATATTTTATTTGGGCCAATGCTGTTCCGAAACCATTCGCAATTGTCATCTACCTAATGGTTGGCATGGCACCAACCAAGTTCAAGTCTCAATAGGAAAGATCAAGGTCAGAATTCTTCAATCTTGTCTCCGGGTGGGCTTCTCCACTCCCGCTGCAGGGAATGGAGTTTTGGCTAAGCACCAAACTCTCTGGCAGAGGCTGTGAGCTGTCTGACATCGGAGAATCGCACAAATTCACCAGTGGCACAATGAGGCAGCATAATCTCCTTACTTCTGTATTCAATTCCCCTCACTGTAAACAATAATATTCTAATAGCTTTCCTAACTACTTGCTAGACCTATATACTAGCCTTTTGTAGTTCATGGGTTGGCATGCTAACAATGGTTAGCACTGTTGCCTCGCAGCATCAGAGACCAGAGTTCTCTTCTGACCTTGGGTGACTGTCAGTGAGGAGTTTGTACATTCTCACTGTGTGTGTGCATGAATTTCCTCTGGATGCTCTGGTTTCCTCTCATAGTCCAAAGATGTGCAGGTTAGGTAGATTGGCCATGCTAAGTTGTCCTCTGGTGTTCAAAGATATGCAGGTTAGGTGCATTAGTCATGCTGAATTGACCCTTAGTATCCAAAAATTTGTAGGTTAAGTAGATTGGCCATGCTAAATTAGTCCTTGGTGTCTAAAGAAGTGCAAGTTAGGTGGATTGATCATGGCACATGTGTGGGTTTACAAACTTGGCTGAGATGCCGAATGGATGGGCTGAATGGCCTTTTTCTACACAGTGGGGACTCAATGGTCGAAGATGCCTAGACTGTTCTCTTCATCTCTCAAGTCCTAGTGTGTACATTTTTGTATATCACTTGATGAATAATGGTATACATATACGTATATACCATTATGTTTAAATATACAACTGTGGTTGTTTGTGACTTATGAAAACTACATTGACTGGAAGGTGACTATGTGTAAATGAGCTTGGGGGCGGGTGCAGTGGTGATGGGGATTAAACAAACAATTTTGAGCTTCCAGCGATATCCTGACGCCCGGCTTCAATCTGGTAAAGTGCAGCGGGTTTCGCATTACCAGCATCGGTAAATTGAAACCAAGCAGGCACCCTTTGCAATGAACGGAGAGTGAAATTTTTAATTAAGGGACAAAGGGAGAGCTTTTCCTTCGCCCGAACCCAAGGGTAAACAAACAGCTCAAGGTACGATTCTTATTACCTGTTACCTAAGAGATCTCACGTCACATACCTGACAAATCATGGGCAACAGTCTGATGACAATGGCCCAGCTTACTTTGCCAGTGATCGCACAGTATTGGACACAAGGGAGACAAATAAACATGGTCTGCCAGCTTCAGGTATTTAGCATTCTAGACAAAATCTGTCTCCATACACTTAAGATTAGCACACAATTTTTTTTAAAAAAAAGGACACAAATACTGCCTTCGTAGCTGAGATGGAATCTGATAGTCTGGCAGCGCACTGCAATCCTTCACTTCAAATTCTTTCCAAATCGAGGTGAAGTGAGCAATAATGGATGAACAGGATTAAGCTGTCAGTCCCTAGTCGATACTCACTGATACACAGTACACTACAGTCACCCTATTATAGAAAGGATATTATTAAACTAGAAAGAGTGCAGAAAAGATTTACTAGGATGCTACTGGGACTTGATGGTTTTAGTTCTAAGGAGAGGTTGGATAGAGTGGGACTTTTTTCCCTGGAGTGTAGGAGGCTTAGGAGTGATCTTATAAAGGTCTATAAAATAATGAGGGGCATCGATCAGTTAGACAGTCAGCACCTTTTCCCAAAGATAGGGGAGTCTAAAATGAGAGGGCATAGATTTAACGTGAGGGGGGAGAGATACAAAAGGGGCCTATAGTGGCAACTTCTTCACACAGCGCCTGGAACAAGTTGCCAGAGGTAGTCGTAAGAGGTGGGTATAATTTTGTCTTTTAAAAAGCATTTAGATAGTTCTAAGATGGGTATAGAAGGATATGGACCAAATGCAGGCAATTGTGATTAGTTGAGTGGCTAAACAAAAAGGCGGCAAGGAGAAAGTGGGCCGAAGGGCTTGTTTCCATGCTGTAAATCTTTATGACTCCATGACCTCCGATCTAGAGTTACCATTTGTAGGAAATCTGTACCATTGACAAGAGTTTACTGCCCCTGACAGCACCCAGCATAAATATTGCAAGTTGTTACTGATGCCGGGGATTTAGGTTCAAGTTAAGAAGCCGGGCTTGATCCTGGTTGGAAAGGGGACAGCAAGATGATCTCGAGGTGAACTCCTTTTATTAAGGGAGGCGACTGGCATAGCCAATCCAGGCATGGTGACACAGCTGTTAGCGCCACTGCCTCACAGCGCCAGAGATCCTGGGTCAATTTCAGCCTCAGTTGACTGTGTGGAGTTTGCATGTTCTCCCCATGTCTGCCTGGGTTTCCTCTGGGTGCTCCGGTTTCCTCCCACCCTCCAAAGATGCGCAGGTTCAATGGATTGGCTAAGTTGTCCTTTAACTTTATTAGCAGGGGATTAGCAGGGTTACAGAGATTGGGCCTGCATGGGCTTGTTGTCAGTGCGGGTTCGATGGGCTGAATGGTCTCTTCCTGCACTGTAGCGATTCCGTGATTCTAAGTGGCTCACTTTGCAGAAAATCCCAAAAGCCTGAAGAAAGCGTAAAGCAAAAATAGAAGCATTATAGACCACGGCTGGAGTGAAGACATTCCCTGGAAGTAGCAAGTTCAGCAGAAATAATAAGAGATGAGAGAAGATGCTGGAAATACTTAGTAGGTCTGGCAGCATCTTGAAGGAGATGTCCATCTTTGGCCTGCTGTAGTGAAGGCCCATACAAGCTGGAGAAGAAGTATCTTATCTTCCAGCTGGACACATTGCAGCCCCGGGACTTGATGTTTGGCAGTTTTGGATTGTGATTTAGATTTGGCAGTTTTAGATTGTGATTGTGATTGCGATTGGCAGTTTTAGATTGACATACCAGAATGATTTAACGTCATTCCGGTATGTCATAGACCATAATGTCCTGATGTGCAAATTCCCTTTTTCTTGTGTCATATCTGCTTCGTTTGCCCAAAGACTGGAAGAGGAGACTATTTTCACACAGTGAGTTGTTCCTCTTTGCGAGTGCAGTGTGTTAGAGTACGTGGCTGATTTAATCATGGTCTTTGAAGGACAATGGGATATGGATTGGAAGGCAGGGGAACGTACATATGTGGGAATTAGGGACAGAAGTAAGCAAATCCAGCCCTTCGAGCCTGCTCCATCATTCAATCAGATCATGGCTGATCTCTCTCTCAAATCCACCTCCCCACCTGTTCCCCATATCCCCTCATTCTTTTTTTTATTAGAAATATATCTATCTCCTTTGTGAAACCATTCAATGATTCAGATTCCACAGTGCTATGGGACAGCGAGTTCCACAAATTCACCAGCCTCTGTGAGAAGTGGTTCCCCCTCATCTCAGTATTAAATTTACGCCTCGTAACCTGTATCTGTGACTTCTTGTTCAAGAGGGAACATTTGGTTTACATTTACTTTATCAATCAGTTTTAAAATTTTATAGACCGCAATCAGATCCCCTCTCATTCTTTTAAACTCCAGTGAGTATAAGCCCAAACTGCTTAATCTTTCCTCATACGTCAACGCTTCCATCCCGGGAATCAATCCAGTGAATCTCCTCTGAGCTGCCTCCAATGCCACCACATCCTTCCTCAAATAAGGAGACTAAAAATGGACACAATATTTCAGATGTGATCTCACCAACACCCTGTACAATTGCAACAACACTTCTCTACTTTTATTCTCCAGTTGTTTTTGCAGGAAAAAACATGTAGGGCTATAACAAAATGTAAGGTGAGTGAACAAACTAAATTGTTCTAGCATGGGGATGTGATGGAGTAGATGGCCTGAATGGCCTCCTTCTCCAGCACGGTGGTTAGCATTGCTGCCTCACAGCTACAGATTCCCAGCTTGGGTCACTGTCTGAGTGGAATTTGTGTGTTTTCCCCGTGTCTGCATGGATTTCCTCCAGGTGCTCCAGTTTCCTTCCACAGTCTGAAAGACTTGCTGATTAGGTGCATTGACCTGAACAGACACCAGAGTGTGACAACTAGGGAAATTTCACAGTAACTTCATTACAGTGTTAATGTAAGCCTACTTCGACTAATAAATAAACTTTATCTTTTCATGTTATTTTGCTTTTACTTCCATGCTTTGCCATTCTGTATTTTTATAATCTGGATGTATACTGGCCTGAAGAGGGGTAAGAAGACAAATTACAGTACGCAAATGAGACTTCCAAAAAAACCACCAGTCAATTATTACCAACCTCCAAGATCCAGTTAAAGAAGTCTAATTCTCAGAATGCAAAGATACAATAATAATTCCATTTCGATCCCTTTTCAGTTCAGTAGAAGAGACATACAGATTCTCTCCCCCGACCTGCCATGGAATCAGACTGGGGAAGGGGCGGACAATGGAAATGTCCATTGATATCAGGTGAGATATTCTGGTCTCAACTTAAGCGAGGTCATAAAATCCCGCTCACTAACTCGGTTTCTCTCTCCCTGATTCTGTCAAACCTGCTGAGTTTATCCAGCATTTTCTGTTTTTATTTCAGATTTCTAGCATCTACAGTATTTTGCTTTCCTTTGCATGATTAATTTATTGCCATTTTTCTTCCGGGAATGCCCTCCCTGAGGAGGTACTTTTCTTCTCTCTAAATAGGATTTCTATTTGTCTCTTTTACCATGCTCTCCGACTTATGGGTGGCATGGTGGCACAGTGGTTAGCACTGCTACCTCACATGCTAGGGACTTGGATTCAATTCTGGCCTTGGGTGACTGTGTGGAGTTTGTATCTTCTCCCCATGTCTGCGTGGGTTTCCTGTGGGTGCTCCAGTTCACTCCAAAGATGTGCGAGTTAGATTGATTGGCCATGTGAAATTGCCCCTTAGTGTCATAGAATCCCCTAGAATCCTTACGATGCAGAAGGAGGCCATTTGGTTCATTCAGTCTGTAGTGACCACAATCCCACCTAGGCCCTGTTTCTATAACCTCACACAATTACCCTCTAATCCCCCCTACACTAGGGTCAAGGGAAGTAGAAGGGTAAATACGTGGGGTTATGGGGATGAGGCCTGGGTGGGATTATTGGGGCTTCAGGTGTGATGGGCTAAATGGCCTCCTTCTGCACTGTGGGAATTCTATGATTCTATCCCTGACCTTCTGTTCTGTCCTAACTACCTCTCCAACTGTGGAATTCATCACACTTCTTCAGATTTGTAGAAGATTCAAAAGCATTGAAGACTTTAATTCTGTTTCTCCCTCCACAGATGCTGCCAGACCTATTGAGTTTATCCAGCACTAGTTACCTATCTCCATATCGACCCCGATAGTGCAATCAAACTGAATTCCCAGTTTTCTGCGTCTGATCGCATGAAAGACATGAAAACAAAGTTCAACCAGAAATTGGGGTGTATCTCAAAGTCTCTGAATAACGCACACTGTTGTAGCACCTTGGCATGTTGAATGTACACTCACAAAGTCAGCCTTCCAGAGCCTGACATAGAGTCATAGACGTTTACAGCATGGAAATAGGCCGTTTGGCCCAACTTGTCCATACTACCCACTAAGCTAGTGCCAGTTGCACACATTTGGCCCATATCCCTCTGTATCCATCTTGCCCATGTAACTGTCTAAATGATTTTTAGAAGACAAAATTGTACTTGCGGGCAGCTTGTTCCAGACACACACCTCTGTGTGAAAAAATTACCCCTTTGGACATTTCTGTATCTCTCCCCCCTCACCTTAAATCTATGCCCTTTAGTTTTAGACTACCTTATTCTTGGGAAAAGACATTGATTTTCTAACTGATCTATGCCCCTTATTATTTTGTAGACCTTAATAAGATCACCCCTCAGCCTTCATCAATGAGCCAGATCTCTATCCATGAGGCCTGACTCTTTCCCCCTTCTACAGTGTATGCAAATAGGTTGCCGGCTGTTGTCAAGCCCAATGCTGGGGGAAAACTCCGTAACACTTTAAATACTAAACATCACTCCTTCAGGTAACTCCTTCAGATTAACCCAACTCATGACTCCCCAGTGTTGGTCCACCAGCTTCACGGCACAAGTCAGAAGTTTAATGGAATACTTTCCACTTGTCTAGATGTGTACAGCTCCAACAACACTCAAGAAGCTTGACACCACCCTGGTCAAAACAGCCATGGGAGGTATTATTGCTTGACTATTAATACAGAAGCCCAATTGATGTTCTGGGGACCCAAGTTCAAATCTTGCCGTGATAGATGGTGGAATTTGAATTCAATAGAAAATATCTGGAATTAAGAATCTACTGATGACCATGAAACCATTGTCAATTGTTATAAAAACCCATCTGGTTCACGAATGTCCTTTAGGAAAGGGAGTCCTTATCAGGTCTGACTCTAGATTCACAGCAATGTGGTTGACTTTCAGCTGTAGTCCAGGGGCACCAAGGTAGGCAATAATTGCTGGATAGCCAGCAATGCCCATGGCCCACAAATGAATTTTAAACAAACCAGTTTATTCAACACCCTGTCCACCACTCCCTCTACCACCAAGGCACAATTGCAGCAGTGTGTCCAAGATGCACTGCAACAACTCACCAAGGCTTCTTCAACAGCATCTTCCAAAACCATGATCTCTCCAACCTAGAAGGACAAGGACTGCAGATGTATGAGAAAACAATTACCTGCAAGTTTCCCCCGCGTGACAAACAACATTCTGACTTGGAAATATATCGGCTGCTCCTTCACTGCCTTTGGATCAAAACACTGGGACTCCCTCCCTAACAGCACTGAAAGTGCAGCTACATACTTGGGACTACAGCCGTTCAAGAAGGCAGCTCACTGCCACCTTCTCAAGGGCAATTAGGGATGGGCAATAATGGTGACCTAGCCAGGAAAACACAGATCCCACAGCCAAACAACAAAAAAGAAATTCCCTCACTTGATCTTTTATGGAACTTCCTAATTTCTCTAACTAGACATTGGTGGAATAAATTACTGAGCCATCTAAGAAGCGATACAATTGCTAATACTGTTTGCAAAGAACTTCTGTATCCTGATGGAGTTAAAACATATGAAGAACCAAGATGGCACTGGAATTAGGCGTCTTTTTTCAAGCTGCCATTAGATTTTTGACTGGTCCTATCAAATATTAAGCTAATACTGAGATAGAATTAGAAGATATGTCCAGCATACCTTCTAATTCTATCTTTTTCTCTCATTCTATGCTTCTAAAACTTCATCCCAACTCTTTTAAACTCTCTAACATGACCAGAACTCTACATTCTTCACTCTCTCATTTCATTCTCTATGAACAATATGTTTTGTCTGTGTACCGCACAAGAGAGAATACTTTTCACTGAATGTTCATACATGTGACAGTAATAAATCAAATCAAATCAAGTTATTGTCAGTGTGTTATCCAAAATGGATATTCCAAATATCCATGATGGACTATGGAGAAAAAACTCATTTTAAGCTTGCATCCTAATCACTAGATTTGATTTGAGTTGATTCATTATTGTCACACAGATGGGGAAACAGTGAAAAACATTGTTTCTTGTGGCACTATATAGACAAATCATACCATTCATAGAGGATAAAGGGGAGTACTTTAGCTAGGGTAAATGCGAAGGTAAATGCCAGGGTTATGGGGATAAAGCCTAAGTGGGATTGTGGTCAATTCAGACTCGATGGGCTGAATTACCTCCTTCTGCACAGTAGGATTCTATGGCTCTATGATTCTACAAGAAGGAAAGAATGCAGAATGTAACAATGCGGTTACACGAAAGGTGAAGATCAGCTTAATATTTGATAAGACCATTCAAAAGTCTGATTGGTAGCAGGGAAGAAACTGTTCTTGAATTGGCTGGTATGTGTTTCTGGAATTTTGTAGCTTTTTGCTGACTGCTGCCTCTCAGCACCAGGGACCCAGGTTCAATTCCAGCTTGGGTCACTGTCTGTGTGGAGTCAGCACGTTCTCCCTGTGTCTGCATGGCTTTCCCCCAGGTGCTCTGGCTTCCTCCCACAGTCCAAAAGATGCTCTGGTTAGGTGCTAAATTCTCTCTCATGTACCCAAGTAGGTGCCGAAGAATGGTGACTAGGGGATTTTTATAGTAATTTCATCGCAGTGTTAATGTAAGCCTACTTGTGACCCTGATGAATAAACTTTGAATGTAAATGGAGTCAATAGAAGGGAGGCTGATTAAATTTTGCCTGATTAAGTGAACAATGTTATTAGGTCAAAAGGAATTGATCTTACATGGATAAACTTATAGAGGTCGATAAATTAATGAAGGGCATAGATAAAGTAGATAGTCAACATCTTTTTGCAAAGGTAGGAAAGTCTAAAACTAGAGGGCATAGGGTTAGGGTGAGAAGAGAGAGATACAAAAGGGTCCAAAGGGGCAATTTTTTAACTCAAAGTGTTGAGAGTGTCTGGAACGAGTTGCCAGATAGTAGTAGAGGTGGATACAATTTTGTCTTTTATAAACCATTTAGATAGTTACATGGATAAGATGGGTTTAGAGGGATATAGGTCAATTGTGGACAATTGGAGCTAGCTTAGCAGTAAAAACTGGGTAGTATGGACAAGTTGGGCCAAAGGGTCTATTTCCATGCTGCAAATCTCTGTAACTCTGACCTTATGACCCTATCTCAGTTCGGGAGACCACCTCAAAGATAATTTCAGGATAATTCTTGATGGATTACATTCCACACGCTAGTTTTCTATCTTGCACAAAAGTTTCACAAAATAAATCTTTAATAAGTGACTTCTGCATGCATATTGCTCCTAAACTTGGTTTTAACAGCTCATAACTGAGATGCCTGTAACTTTTGCTAGTGATTTTACAAGATGGCTTTGTTCTGCTTCTCTGGTTAATGTGTCATATAAATTCATTGCCCAGTTATTGCTTCATGCTGTTTGCTTATAAACTCCTCTGTTCGCTCACCACCCAGTGCAAACATGAAAATGTCAGTGCAAAGGATAGAGGCCTCCTCAGCCTTGCAACCAAGGTCTCCACAAACCTCCCATTCTAGGTGATATGGTGGCACTGTGGTTAGCACTGCTGCTTCACAGCACAAGGGACCCAGGTTTGATTCTCGGTTTGGATCACTGTCTGTGTGGAGTTTGCATGTTCTCCCCATGTCTGCGTGGGTTTCCTCCCACATTCTGAAAGATGTGCATTGACCTGAACAGTTGGCGGATTGTGGCGACTAGGGGAATTTCATTGTAACTTCATTGCAGTATTAATGTAAGCCTACTTGTGACACTAATAAATAAACCTTACTAATTTTCTTATACATCCCCAATTTTAATTATTCGACAGCACAATGCACAGTAGGTAGCTCTGCTGCCTCTCAGACTAGGGAACTGGATTCGATTCTGGCCTCGGGTCGCTGTCTTTGTGGAGTCTGCACGTTCTCCCCATTTCTGCGTGGATTTCCTCTGGGTACTCCGGTTTTCTCTCTTACTCCAGAGATGTGCATATTAAATTGACTGGCCATGCTAAATTGGCCCTTATTGTCGAGGAGGCTAACAGGATAAACAGTTGGAGTTACAGGGATAGGGCCTGGGTGGGATTGCTGTTGGTGCAGGCTTGATGGGCTGAATGGCCTCCTTCTGCACTGTACTGATTTGATGATTCTATGAACTGGCAGCCATGCCTTCAGCTGCTTTGGGTCCAGCTTGGAAATTCCCTCCCTAAAACTCTGTGCTTCTAAGTCACTTCTTAAAGCATATCATGACCAAGCTTTTATTAACTTGTCCTCATATCAGTTTATAGAAACTACAAGCAGGAGTAGGCCATTCAGCCCATCAAGCCCGCTCCACCATTCATTCTGATCATGGCCGATCATCACCTTCAATATCTTAATTTCCCCCTTTCCCTCCATATCCCTTGAACCCTTTAGCCCCAAGACCTATATCTGATATCTAATTTCTTCTTCAAATCACACAATGTTTTTGGTTTCAGCTACTTTCTGTGGGAATGAATTCCACACATTCACCACCCTCTGGGTGAAGAAATTTCTTCTCACCTCAGTTCTGAAAGGTTTATGTCTTATCCTCAAACGAATTCTGGACTCCCCCACCATTGGGAGCATTCTTTCTGAATCTACCCTGTCAAACCTTGTTAGAATTTTATAAGTTTCTATGACATCCCTTCTCACGCTTCTAAACTCTAATGAAGACAATCCCAACTGACTTAGTCTGTCCTCATATGAGAGACCTGCTATCCTTGGAATTTAACATCCCCAGTAAACTTTCACTGCACTCCCTCTACAGCAAGGACATCCTTCCTCAGGTAAGGACACCAAAAACTGCACACAATACTCCAGGTGTGGCCTCACCAACGGCCTATACAATTGCAGCTTGATGCTTAATAACACTCCTGTGATGTACCTGGGGTGTTTTGCAACATCAAAGGTGCTATATAAATGTATATTATTGGTATTCAAGACTTCAGCTTGCAGAAAAATCCGCCCAAGACCTTGGTCTCTTTGTAGAAACTTCTAGAATTCCACTGGGCTGTTTTGAGGCTGATCACTTGTAAATGAAAAAAAGAGGAAGGAAAGTTTGTCAAAGCAAACCACTCTTGTGTCTTGCATCAAGTGTAATATCTGGAATTTTCCGGCCGTTGACGCCCGCGCCTCCCCCCCTTCCCCCCACCACCAATCACACCGCGTCCCCCCCCCCCCCGCTCCATATCTCCCCCCACCCCCCCCCCCACCCCCCCCCCACACACACACACACACACACAACAAAATGATGGAGAAGTTGGCACTCGGCCAAATATCTGTTCACTGCAATAGGACTGGAGAATCCTGCTGGCGTAAATGGGCGGAAAACTTTGGCCAATGTCTCAATGAGTGTCCCATTTGTTAGAAAGGGAGAAAGGGATAAATTGAGTCAGCCTAATCTTTGAAAAAAAAGTCTGAGGAACGGGATAAATTTTCATTTAGGATGTCATGGATCCATCAAAGACTGTGTCTGACTAATGACTGGATTTTTTGACGTGGCAACGAGGAAATTGTGAGCAGTTTTGGGCCCCATATCTAAGGAAGGGGGCTCTGGCTTTGGAAAGGACCCAGAGGAGGTTCACAAGGATGGTCCCAGAAATGAAGGATTTGGCTTATGAGGAATGATTAAGGAGTCTGGGTCTGTACTCGATGGAGCTTAGAAGGATGAAGGGGAGATCTAATTGATACTTACAGAATAAAAATCAAGCTGAACAAAAGTACTGGGAGGCCTCTGATAGAGTGGACGCTGAGAGGATGTTTCCATTAGTGGGGGAGACTAGAACTCAAGGGCATAACCTCAGAGTGAAGGGACATTCCTTTCAAACAGGAAAATGGAGGTGAGGAATAAAGAGCACATTGTCTATGTTAGAATGGCAGAACGGACTTGATGGGCCAAGTGACCAGATTCTGCTTTTGATTTTATGAACTTATGAACTTATGAGATGAGGAGGAATTTCTTCAGCCAAAGAGTGGCAAATCAGTGAAACTCATTTCCACAGAAGGCCAAGTCATTGAGTGTCTTTAAGACAGAGATAGATAGGTTCTTGATTAATAAGGGTATCAAGGGTTATGGGGACAGGACAGGAGAATGGGGATGAGAAAAGTATCAGCCAACACTGAATGGTAGAGCAGACTCAGTGTATCAAATGGCCTAATTCTGTTCCTATATCTCATAGTCTTATGGTTGATGAGGCTAACAAGTTGATACAGTCTGTATAGACTTCAGCAAGCCTTTTATAGGTCTTACAGATTGGTCACCAAGGTGAAAGCCCAGGGATCCAAACCAAAATGACAAGCTAATTCAAAATCGACTCCGATGCAGCAAGCAATGTGCATTTGTCAAAGCGTGCTTTCATGATGGGAAAATTGTTTTCAGTGTGATACTACACGGCTCTGTACTTGTTTTTTGTGATATAGATATACCGATGTTTTAGAATGGAATGTAGTGTGCACGATTAAGAAATTTGCAGATGACACAAAGATTTGCTGCATTGTTGATAATGAAGAAGGAGTTTGCAGGAAGATATTAGTGGATGAATCAGGAGGGCAGAAGAATGAACAGCAGAAATTCAATCTGGAGAAGCATCAGGTGGTGCATTTGGGAAGGCTATCAAGGCAAAGGAATGCATGAAACTGGGAAGACATTGAGAAGTGTAAAGAAACAGCGGGATCTTGGAATCCATGTACATGGATCATTGAAGGCACCAGGATAGGTAGATAATATGGTCAGGGAGACATACAAAAAAGAACAAAGAACTGTACAACTCAAGAATAATCCCTTTGGTCCCCCAGGCCTACACTGATCATATTACCCTAACTAGACCAACTGTCTATATCCCTCAATTCTCCGGCTGTTCATGTGTCTATCCAGGTAAGTCTCAAATGTTGCCAACTCATCTGCCTCAACCATCTCACTTGGCAGTGCACTCCAGGCCCCACCGCCATCTGTGTAAAAATCTTCCTTTGCACATCTCCACTGAACCTTTCCCTCCTTACCTTGAACTTGTGCCCCCTTGTAATTGTCATTTCAGGCCTGAGAGAAAGCTTCCAACTGTTTATCTTATCTATGCTCCTCACAATGTTATAAACTTCGATCAGGTTGCCCCTAAGCCTCTGTATTTCCAGAGGGAACAATCCCAGTTTATTCAATCTCTCCTCATCAGTAATATCAGGCAACATCTCTGTAAAACTTTTCTGTACTCCTTCCAAAGCCACCACATTCTCTAGTAGTGAAGTGACGATAATTAGACGCAGTACTCCAAACAAGGTATTTTTCCTTCAGGCATGAAATATAAGAACTGGGAGGCTTTGTTGGGATTTTATAAAACTTTAGCGAAGATGAGAGTACTGTGTACAGTTCTGATCACTACATTGGAGGAGGGATTTGGAGCTGGATTTTACTGGGTGCTATAATCACTCTGCACCCAGCTAAAATTCTGGCCTTGGGCACTATCTATGCAGAGTCTGCACATTCTCCCCATGTCTGCGTGGGTTTCCTCTGCATGCTCTGGTTTCCTCCCACTGTCCAAAAGATGTGCTGGTTAGGTGAATTGGCCATTTTCCCTCAGTGTACCTGAACAAGTGCCAGAGTGTGGCGACTTGGAGATTTTCACAGTAACTTCATCATAGTGTTAATGTAAGCCTACTTGTGTTTGTAAAAAATAAATAAGTACACATTGACTGAGAGCTGTGCCCTCTCTCAGCATCCAAAATGTGAATATTTCTTTTGTTTTTACTATTTGAAGTGGATGGGAGTTGTATTCATGAATAAATGATTTAGCATTGAACTATAGAAGGTCTTGAATGTAGCCCAATCCATCACGCAAACCAGCCTCCCATCCATTGACTGTCTATACTTCCTGCTGCTTTGAAAAGCAGCCAGCATGATTAAGGACCCTACGGATCCAGGACATTCTCTCTTCCGCCTTCTTTCGTTGGGAAAAGGATACAAAAGTCTGAGGTCACATACCGATCGACACAGCTTTTTCCCTGCTGCTGTCAGACTTACCTTGCATTAAGTTGATGTTTCTCTACACCCTAGCTATGATAGTAATATTACATTCTGCATCCTCTCCTTTCCTTCTCTATGAACAGTATGTTTTGTTTGTATAGCACGCAAGAAACAATACTTTTCACTCTATGTTAATAAATGTGACAATAATAAATCAAATCAAGTCAAATCATTAGTTATGGAATATTTGGTGTGTATGAAATGTATTCAATCTTACTCATGGGGTCATGATCAGTGAACAAGCCCGACTTTGACCTGGTGGCCCGCTGAGATAAAGGAGGGCCACTCATGCGACCCATTCACTAGACTAACTTGACCATCACTGCACTAGTTCCTGTATCTCACCATTAAGCACCAGATCATAAACCTAAGATTTCGCCCACTATTTTGCCAGCCGGAGTAGCTCCCTCCCAGTAGTTTTGCCTGAAAACCTTTCCCTCATTTTTTGAGATCCAAGTGTAATTCTCAGGAATGCACTACACAAAGGAAATCCTCCACCTTTCCCAAGAGTGATGCAGAGATGCCGGCGTTGGACTGGGTTGGACACAATAAGAAGTCTCACAAAACTAGGGTAAAGTCCAACAGGTTTATTTGGAATCATGAGCTTTCAGAGCACTGCCCCTACATCAGGTGAGATTTGGGGGATTTTACTGGATGCCATAATCACGGTGATCCCAGCTAGAATTCTTGAGTGATTATTTGTGGAGAAATTGCATGTTCTCCCCATGTCTGTGCGGATTTTCTCCGGGAGCTCCTCTTCCCTCCCACAGTCCGAAAGACTGGTTAGGTGCATTGGTCGCGCTAAATTCTCCCTCAGTGCACGCAAACAGGACTCACCTGATGAAGGATCAGTGCTCCGTAAGCTCGTGTTTCCAAATAAACCTGTTGGATTTTAGCCTGGTGTAGTGAGACTTCTTGCTTCCCCAACAATAGCTGAGCAATTCTGGACCAAGTCATGTTTGACCTCGAAGTCAACACGATAAGACATCTGACGCTGTTACAGTTGTCGATCGCTGAAATCATTGTGCCAACTAATTTATAGTTTTTTTTACAATCTAGCCGATTGAATTACGTTTGGATCCCAGCTGAATTAGATCTAAATGTTTGCATGGCACCTTCTCTCTGGACTGTTACATGTAGCAGATGGTACCAAATAACTGGGGACCATCTTGTACTGTATGGCAGTAACCAGTTGGGATTCGAATCAAGCCATTTACATGAGGCTGGCTTAAATCTGCCATTTTATAACAGCCTGGCTTGAATCAATTTACTCCGCTGCCAGTTCAAAGCTGGCATCGAGAAGCGGGCGTCTGCACTCTGGGCCAACGTGGGTAGCAAACATTTACATGGTACATTTGGAGCAGCTGTAAACTGCGAACAAACCCCCAAACCGACATCTGTTGTGTAAATGGGATATGAGAGACCAGAGCTGCTCGGAAGATTATTAATCAGGCAACCTCCGAGGCACGGCCGTGGGTCCTCGCAGTGTGACTTCGCCAGCTCAGGTTGTGTTGTGTGAGCGGAGTGCGGGGGTGGTGGGGGGTGGTGGGGGGGTGTGGGGAGATGCGGAATGTGAGTGTAGTGCCAATCACATGGCAGCTGCTCCAGTTCAGGGTGACTGCAAAGTCAAGACAACCTTTATCCATTCTCACACTTACTAATGGCCAGTTACAAATAGCACTGGAATGATGTGCCTTTCTGCTGTCTTGATTTGATTTGATTTGATTTATTATTGTCATATGTATTAGTATACAGTGAAAAATATTGCCTCTTGTGTGCTGTACAGGCAAAGCATGCCATTCATAGAGTACATAGGGAGGAAGGAAAGGAGACGGTGCAGAATACAGTGTTACAAAAGTCTGAGGTCACATACCAACTGACACAAGGACATTCTGGGTATGTCAATGCTTGGTACGATTCCTGCTCTGACCAAGACCACAAGAAACTACAAAGGGTTGTGAAAATAGCCCAGTCCATCGCGCAAACCAGCTTCTCATCCATTGACTCCGTCTACACTCCCCATTGCCTCAGGAAAAGCAGCCAGCATAATTAAAGAACCCACGCATCTTCAGGAAAATGATTTTTTTTTCCAAAAATATAACTTCATTCATAAAAAATTTCAAATAAACCATTGCAAAATTGCATGTCTTGAATTGCAAAAACAGTGCAAAATTCAAACTTCCATACAGTTCTATACAAAGTGCAGTCATATCATTTCAAAACTTACAAACGATATACATGCCCCAAAAACTGCCTTGTGCCGCCACTGCTCAGATCGACGACTCTTTCCCAAAAAATATACTTTATTCACAAAAAAAACTCAAAAAATCCTTCAAAATTACATGTCTTTGAATTGCAAACAGTGCAGAACTAAAAAAATGTTTTAAATAGTTCCACACAAATTACAGTCATAACATTTCAAAACTTATAAATGTACACATGCCTCAAAAGTTACTGTGTGCCGTTATTTCTCAGATTGGCACACAGTTATGCAGGCCGAGAGTATTCTGCAGTTTAAGATACAAAAGTCTGAGGTCACGTACCAACTGACTCAAGGACAGCTTCTTCACTGCTGCCAACCAACTCTTGAATGGACCCACCTCGCACTAAGTTGATCTTTCTCCACACTCTAACTATGTTTGTAACACTACATTCTGCACTCCTTCCTTTCCGTTTCGATGAATGGTATGTTTTGTCTGTATAGCGTGCAAGAAACAATACTTTTCACTGCATTCCAATCAATACATCTGACAATGATAAATCAAATCAAATCAAATCAAAATCAGTCATAGCCAGGCTGTAGAGAAAGGTCAATTTAATGCAAGGTAGGTCCATTCAAAAGTGTGATGGCAGCAGGGAAGAAGCTGTTCTCGAGTGGGTTGATACATGCAGACTTTTGTATCTTTTTCCCGATGGAAGAGGATGGAAGAGAGAATGTCGGGAGGTACGTGTAGTTTTGATTATGCTGGCTGCTTCCGGGAAGTGTAGACAGAGTCAATGGCTGGGAGGCTGGTCTGCGTGATGGACAAGGCTAGGTTCACAACCCTTTATAATTTCTTGCGGAGTTGGTCAGGGCAGGAGCCATACCAAGCTGTGATACAACATAAAAGGATGCTCTCTATGGTGCATCCGTAAAAATTGATGGAGAGGCTTGAATTTCCTTAGTCTCCTGGGAAAGTAGAGGGCGGTTTAACTGTAGTGTCAGTGTGGAGGGACCAGGACCAGTTCTTGTTGATCTGGGCACCTAGAAACTTGAAGCTCTCGAACATTTCCATTTCATCCCTAATGATGTAGATGGGAGCATGTTATCCACTCTGCTTCCTAAAGTCAATGATTATCTCCTTCATTTGATGGATATTAAGGGACAGATTGTTGTTGTTGCACCAGTTCACTCTTTCCTGTAATTTGTCTCATCATTGTTTGCGATCTGACGCACTAGAGTGACCTGGGAAGAAGGCATGTTCCAGAGAGGGAAGGGATCTACAGGCAGAGGAAGATTGAACATCCCAATCCATGCATTGTTCCCACTGGCAGGTGAAACTAGAACTATGGGGCATGGCCTCAAAATAAGAGGGAGCAGATTTAGGACTGAGTTGAAGAGGAAATTTTTCACAAAGCATTGTGAATCTGTGGAATTCCCTTTCCAGTGAAGCAGTTGAGGCTACTTCATTGAATATTTTTAAGGCAAGGATAAATAAATTTTCGTACAGTAAAAAAATTAAGAATCACGGTGAGCGAGCAAGTAAGTGAAGCTGAGTTCACAAAAAGATCAGCCATGATCTTATTGAATGGCAGAGCAGGCTCGAGGGATCAGATGGACAACTCCTGCTCCCAGTTCTTATGTAAGGAGAAAATTATGCCTTATTTTGATTACGCCAAATATACAAACCAGTTATAAAAGCTGACCATTTAGGTATCAGTAAGCAATAGTGCTGGAGTACAGAGTGAAGCACTCTAACATGGTATGGAAGGTAACGGCCTGTAAAGAGGAACTGGAGTGGTTCAAACAATTTAGATCTAATCACAAAACACTCTTCCCAAACCGAATTTACAGTGCTAATTAATTGTTGTCACTTCATCGACACAAGAGGTGGCAGAGTCAGCTCTGCTGACAGCCTCTGCTTGATACCTGAGATTGGTAGCTCAATACATGGCGAATTGTCGATGTGACTCATTATCCTACCTCTACCCGTGCATGGAATTCTTCTGCGCAAAAGTGAAAAACACATTTGTGTCTCATTCGCTACTCGCTGAAGTGAAGTAATGAGAAGCCTGGTTCCTTTTGGATTGATTTTTAACTGGATAGAAATTTGCCACTACCTCTCTCGTTTAACTTTTTGCCATTACTCTGTATGCTTTGATTTTGATTTGATTTATTATTTTCACATGTATCAGTGTGCAATAAAACATATTGTTTCTTGTACGCTACACAGACAAAGCATATATACAGTGAAAAGTATTGCTTCTTGTGCACGATACAGACAAAACATACCATTCACAGAGAAGGAAAGGATAGGGAGCAGAACGTTATGTTACAGTCATAGCTAGGGTAGAGAGAAAGATCAACTTAGTGTGAGGTAGATCCATTTAAAAGTCTGATGGTAGTAGGGAAGAAGCTGTTCTCAAGTCATTCAATATGTGACCTCAGACTTTTGTATCTTTTTCCCAATGGAAGAAGGTGGAAGAGAAAATGTTCAAGGTGTGTGGGTTCCTTAATTATGCTGGCTGCTTTATTGAAGTAGCAGGAGGTGTAGACGGAAGGTGGTTTGTGTGATAGACTGAGCATCATTCACGATCCTTTGCAGTTTCTTGCTGTCTTGGGCAGTGCAGGAGCCATTCCATGTGATATAACCAGAAAGAATTTTTTCTATGCTGCATCTATAAAAGTTGGTGAGATTTGTCGCGGACATGCCACATTTCCTTAGTCTTCTGAGAAAGTAGAGTTGTTGGTGGGCTTTCTTAACTATAGTGTAGGCATGGGGGGGGATCCAGGACACCTAAAAAACTTAAAGCTCTCAACAATTTCTATTTTATCCCCGTTAATGTAGATAGGGGCATGTCCTCAATTATGCTTCCTGAAGACAATGACAATCTCATTTGTTTTGTTGACATTGAGGGAGAGATTATTGTAGCCGCGCCAGTTCACCAGATTCTCTATCTCATTCTTTTTACTCCGTCTCATCATTGTTTGAAATCCAACCCCCTATGATGGTGCCATCAGCAAACTTGAAAATCGAGTTGGAGGGGAATTCATGGGCATCGCTGGCAAGGGCAGCATTTTGTTGCCCATCCTTCACTGCCCTTGATTTGAATGGCTTGTTAAGCCATTTCAGAGAGCAGTTAAGAATCAACCACATTGCTGTGGCTCCGGAGTCACATGTAGGCCAGACCAGTTAAGGATGGCAGATTTCCTTGCTTAGTGAACCAGATGGGCTTTGACAATGAGGTGCATCAAATCATGAGGGGCATAGAATGCAGATTGGACAGGATTTTCCTGCCACGCTAACTCCAAGACCAGAAAATCCCACTCATGGTCCAGGGGCATTTGCACAGTCCATGTCCCACCCATTACGATTCCCATGGGGAAAACTCCTACCATAGTCTTTTCCCCAGGCAAGGGGAATTGAAAACTAAAGGGAATAGATTTAAGGTGAGAGGGGAAAGATTTAAAAGGGACCTGAGGAGCACACAGAGAGTGGTGCACATATGGAATGAACTGCCAAGGAAATTGTTGAGGTAGGTTCAATAGCAACATTTAAAAAGCATTTAGATAAATACATGGATGGGAAAGGATAAGAAGAAAATGGGCCAACTGCAGGCGATTGTCACCAGCTGGGAGGGCACTCGGGTCAACATGGATTAATTGGGCCACAGGACCTGTTTCTGTGCTGTGTTAGATAGATAAAGTGCCTAACCCTGTACCAAGATTTGTAGGTTAGATGGATTGACGGGGTAAATAATTGGGCTTATGGGAATGGTTTCTGGCTGGGATGCTCTGTCAGCGAATTTATGTCAACTCAATAGCCAAATGGCCTCCTTCGGTACAGTACAAACTCTATGCACTAGGACGTCCAGATCCCTCTGCACCTCAAATCTCTGCAATACCATAGAATCGCAAAGTCCCTACAATGCAGAAGGAGGCATTTCGGCAAATTAGTCTGCAATAACTCTCCAACAGAATATCCCAATCAGGCCTTTTTCTCGTCAATTGATGTATTTTTCCTGCAAAGCCCCATAATCTGCACATCTTGGCACACTAAGGAACAATTTAGTAACATAAGGATTAAAAGCAAGAGTGGGCTTTGCAATCCTTTGAGCCCTCTGCCATTCGATATAATCACGGCTGATTTCCATCCTGACTTCACTTCCCTGGCTTTTCCCCGTAGCTCTTTATCTCGCTTTTCATCAACTATTTATCTCTCTCTTTCTTGAACCTATTGATTAATTCTGCATCTACTGCACTCTGAGGCAGTGAGTTCCATAGATTCACAACTCTATGAGAGAAGTAGCTGCTTCTTATCTCTATCTTGAAACTCTTCCCCTCTTACTCTACAATAATGTCCTCTTGTCTTAGACTGTTTTGGTTTACATTTACTTTATCAATCCTGTTGAGTATTTTAGACATCTCAATCAAATCTTCCCTAATTCTTCTATTCTCCACCAAGCACAAACCCAAGTTACTCAACCGCTCCTTATACAACAGTCCCTTCAGACCTGGAAACAATCTAGTAAATATCTTCTGAACTGCCTCAGGCCAGCACATCCTTCCTCAAAGATGATCAAAACTGAACACAATAGTCCAAATGTGGTCTCACCAATGCCTTATAAAATTGAACTAACACTTTTCTGCTTTTATACTCTATACTCTTTGCAATAAATGCCAAAATTCCATTTGCCTCTCTTATAACACGTACATGCTCACTTTCTGAGACTCATGCACAAAGATACCCAGATCCCTCTACACAGACACCTTTTGAATCTGTTTCCCATTTAAATAGTAATTTGACTTTTTAGTTTTCCAACCAAAATGGGTAATCTCGCATTTATGCACATTAAACTGCGACTGCCAAATTCTGGCCCATTCCTTTAGCCTAGCAATATCCATTTGTAAACTTGTTAACCCCTTATCACAACTTGTTTTCCCATTTATTTTCGTGTCGTCAGCATGTTTCGCTATGTTACTCTCTGTCCCTGTTTGTAGGTCATTGATATAGATTGTGGTCCAAGAACTGAAGCCTGCAGGACCCCACTACTTACAGATCGCCAACTGAAGAAGAACCATTTCTCCCAATCCTCTGTTTTCTATCAGTCAACTAATCCTCAATCCAAGCCACTACTCTATCATCAACCTCTTGCGATCTAAACTTCTGGATCAGTTTCTTGTGTAGCACCTTAGCAAAGGTCATTTGGAAGTCGAAATAGATCACAACCACAGGATCCTCACTATCTATCTTGCTGGTTACATCCTCAAAGAACTTTGGCAAGTTTATCAAACAGGACTTCCCCTCACAAAACCATGCCGACACTGCTAAATCGAGCTTTTCTTTTCCAGATGCTCAGTCACCCCCCTCCTTAACAATTGACTCGAGCAACTTTCCCAGCACAGAGGTCAAGCTGACTGGTCTATAATTTCCCACATTTTGCCTCTCCTTTCTTGAAAAATATGGTCCAATCCATCTAACCAGCACACCTTCGGACTGTGGGAGGAAAACGGAGCATGCGGAGGAAACCCATGCAGACAGGGGCAGAACATGCAGACTCTGCACAGATAGTGAGCCAAGGCTGCAATTAAGCCCAGGTCCTGGGCAGCAGTGCTAACCATGCCGATGCATCAGAGGAGGTCTTATGTTGCGTTTGGTAGCGTCTCTACTTCTGAGCCAGAAGTTTGAGTTCAAATCCAATTCCTGCCAAAGAAGCAGTGTTTAGGAGAGACCCATGACCAGCCATGTTTGCTGTGATAACCCTCCTAGTAGTCTCCCCTAGCGAAAATAAGTGATAAAGAAGAGGGTGATATGTCTGAATCACATCTCTCCAGATGTGGGAGGGTTTTTCTCAATCATAGATAAAATAATAACTAGATACCAGTCTGCAATGCTACATTGTCATTAACATGTGAGTTATGGATTGCTAAAACTCTATCCACTCACTCAGTCAGAAGATTGTGGGCTCAAGCCTTCCATCCCCACGTGACCCCATATTACCTGAGTCAAGCTGACAGTCCGGTGAAGTACTGCTGGAGTGCTCGACTGCCAGAGATGCTGCCTTCGGATAAGACATTACACACAGGAACAAACAAAGGACAAAGGAAAATACAACACAGGAACAGGCCCTTCGGCCCTTCAAGCCTGCACCAACCATGATTACTGCCAAAACTAAAACCATATGCACTTATGGAATCTGTATCCTTCCATTCTCATTCTATTCATGTATTTGTCTCGTTGCCCCTTAGATGCCACGATCATACCTGCTCCCACCACCTCCCAAGAAGCACGTTCCAGACCTTCTATGTAAAAAACTTGCCTCGCACATCTCCTCTAAACTTTTCCCCATGCATCTTAAACCTGTGTCCCCTGGTACTTGGCTTTTGTACCCTAGGAAAGAGCATCTGACTATCCACTCAAACATCAAAACTGGAAGCAGAAGGAGGCCATTTGGCCCTTCAAGCCTGCTCTATCATTCATTATGATCATGGCTGATCATCAAACTAAACATCCTGATCCCCCATTCCTCCCATACCTCTTGATCCCTTTAATCCCTCGTCTAATTTCTTCTTGAAGTCACACAACCAAGATATCTGTCCTCTACACTGGATCTAAAATATTGCACATTATTTTTCTGGAGGGAAAGAAACAATATTTATTCATGGGATAATGGCATCGTTGGCTGCCCAGCATTTATTGCCTATTCATAGTTGCCAGGGGGCAGTTGAGAGCGAACTGCTGTGGCTCTGGAATCAGGTGGAGGTCAAACCAGGTAAGGACAGCAGATTTCCTTCTCTAAAGGACGTTAGTGAACCAGATGGGTTTCTTTTTCAAAAATAGTTTTATAGATCATCAGCAAATTATTAATTCCAGATTTTGTTATATTGAATTACAGATTCCACCACGGCGGGATTTGAACCCAGGTCCCCCCAGCATTAGCTAGATTAGTAGTCCAGTGGTAACACCACTGGGCCATCACCTCCCACCCGATCAAAAGGGAATCAGGTTCAGATCTCCAAATCTGGAGCCACATAATCTCAATGAAAGTGAAGATCAGCGTGGGTTGATTGAGGTGAGACCCCAGCACCCTGAATGGTGGACCCGCCACTGGCTCATTTTACCCGTTCTAGTGGGGAGGTGGAGTAGGCACCTACGTGTTGGCATCCAAAAGGTGGTGAACATTGCCTGGGCATGGCAGAGCAAGGAGAACTCTATTGGAGGTCAGTAGTGGTCCCAACAGGCAAATCAATAGCTGGACCTTGATATGAAGTTGAAAGATTAACTGAACAACTGAGGAGCTGGTACTGTCCAAAGTTTCCCTCAGGATAGCTGTTGCTTGTCCACAAGCTGTTTTACCCAATAAAGCGAAGAAGAATAAGCCTTGGTGAGGGGAGGATTTTCTGGCCATGTTCGCCCCAAGCCTGGAAAATCCCGTCCAAGGTCAATGGACCGTTACATGGTCTATTCCCACCCGTCTGTGGCGGGCAAAACTGCAAAATTCTGCTATCAATGTGCAAACCAATACTTGAGTGGCACGGTGGCACAGTGGTTCACACTGCTGCTTCACAGCTCCAAGGACCTGGATTCGATTCCTGGCTTGGGTCTGTGTGGAGTTTGCACATTCTCCTAGTGTCTGTGTGGGTTTCCTCCGGGTGCTCCAGTTTCCTCCCACCGTCCAAAGATGAATGGGTTAGATTGATTGGCCATGTAAAATTGCTCCTTAGTGTCCTGAGGTTTATAGGTTAGAGGGAGTAGCGGGTAAAACATAGAACATAGAACATAGAACAATACAGCACAGAACAGGCCCTTCGGCCTTCGATGTTGTGCCGACCAAAATAAAAAGCAATGCCCCTCCTAACTAAACCATCCCTTCTCTCCATATACTTATCAACTAACCTCTTAAACGCCACCAAACTTGGCGCATCTACACAGCTGCAGGCAGGGCATTCCACTCCCTAATCACTCTTTGAGTAAAGAACTACCTCTGATATCCGTCCTATAACTCATACCCCTTAATTTAAAGCTGTGTCCCCTCGTGCTAGTTTCTCCATCCTAGGAAAAAGGCTATCACTGTCCACCCTATCAAACCTCTAATCATCTTATATGCTTCAATAAGATCCCCTCTTAGCCGCCTCCTTTCTAACGAAAACAACCTCAAATCCTTCACCTCTCTTCATAGGACCTGCCCTCCATACCAGCAACATCCTGTAAACCTCCTCTGTACCCTCTCCAATGCCTCCACATCTTTCTTATAATGTGGGACCAGAACTGCACACAATACTCCAATGCGGCCGCACTAGAGTTTTGTACAGTGCAACATGATGCTGCGGCTCCTAAATTCAATCCCCCTACCAATAAAAGCTAAGACTCCATAGCCTTCTTAACAACTTTATCCACTTGACTGCCTACTTTCAGGATCTATTGACACATACACCAAGATCCTTCTGTTCCTCAACACTATTAAGAGCCCTACCATTAGCCCTATACTCTACACATTTATTGTTCCTGCCAAAGTGCATTACCTCACACTTTTCCACATCGGTGCAGACTTGATGGGTCGAATGGCCTCTTTCTGTACTGTAGGTTCTATGGTTCATTCTCACTTAAAAGTACGTAGATAAAAGTAATTGATCATGGATGCTGGAATCTGAAACAGCAAATGATGGAGAAACCCTACAGGTTTGATAGCATCTGTGGAGAGAGAACAGAGCTGTATTTCCTAATCTGGATGACTCTTTGCTCTTATATCAATTAGATGGTTGGCATTAGTATTAACTTTGGATATCACAATGATTAGCAAGATACAAAAAATTTAATGGCCAGTCCTGTTGGAGGCCACTATTAGAATCACAGAACCATAGAGGTTTACAGCATAGGCACAGGCCCTTCAGCCCAACTTATCCATGCCACCCAGTTTTTACCACAAAGTTAGCCCCAGTTGCCCATATTTGACCCATATCCATCTATAACCATTTTACCCAAGTATCTCCCTAAATGCATAATTGTACCTGCCTCTACTACTACCTCTGACAGCTTGTCCCAGGAACTCAACATCCTCTGAGGGCATCTGGATGCCTTTGGACCCTTTTGCATCTTTTCCCTTCTACCTAAGCCCTTTAGACTTCCCTATCTTTGGGAAAAAATATTGATTACCTTGCTGATCTATGCCCCTCATTATGTTATAGATCCCTATAAGATCACTCCTCAGCCTCCTATGCTCCAGGGAATAAAGTCTCAGTCTATCCCACGTCTCCTTATAACTCAAAGCACCAAGTCCCAGTAAAATCATTTTTGCACTCTTTCTAGGTTAATAACATCCTTTCTATAAGAGGGTGACCAGAACTGTTCACAGTATTCCAAGTGTGGCCTCACCGAAGTCTTGTACAACTTCAACAAGATGTCCCAAGTCCTGGATTCAATGTTCTGACCAATGAAACCAAGTATGCCAAATATCTTCTTCACCATCCTGTCCATTTGTGATTCCATTTTCAAGGAGTTTTGATCCTGTATCCCTATATCTGTTTGTTCTCCCCCATTAACTGAGACGGTCCTGCCCCGATTTGATCTACCAAAATCCATCACTTCGCATTTGTCGAAATTAAACTCCATCTGCCATTCATCAGTCCACTGGCCCAATTGATCAAGATATTGAATCTGGAGAGCTTTGACCAACTGGGGACAGAATCCCATTACCAGAGGGTACAATAAGAAGTTTCACAGCACCTGGTTAAAGTCCAACAGGTTTATTTGGAATCACGAGCTTTCGGAGTGCTGCTCCTTCATCTGGTGAGTGACTCACCTGGTTGGCATGGGCAAGTTGAGTCTTGATTTGATTTGATTGTCACATGTATTAGTATATAGTGAAAAGTATTTTTTATTGCGTGCTATACAGACAAAGCATGCTGTACGTAGAAGAGGAAAAGAGAGAGTGTAGAATGTAGTGTTACAGACATAACTGGTGCAGAGGAAGATTAGCGTGTGGTACGTCCATTGAGAAGTCTAATGGCAGCATGTTAGACAGGCTTCTTCTAGGGAAGAAGCTATTCTTGAGTCCGTTGGTACCCGACCTCAGGCCTGTTTCCATGCTACACATCTCTATCACCCTACGGGCGTAATTTTCCAGTCCCATCCGCTGCGAGAATTGTAGCAAGTGTGGAGCAGGCCGTACTGAAGTCCCGTTGGCCTCCAATCTTGGGGCGGACGCAGCCTGGGAAATCCCACCCACCAGACCTTTCTCTCGCTGTCCGAACCAGGCCAAGACTTTGATAAAACGGTGGGGGGGGGAGGAGGGGTGTCAGAATTTGGTGTAATTGTAGGTGATGCCAGCACGGCAGTCATCTCTCTGCTGATAACCCAGCCAGCTTGCTTGTTGTTTATCGAGCCGCGGGCAATTTGTTGACAAGGTCTATTCCAGTAAATTGTGTTTAGACAACAGTATATTTCATTCAGCTCGGCTGCACCGACTAGACCAAGGTCAGTTTTATATTCTGTTGAAATCATAAAATGACACTCGAGATAAACAGAGTGTTTACTCTCTCCGTGTGAGCTGGAGCAGATATGTAAATTTATCCTCCTGCTTTCATCAAATTTGCATTCGGCCCTCTTAACCAAACACTACGGGGCTCCAAATCAAACAACTTTTAATGACGGCCACCCAATTATGACCCGCTTGCCGTATCAGGAAGTGAAACAGCAATTTAGATTCAAATACAAAGTGCTTGCTGGAGTAGGCATTGTCACTCAGTTAAGCAATAATTGGATAAACTTTTTTTTTGTGTGTGCGCGCCCGTGGAAATGAATGTGTTTTGATGATGTAGTGCCGCTTCCCGATTATACTGCACCTCCCCCCCTCCGCTCCCCTCTCTACTCATTGGCTTAATTTACTTTTATCTTCCTGAAACAGACCTCATTCACCTGCCACCTCCCGATGTGGCTGAGGTCCCTTTTCCCATTACACAGGGGTCCGTATCTCCAATCCGCGGGGGTATCTATCCAGCTCATCATCCTTAAAAGATCTCTCGGCCTTTTTCTTCCCCCCTCTGTGTGTGTGTGTGTGTCTGCGTGTTTAAAAAGCTGTAAAGCCCTTCGCAAAGTTGCCACATTTGCATTTAAATGGCTGATGTTCCCCGGTGGTGCCCTAATCTTCCCGAGTAAGCTCCAGAAAGTGTGCGTTTTTTTTCTCTCTCTCTCTTTGACATCAACTCTAATGGAACAGCCTCTGCAAACAACTTGCAAGTTATGTGGCTGAACCCGTCTCATTTTGACTCTGACCTTTCTCATCAAAGCAAGAGGAAGGGGGGGGGGGCGGTAGTTCGGAGAGGAGGGAGAGGAGGGGGCAGAGGGGAGGGGGCAGAGAAGGGGGAATCAGAGGAGAGAGGACAGAGGAGGAGGCAGAGGAGTGGGACAGAAGAGGGCAGAGGAACGGAGAGGAGGGGACAAAGGAGAGACCATAGGATGTGCGCAGAGGAAAGTGGGGAAGAGGAGGGGGGAATAGAGGAGGGGATCAGAGGGCGGTAGAGGAAATTGAGAGGAAGGGGCAGAGGGCTGCTGGGGCAGGGGAGGCAGAGAAGGGGGCAGAGGGGTGGAGGCAGAGGAGGCAGAGAAAGGGGAGGGGAGGAGACGGTGGGGTGTTATAAGGAAGGATGCGGAAAAGTGGGGAAGAGGAGGGGGAGTGGAGCAGGGGATCAGAGGGGGTAGAGGAAAGGGAGAACAGGGGCAATGAAGGGGGGGCAGTGAGGGGGAGGACAAAGGAGATAACAGAGGGGAGAGAAGGGGAGAGGAGGGAAGCAAAGGAGGAGGCACAGTCGGGGACAGAGCAGGGGCAGAGGAGTGAGATAGAGGGGCAGAGGAGTGAGACAGAGGGGGCAGAGGAGTGAGACAGGGGGGCAGAGGAAAGGGGCAAAGATGTTGGGAAGAAAGGAAGGGCAGAGGGGGGGGGCGCAAGAGTGGGCAGAGGAAGGGGAAAGGAGGGGATTGATGGGACAGAGGAAGGGGGCAAAGGAGTTGAAGGGGAGAGGCAGAAGAATGGGGGGGGCAGAAGAGTGGGGGTGAGCAGAGGATCCAAGGGATGAGAGTAGTGAAGGAGATGCAATTTTAGATTACTACTTTAACTGACACTTGATTTCAAAGAAAAAAGAATTGATAAAAAGTCTGCGCTGTGAAGGAATTTGGAGTCTTATTCGCAAGGTTAAGAAACCCATAATCGAAATGAGCAAGCCTCACTTGTATACATAGACAGTGCGCTCCCAAGACCAGGGTCTGGGCCAGTTTCGGGGGAGCGAGAGGGAGTGTGGAGGAGGTTGGGGGGGGTGGGGAGGGTGGGGAAGAGCTAAAATTATATTAAAAAAGAAATATTTATCCTCCCTCTTTTGTTTGCCCCGCGGTGTCTGGGATAACTCACGTCTTTCTCCGCCGTGTTGTCCTTTCTCAGGAACAAAAGCCTTTGAAAAGTTAACAAGTTCAGGGCGAGTCGAGTGACAAAGCGGAGGAAACAATGGAAGGAAGGTGGCAGGAGGAGTGGGGGTGGGGCGGAGGAATGGCAGGAGGGGTATGTGTGTTGAGGCGGGGGGTGGGGGGGAGGTGGGATGTCTTCCTTTGGAGGCACCTCTTCCTGAGAGAATGGGGGGAAATAAGAGCGGAGGCCGGAATCCCTTGCTAGGAAACTGAAGTCCCAGCATTCGGAATGCCGGGCCCATTAAATGGATTGTCCCGCGGGTTCCAGCCCGCATAACTCATCGCACAGATACACGGGAGGGCGTCTATCCCCGTACTGCAACCCCCCTCTATCTCTGCGACTTGAGTTAAATTTAAAAGTGGGAAAAAACGGGAGCTGAGTTTCCAGTCTTATTGTGACTGTCAAATGGCTATCTAATTGTGGCAGCGATTTTCCCCCCCCCCCGAATTGATATCTCGCCTATGAGACCTGCAGCCTTGTGAGTGCTCTCTGCCATTCACCCAGGCAAAGGGATGCCACACACATTCTGTTTGTTCAACCAGAGCAAACAGATTGTAAACTTGCTGATAATTTCTGTACTGACAATGTCATTTACAGCTGTCAGCCCTTTGTCCACCCCTGTTTGCTTTATTCAAATATGAACCAAGTGGACCTCCCTCCTCTCGCCTTCTTCTGCATTAAATTCGCATCAATTCACTCCCGTTTGGTTCTTATCTGCAATTCATTGGAGGCCAATCATCTGCTTCAATGCTTTGGTGTTGCCATGGAGGTGGAGAGTCGGGTCAGAGATGAATGAGAGCTCTCTCTGTCAGCTTAAGGTCCGGAGATCTTTGCGTTGCCCTGACACAATCCCTCCACCTCCCCCGGCTTTCTCTCTGATGCCGTTCCGGAGTGTTCACTTTGATTGCTAAACGCTCCATCAGCGACTTGGCTCCTCTTGGGCAAGCTGCACACAAAATGGCTACCTGGGCCGCGTGCTTTCCAACAAGGAAGCCATTCGGCCCATCGAGTCTGCACCCACCACAGGCCCTATCCCCCGTAGCCCCACATATTTACTTTGCCAGTCACCCCCCCCCGAAACTAAGGGTCAATTTAGCATGGCCAATCCACCTGACCCGCACATCTTTAGACTGTGGGAGGAAAGGGGAGCACCCAGGGAAAACCCAAGAGGAGAATGTGCAGACTCCACAGAGACGGCGACCTAAGGCTGGAAGTGACCCTGGGTCCCTGATGCTGTGAGGCAGCAGTGCTAACCACTGTGCCACCGTGCCATCCTTTATGTGCCTTTGTATGCTCTGTTTGTGGTCAGAACTCCCCAGTCACCTGACGAAGGGGCTAGGGCCTCAAAAGCTAGTGGCGTTTGCCACCAAATAAAGCTGTTGGACTTTAACCTGGTGCTGTGAGACTTCTTTATTATCTTTCATTTCGGTCACAGAAGCTCTTGACATTGTTCACAGTTTTCCCCAGAAATTCAATGTCCCCTTACCTCCTCCCCCTCCACCGCCCCACCCCCCCCCCCCCCCAAACCCCCCCCCCCCCCATGCCTCCCGCACGACTGTTTTCCAGGAAGTTTAGAAATAATCACAGAATCACACATTGCAGAAGAGGCCCTTCGGCCCATTCAGCTTGCATCTAGCCTACCTAACTTGTCCCGTAGCCTTCAATGTTATGGCGTGCCAAGTACTCATCCAGGTACTTTTTAAAGGATTTTCGGCAACCTGCCTCTACCACCCTCCCAGGCAGTGCATTCCAAACTGTCTCCTTATTACCTAAATGGACAAATTATTATTTATAATCTATATGGAAAGCAGATTCAAAACACATTTGGGTAGAGGGATCTGGGTGTCTCTGTACATAAAAAAAAACAAAGAAAAGTACTGCAGGAACAGGCCCTTCGGCTCTAACTAAACTAAAAGAAAAGCTTCTGATCTTACACGGTTCATATCCTTCTATTCCCTCCTTATTCATTTACACATTCAGATGGGTTCATGAATTGCAGGAAAATCAGTACTCGAGGACAGTATGGAATATAAAAGGCAGGGAGAATGTTGACGTTTATTGGAGTGTTAAAGTAGAGAAGTGTTGTTGCAATTGTATAGAGCATTGGTGAGATCACATCTGGAATATTGCGTCCGATTTTAGTCTCCTTATTTGAGGTGGAATTGGAGGCAGTTCAGAGGAGCTTCACCAGATTGATTCCAGGGATGAAAAGCTTGACGCATGAGGAAAGATTAAACAGTTTGGGCTTGTACTCGCTGGAGTTTAGAAAGATGAGAGGGGATCTGATCAAGGAATGTAAAATACTAAAAGCGTTTGATGGAGTAAATGTAGACTAAATGTTTCCTCTTGTGGGGCAATCTAGAAAACAGGAGGTCATAGGTATGGGTGAGAGGCAGTAGATTTAAAACTGAGGTGAGAAGGGACTACTTCTCGCAGAGGGTGGTGAATTTGTGGAACTTGCTGCCCTAGTGAAGCAGAGTCTAAATCCTTGAATAGTTTCAAGTAGATGGATATATTTCTAATAAAAAAAAGAGATGAAGGGATATGGGAACAGGGAGGGAGGTGGATATGAAACCAGGGAGAAATCAGCTATGATCTGATTGAACGGCAGAGCAAGCTCAAATTTGCCTACTTCTGTTCCTAATTCCTATGTTCCTATGTCACCACCTTCTAGGTAAGAAATTTTTCCTCATATCCTCTTCTAAACCTTCTGACCCTCACCTTGTATCATGTCGCCTTGTGATAGACCCTTCAACTAAAGGAGATAGTTGCTCCCTATCCACACTGTCCATTCCCTCATAATCACACACGTTGTGGAAGAATCTCCCATTGTTCAGATGGCGGGGTCAACAGCAGTTCAAATGAAAATGTCCGTCTATGAAAGTGAAGGTGTTACTGGTTGGGGTGTGGCACTTCTACACATAACAAACATCCAAGCATACGAATTGGGAGCAGGAGCAGGCCATCCAGCCCCTGTTCCACCATTCAATGTGATCACGGTTGATTTGATAGTAACTTCAAATCCTCATCTCTCCTTTCCCAGATAAACTTTCACTCCCTTTCTAACCAATAATTCATCCACCTCAGCCTTAAGGATATTCAAAGACTCTGCTTCCTTTAAGGAAGAGAGTCGAAGAACCTCGCGATCGTCTGAGGGAAAAAAATGACCCTCATCTCTGTTTAGATGGGTGACCGTCTCATTGGCACCAAGGCCAGATTTTAGCCCACACCTCCCGTCACAATGTTGTAGGTTCAAAACCCCTCAAGACGCAAAACTCTATCTTGACAGTACAGAGGGAATGCTGCACCGTTAGCTTTTGGCTGTTCTCCAAATTTTCCTATCCCACCTGTAGTGATGTCTGTCTCTGGTAGGACTGGAAAATCCCAAACCAAATATTTATTAACTACTCATGACTATATACATGTACACTGGATGTGGTCTAAACTAGAAGCCGTTCCATGCTTGCCTCAACACACATCTCTGTCAGTACAAGATGTGCTCTCTAGATTCAGGTCATGTATTCTTTTGCATCACAGTATTAGAATATTGTATTTTGCCATTAATCTGGAATTATAAATACAGCATTTTTATTCATATTAATGCACAATATTCATTTTCATATTTAGTTATAGGAGTTGGCTCCCACGATATTACTTACACATAGAAGGTGGTGCTGTACCCAGTCTCATATTACTTGCCACTTATTAGCCCAAGTCCAAGAGATGGCACAATGGCACAGTGTCTAGCACTGCTGCCTCACAGTGCCAGGGACCCACATGCGATTCCTGGCTTGGGTCACTGCCTGTGCTGAGTTTGTACCTTCTTCCCGTGTCTGCATGGGTTTCCTCTGAGTGCTCCAATTTCCTCCTACAGTCCGGAATGTGTGCTGGTTGGGTGCATTGGCTGTGCTAAATTCTCCCTCAGTGTACCTGAAGAGACGCCAGAGTGTGGCAACTAGGGGATTTTCACAGTAACTTCATTGCAGTGTTAATGTAAGCCTACTTGTGACATTAACAAAAATAATTAATAATTAAGCTTGGATCTTGCATCTTGGTCATGCTGCTTTTGGGCATGAACTGCTTCAGTATCTGAAGAGTCGCAAATAGTGTTGAATATTGTGTGTAGTACTCAGACAACATCCCTACTTCCAATCTTATGATGGAGATCTTACGATCTTACTGATAAAGAATCTGGAAATGGTTGGACCAAGGACACTACCCCGTTGTGATGTCCTGGAGCTGAGATAATTGACCTCCAGCCACCAGGACCATCTTCCATGGAGACAGGTGCGACTCCAGCAAGCGAAGAGTTTCCTCCCGATTCCCTTTGATATAAGGTTTGCTCGGGTTGCTTGATGCCATACACTCAGTCACTTTTTGTCTTGATGTCAAAAGCAATCACTCTCACCCTCCTTTGGACTGCAGTGTTTCCAAAAGTTCCAGATTATGGTGGAAATTGTCACCCTCGGCTGGGATTTTCCAGTCCCGCTGCAGTGAGTGGAGTTTTGGCTGAGCGTCAAATTCTCCATGCTCGCTGGCAGCGGCTGCTGGACATGCGAGATGAAAGAATTCATGCCAATGTTTCCCATTCTCTTTATATAACGGCTTTCCAAATTTGGTTTGATTTGATTTATTATTCTCACATGTATTGGAATGCAGTGAAAAGTATTATTTCTTGTGCACTGTACAGACAAAGCATGCCATTCATAGAGTACATAGGGGAAAAGGAAAAGCGAGAGTGCAGAATATAGTATTGCAGTCACAGCTAGGGTGCAGAGAAAGAGCAGCTCAATATAAGGTAGGTCCTTTCAAAAGTCTGACAGCAGCAGGGAAGAAACTGTTCTTGAGCTGTACGTGATCTCAGACTTTTATATCTTTTTCCTGACGGAAAACAGTGGAAGAAAGTATGTCCTAGTGCTTGGGCTCCTTGATTATGCTGGTTGCTTTCCCGAGGCAGCAGGAACTGTAGATGGAGTCAATGGCTGGTTTTCATGATGAACTGGGCTTTGTTCGCAACTCTTTGTAGTTTTCTATGGTCTTGTCAGAGCAGGAGCCATACCAAGCTATGATACATCCAGAAAGGATTGTACATCTACCTAACTATTCAAAAAATAGAGAACCAATAAATTATATCAAAGAATATAATTGAATCTTGCCCACTACATTGATTACATAAGTTCTGCTTATAATCATCTGGTAATTGTTACTGGAATGTATAGTATTACATATTGTGAACGATATTACACACCATAATGTGTGTATCTTCCTGTATGTACTCTGAAAAATGTATAATAATGAGAATGTACAATCAGTATTAGAATATTATACTTTTTTCTTAATCTGTAATACAATATTTTTACTTATTCTAATGCACAATATTCATTTTTATATTTAATGGTAGGGATTGGTTCCAGTTTCCGAGATGTCACTTACACATAGTTCAACAGAATTTGGGCTGGGAAAGTCATAGCAAATCTACTCAAATGCAGCTCAGTCATCTGTTCCCGGGTAAATGGAGTAACCTTTGCTGATGTCATATGGAGTCCACTCATAACACGGGACTGGAGTCACTTGCAGACCACCGATTGGATGACAGGCTCCTTTCTCTAAAGGCCAATGGTGAACCAGGGTCTTCGCAATAAGCTAACCTTGGGTATGCTCTCAGTGGAGTTTGGAAGCATGAGGGTGGGGGAATCTCATTGAAACTTACTGAATACTGAAAGGCCTGGATCAAGTGGAGGTGAGGAAGACATTTCCATTACTAGGGTAGAGTAGGATCCGAGGGCACAGCCTCAGAGTAAAGAAATAATCCTTTAAAATGGAGATGAGGAGCAATTTCTTCAGACAGAGGGCAGTGAATCTGTGGAATTTGTTGCCACAGAAGGCTATGGAGGCCAAGTTATTGAGTGTCTTTAAGACAGAGATAGATAGGTCCTGAGTGAATGGCTGATCAATCCTGATGGGCCAAATGGCCTAAGTCTGCTCCTCTCTGTTATGGTCTTACTTTATGGTCTACAAAGTCACGTGATCAAAACTCCAGTAAGGCAGGCCATCAGAGTTGGAAAGTGTCAGGATAACAAATCAATGCCACTTTTTGAGTGGATTTCATAGCCCTCTTTCTGCTCAAGAGAGTGGAATTTTCAACCTTTAATGTGCACCTTTCCAACATCATAGAATCATAAAATCCCCACAGGTCATTTGCCGCATCGAGTCTGTCTTGACCCTCTGACAAAGCATCTTACCCAAGCCCATCTCTCCTGCCTTGTCCCCATAATACTTACATTTACCCCAATAATTCTGCTAATCCACATCTTTGGACACTAAGCAGCACTTTAGTATGGCCAATCCGCAGAACCTGCACAACGTTGTACATTAACACTGCAATTAAGTCACTGAGCAATCTCAAGTCGCCACAATTCGGCGTCTGTCTGGGCACACTGACGGAGAATTTACGACTTAACCAGCACATCTTTCAAACTGTGGGAGGAAAGCAGAGCACCCGGAAGAAACACATGGAGACGCGGGAAGAATGTGCAAACTCCACACAGACAGTGACCCGAGGTTGGAATCGAATCCGGGTCCCTGGCACTGTGAAGCAGCGGTGTTAACCACCGTGCCGCATCGCATTGCAAACTGTCATGATGTTCTGACCTGATTTATTGTGAAGAACCTCAATTAGATTCCTGGGGATTATGCAGGTCAGTTGCAACTGGGAATCTACTTAGAAACCATACGGAAGATGCTTTACATTCCAGAGGGGTTGTAATAGATCCACTTTGTGAATTACCTCTTGAACTCTTGCTCCTTGTGTGGCAAGAATTTAAACAGCCTGGATATATCTGAAATGTAACACTGAAAATACTATCCTTTATGTGAAAAAAAACTGAAACTAATTACGAAATTAATTGACGTCTATCAACATGAATGTCACAAAGAATGTCAATGCATGGGGTCCAGTCATTGTAATGTCAATTCTGTACTCTGTGCAGATCACACAGGAGGTTTGCATTTAGCGATGGGCAATAGTGCAGGTTGGTTACTCTTCCACTGCGTAATCAAGTTTACAAACAGCCATTAGTGTAAACAGCAACACTTATACACAGCCCTGAATAAGTCAGCCTTCCCCATTGCCGTTCATCACTCACTCCTCACCATCCCATCCATAAATCCATATCCTTCACATTGCTATGTTGATTGAATTTAAAATCTTTGCCTGGTTTTCAAACTTTCTCACTGTTTTATATTTAAGTGGTTGCATGATTGCCTTGAGAACAGGTCATGTGACTTGAGCATGAGGTTATTGGGGTGTTTTACCAGCTTCTGCCTTCATTTCATATTCTGTTCTGTGCAGGAAACATCTCTTTCAATAAACAAGTTGTATGTTACTTTGAATCAACGTGTGCAAATCACATCTTTTTCTTTTGGTTAAGACCCATAACGCCATAGTTAAGATATGCGTATGCTCTGTCCATCTGTGCCACATCTTGGGGCCGCATGTCTCCTTGTGAGTTTCCCAGCCTTCCCCCTTGTGTCAGACAAAATCTCAGTCTTGGTATGTCTCTCACCTCCATCAGAAAGTTGAGGCATCACTCTCAGGACCTGTTGTGGAAAAACCCATCTGGTTTGTGAGGTTATGCACTTTGGAAGGAGGAATGGAGGCATAGACTATTTTCTAAATGGGAAAGTGCTTAGGAAATCAGAAACACAAAGGCATTTGGAGTCATTGTTCAAAACTCTCTTAAAGTTAATGTGCAAGTTCAGTTGGCAGTTAGAAAGGCAAATGCAATGTTAGCATTCATATCGAGAGGGCTAGAATACAAGAGCAGGGATGTACTTCTGAGATTGCATAAGTTCTGCTCAGACCCCATTTGGAGTATTATGAGCAATTTTGGACCCCGTATGTAAGGAACAATGTGCTTGGATTGGAAAGGGTCCAAAGCAGAATTATCCCTGGAATGAAGAGTTTCTTATATGAGGGGCATTTCAGGATTCTGGATCTGCATTTGTTGGAGTTTAGAAGAACGAGGGGGGATTTTATTGATACTTAAAGTTACTGCGAGGATTGGATAGAATGGACATGGAGAGCATGTTTCCACTAGTAGGAAAATCTAGAACCAGAGGGCACAACTTCAGGTGAAAGGAATGATTAAAACAGAGGAATTTCCTCAGCCAAAGAATGGTGAATCTGTGGAATTTTTTGCTGCAGAAAGCTGTGGAAACCAGGTCTCTGAGTGTCTTTAAGATAGAGATAGATAAATTCTTGATTAATAAAGGGATCAGGGATTATAGGAAAAGGCAGGAGAATGGGAATGGGAAAACTATCAGCCATGATTGAATGATGGATCAGACTTCTGCTCCTATGTCTTATGGTTCACTAATGTCTTTTAAGGAAGGAAATCTTCCATCCTTTCCCAGGTCTAGCTGACATATGACTCCAGAGTCATACTAATATGGCTGACTCTCAACTGTCCACGGACATCTAGGAATAGCCAATAAATGCCAGCCAACCAGCAACGCACATATCGCATGAATGACTGAAAATGGCTGGTTGGTGATGCTGAGTGACATCAACAAGTGTGGGTTGAATTCCCATTCCGGCTGAAGTTATTCATGAAGTTCCACCTTCTCAACCTCACATCTCACCTGAGGTATGGTGATCCTCAGGTTAAATCACCAGTCAATCCTCCTGCTCAAAGGGGAAAGCAGCGTATGGTCATCTGCGTCTATGGTGACTTTACTTGTGTTCCTAAAGGGAGAAAATGTGTGTGAAGATACATCTTTAAAAAGTGAAATTCTCCCGCATAGAGAGGTTAGCACTGCTGCCTCACAGTGACAGCGATCCGGGTATAATCTCAGCCTTGGGTCACTATCTGTGTGGAGTTTGTACGTTCTCCCTGTGTGGTTTCCTCTGGGTGGTCCTGTATCCCCTCTACAATCCAAAGATGTGTAGGATAAGCAAGTTGGCCTTGGTAAATGTGCAGGATTACAGTGTTAGGGCAAGGGACGTTTTGGGCTGGGTGTGATGCTCTTTCAGAGAATAAGTGCAGACTTGATGGGCTGAATGGCCTCCTTCTGCATTGTAGGGATTCTATGACTTTAGCTGGAGCCACAGATAAATATTGGATTGTTGCAACATATGTATTGAATTCACTATCACCAAAATTGATCAGGTTTGACTCATGGGGACACAAGTAAAAGACTAACAGGAATGTAAATCTTCACATACTTTGTGGTATTAAACCAATTCACTCATATCTGGACCCTCAGACAATGAATGCACATGGCTTTAAGCTGTAAAATTGCATCTTGATTGAATTGGTTGATTTGATTTATTATTATCACATGTATTGGGATACAATGAAAAGTGTTATTTCTTGTCCAATTTACAGACAAAGCATACCATACATAGATTACATAGAGAAGGAAAGGAGACGATGCAGAATATAATATTACAGTCATAACCAGTGTGTAGAAAAAGATCAGCTTAATATATTACTTGGAGTACTGTGTGCAGTTCTGGTCGCCTCACTATAGGAAGGATGTGGAAGCTATTGAGAGGGTGCAGAGGAGAGTTACAAGGATATTGCCTGGATTAGGAGGCATGCCTTATGAAGACAGGTTGAGGGAACTAGGTCCCTTCTCCCTGGAGAGACGAAGGTTGAGAGGTGACCTGATAGAGGTTTATAAGATGTTGAGAGGAATAGATAGGGTGGATTCTCAGAGACTATTTCCCAGGGCTGAAATGGTGGCTATGAGAGGACACAGGTTTAAAGTGCTGGGGAGCAAGTACAGAGGAGATGTTAGGGGTACGTTTTTCATTCAGAGGGTGGTGAGTGAATGGAATCGGCTGCCGTCAGTGATGATAGAGACGAATTTGCTTTTAAGTCTCTTAAGAGACTTCTGGATGAGTACATGGGATTTAATGGGATTGGGAGTTACAGATAGTTCTATGGCCTGGTAGGTACTGATATGATTGTCACAACTTGTGGGCCGAAGGGCCTGTTTGTGCTGTAGTGTTCTATGTTCTATGTTCTATATGGTCAGTCTATTCAAAGATCTGATGACAGCAGGGAAGAAGCTATTCTTGAGTCATTTGGTATGTGACCTCAGATTTTTGCATCCTTTTCTCAATGGAAAAAGATGGAAGAGAGAATATCTGGGGTGCGAGGGGTCCTTGGTTATTCTGGCTGCTTTTCCGAGGCAGCAGGAAGTGTAAATGGATGGAAGGCTGGTTTGCGTGATGTACTGGCCTATGTTCACAACCCTCTATAGTTTCTTGCAGCCATACCAAGCTGTGATACATCCAGAAAGGATGGTACATCTACCTAACCATTCAGAAACTAAGACCCATTCAGTTATATCAAAGAACACAATATAATCATGCCCACTTCACTGTCCTGCTTATTGATTGCATAAATTATGTTTAAAATCATCTAGTAACTGTTATCAGAATGCATAGTATTACATATTGTGAGCCATATTACACCTTACAATGTGTGTAAGGAAAGGAGAGAGTGCAGAATGTAGTGTGACAGATAGTAAGGAGAAAGATGAGCTTTATGTATGGTAGGTCCATTCAAAGCAGGGAAGAAGCAGTTCTTGAGTCGGTTGTTATGTGAACTCAGACTTTTGTATCTTTTTTCCTGATGGAATAAGGTCAAAGAGAGAATGTCCGGGGTGCATTTAGGTTGAAAATGATTTGCGTGTAAGATTTGGCTTTTGCAGTGAAAGTGATTGAATTACAAGATACAATCGCGTTGGGAGAAGCATCAGTCGGAATTTTCCGGCTGTTCCCAGTGACAGGATGCCCCAGGGTTTTCCAGCGGCGGAGAGTGTGAGAAACAGGAAAATCCATTGACAGCGGCAGGACTGGAAAATCCTATTGTGGGCTTTTTCTTCCACTGGAAAACACACCACGCGGGGGGAGGGAGTTACATAAAATTCTGCTCATCTCGTGATCAACCACTCTTGCTTACCTCACTCTGAAATATAGGCTGCGATTCTCCCAAAAGTTTTGAATTGGTGGGAAATCTGTTTTAGATCCGGACTGTTTCGCCAGTTCAGCTTCTGACCTGAATCTCCTCACTCTGCACTGCAGAGGTCCCAGTTGGGAATCCCATTAAAAGCAGAGTGGGATGGAGTCTATTTGCCTATCGTCTGGCAGTTTTAGAACTCTCCGCGTGCGCAGTGGTCCCAATCTGTCACTCTCCCCATTTGTTGGCAGCTCAATCGCTGACTGGCCTGGGACAGTCCTGCCCTCCAGTTTGCGCCCCCTCCTCCCCCCCCCCCACACCCCCCACATCCCCACTTTGTGGCCCCCACAACAATTCCCAGGCCAGCCCTGTCCTGGAGGGCCCGAAGTCCAGCCCACCCACCCACCTCTCCAGCCCACCCACACCCACCCCCTCACCAGGCAGACCCTCCCCCCACCCCGACTCTGGCAGGAGTCAGACACTCCCCTGCAGGAGGCAGGACTCCTCCCCCCGCCCCCCTCGCCACCAACACCCTCCACTGCCCAACCCCCTGGGGACGCCCAGGTTAACTCCCCCCCTTCATTCCGATGGGGTTTCCCGCTACTTCCCTGAATGTGAGGAGCTAGTCTGAACCTTGCCAGAATGAAGTACTCCTGGATGCTTCAATCGGGACCTGGAAGTTCCCGATAATTAGATTTTAATATACATTTAAAACATATTTTACAAAAAGATTTAAATGACTCAGCTGCTTTCCTGCTAGTGATCTGACTGGCGACTGTTTGCCAACTCTGGGAGATGTGTATGCGCTCCCGGCACATGTGCAAGGCTGGCTTCAGGCATCTCCTTCTCCGATCCACTAGAATACTTGCAGATTGTGATGGGAGAATCTCGAGACTGTAAAGACTGCAGGATTCTGATTCAGTAACTAATAACTTCATTGCAGTGTTACTTCATTGCACTGATAATGTAAGCCTACTTGTGACACTAATAAACTTGTTAAAAATTATAATTATGTGTAGCCAGCATAGAAGATATTTCCCAGTGCTCTATCGGGTGGCACAGTAGCACAATGGTCAGCACTACTGCTTTACAGTTCCAGGCACCTGGGTTCGATTTCCAGCTTGGGTCACTTTCTGTGTGGAGTTTGCACATTCTCATCTTATCTGCGTTGCCTTGCTCCAGATTCCTCCCACAGTCCAAAGGTGTGCGGGTTAGGTTGATTGTCCGTGCTAGAATTGCCCCTTAGTGTTCTACGATTGGCAGGTAAACATGTAGGGATATGGGGGTTGGGCCTGGTAAGATTGTAATTGGTGCAGACTCGATGGGCTGAATGGCCTCTTTCTTCACTGTAGGGTTTCAAGGATTCTATGTCCTTTGTACATGCCTGTACGAAAAAGAGTTATAGGCAAACACTCAAAGCTCTGATCTCTTTATATTCAAATGTTACCGATATCTAAAACTCTCTTGAAATGCATGTCAAACACTTTTTGAATTTGTTAATTTTGCTTCGTTGAATTTTCCATGTTATATCTCCAGATCTCTAATCTTCTTTCACTGGTGAAAAAGGAACAGAATATCAAAGGCAGCAATGAAGTAAAATGAATTATTTTTGCATTTACAGATATGAGACTTAATTATGAAGGAACTGGGGAGGGTGGATATCCCTCAAAGCTTGAGGCTAGGGGTTCTTGACTTGAATAGAAATACCTCAACTGGAAATGTAAGCGGAGAGAGAGATGTAAAGTGGGCAGTTGCCTCTTTTTTTCTCCATCCATCAAATTTATTCAGTGGTTTCTATCTGAATGAGCCAAGAGTTATTCAGTGAACTGTGACCCAAAATGTTGCCCTCCTGCCCACCATGGAAATCGGAGCAGGTGAGGGGCGGACCATGAAAAGTTTGTTGACATTTGGCAGGATTTTCTGGTTTTGGGGTGACCAAAGCAGGAGAATCACACCCTGAGATCCCTCATTCATTCAGACATCATCGAGGAATTTACAATTTTCCTTCTTGTAACGATTCTGTGCCTTTAAGAAATGCATTCTAATCATATTCTTTGTAAGATTTTATTGGTGCCGTGATGTCTGTAACTTGCGTCCTCTAGTTGTTACTGAAGCAATATAATTGATACCCTGTTGATTGTAAACTGGACTAAATTTTTAAAGTTTTTTATTGGTGTTGCATTTGGCTTACATTAACACTGCAATGAAGTTACTATAAAAATCCCCTTGTCGTCACACTCTGGTGCCTGTTCAGGTATACTGAGGTAGAACTTAGCATGGCTAATCCACCTGATCAGCTCGTCATTCAGACTGTGGGAGGAAACCCATGCAGGTATGGGGAGAACGTGCAGAATCTGCACAGACAGTGAACCAAGCTGGGAATCGAACCCTGGCCCCTGAGACAGCAGTGCTAACCACTGTGCTACCATACCACCCACATGCAGGTTCCCGTGGTTTTTAATGATCCCTTGGGATTTCTAAGTGGAACTTGTTTAGCAATTTATGTCATATTGCTGGGAATACACACTCCACAAAAAAGTCCACCTTTAAATTTTGTTCTCTCAGATTCTGTTGGCACTTGAGAAAGGATGCACTGTCTCTTGCTTTCTCCTGTCTGTGAGTTGCTGTTGGATGCTGATGAAAGGCAAACACTGTTTCTGTCTCTCTTTCTCTTTCTCTCTCTCTCTCCCCAGAGGTTTTTAGAAAGTTCAAGGACTGCAAAGCCTCAGAAATTTCATAGAATCATAAAATCATTGAATCCCACAGTGTAGAAGGAGACCATTTGACTACAATCCTACCCAAGCCACATTCCCATAACACCACATGTTTCTCCTGCTAATAAGAACATAAGAATCAGGAGCAGGAATAGGCCATCTGACCCCTCAAGCCTGCTCCGCCATTCAATAAGATTATGGCTTATCTATTCATGGACTCAGCTTCACTTACCCACCCGCTCACCAAAACCCTTAACCCCTTTACTGTTCAAAAATCTATTTATCCTTGCCTTAAAAACATTCAATAAGGGAGCCTCAACTGCTTCACTGGGCAGGGAATTCCACTGATTGACAACCCTTTGTGTGAAGAAGTTCCCCCTCAACTCAATCCTAAATCTGCCTCTCCTTATTTTGAGGCCATGTCCCCTAGTTTTAGTTTCACCCATCAGTAGAAATAACTTCCATTCTTCTATTTTATTTATCCCCTTCATAATCTTATATGTTTCTATCAGGTCTCTCCTCATTCTTCTAGCACGAGAAGAATCCTCTGGCACTAGGGTCAATTTAGTGTGGAGAAAGGTCAGTTTAATACAAGGTAGGTCCATTCAAAAGTCTGAAGGCAGCAGAGAAGAAGCTGTTTTTGAGTTGGTTGGTACATAATCTCGGACTTTTGCATCTTTTTCCCAAAGGAATAAAGTGGAACAAAGAACATACAGGATGCATGGAGTGTTTAATTATGCTGGCTGCTTTGACGAGGCAGTGGTAAGTGCAAACTGAGTCAATGGATGGATTGAAGCATAAATAGGCAGTCAGGTCGAGAAGGTTGTTAGGAAGGCATATGGAGTCTTGGCTTTTATTGGTAGAGGGATTGAATTTCGGAGCCGCAACGTCATGTTGCAACTGTACAAAACTCTAGTGCGGCCGCACTTGGAGTATTGTGTGCAGTTCTGGTCCCCACATTATAAGAAAGATGTGGAGGCATTGGAGAGGGTACAGAGGAGGTTTACCAGGATGTTGCCTGGTATGGAGGGCAGGTCTTATGAGGAGAGGCTGAGGGATTTGAGGTTGTTTTCGTTAGAAAGGAGGCGGCTAAGAGGGGACCTTATTGAAACATATAAGATGATTAGAGGTTTAGATAGGGTGGACAGTGATAGCCTTTTTCCTAGGATGGAAAAAGCTAGCACGAGGGGACACAGCTTTAAATTAAGGGGTGATAGTTATAGGACGGATATCAGAGGTAGGTTCTTTACCCAAAGGGTGGTTCGGGAGTGGAATGCCCTGCCTGCAGCAGTTGTAGATGCGCCAAGTTTGGTGGCGTTTAAGAGGTTAGTTGATAAGTATATGGAAGAGAAGGGAATGGTTTAGTTTGGAGGGGCATTGCTTTTTATATTGGTCGGCGCAACATCGAAGGCCGAAGGGCCTGTTCTGTGCTGTAATGTTCTATGTTCTAAATAGAGAGAGAAGAGTTGGCACAGCAGAGAAAAAGGAAGTCTGATAAAACAAACAAGAGAAAAGGTAAAACAAGAAAGCAGAGAAGGACAAGATAGAGATAGAATGAAGGGTAGAGATAGAGATAGAGTACCAAGAAACAACAAGCAGTGAGGGAAAGCAGAGGGGAATGAGAAAGTGGAGGAACAGAGAAAGAAAAGTGGGTGGAAGGGGAAAAATAGAGAGAGAAAGGGGGGAGCAGGTGAATAAAGAGGAAAATGGAAAGGTGGTACCAGGGGACAGATCAAAAGCAAAATCAAAAAAGGGAGAGAGGCAGAGAGAGAGAGATGAGAGGAGAGATTTGTTCCAACATTCAGAGAACCAATTCACAGCAGATGTTAAAAAGCTGAAATCCCAACATCACAGTGCACACTTGCTTTTTGTGCTAAGTCTAAATGTGGGTTATATATCAATGAGATGGTGTTCGACTTGGAACATCATAGATAGCTAGCTGCAAAGGTGCATACTATGTCATATTTGAATCATGTAATTGGTAAAAATTATGCTAAATCTTTTTCATTACATCTTAACTGTGTTCTTAGATAAACTTTGTTTAATAACAGCTTCCTTGTGGGTCACTTGAATCATACCTGGTTACCCATGCCAAATTCAAAGGTAAAATCTTAAGATCTAGGCTATCTTCATAAAACACTTTGGAGTTTCTGGCCTAGATCTTAACAATCTTTTTTTCCGTTGTTGCTTATTGAATGAGAGCAACTTTAATTCATTAGTCGGAATTTTAGCGGCCTACCCGCCAGGGGAATCGGAGCCGGTGAAAGGTGGAGCTTGGGAAGGGCCATTATTTTTTGACAGGACTTTATGGTTTCAAGATGAGCAAGGTCATAAAATTGGCCGGAATTTTACCATCACGCCCATCATGGGGATTGGAGCCAGTGCAAGGCAGAGCTTGGGAAGTCCATTGGCCTAGGGCAGTACTTTATGGTTTTGAAATGAGCAAGGTCATAAAATTCTGCCCATTGACTGGAATTTTACCACCATGCCTGCCCTGGAATTGGGGCAGATGAGGCTCGCAGAATGGAATTGTCCATTGGCATTGAGCAGAATTTTTGGAGCCTCGCCCAAGCGAGGATGTTTTTACATGTTACATGTAACATGTTAAATTTACATGCTACATTTTACGTGATTTACATGTTTTTACATGATCTGCATCCTGGACTTGCAACTCAAATACCAAAGTTTAAATTCTTCCTCTGATTAATCACGAATCAATGAGATTGCACAAAGTTAAGCATTACTGGATGCAATCCAAAATGATTGAACGTATATTTCAATGGTTTCAATACATTTTGTTAACTTTTACTTGTCATCTTACAATGGAATTGCATTTATATAGCGCCTCTTCACTGGAAGGATTGGGGATGATTTGAGATGTATGTAGGATAAACACTGAGGTGAAGCTTCAAAGCTATTGCTGACTGTTGAACCTGTACCTCCAAATAAGTTGAACGTTTGGGGGACTGGGGGCAAGTACAGAGGAGATGTTAGAGGTAAGTTTTTCACTCAGAGGGTAGTGAGTGAATGGAATCGGTTGCTGTCAATGGTGGTAGAGGCGAACTCGCTGGGGTCTTTTAAGAGACTTCTGGATGAGTACATGGAATTTAATGGAATTGGGAGTTACAGATAGTTCTATGGTCTGGTAGGTACTGATATGATTGGTGCAGCTTGTGGGCCGAAGGACCTGTTTGTGCTGTAGTGTTCTATGTTCTATGTATGTTTCTGCTCTTCAAAATTCAACAATGGCTTTGACAAAGAGTCAATTGGACTCAAAACATCAGCTCTTTTCTCTACTTATGGATGCTGCCAGAATTGCTGAGATTTTCCAGCATTTTCTTTTTTGACCTCCAAATAAGCTGCTCCTTTCTGGATATAGACTGATAATCGGAAGAGAAGGACTTTCCCCTACATTCATTTTGAGGAAAGATCTACTGACATTGAAGGCAGTCGAGAGAAGGTCCAAAGACGTGTGGGTTAGTTGGATTGGCTATGCTAAATTTCCCCTTAGTGTCAGGAGGACTAGCTAGGGTAAATACATAGGGTTATGGAGGTAGCGTCTGGGTGGGATTGTGGTCAGTATGAATTGATAGGCCGAATGGCCTCCTTCTGCACTGTGAGATTCTATGATTTTATAAGTTTTGCTAGGTTGGTGCCAAGTATGGAGAGGTTTTCTTGTGAGGAGTGGTTGAGTAGGTTGGATCTGTACACATTGGAATTCAGAAAAATGACAGGCAACCTACTGAGACAAGATGGATTCTCAGGGAGCTTAAGAGGCCATTTCCCCTTGTGGGAGAGTCTGAGACTAGAAGGCATAATCTCAGAGTAAGGGATTGCCCATTTAAGACAGCGATGAGGAGGAATTTCTTCTCTCAGAGAGTATTGAATCTGTGAAATTCTCTACTGCAGAGGGTTGTAGAGGCTGGGCCATTAGTTATGTTTAAGACTGAGATAGACGGACTTTTAATCAGTAAGGGAATTGAGGGTTATGGGGATACGGTGGGAAAGTGGAGTTGAGGATTATCATATCAGATCAGTCATGATTCCTGGCTTGGGTCACTCTCTGCGTTGAGTGTACACATTCTCCCCGTGTCTGCTTGGGTTTCCTCCAGGTGCTCCAATTTCCTCCCACAGTCCAAAGATGTACGGGTTAGGTTGATTGGCCATGCTAAATTGACTCTTAGTTTCAGAGGGACTAGCTAGGGTAAATGAATGGAGTTATGGGGATGGGGCCTGGGTGGGATTATGGTTGGTGCAGATTCGACGGGCCGAATGATCTCCTTCTGTACAATAGAATTCTATGATTCTATCTCATTGAATTGCTGAAGCAGGCATAATGGGCTGAATGGCCTACGCCTGCTTCTACATTTTATGTTGTACAAACAACTGATATTGCACCTTTAGGTACCCCTAATCTTTTCAAAGAAAGGTTTTAAAACAAAATTTGTCTCTATGCTACGCAAGACAATCTCAGAGCAGATGAGTTGATCAATGAGGTAGATTTTAAGAAACACCCTAAAGGGGGAAAGGCAGGTTGAGGGACGGCATGAACACTGGAGAGTCAGATAAAGTTATACATTGAACATGTTTCTTTCTATCAATCAGCAGCACATCACGATCCTTGTTATCTGATTGTGAAATAGATTGCCACAGATCATTGCAAAGAAATTTTCATTACAGCTTGTTAGTCCCACTGGGGAGACTTCGTAAAAGCAATTCATAAAAAGCTTGTCCATAGCTCTGCAATTATTGCAACAAGGATCTTCAGCTCATGCCGTGTTTGTGTGGAATAACAGGCCGGATTGCAGTTAGTAAGCCGTGTTGCATTTCAGAGAAGACATTCGATTGAAGAATGTAAAAGCAGAAGCCTCTTTGCTTCGGGAAGCTGCAAAGTAAACACTCATTATTTTTAGGTGCATGTAGGTACATGATCCTAATGTAAAGCAGGTCTCTCTGCTGCTGCTTCTGAGCAAGAGGGGGCTGGGGAATTACTTGAGCTCGCTTCTTACTACCTTAAACCTCAGATTTTGTTACGCGCTTAATCCAGAATTTAGGTGCAATAATTACAGATTTGAAACTATGACTTACTCTTCTATTTCGAACTGAGCCCCTTGTGCCTTGATAATTGTGCCTTTCCCCATAGACTGAAAGCTCAAACACAACTCCTGCGCCAGGTTAATGGCTTCAGATTACGTGCGGTGCTTTTTGACATTGATACCTGCTTCCCAAGGTGCAGAGACAGTAGACCTTTTGCCAGCTCCTGTGCCTCGCTTGAAAAGGAACTGCATGGATGTGTGCTAATATGCAAGTCTTAAAACCTGTTCATCAGTATCCAAAATGCTGGTCAAATCCTTTGACACCAACTAAAGAGTTGGCAGAAAAGTCAGCCCATGATAAAAATAAGTTTAATTAAAAAGACACAAAAGTGTGAAAACACATACCGACCAACTTAAGAATAGTTTCTTCCCTGTTGCCATAAGACTTTTGAATGTGCCTACCATATATTAAGCTGGTCTTTCTCTACATCCAATCTGTAACTGCAACATTATAGCACATGATTTTATGGCCTCATTCACCCCAAAACCACAAGATCTTCCCATTGTCCGTCCCTTGCTGCTCTGATTCTCGTGGCAGGCGAGGAGATAAAATTCAAGCCTATATTCTGTGTCCGCTCCTTTCCTTCTTCGTATAGACTCTATGGACTGTGCATTTTCGTCTTTATGACACTCAACAAACAATATGCTTTCACTCTATCCCAACACATGTGACAACAATAAATCTAATCAAAGTTGCCACAGTCCCAGAGGATCATAGACTGCTGCCCCTTTTGAGGAGGAGATCAGATTGGTGGCGTCATCACACCTCATGACGGTGCAACCTTCATGAAAAACCTTAGTTGGTGTGGGAATTGGACTCACAGTGCGGGCATAACAAATCGACTGTCTTGCAACTAAGTTGAACAGACCCCCATATGGCTAAGTATATAATTTAAGAGCTATCTAGGCCATTCATTCCCATTGGAGCTTTGTCAAAGCTAGCTTCACACCACTGTCAATATGTATGTTGTGATCACCTGATATTGTCCAGATTGGGAACACCATTAATTCATTAACTTCAACACTGAATTGTATTAGAATTCCTACAGTGCATCAGAAGGCTATTTGACTTATCTAACCTGCATCAAAGCAATCCCTATCATGTCCTATCCTGTAACCTCAAAGATTTGCCCTGCTGGTCCCCCTGACACTAAAGGATAATTTACCATGGCCAATCAACCTAAACTAACACATCTTTGGACACTAAGAGCAATTTACCAATGGCCAATTTACCATGACCTAAACCCACACATCTTTTTGAAATAATTTGATTTGATTTATTATTGTCATATCTATTAGTATGCAGTAAAAAGTATTGTTTCTTGTGCGCTATACAGGCAAAGCGTACCATTCATAGAGAAGGAAAAGAGAGAGTGCAGAATGTATTGTTGCAGTCATAGCTAGGATGTAGAAAGATCAACTTAATGCAATGTAGGTTCATTCAAAAATCTGGTGGCAACAGGGAAGAAGCTATTCTTGAGTTGCGACCTCAGACTTTTGTAGCTTTTTCCCAATGGAAGAAGGTGGAAGAGAGTTGCCCGGGGTGTGTGAGGTTCTTGATTATGTTGTTGCTTTTGCGAGGCAGCTGGAAGTGTAAACAGAGTTAGTGAATGGGAGCCTGGCTTGTATCTTGGATTGAGCTTCATTTATGAACTTTGTAATTCCTTATGGCCTTGGGCAGAGCAGGAGCCATACCAAGCTGTGATAAAACAAGAAAAAATGCTTTCTGTGGTGAGAGTTGTAGTGGACATGCCAAATTTCCTCAGGCTCTTGAGAAATTAGAGGCGTTGGTGGGCTTTCTTAACTATAGTGTCAGTGTGTTGGGGGGTGGGGGGAGAGAGAGAGAGAGAGAGAGAGAGACCAGGACGGTTTGTTGGTGATCTGGAGACCTAAAAACTTGGATCTCTCAACTAGTTCTACTTCATCCCCACTGATGTAGACAAGGGCACACCTTCCACCACATTTTTGGAGTGTAGGACGAAATTGGAGCACCCGGCGGAAACCCTTCGCAGACATGAGGAAAACATGCAAGCTCCATGCACAGGTGGTGAGACCAAAATTGAACCTGGGTCCCTGGCGCTGTAATGTTAAACACTGTGCATAAATTATGAATTTGTCCAATGCTAAATCCACTGTGCCCAGTCGGAATAAATTATGCTCTCAACTCTTTCCTTCCAGCATTAGGGTACAAGATCCACAGGTAGCATTTACTCAAATGGCCATTTGTATAACTTGTCTAACGCTTTCTTACAAATAGCCATCACGAGAGATGTTGCTGCATACTTTCGTTTATAGATATTGTAGGTGGAACTAAGACAGCGAGTGCCGTCACTGAACAGATCATGGAAAACATTGGAACGGAGACCCAAATCACTGACTCGAATCACGTGTCCTGACCAGCACATCACTAGAAAGGAATCAAGAATGGGCTCGATGCCTTATCTAACCCTTCCCTCGCCGTGGGTGCTGAGGCCAATCACGACGGCTTCAGCGCCACCCCGATGATTTATCATAAATGTCAAAGTTAAGTAACCGTGGCGGAAAATCTGCCAAAGCCTGAACCAAAGTTTGGGAGAGCCCATTTCTCCATTCGGAAAGTTGCACAACGGGAAAAGCAGCAAGTTTTTGCAAATCCGAAGAATGTTTGAATGATATATTCTTCAAAGGGAAGCTGGCAGTTGAGAGTCATGAGGCCACGGATAGTAGATGGTTCAGCCCTAACATTAAAATATAAATAAGCATTCATAAAGCGTATGTACTCTAAGATCAGTACTTTACCTTCACTCCATCTCAGTTCAATACGGCATTCATGAAAGAAAGATTCCTTGCACACTGAGAACTGTAATACTTATAATGAGTTTAAGGATGATACACGTCAGTAAGTTTTCTTACTTACTCTCACCCTTAAGCAAACAAAGCCCAGTTAGGGTAACACAATGGTTAGCACTGCTGCCTCACAGTTCCAGTGTTTGATTCCTGGCTTGGGTTACCATTTGTATCGATTCTGTACATTCCCCCTGTGTCTGCGTGGGTTTCCTCTGGCTGCTCTGGTTTCCTCCCACCATCCAAATGACGTGCTGGTTAGAGTGCATTGGCCGTGCTGAATTGTCCCTCGGTGTACCCGAACAGGCACCGGAGTGTGGCGACTAGGGGATTTGCACTGTATCTTCATTGCAGTATTAACGTAAGCCGACTTGTGACCTTAACAAATAAATTTTGCTTTAAGAATTAAGGCCAGATTCACACGTCAGGAAATCTTCCAACAGTAAGAAATTGGCTGCTCTCCACTTTTGGGAGAGAAAATTGATTGGTTATGATTTAATCTGAGAGTCAGTACACCTCAGACAAGAATAAAGTTGAGAAGGGGGGACCTTCATTGATAATTTTAGCCAGTACAGGAATTGAATCCATACTGTTGGCTTTGGTCTACATTATAGAAAGCATAAAGTGTAGAAAAAAGGCCATTTGGCCCATCAAGGCTGTATCGAAAACAATCCCATTCAGGCTCTATTCCCGTAGTCCCCACATATTTTACCATTAATCCCACCAACCTACACATCCTAGGGCACTAAGGGGCAATTTAGCATGGCCAATCAACATAACCTGCATATCTTTGGACTGTGGGACAAAACCGGAGCATCCAGAGGAAACCCATGCAGGTGCGGGAAGAATGTGCAAACTCCACACAGAGAGTGAGCCAAGCTAGGAATCAGACCCAGGTCTCTGGCTCTGTGAGGCTGCAGTGCCAATCACTGAGCTACCATGCCAGCCAAACTATCACAATTTAGCTGTCCAGCTAACCAACCCCAAACAGTGCAACAGCAATGGAAATTACTGTGTGGCATGGTGTGACATTTGTCCTTTGGGAAGGAAGGCCACATTGAATGTAGCACTTGTAAATATAGAAATGGGTTGCTTGCATTTAAATCCAAAAGAGTGGCCAACATTGCGTGCCACAGACTTCAAGGATCTGAGGAACGGTTAATTCAAATCCAGGTCAGACCTGGGACCTTAGAAAGAAAGAATGTGCCGCTGCTGTACCCTTCACATCCTCAGAACAGTTCAAAGCCTGTCACTTAAAAATAAGGAAGTATTGTTGTAACTATACAAGACACTGGTGAGGCAGCACCTGGAATATTGTGCACAGTTTTGGTCTCCTGATTTGAGGAAAGATCTAATGGATTGGAGGCAGTTCAGAGGAGGTTCACTAGATTGATTCCAGAGATGAAGGGTTTGTCATGCGAAGAGAAATTAGGCCTATACTCTCTGGAATTTAGAAGAATAATGAGAGATCAAATTCGGGCACGCAAGATGATTAAAGATCTGGATAAAGCGGACGTGGAGAGGATGCTTCTTCTTGTGGGGCATTCCAGAAAGAGACATCATAGTCTTAGGGTAAGGGGTAGCAAATTTAAAACAGAGTTGAAGACAAACTACTTCTCCCAAAGTGTTGTGAATCTGTAGACTTCGCTGCCCCAGTGTGTGGTGGGTGCTGGGACAGTGAGTAAATTTAAGAAGGAGTTAGACAGATTTTTAATTGGTAATGGGTTGAAGGGTTATGGGAAGAAGGCAGGAAAGTAGATTAAGGAGCACATCAGCCAAGATCAAATGGGGAGGAGGCTCGATGGGCCGAATGGCTAATTTTCCTTTTTTTTATGAACTCGTGAACTGCCAAAGCTTTTGAAATGTAAGTCATTTGGCAGCCCCTGCATTAGAATAATGGATTAGGTGATCCCTGGTTAGTTGATGTTAGTTGACAGACATGTTGGACATCAGAGAAACTTGCTGCCTCTTTTGAATCATGCCAGCTAAAGGGCCAGAACCTCGGTTTCACATTTCTTTCAAAGGATGGCACTTCCAACATTGCAGTACTCCTGCAGCACTGCACAGAATATCAGCCTCGAGTCTCAATTGCCTGCCTTTCTATCTCAGAGGACAAGATCATTATCTGTACTACATGAGCACTGCAACACTGAATTCTATCCAATACCTGTTGCCGTCATAACTCTTGCTGAAGACAGAAGTGAACATAAGTTTTATGAAACCGCCCCCCTTGCCTCCACTCTCTTGGTTCACTTAAGGGATTGTACAGTGCCAACAAGGATAAAGTTAAATACTTGCCACATTATACTCACACTCATCTATCAAAACATTCAACTATTCAGTCTCTTGAGCCATTCAGTTAGATCCTCACTGAGTATACCTGGAGTGTTGTGTGCAGTTTTGGTCTCCTTATCTGAGGAAGGGCTATAGAGAGAGCCCAGAGAAAGTTTCCCAGGCTGATTCCTGGGATGGCAGGTCTGTCATATGAGGAGAGACAAAGTCTGTTAGGATTATAAGCTAAAAAGCGTGGATGCTGGAATCTGAAAGAATAACAAAAAGTGCTGGAAAATCTCAGCAAGTCCGACAGCATCTTACGGGAGAGAATAGAGCCAACGTTTTGTGTCTTGATGTTGCTTTCTCAGAGGGAAGAATATTGTGGAATTCACTACCACAAAAAATAGTTGAGGCCAAAACATTGTGTGATTTGAAGAAGAAATTAGGTATAGTTCTTGGAACTAAAGGGATTTGTGGGGGGACAGGGGATCAGGATATTGAATTCGATGATCAGCGATGATCAAAATGAATGGCAGAGCAGGCTCGAAGAGCCGAATGGCCTACTCCTGCTTCTAGTTTCTATTTTTCCATGTTTGTATGATCTGTACCTTTATCCCTGCTGGGATATATCCATACTCCTTGGTAGTTCTAACAAAATGAAATCAATTTTAGTCTGAGGAATGCTAATTGAACAAAAATTTGTAGCTTTTTGAGAATTGTGGATCGTCCCATCCTCTGTATTGATGCTTCCCAATCTTGCTCACCACAGATGAAGTTGGAAGTGAAGATGATGCCTTCGTGTTTAGAATTTTCCCACCAGCTTTATATGCAGCCTAATCCATCACTCAAATCAGCCTCCCAACCATTAACTCTGTCTACATTTCCCGCTGCCTCAGAAAAGCAGCCAGCATAACTAAGGACCTCATACGGCCCAGGCATTCTCTCTTCCACCTTCTTTGGTTGGGAAAAAGATACAAAAGCCTGGGGTCACGTACCAACCAACTCAAGAACAGCTTCTTGCCTGCTGCCATCGGACTTTTGAATGGACCTACCCAGCATCAAGTTCTTTCTCTCCACCCTAGTTATGGCTGTAACACCACATTCTGCACTCTCCCTTTTCCTATGAAAGGTGTGCTTTATCTGTATAGCACTCAAGAAACAATACTTCTCACTATATACCAATACATGTGACAATAATAAATCAAATTTTGACCTTCTTAACTCAAGGTTTCTTCAGAGTTTAATCCTTGAGACATTCTGATGAGTCAGTGCCGCACCCCATCCACTGTTCATATATCTTTCCTGAGGTTAGCTGCCAAATGCAGAGAATGTGATGGAGACAGCGTTTACACTAGACCTCCAATCCTGAGGAAACATTATCGCGATTATGTACATCGCAATTACAATGCACAATAAAGCATCAGTAACAAGCAAGACTAACTTTTGCTTTGGTCTAGAATCTTCCATACAGCAGGGGACATGGCTGGGGGTACTCTGGAAGAAGCACTTCCCTTGGGAAGAGCCAATGTCAGTTTCAACTTCTTATTGAGCAATTACCAGTACTGTAGATCTGATTTGATTTGATTTATTATTATCACATGTATTAACATACAGCGAAAAGTATTGCTTCTTGTATACAGACAAAGCATACCGTTCATAGAGAAGGAAAGGAGAGAGTGCAGAATGTAATGTTACAGTCATAGTTGGGGCATAAAGGAAGATCAACTTAATGCAAGGTAGGTCCATTCAAATGTCTGCAGGGAAGAAGCTGTTTTTGAGTCAGTTGGTACATAACCTCAGACTTTTGTACCTTCTTTCCAATGGAAGAAAGTATGTAAGGTCCTTAATTATGCTGACTGCTTTTTCAAGGTTGCTGGAATTGTAGATGGAGTCAATGGATGGGAGACTGGTTTGCTGCCTTACAACGCCAGGGATTTGGGTTTGATTCACCATTTGGGTCACTGTCTTTGCAGAGTCTGCATGGTCTCCCCATGGGTTTTCTCCGTGTACTCCAGCTTCCTATCACTGTCCAAAAGGCATGCTGGTTAGATTCATTAGCCATGCTAAATTCTCCCTCAGTGTACCCAAACTGGCGCCAGAGTGTGAGGGCCAGGGGATTTTCACAGTAACTTCATCGTGGTGTTAGTGTAACCATACTTATGACACTATTGAAATAAAAAAAACAATTGGGAATCAGATATTTGCTGAGCAAAATAGTTATCTGGGAAAAGTTAGGATTAAAACCAGTTGTAACTTCTGGGTAATTACACTAATAAACTCCCATAATCAGTCCTTCACCGTTTCCACTGCTGATTCCCCAATGTCTCCCAATCGACAAACCTACCCCCTTAAACCACCCTATCACTTCATCCCCTCACCCACTTACATTGTGTGCTTCCCTTCTCTGCCAGCTTGGTAAAATAGCTGGGGTCTTTAAACTCACGGGGATACAGCAACTGGAGCTGTAGAGTGTGGGAGGGGAGTGACAATGATCCCACACTACGTGAGAAGGATTTCAGGAGCAACTTCACTGCGCATTTCTAAGTGGGCCTGGGTCGAATGCCCAGGCGGGAAGTCTAGGGCTCTTGTGTGGGAACACAGTGGCAATCTGACACCACAGCATGGTGGCACAGTGGTTAGCACTGCTGCCTCACAGTGCCAGGGACCCAGGTTCGATTCCCAGCTTGGGTCACTGTCTGTATAGAGTCTACACATTCTCCTCATGTCTGTGTGGGTTTCCTCTGAGTGCTCCAGTTTCCTCCCACAGTCCAAAGATGGGCAGGTTAGGTGGATTGGCCATGCCAAATTACCCCTTAGTGTCCAGTGATGTGCAGGTTAGGTGTGTTGACTATGATAAATTGTCCCTTAGTGTCCAATGATGTGTTGACTATGATAAATTGTCCCTTAGTGTCCCATGATGTGCAGGTTATGTGGATTGGCCATGGTAAAGTGCCCCTTCGTTTCAGGGGTCTCCCTAGTATAAATGCGTGGAGTTAAGGGGATAAATCCTGCGTGCAATTGTTGACAGTGCAGACTCAATGGGCCGAATGGCCTCCTTCTGCACTGTAGGGATTCCAAACTCAGAAGATCCAACCTGTTAAAATCAGACTGGAAATCTTTACCAATGCCTGAACTTATTGCTGCTATGACAGCTTGGGCTCTTTGCCTATCTTGAATATTTTACTTCCACTATTTAATTTGATTCTGTTCAGTGCTAACCCGACCTGGAGAAAGCCCATGCAGACATGGGGAGAATGTGCAGACTCCACAAAGTCAGTGACCCAAACTGGGAATCGAACTCAGGTCCCTGGTGCTGTGAGGCAATGCTAACCCTCTGTGCCATCATGCCACTCCTGCACCGTAAGCACTTTTTAACCGCTTAGAGTCAAGAATGGGTGAAAAATTTGCAGGACTGGCACTGCGTAACACCTGGTTCGGAGCAGAGTCAGACCCAGCTGCCTTGTCTTGGAAACGATGTGCTCCGCTTGTGTCTGTAAAGCTGACTCCCTCACTCCTCGCCTGTGCAAACGTGTACGAGAGGAAGTTCATTTCTTACCTTGTTTATTTGGAGTCTGCTCGGCTGAGAATGGGAAAATGGGGATTGCCTTTGTCTAGTCTTTTGTGGAGGTCAGGGAGTTGCTGTATCATGTAGCTTTTCTTCTCTCTGCAGAATCTGCCCCATAGACAAGATGTTTATTTTACTTTCAATTTGGACAAAGTTGAAGTGCTGACAGCAGCAGCTTAGAAAGAGGGTCTGGTTTTTTTTTGCAAACAAGGTAAAACTTGCATAGTCTGGCGGACAATGAAAAACCTGAGTGAAGCATGACTTATGAGGGGAACTGAGAACAAAACTGCTTTTTTTTAATACTGTCACGGGATGACGGTCCCGCTGGCTTTGCCACTGTTTGTTACCCATCTGAAATTGAAACATGGAGGGTGGCATTTTCCAGGCACACCTGCCCCATAAACAGAAAATCCCACCCAATGTCAATGAACATTTGCAAGGTCCACCCTCCCGATTCCCCATGGCGGGGCAGGGGAATGAGATAATTCGCCCCAGAAACACAGAAACTAGAAACAGGAGGAGGGTTAAGTGTAGGATTAAGAGGAGGGGAGGCACGGTGGCACAGTGGTTAGCACTGCTGCCTCACAGTGCCAGGGACCTGGGTTCGATTCTGGCCTCGGTTCACTGTCAGTGTGGAGTTTGCGCCTTCTTCCCGTGTCTGTGTAGGTTTCCTCCAGGTGCTCCAGTCTATTCCCATAGAGCAAAGATGTGCAGGTTAGGTTGATTGGCCATCTATACATTAACACTAGTGACAGGGGGATTTGCAGGATAAATATGAGGGTTTACAGGAATACGTGAGAACGTGGTCAGTGTAATCTCGATGGGCCAAATAGCCTCCTTCTGCACTGTAGGGATTCTATGATTTGTCCCCGCAATCCTGCTCTGCCATTCATTTTGATCGAGGCAGTGCAGTGGTACAGTGCAGAAGAAGGCCATTCGACCCATTGAGACAGCATTGACCACAATCCCACCCAAATCCTAGTCTCATAACCCCACATATTTGCCTTGCTAATCCCCCGACACAAAAGTCAATTTAACACGGCTAATCAACCTGACGCACATATATCTGGAGTGTGGGAAGCAACTGGAGCACCTGGAGGAAACCTACGCAGAAACGGGGAGAACATGCAAACTCCACACAGACAGTCACCCGAGGCTAGAATTGAACCCGGGTCCCTGATACTGTGAGGCAGCAATGGTAACCACTGTGCCATCTGTGTTCCCATTCATTTCATCCTTCTAGGTGCCAAAGGTCATCAGGTTGGAAGGTGCTGCTGAAGGAGTCATGATGAGTTCCTGCAGTGCATCTTGTAGATGGTACACACAGCTGCCAGTGTATGCCGTTGGAGAGAGTGAACGATTAAGGTGGTGTGGATGGGTGTCAATCAAATATGCTCCTTTGTTCTAGATCGTTTCAAGCTTCAACCAGCTCAACAAAATTAGCCGAAATTCTTCAGTCCCCAACTAATTGAGATACATCAGGATGATGTATCAGCAAACTTGGCTCATAATAGCTGAGGCCTGAGCCCCAATTTTGGCTGGGCCTCCAGGGGAGGGGTTGTGGTGATTTGATTTATTGTTGTCACATGTGTTAATATACAGTGAAAAGTATTGCTTCTTGAGCACTATACAGACAAAACATACTGTTCGTAGAGAAAGAAAGGAGATGGAGCAGAATGTAGTGTCACAGTCATAGCTAGGATATGGAGAAAGATCAACTTAATACAGGGTAGGTCCATGCAAAGATCTGACGCCAGTAGGAAAGAAGCTGTTCTTGAGTCGGTTGGCACTTGACTCAGACTTTTGTATCTTTTTCCCAATGGAAGAAGATGGAAGAGAGAATATCCAGGGTGCGTGGGGTCCTTAATTATGCTGACGGCTTTGCTGAGACAGCGGAAAGTGTAGACAGAATCAACAGATGAGAGGCTGATTTGCATGATGGACTAGGGTACATTCACAATCCTTTGCAGTTCCTTGCAGCCTTGAGCAGAGCAAGAACTATACCAAGCTGCAATACAACCAGAAATAATGCTCTCTATGGTGTATCTGTAAAAGTAGGTGAGAGTCATAGCTGACATGCCAAATTTCCTTAGTCTTCTGGGAAAGTAGAGATGTTGGTGGGCTTTCTTAACTATAGAGTTAGCATGAGGGAACAGGACAGGCTGCTAATGATCTGGACATATAAAAAATTGAAGCTCTCGGCTATTTTCACTTTGTCCCTATTGATGTATGATTGGAGTTGCTGGCGTTGGACTGGGGTAAACACAGTAAGAAGTCGCACAACACCAAGTTAAAGTCCGACAGGTTTATTTGGTAGCAAAAGCAACTAGCTTTTGGGCCTCTGACCCCACTCACCTTACAAAGGGTTAGAGGCCTGAAACCTAGTGGTTTTGCTATCAAATAAACCTTTTTAACTTGGCGTTATGCGACTTCTTACTCCATTGATGTAGACAGGAGCATGATTTCCTTTACGCTTCCTGAAGTCGGTGACTATCTCCTTCATTTTGTTGACATTGAGGGAGAGATTAAGGTTGCTGCACCAGTTCACTAGATTCTCTGTCTCAATCGTGTACTCTATCTCATCGTTGTTTGAGATCCGACCCACTACAGTGGTGCCATCAGCAAACTTGAAAATGTGGAGGGGAATTTGGGGAGTGGGATCATTGTCTTCAGACCACTGGTGCCAAAAAGTGAAAGAAAATGGGGGAAGAATCATAAAAGAGCAGTTTAATAACTTGCTGCAACAAAATGAGATAACGTTGCATGTTTATTAATGCTGCAGGCCACAAGGGGGTTCTGTTCTCACTCTCCAAACTTCAGAAGTGGATACAAGGCAGTGGGTCAGGGCCAACTCCTGGGAGAGTGAGGCATACAGCCTGGAATCTTACCCACCGTTCACACCAATGGGGTTTTCCCATCCTGCTGCAGTGAAAGAAGATTTGACTGGCCACCAAATTCCCTGGTGTCACTGCAGTGAGAGAGTGGCATGAACAGCTGGCAGAATTGTGCCCATAGACTGTTTACAGTAATGATTGATGTGACTAACCCAATAAGGTGTGGCTGGCAGACCTGAAATTGGAACAGAGACCCTGGTGTAGACTCCAACATTTCTTAGATACCCAATAAGATCTATCACGGTGCAGAGTATTATCACGGTAATTTGCAGTGCAGAAGGAGGCCATTCGGCCCATCGAGTCTGCACTGACAACAATCCCACTCAGGCCCCATCCCCATAACCTCACATTTTCCTTGCTAATCCCTAAGACAGTATAACTGGGCCAATCAACCTGACCCGCACATTTTTTGGATTGTGGGAAGAAACTAGATCACTCAGAGGAAACCCGCACAGACAGAGTGAGAATGTGCAAACTCCACACAGACAGCAACCCAAACCGAGAATCGAACCCAGGTCCTTAGAGCTGTGAGGCAGCAGTGCTAACCACTGTGCCACTCCTGCAATCTGTCACATTCTCAAGGGATAGAGGCACAAGTCCATCAGTTGCTATTGTTATCTCCCCTGATATTGGACTGAACAAGAGAGATCCAAGGGTGGGCTGTGCACCCAAACATTGGCAGCATTTTGACATCCAGGCCTGCCATCAGAACAGGCCTGATAATACGCTAATTGCTGCCCATTAATATAAAGATTGGGTTTGAGGTCTTCAACCCATCCAGCGGATGGCTGTGGAACTACAACCTAACAAGGAAACAATGCACTTCAGAAATGAGAAGTGATGGAGGGGCGTAAAGGGAGAAAATAATTCAGAGATCCCATGCTAATTCTCTTTCATTCAAATTTGTTTGAGACTTTTCACCGACATTTTTGCATTTCAGATTTTGCATTTCAGCCTGGATTCAATTCCAGCCTCAGATCGTGTCCGTGAGGAGTCTGCACATTCTCCCTGTGTCTGCGTGGGTTTCCTCTGGTTTTCTCCCACAGTCTGCAGATGTGTGGATCACATATGTTGGCATGCTAAATTACCCTTTAATATCCAAAAGTGTGTAGGTCCTTAGAAAATGAGTGGTGTAGCAGGGATAGGGCCTGAGTGCAATGCTCTGTCAGAGACAGTCAGTACAGACTTGATAGGCCAAATGGCCTTCTTCTTCACTGTAGAGATTCTATGATCTGTGAGCCAATGGCAAAATCCTGCTGTTATCATGCTTAATATATTTTTCACTGTTGATCTATTATGGAGAGGCACAGTGGTTAGCATTGTTGGCTCAAAGCGCCAGGGACCCGGGTTCAATTGCAGCCTCTGGTCACTGTCTGTGTGGAGTTTGTACAGCCTCTGGGTGCTCTGTTTTCCTCTCACAGTCCAAAGATGTGCAGTTTGATGAATTGGCAAGGCTAAATTGCCCCTTAGTGTCAGTAGGACTACTTAGGATAAATATGTAGAGTTATGGGGCTAGAGCCTGGGTGGGATTATTGTTGGTGCAGACCCAATGGATTGAACGGCCTGTAGTGATTCTAAAAGTTAAAGTTTATTTACGAGTCACAAGTAATGTTTACATTAACACTGCATTGAAGTTACTGTGAAAATCCACCAATTGCCATGCTTCATTGCTTGTTCAGGTATACTGAGGGAGAATTTAGCACAACCAATCCATCTAACCAGCATATCTTTTATACTGTGGGAGGAAACTGGAGCATCTGGACAAAACCCACACAGATACGGGGAGAACATGCAAACTCCACACAGACAGTGCCCAAGCCAGGAATTGAACCTGGATCCGTCGAGCTGTGAAGCAGCAGTGCTAACCATCGTGCTGCCCCATAACAGATCAACTGCGAAATCCTATTCTATAAAACACAAGAGGACTCGAGCAGGATTAGAAGCTCGTTTATGTCTTTCCAAAATGTATTTCCAATGGGAGAAAGCCCAGAATCAGGAGCCGGCATTCGGAAAAGCGATCTGTGTTTGCTTTCGTGACAGAGATGCAATTAAATAGGTCACTTTTTTTTACACGCCAAAAGTGAGCAAATCTGATTCCAAACGCCAGACACTTGATAGGCCTGCTTAGCATACAAAGCAAGTTTACTCAGGCTGCGAGGATTCATTCAGACATCAAACTCGAGCCTGCATTGAACACTGTGCAGGTACACAATGTGTAAATGAAAGCCCAGAAAGACTTTGTCTTCCAATTACTCACCCTGTGACAACTGGGCTCCGAGGCCATTGTCTTGGCTTGGGCCCTGCTGTGCTTTTGTATGCAGAGAGCAAGGGTTTATCTTTCAACTTGGGTGAGGGGGCTGGAGGAAGGGAGGGAGTAATGGGGGAATGAATGACCCGTCTGTGTGTTGTGTGAGAAGGAATCAGCTTTAAACCTGCAATCTACAGGAGTCCCCATTCTGTCTTGGCAAAGGGCACACAATGGATCAGAAAGGGGCATCCCAGTTGTATTTACCCTGTGTGCAGTTATTAATTTGGGTATGACAAATGGCAGGGAAGGGGGGAACTCTTATCATGACTAATTAAATTGTTACGTGATGAGGAGGTGAGTGGCTGCTTTGATTGCTGTGACCCTGGAAGAAATTACGAAGGATCGTGAATGTAGCCCAGTCCATCACACAAACCAGCCTCCCATCCATCGACTCTGTCTACACTTCCCGCTGCCTTGGGAAGCATAATCAAGGACCCCATGCACCCTGGACATTCTCTCTTCCACCTTCTTCCGTCAGGAAAAAGATGCTAAAGTCTGAGGTCATGTACCAACCGACTCAAGAACAGCTTCTTCCCTGCTGCCAACAGATTTTTGAATGGACCTGCCAATCTGTAATTAATATATACAATCAATAGTTAATATATTAAGCTGATCTTTCTCTACATCCTAGCTATGACTGTAACACAACATTCTACACCCTCTCCTTTCCTTCTCCATGAACGGTATGCTTTCTCTGCAGAACACTGCACTTGCCTGATGAAGACACGGGAGTGTTGAAAGCTCGCTTTTTTACTATCAAATAAATCGGTTGGATTAATAATTGGTGTTGCTAAATTCTTACTGAGTTCTCTGCAGTACACATGAAACAATATTTTTCACTGTATCACAACACACGTGACAATAATAAATCAAATCAAGTCAAATCAAATAACGATCTGAAGTAGCAGAGGGCATATGATGTGTGATTCCTCAGGAGTTTATGCCCTCTACCTTGACAGAATTTAATCTTCGGTGAGCCTGGCTATTTTCTCAGTTGAGAAGACTTTATCCTCTGAGAGTTTTTTCCGAGCTTATTTATTAAAGTTACAAATAGGCTTACAATGCAATGAAGTTACTGTGAAAATCCCCTAGTTGCCACACTCTGACATCTGTTTGGGTACACAGAGCGAGAATTTAGTATGGCCAATGCATCTTAATCATCTTTTGCACTGTAGGAGGAAACCGGAGCACCCGGAGGAAACCCACGCAGACACGGAAAGAACATACAGACTCCGCATAGACAGTGACCCATGCCAGGAATCGAAGCCCGGTCCCTGGCACTGTGAGGCAGCAATGCTAACCATTGTGCCACTGTGCTATTAAATGGGTCCATATCTCCTCTTATTCAATATTTATGACCTCTTGTTGTCTGACCAGTTGAAGGTGATAGGTATTCTCTACTGAAGGATCGTAGAAAGGTAGAACCCTTACAGTGCAGAAGGAGGCCATTCAGCCCATCGAGTCTGCACCGACCACAATCCCACCCAGCTTCTATTCCCATAATCTCACATCTAATTCATAACCCTGCTGACCCTTTGATACAAGAGTCAATTTAACATGGCCAATCCACCTAACCCACATATCTTTGGACTGTGGAAGGAAACCGGAGTACTCAGAGGAAACCCACACAGGCATGGGGAGGACGTGCAAATTCCACACAGTCAGTGACCCGAGACTGGAATTGAACCCTGGTCCTTGGCACTGCGAGGCAGCAGTGCTAACCATTGTGTCACTCCTGAGAGTTGGACTCTCACCACCGTTGTGCAATGTACATGTAAATTTCTGTCCCACTGTGTCATCAGAAAGTGAAGTGGTTGGGGGAGCGAGGGGGCGATTGTATCTAAACAAAATCAATCAGCTTCCTGTCAGTTATCCCTGGATATGTGTGCTATTGAAAAACAGGGTTCAATTCCAGTCTCGGGTCACTGACTGTGTAGAGTTTGCACGTCCTCCCCATGCCTGCGTGGGTTTCCTCTGAGTGCTCTGGTTTCCTTCCACAGTCCAAAGATATGTGGGCTAGGTGGATTGGTCATGCTAAGTTAACTCTCGTATCAAAGGGTCATGTGTGCTATTGCAGACCAGAACACTGCATTTGCCTGACAAAGACAAAAGTCGAAAGCTCGCAGATTTACTATCAAATAAATCGATTGGATTTAAAATTGGCATTGCCAGACTGTTACTGAGTTTACCCCAGACCAACGCCGGCATCTTTACATCATGCCCATTTAATAACATAGTGTCACAATGGTTAGCATTGCTGCCTCGCCATGCCAGGGATCTGGCTTCGATTCCCTGCTTGGGTCACTATCTGTGCAGAGCCTGTACATTCTCCCCTGGTCTGCGTGGGTTTCCTTCGGGTGCTCTGGAGGTTTCCTTCCACACTCAAAGATGTGCTGGTTAGATGGATTGGACATACTAAATTGGCCCTTAGTCTCAGGGGGACTAGCTAGGGTTGTGGGATAAGGTGGGATTGTTGTCAGTGCAGGCTCATGGGGCCAAATGATTCCTTCTGTACCATAGGGATTCTATGCTTTTATGAAAGAGGGAGAGAAGGAGAGAGATAGAGACACACGCGTGCACACACACACGCACACACGCACACACACACACACGCACACACACACACACACGCATACACACACTCACAACTTCAGAAGTTATAATTCAGCGCATACTTAGAGAAATGGTTGATGGCAGCTATGTTTTTGACATATGTGGGAAGAAACCAGTGTACCCGGAGAAATCCATGCAGACATGGGGAGAATGTGCAGAGTGTGCACAGACAGTGACCCAAATCGAACCCAGGTCCCTGGCGCTGTGAGGCTGAAGTGCTAACCACTGTGCCACCATGCTGCCCTTTCTCACTTTTCTGTCTCACTTTTCTTCTCTTCATATGTCAGGCACAAGTTGGCAGTTCAGATGCTGATCTGGGCACATTCCTCTCGGTGATTTAATGAAAAAGCTAATGTGACCAATCCCCTGCTGCTGCTGCTTGGCATTTTAGTGACCTGGCCACTGAAAGTATTCTGATTGGTGGGAAGCCAGTAACTTCTGAAAAGCAGAGTCTGTACACAACTGACAGGAAGCTTATTGATTTTATTTAGATGTAACCAATCCCCTCCCCCAACCATCTCCAATGACACAGTGGGACGGAAATTTACATGCACGTTGCACAACGGGAGGTGAGAGTCCAACTCTCAGGGGTGACGCAGTGCTAGCACCGCTGCCTCGCAATGCCAGGGACCAGGGTTCAATTCCGGTATCGGGTCACAGGCTGTGCGGAGTTGCACGTCCTCCCCATGTCTGCTTGGGTTTCCTCCGGGTGCTCCGGTTTCCTTCTACAGTCCAAAGATGTGTGGGCTAGGTGGATTGGTCATGCTGAATTGATTCTCGATTCATAGGGTCAACAGGATTGTGGGTTCTTTGTGGGATTATGGAAATAGGACCTGAGTGGGATTGTGGTTGGTGCAGACATGATAGGCTGAATGGCCTCCTTCTGCACTGAAAGGATTTTAGCTTTCTATGATCCTTCAGTGGAAAATACCTACCACCTCCAACTAGTTAGGCAACAAGAGGTCATAGATATTGAGAAAAAGGAGGTTTGGACCCGCTTAAGAGCACAGTGGCACAATGGTTAGCACTGCTGTCTCACAGTGCCAGGGACTGGGCTTTGATTCCCGGCTTCGGTCCCTGTCTGTGCGGAGTCTGTATGTTCTCCCCATGTCTGCATGGGTTTCCTCCGGATGCTCTGTTTCCCCCTACAGTCTAAAAGATGTGCTGTTTAGGATACATTGGCCATGCTAATTTCTCCCTCAGTGTACCCAGACAGATGCTGGATTGTGGGGGCTGGAGGACTTTACTTGCAGAACGAAATCGCATTTGCCTCGGGCGTGATTTTTCACTGGAGTGAATTCGTAAAATCCTCGTCATTTTGTAGAAGCTTTTCATCTTGCACTCATCAGGAATTTTGTAAGAATGCCAGCGTCAGGGGAAGCAACGACATTATACTTTATGAGAACAGGATGCTGATTGGTTGACAAGCGGACTATGATTGTCAGTCAGGTTGGCAGTGTGGTACATTTTCCTGTATTGGGAGCTACTAACATACAGGACCTCATTCTTTGCAGACTTGTACATGAATTACACATGTTCCAGCCAAACAAAATGAGTGACAGCCAATCTCTGGGTTGACTCCTCAGAGTCAAGCTGTCTGGTTTGAATTTCCAAGCAATGCTTGGCAGTTAACTGTCAGTCACCGTCAACTAATGCACTCTCCATGACAATACCTCCACCAATCATGGTTTGCTGTCCTTTTGCAGCCATACTCAAATTCCAGCCTGCCAAACAACAATAATGATAATCGCTCACGGGAAAGGACAAAATGTGTAGCCAACAAATAGTTTAATTTTCTCAACCTGATCTCAGCTGAATATTCACTAGATGGTTTATAGATTTACGCAAGCTCTTATGGCAAGGGGTGTTGACCCTGTCCATCAATGGTCCGTTCCACTGGTGAATGGAAGCCGGTCCATTCTGTAAACTTAGGACTGCCACAGTCTGTTCTATTCTTATATGCTGCTGTCCATATTTACATTTCACCACCACTCAGTCAGCCGTTTGTTGTCCTTGCTTTTGCTCATGTAATTAGAGTACAATTTCTTTACTGTGTTACTCATGTTACTTATGTGCTGTAGGCATTAATCTGAGATCAGTTGGAAGGAGGAACAAAGTTACGCAAGTGGGCGAATGCTGATTGCATGTTCAGCATTAGTGCAGCGGATAAACAGGGATGGTGATCATCAAACCATAAGCACCAGGAGCAGGAGGAGGACATTTGGCCCATCAGGCCTACTCCACCATTCAATAAGACCATGACCAATCTGACATGTAGGTTAGGGGGATTGGCAGGGTATGTACATGTGTTTATGGGTATAGAGTTTGGATAGGCTGTTCTGTCATAGAATGGGTTCAGCTCTGATGGGTTGAAAGGCTTCCTTCTGAACTGTAGTGGATTTCAATTTTGGAGAAGCACAGTGATTAGCAATGCTGCCTCACAGTGCCAGGACCCAGGTTCGATTCCTGGCCTGGGTCACTGTGTGTGATCATTCTTCTTGTATCTGAGTGGGCTTCCTCCGGGTGCTCCAGTTTCCTCCCACACTCCAAAGATGTGCAAATTAGGTGGATTGGTCAAGCTAAGTTGCCCCTTTATCTCAAGATGTGTATGTTAGGGGGATTACCTGGGTAAAGTTATGGGGTTAGGGATAGGGTCTGGACGTGATGCTCTGTCAGGGAGTTGGTACAGACTTGATGGGCTGAATAGTCTCCTTCTGCACCATTCAAAAGTCTAGTGACATCAGGGGAGAAGCTGTTCTTGAGTCATTTGGTACGTGATCTCAGATTTTTGCATCTTTTTTCTGACATAGAAAGTAGAAGAGAGTATGTCCGGGGTGCATCAGCCCACAAATATAGGCCAGACCAGATAAGGATGACAGATTTCCTTCCTTAAAAGGTATGAGTGAATCAGAGTTTTTTTACACCATCGGTGTAAGCTCCTTGGTCACCATTACTTAGAGAAGCTTTAAATTCCAGACTATTTCATTGAATTCTGACACTTTTGCGCAAGGCGGGTTAAGGCAAAAAATATCCCAACCCTTGCTATCCAACTCTTGAAAGAAAGCCCAACCTCTCCTAACCTTTATTGCTAATGTTAGCTAAATTTTTTCCATCTTTGGGTACACGGAGATCCACTTCTTCCAGTTACGCGTGGGGCATGATTTTACGACCTTGCTCAAGTGGGAGCAGAAATTCCTGCCTGAGATCAATGGACATTTCCGTTGTCCGCCTCTTGCCTGCTCCGATTCCATGGCAGCAAGGCGGTAGATTTCTGGCGCTGGTGTTGCTTTATGAGGAATGGACAGAGACTACATTCCCCCTCAAGTAGATTCCACTAGCCTGTTCATTCTAACCTGTTCAACCTAATACATCCCCCAGCCTGGAAATTGATCTGAAGTCAACAGAGTTCATTTTGACCCTTCCGTGACTGAGTATGGCACGTACATTACTGACAGAATGCCTTCCTATGCAAATCATGTAAAAACTATCAGACTGAAACTGGTATAAAAACAGAAAGTTCCGGAAAAAGACTCAACAGAGCTGGCAGCACCTATGGAGAGGGAAACTCATCATTAGGCATAACCTTTACTTATGTTCATGCTATGCTCCTGCTGCAGCAAAGTCAGAGAATTAGGTAGCCAACCAAATCTCCATTCAATGCGGCAGAATGGGAAAATCTCTCTGGCGTGATCGGTGGTAAGGTTCCAGTCAACGGATGGAATTTTACCAGCACACACTTTCTGATTCCAGGGTTAAGCTCAGAGACTGGCGTTCTCTCTTGGCCTTGAGTGGGATTGCACCAACCTCGGGCAAATGTTCCAGTAAAATTCCACCCAATCCTGAGGGTCGTATATCATTCTTCTTCATAACCGAAACTTCTCTTGGCCACAAGCACAGAAGGGAAATTCACAAAAGCTGGCAGCATGGTTCGCACTGCTGCTTCACAGCTCCAAGGACCTGAGTTCGATTCCCAGCTTGGGTCACTATCTGTGTGGAGTTTGCACATTGTCGCCATGTCTTTGTGGGTTTCCTGTCGGTGCTCCAATTTCCTCCTGAAAGATGTGCTGATTAGGATGTATTGGTTGTGCTAAATTAACCCTTAATTTTCTCCTAACAAGTGCCATAATGTGGCAACAGGGAAATGTTCACTATAACTTCAATGTGGTGTAAATGTAAGCCTATTTGTGACTAATAAATAAACTAAAAAAAGTAATTGTAAATTGACAGTCTCTAATCACATTCATGCCCGTTTACTATTGCCCATTTTGTGCCAATCTCAAAGACCAATATCATAGTGTCATTTTCACAATAGATTTTGAAAGAAATATTTCTGAAAAGAAGCTAATGCCACTAAGCGTTGTCTCCCATCAATATTAAGTTAAGCATCGACTGAGAACAATCCTTAAGCATGTTTTCCGTTATGTGATCTACTTGTTTCTGGTTATGTAGGCTGGAATTCTCCAACCCTGCCGTGGCTGGGATTCTCCAGTCCCGCTGTAGCGAAGGAAGATTTGGCTGAGCGCCGAGTTCCCCGTGCCATTGGCAGTGGGGTGCATGAGACTGGGGAATTCCAGTTACAATATTTTGGAGTTGTCTCTAAATCAATTGTCTTTTCCCTGCTCTGCTTTCCAGGTTGCCTTATTCTTTATCCTGTTCTTTCCATCATTTGTTGCTGACGGGGTACATTGTTTAATGTTTCCTAATCGTGATCAGCTAGTTAGGGAACGGTGTCTGAGGTGAGATCGCAAAAGACACAGAGCGGGAATTGGGGGAAAGGTTCAAACTTGCTCCAAAGCTTGTTCACTTCATTTTTGATTTTTTTTTTCTCCTTAAGTGACCTTGCAGACATAGCATGACGCTTACACATTGGTGACTGAATAGATGTGGGAATTCTGAAGGGGAAAGGAGGTGGTGAATAGAACACTTACATACCCCAGTTAAAAATACGAGACAAGACAGCAGCAGGGAGCTTGTTAGATCAATCAAAAAACAAATTGAGGGAAAATTATTAACACAGCAGGATTGGACAGCCCACACCCCCTGAGTGAGGGGTATGGTTTAGTGGTGGCCTAGAGGCAACAGGCCAGAGAGTGGTCACTGGTCCCCGTGAATGGAGGGGATGCTGTACCAGAATGGTATTGTCTCTAGGCTAGAATCCAGAGGCCCAGGGTAATGCCCTGGGAGCTGGGTCGAAATCCCACCAAATTTGAATTCAATAAAAAATAATTCTAGAATTAAAAGTCAAATGATGACCATGAAACCATTGTCGTTAAAAACACATCTGGTTCACTGGATTTTTGAGAGGCTACTACATTGCCCTGGGTCTGGAGTCACGTGTAGGCCAGACCAGGTAGGGATGCCAGGTTTCTTTCCCTAAAGGGACTTTAAAGTTTGGTGGCAAAGTGGTGTGCCTCATAATTCCAGGAAATTTGTTTGGAGTTTGCAAGTTCTCCCTGTGCCTGCGTGGGTTTCTTTCAAGTGCTCCAGTTTCCTCCCATAGTCCAAAAGTCACAGAAAGAGGCCCATCAAGTCTCTACCCAGGCCCTATCCCCTTAACCCCAGGTATTTACCCATCTAGTCCCCCTGAAAATAAGGCTCAGCCATACATCTTTTGACTGTGGGACGAAACCAGAGTACCTGGAGGAAACACATGCAGACATGGGGAGAACATGCAAACTCCACACAGACAGAGACCCAAGGTCGGAATTGAACCCAGATCCTTGGCGCTGTGAAACAGCAGTGCTAACCACTGTGCCACTAACTGGTGCAGGTGAGGGTGATTGACAATGCTGAATTGCCCACTGATGCCCAAAGATGTGTGGGTTAAGTGGATTGGGCATGCTAAATTGCCCTTTAGTGTCAGGGCAATTAGCGGGGTAAACGTGCAGGATCACGGGGGATAGGGATTAGGTTGTGTGCTCTTTTGGTGCAGACTTGATGGGTTGAATGGTCTCCTTCTGCACTGTTGGGATTCTATGATTCTCAATATAGCGGTTATAATTCTGGACTATTGATTCAAGAGGTTGTCTTGACGATTTGTAATATAAGTCTTCTGCCTATCTTGTATTTCTCCCAATATTTACTTGCACCGGCACCTCCATATTATCAACAGACATGCATTGTCACACAGAGTTACAAGGGGAGGAGAAGATATATTGGATCCAATGCTTTACTATGAGATGAAAGGGGGAGGTGATGGTGTAGTGATATTGTCACTAGGCTAGCAATCTAGAGACACAAAATGATTGATTTGATTTGATCTATTTTATTATTATCGTCAAATGTACTGGAATACAGTGAAAAGTATTGTTTTTCCACACTATACAGACAAAGCATACCACTCATAGAGTAGATAGGGGGAGAATGAACGGAAAGGATGCAGAATATATGGTTGCAGTTGCAGATAGGGTAATATTAGGTTGGAATTATTATTATTGTCAAATGTATTGGATACAGTGAAAAGTATTGTTTCTTGCACAATATACGGACAAAACATACAGTTCATAGAGTACATAGGGGAGAAGGAAAGGAGACAATGCAGATTATGGACTTTATTAGATAGTTCAGAAGAGTTAGAGTACACTTTTAAAGCATAGACTGAGAGTTAGAGATAGAATTAAAGAGTACGTTGGGCACAACTGGCAAGAAGTGACCACACTCCAGCTCTATCTTGAAAAATCTCCTCTGGAATTTAAATCCCTCCAAACTGAAATTCAGTAGAAACTTGGAATAAATCTAATAATAACCAAAGAAAACCATTGTTGATTGTGAGAAAAACTCTTCCCTAAAGAACATAGTTCACTGATGTCCTTTAGGGAAGGAAATCTGCTATCTTTACCTGACCTGGCCTACATGTGACTCCACAGCAATGTGGTTGTCTCTTAAATGTCCCCTGAAATGGCCAAAGAAGTCACTCAGTTCAGGTGTAATTAAGGTTGGGCAACAAATGTTGGTCCAGCCAGTGACTCCCACATTCCATAAATGAATTTACAAAATAGTTACAGAAAATTAACGACAAATCCTTTCTGGCTGGGTTGATAGAAGTAGGGAGGTTGTTTCCACTGGTGGCTTTAGTTTCCTTAGTTTATTCCAATGCAAAGCTCCCAACGCTCTTCTGACACTTGTTCCTCAGTTTTGTTTTCACTGAGCAGTGATTTTTCTTCTCTTATTAGCACATTCTGCTATCTTACCTTTAGCCATGATCAACGTTTCTTTAATCCTTAGTGCTACCATTAATGCTTTGTTTCGTGCCCTCAACATGTTTGTCAGTCTCTCCTTATCTCCAATGTGTCCCTGACCTGCTATTCTGCTCCACCTCTTCCACTTCATTTATCTAATCCAGCTTGGCCAATGCATCAGTCTGCGTTGGCACAGTGGCACAATGGTTAGCACTGCTGCCTCACTGCATCGGGAAGCCAGGTTCAAATCTGAAGAGAGTATGTACGAGACACGTGGTATCTCTGGCTGCTTTTCCGAGGCAGCGCAAAGTGTAGACGGAATTGATGGTTGGGAACTTACGTATCTTTCATCTAAAGTTAAAGCTAATTTATTAGTCACAAATAAGGCTTACATTAACACTCTGGCGCCAGTTTGTGTCAATGTTTCTAACCAGCATGTCTTTCAGAATGTGAAAGGAAACTGGAGCACCTGAAAGAAACCCACACAGACATGGGGAGGACATACAAATTCCACACACAGTGACCCAAGCAGGAATTGAATGCAAGTGCCCGGCACTGTGAAGCAGCAGTGCCCATCACTCCGCTACCCGTGCCATCGCTAATAAGTCCCTGGTAAGTCAGTCTAGAACTGTAGATGGAATCGATGGTTGGGAACTTAGGTATCATTCATCTACTAAGATACTCTAGACTGGTGGGAAGAGCCTTATATTCAGAGGTTGCTTCAGCAGCCTTGTTATTGAAATTTGGCTCCCTTTCTTAGTTGGGAGACCTCAGTGCTAGCTCTCAATTTCCGCCCTCTTCACATGCGCCAGTCTGTATTTTGCTGGGCTGCGGAGACCCGAGGCATGTCGGTGAAGGCCGAAGCGGACTCTGAATGGCTAGACCCCCAAAGTTAATGCAAGATATGTACCCTTGGTCGGGCTGTGCAAACTTTGACATGTGGATGTGGATCTTGCCCATATTTGCAGTTGGCTTTATCAGAGCGCGATTAGTTTCCCAGAACAAATTTGAGCAAAAGGCAACATTACCTCCACAAGCCAAACAAAAGCAGTTTTGAAATTTGTCTATTTACACGGGCGTCAGATGTTTTGCTAAGGCTCTTGAAAAGTGGCGATAATTGAATGGTGCCAGTGTGTTTGTGGGATTCTGATGAGTTGTAAAGGTCTAATAAACAACTGTGCGAGCTCCAACCACAGCATTTCCAACTGTGTTTGTTAATCTCAATGAACAAGTGTGCGCCACTCGCAGTGCAAATATGCCAGAGTTTCAGGGAGTCAATAGTGTAACTTTACTGTTTGCAAAATCGCTCCTTATTATCATCAGTAAGTTTACTGAGAGCCCGACAGTCAAATATAATAAACTCTTAAGCAAGCTCATGTATAAAAACAAAGCAAAACATCCCTCTTTGACATTTTTCTCCTGATTATGTTTGCGAAAGGATGTGGGAAAATGAAAAGAATGATGCGTGTTATCTTTGTAGATTTTTAATCACCCCTCTGCGATGGCTTACATAACCTGCATAATTGACAGAGAAATGATTATAATTTCCATTCTAATGTGTTCTTTTTTAACACCGTGGGTGCAGTTATTCTGAAATTTGCATGCCCAGTCATATGCATTGGGCAGTTCTGTTGTTCTCAGACCGAAAGGAAAAATGCTAGAAAATCTCAGTAGGTCAAGCAGCATCTGTAAGGAGAGAAAAGAGCTGTGTTTCGAGTCCAGATGAAGGGTCACCAACACTCGAAATATCAACTCTTTTCTCTCCTCACAGATGCTGCCAGACCTGCTGAGATTTTCCAGCGTTTTCTCTTTTGGTTTCAGATTCCAGCATCTGCAGGATTTTTTTTTGTTGTTCTCAGCTTTGATAAAGTGTCAACCGGACTCAAAACGTCAACTCTTTTCTCTCTTTATAGATGCGGTCAGACCTGCTGAGATTTTCCAGCATTTTGGTTTCAGATTCCAGCATCGGCAATAATTTGCTTTTTATAGTCCTGTTATTCTCTTAGGGCTGCACAGTGGCAAAGTGCCTTACAGCGCCAGGGAGCCGCGTTCGATTTCCGGCTTGGGTTACTGCTCGTGTGGAATCTACATGTTCTCCCCGTGTCTGCGTGGGTTTCCTCCAGGTGCTCCGGTTTCTTCCCACACTCCGAGAAACATGCTGGTTAGGTGCATTGGTCGTGCTAAATTCTGCCTCAGTGTACCCAAACAGGTGCCGGAGTGTGGCAACGAGGGGATTTTCACAGTAACTTCATTGCAATGTTAATGTGGGCCTATTTGTGGCACTAATGCATACAGTGCCAAGATTCACAGGGACAAATTTTCCCATTCCATCAACCATGGGAATCTTAGCAGGTCTGTCGACCTCGGATGGAATTTTCTGGTTTTGGTGCAAATGCAGCCGGATAATCCTACCCAGTGAGTCAATGGGATATACAGCTCGGAAACAGGCCTTTCAGCCCAACTTGTCCGTGTAGACAGGTTTCCTAAACTAAATTACTCCCATTTCCTTGCGTTTTGGCCCATATCCCTCTAAACCTTTCCCATCCATATATCTGTCTAAATCTCTTTTCAATGTTGTAATTGTACCCACCTCTACTATCTCCTCAGCAGCTCATTCATAGACGCACCATCCTCTATATGAAAATTTTATTCTTTTTAAATCTTTCCTCTCTCACCTTAATGCCCTCTACTTTTCAAATCCTCTACCCTGCGGAAAAGACCTTGACTATTCACTTTACTTATGCCCTTCATGATTTTGTAAACCACTATAAAGTTACCCTTCATCCTCCGACGCTCTAGGGAAAAAAGTCCCAGCCTCTTCATATAAGTCAAATTTTCCAGACCCGGTAACATCCTTGTAAATCACTTTTGCACCCTTTAAAGTTAGTTTATTTATTAGTCACAGATAAAGTTTACACTGCAATGAAGTTATTGTGAAACTCCCCTGGTCGCCACACTCCAGCACCTGTTTGAGTCAATGCACCTAACCAGCACGTCTTTCAGGCTGTGGGAGGAAACTGGAGCACTGGGGGAAATCCACGCAGATATGAGGAGAATGTGCAAATTCCACACAGACCTAAGCCAGGAATTGAACCCTGGTGCTATAAGGCTGTAGTGCTAACCACTGCTCCATCCTGTCATCCCAATTTAATAACATCCTTCCTAAAGCAAGGTGACTCCAAATGTAGTCTTGCCAATGTCCAGTTGTAACATAATGGTAACATTTGGACATGGAACTTTCATTCTTGGGTATCACACCCTCACCTTCTCATGAGGTGTTGCTGGTGGGTGAGGTACTCCAACAAGAGAACACGTGGAAAATCATTGTCGATGACTTATCCCTGCAACTGCACATACTAATGCAATGATAATGGATGAATGCATACTGCTCGACAATCACCAGGTAGGACTGTTCCCTTCCTGTCAGAGAGAATTCCGCAGTCAAGAGCATTCACCCTCTGATCTTCGGGTAAGCATTCTCCAAAGCAACACACGACAACACAAAACAGCGCTCTGAAAGCTCATGCTATTTAAACCGGTGTTGTGAGACATCTTAATGTCCTTTAGGGAAGGAAATCTGCCCTCCTTATCTGGTCTGGCCTACATGGCACACTGATTAACACTGACAGTACGGTACATTGGGGAGACCATGCAGATGCTACGACAATGGATGAATGAACACCCCTGTTGGGGAACACTTCAGTAGTCATGAGCATTCAGCCTCTGATCTTCGGGTAAGCGTTCTCCAAGGCGGCCTTTACGACACATCACAACGTAGAGTCGCTGAGCAGAAACTGATAGCCAAGTTCCTCACACATGAGGACGGCCTCAACCAGGGTCTTGTCACACTATCTATAACCCCCAATGACTTGCCTGGGCTTGCGAAATCTCACTAACTGGAGACAATACACAACTTTTTAACCTGTGCTTAATGCTCTCTCCACTCACCTTGTCTGCACCTTTGAGACTTGTTTACCTGTAAAGATTCGTATTCCAACCATTATTCTGTAAATTGAGTTTGTGTCTTTATATGCCCTGTTTGTGAACAGAACTTCCACTCACCTGACAAAGGGCAGTGCTCCAAAAGCCTTTGCTACCAAACAAATCTGTTGGGCTTTAACTTGGTGTTGTGAGAGTTCTTACTGTGCTTATATCAGTCCAATGCCAACATCTACACAACCTGACACTGCCAGGGGCCTAGTTTGAATTCCTAGGCTGGGTGACTGTCTGTGCAGAGTCTGCACATTTGCCCTGTATCTGCGTGGGTTTCCTCTGGGTGCTCTGGTTGAAAGATGTGTGGGTTAGGTTTATTGGCCATGCTAAATTGACCAAGTGTCGGGGGGGGGGGGTGTTAGTAGATTAAAGACATGGCGTTAAGGGGATAAGGCCTAACTGGGATTGTGGTTGGAGCAGATTCAATGCAGAAGTGTGGTTGATTCTTAAATGCTCTCAGCAATGGGCAATAAACGCTGGCCTCCAAATTAGCAATGCCCACATCCCATGAATGAATGAAAAAGGGAGAAATTGGCTTATTGGAAGTGACCTTTCTATTTGGGTGCCAATTATAGTTGGTCACAATCTGTGTTTTACTTTTCAAAGATGAGGGGCCTTATCTTGCTGAGTTTTACCTTGTCTGTAAACATTGTCAAGGTAGGAAAGGTTTTTTATTACCCAGAGTGTGGTTGGAGTCGTGAACGAACTTTCTGAGGGGGTGGTGGAGGCTGGTTGGATTGAAGTATTCAAAAGGGAACTGGATCGAGTACCTTTAGAGATGGATAGTTTCTTGATCAGTAATGGGATCAAGGGTTATGGGAGAAGGCAGGAGAATGGGATGACAATCATATCAGCCATGATTGAATAGTGCAGAAGACTCAATGGGTCAAATGGCCTAATTATCTTATGGTCTTAAAGACTTAAAGATTTCTAGCCAGTCCCTTTCTCTGGGTTTAAGGCAGAATAGAAATCATGGGCATGATATTCAGTAATATACAATGAGAATCTGTCAGATGATCTTTATACTGGCTTCCTCTGCGATCTTCCTCATAGCTACATGAATCACATGGACATTGTACCCAGGTAGAGATGCTAATGGGCTATTCTTCAGACCCCAACTCTCTTTCAACTTGGGTGTAAATGGGCGGTTTAAAGCAAAGTTGCTTATAACCTGACATTCTTTAAAGTTTTCTGGGACTTTGGAGACTCATAGGTCAGAATTTTATGGGGTGGGTGAGGCTTGCAGAAGGAAATCTCCCTTGGCCTTGCCATGGTACTTACTGTAAGGCAAGTCACATTTTAATGTAAATTTAAAGATGCACTTCTGAAACATAACAATTTTATAAAAATCATAACTATATAAGTGGCAAGTGGCACAGTGGTTAGCACTGCTACCTCACAGCGCCAAAGGGACCTGAGTTCAATCCCAGCATGAGCCGCTGTCTGTGTGGAGTTTGCACATTCTCCCCATGTCTACGTGGGTTTCCTCCAGGTTCTCCGGTTCCCTACCACAGTCTGAAATGAGTGCAGGTTAGGTGGACTGGCCATGCTAAATTGTCCCTTAGTGTCAGGGGAACTAGCTGGAATAAATGTATGAGGGCCTGGAGTGGGATTGTGGTCGGTGCAGACTTGAAGGGCTGAATGGCCTCCTTCCGTAGGTATTCTATGAATCATCTCTGAACACTACACTCACTGTAACATTGCATGGGCGCCACAGAAATTACTACCTTACCATTCCGCTCACACCAGACATCTCAGTAAACATCCCTGCCGGGAATCTAGACAGAGGTCTCTCCTCATCAAACATGTGCCCTAACATCAACGGAGGCCCAGGCGAAATGGTGCAAAAGGTCCAATGCACTGTGGGCCACCATTTATCTTCTGGAAAAACGCCTGTGGAAATTCGTCTCACTGGTACATATTTATACACAGCTTGGGAATATAGTCACTCAAATTAATCAGCCTGAAGCTCGGGACAGAGACACAGACATTTGAACAATATCATTGCTATGGTTACCATTAAGAGAGGGGCCCTTTGTTGATTTGGGACAAATTCCCTTTGTCCTTGCACCGCCTGCTACAAGGTATCGTTGGTCATACCTCAGTGGCAGACTGACACCAAGCTCCAATTATTTATGAAGGAGTGGCAATTTAAAGCATCAATTTGCTTCCAGTCTTTCAACAGCATTCACTCCCAGTCAGAACAACTACAGACGCAGTCCAGCAATCAGGGAAGGCGTGAGGCTTTCTCCCTCGCTTTCTTCTTCTAATCTCGGCCAGTTCAATCAGCCCTTCCCTCAAAAAAGAAAGAGAAGAGAGCCCCTCGGCCCTTTGAGCCTGCAGCCCCCTTCGATACATGCTGATCTTCCTCCTTAAGATCACCCTGAAGAAATCATGGAATCCCGACAGTGCAGAAGCAGGCCATTTGGCCTATAGACTCTGCACTGACTGGATGAGATTTTACCAGCACTGCACTTCGTGCGATCCCGCCCCAGGCCAACTGAGAATGCCGTTCTCCCAAGCCTCGCCCCCTTCCAGAATTGGTCGTGCTGATAAAATTCCAGCAACTGTCTCTGTTACAGAGACCAAGTTTTCTAGGACAGAAATCTCCGTTCACCTTGGTGAACCTCACACCGGGCAAATCCGTAAAGTCCTGCCCAGCATCGTACCCAGACACCATCCCCACGTGGTATTTAGCCACCAATCCCGCTAACCTACTCAGCTAAGGGGCAATTTAACATGTTCAATCCACCTAACCTGCATATCTTTGGACTGTGGGAGGAAACCAGAGCACCTGGAGGAAACCCACGCAGACACGGTGAGAATGTGCAAATTCCACACAGTCACCCAAAGCTGGAATCAAACATGGGTACTCAGTGTTGTGAGACAGCAGTTCTTTTTAATTTATTCATGGGATATGGGTGTCACTGGCTGGCCAACCCAAGTTTCCCAAGAGCAGTTGAAAGTCAACCACATTGCTATGATTGACTTCAGATTTTCTTCTCTAAAGGATGTTAGTGAACGAGATAGGCTTTTTTTTCCGGCAATGGATTCATTAGTAGATTCTTAATTCCAGATATTTTTTACTGAATTCGAATTTCACCGGCTTGCTGTGGCGGGATTCGAAACTGGGTCCCCAGAACATCAGCTGAGTTTCTGGATTAATTGTCTCGGAATGAGGCCATTGCCTCCCTTGTGCCAACCGTTATGTCACCCAAAACATCACCAGCTTGATTGATATTGATATTGCTTTGTATTTGGAACAATATAGCTCCCCCTCAAACTGTTCCTTTAGCCTTTGCCGCCATTGTGAAGTGGTTGATGTCGTGGGAGTGGAAGCCAGGAGGCCTGTAGGCCAGCCGAGAGTTCCCAAAATTGGCGAGGTATTGGAAAGTCCAACTCCCCGACAAAACTTGTGTAAATATGTACGATTCATTCCAGACGATTAACCCCTGGAAAACATTCAGAGAAAGACATGGCCAAAATAAAGCGTATCATAGAATCGCTACAGTGTAAAAGGAGTCCATTCAGCCCTGCATCGATCACAATTTGACCCAGTCCCTATCCCCATAAACCCATATATTCACCCTGCTAATCCCCCAGTCAATGTAATTTGCACATCTTTGCGTTGTGGCAGGAAACCAAGCCTGAAATGGCTGCAAAATGATCATGTTGGCCTTTCTGAAAGGGAAAGCAGTAAAGAGAATGTCCATTCTTCTTCCAGCTCAGCATCATAGAATCCCGAAAGCGCGGAAGGAGGCCATTCGGCCCATCGAGCCTGCGATTGACCACCATCCCACCTAGGCCTCAGGGAGAACATGCAAACCCCACACAGACAGTGACCCGAGACTGGAATTGAATCCGGGTCCCTGGTGCTGTGAGGCAGCAGTGCTAACCAGTGCGCCACTGTGCTGCCCCACAACTTCTGCTGGGTTATTCCATACCATCTGAGGGCTCAGGAATCAGAAATGGAGGATATAGCTTGGAGTGGAATAAAGGTGGTCTCACAAAAGGGACCTCAGTGTCGAGAATACAGGGTGGCAGGGTGGCACAATGGTTAGCACCACTGCCTCACAGTATCACAGATCCCTGGGTTCAATTCTGGCCTCAGGTGACTCTCTGTGTAGAGTTTGCACATTCTCCCCATTCCTGTGTGGGTTTTCTCCCACACTCCAAAAAAAGGAATATCGGAATTAGGAGCAGAAGTAGGCAAATTCAACCCTTTCAGCTTGCTGCGCCATTCAATCAGATCATGGCTGATCTCTCCCTGGTCTCAAATCCATTCCCTGTTATTCGTATCCCTATAACCCATTTATTAACTCATTTCTTTAGCCCTTTATTTTTGTTATCAGAAATATATCTATCAATGTGCAAGTTGGATGAATTGGCCTCTGCTAAATTGTCCCTGAATGCTGGGGGGATTAGCAGGGCAAATACAAAGAACAAGGAACAAAACAGCACAGGAAACGGACCCTTCGGCCAACGAGCCCGCGCCGCCACCCCGATGTTCCCACTTCTACCCGTGATCCCTATCTATGTTTATAGATCTATGCATTGGAACCAAATTTGAGACAATCTAGGGAGAACCCGCTCCGCCAATCAGCCCAAGAGCACATCCCCGGGACGCGGGAAGAAACTGGAGCACCTGGAGAAAATCCACATCCCAAAGATGCGCTCCCAGGCCGACCAGCAGAACAAACTCTCCCCAAGTTGTCCCAAATTTGGCTCCCTGCCTCAGGATCATTAGCTCCGGGTCTCTAGATTACCAATCCAATCACATAACCATTAGTCCACTAAATGAGCGACACGGTGGCACAGTGATTAACACTGCTGCCTCAAAAGGGACCCGGGTTCAATTCAGCCTTGGGTAACTGTTTGTGCGGAGTCCGCATGTTCTCCCTGTGTCTGCATGGGCTTCCCCTGGGTGTTCTGGTTTCCTCCCACAGCCCAAAGATGTGTGTTAGGAGGATTGGTCATTCTAAATTGTCCTTCAGTGTCAGCGGGACTAGCATGATAAATACATGTGATTACAGGTTTCGGGTTCTTGGGGATGGGGCCTAGATGAGATGGTTGCTGGCTCAATGGGCCGAATGGCCTCCTTCTGCACTGTCGGGATTCTATGATGCTAAGCTGGAAGAAGGACAGGCACTCCTTTTAGTGCGTTCCCCTTCGAAAAGGCCAAAGCAATTTATTTGCAGCCACTTCAGGCTTGAAATGGGGTTACAATCCACTGGGCTGGCTTTCTACTTTGCAGGTCGTTTACTCTATGTGTGAGTGACAGATATGGAGCAAAATCCAGTATCGATCAGGGCAGCGCAGATGAAATAGCCATGACATTTTGAAGATAAATTTCTGAACCACAAATATGAGAATGATAGACGGAGCATGACAGCACATAAATCAATACGAAATACCCAGATTTCTTAATGCCACAAGCTTCTTGGTGGATCTTTCGAATTACCAGGAGCTATGCAGAGGTCCACCACTCCTTGATTTGACTGTGCTTTAGTATTGACTAAATCGTCAGGAGACGCTAGACTAATAACAATCAGGCTGCCAATTTCAAAATCTCCACTCTGAAACTCAATTTCGCTCTCTTAAAGGGACTCAGAAGCCGAGGAGCTTCCTTAAGCCCTGAGCAGTTACTACAAAGGGCAAATGGTGCTTGGAATGTGATGAGGTTTGAGTCAAGATTTCTTGACTGGAATTAAATGCCCAGGCACTTTGTCTTCTGGCTCACAGTCCAAAAATACTCTGCTGCCGTCTTCTCTTTTTGTCTGCCAAATTTAAACAAAGTTTATTTATTAGTCTCAAGTAGGCTTACATTAACACTGCTGTGAAGTTGTTATGAAAACCCCCATTTGCCACACTCTGGTGCCTGTTCGGGTGCAGTAAGGGAGAAGTTAGCACGGCCAGTGCACCTAACCCAGCACGTCTTTTGGACTGTGGGAGGAAATTGGGGTGCCTAGAGGAAACCAGCGCAGACATGGGGAGAATGTACAAACTCCACACAGATAGTGACCCAAACTGGGAATCAAACTCAGGTCCATGGCATTGTGAGACAGCAGTACTAACCACCGTGCCACTGTTCCAGCCCAATTTTATCAGCACCTGAGCTGTCTTGAAAAACAAAGGAGTTAATTTAAATTGACCTCAATGTTTGGAAACTACTACAATTGGGTGTAATCTTATGCCTTTTGAAACACCTAACCAGCACATCTTTGGACTATGGGAGGAACTGGGGTGGTGATGCTGGCGTTGGGTTGGGGTAAACACAGCAAGAAGTCTCACAACACCAGGTTAAAGTCCAACAGGTTTATTTGGTAGCAAAAGTCACTAGCCTTTGAAGCGAAAAGCTAGTGGCTTTTACTACCAAATAAACCTCGCTCCAAAAGCTAGTGGCTTTTGCTACCAAATAAACCTGTTGGACTTTAACCTGCTGTTGCGAGACTTCTTATGGAGGAAACTGGAACAGCCAGAAGAAACCCATGCAGACATGGACAGAACACACAAATGGTGACCCAGGCTGGGAATCAAACCCAGGCCTTGGCGCAGTGAGGCAGCAGTGCTAACCACTGTGCTATCATGCAGCTGGAAGATGCACTGCTGCAAAGTGAACCAGTTTGTTTGACAAAGCTCTACTCCAACAATTAAAATGATTTGTAAAGGCCATTGCAAAGAGGGGACGACATGATGGCACAGTGGTTAGCACTGCTGCCTCACAGCGCCAGGGACCCAGGAACGATTCTGGAGTAGGGTGAACGCCTATGCAGAGTTTGCACATTGTCCTTGTGTCTGCATGGGTTTCCTCTGGGTGCTTCCAGTTTCTCCCACAGTCTAAAAATGTGCATATTAGGTGGATTGACCATGCTAAATTGCCCCTTAGTGTCAGGGGGATTAGCAGGGTAAATATGTGGGGTTATGGGGAAAGGGCCTGGATGGGATTGTAGTTGATGCAGATTTGATGGGCCTAATTGCACTGCAAGCACTCTGTGAGAACAAGACATTGAAACTGTGCAATTTCTCATAACACACGTACCTGCAAGTGGACCAAATGCTCATTTAGATTTTGCGACCTAACGGCTGGAATTTTTCCATCCCATCCACCATCGCAGCGGATGGGATATGGACCATGTCGAGACCTATTGACCTCGGGTGGGGTTTTCCAGACTTGGGGCAAGCCCAACCGGAAAATCCAGCCCAACAAACATGACAAAGGCTCAGTGATTGACAGATTTGTACAGAACAAAATTGAATCGATCTCACATCATTCACAACTTTTCAGTTGAAGTTTACTGATTGGATCAGAATCTTAGGTGGCACAGTAGTTAGCACTGCTGCCTCACAGTGCCAGGCTAGCCCGGGTTCGATTCCCGGCTTGGACCACTGTCTGTGTGAAGTCTATACACTCTCCCCGTAATCTGCGTGGGTATCCTTCAGGCATTCTGGTTTCCTCCCACAGAGAGAGGAAATAAACATATAGGCTGTTATCGCTAGATTATGAAAATAGATTTTCAGAGATGATACCAGAAATGCAGGTTATATATATCAGGAAAGCATTGATTGACTGAATGCCTTCTCTCAAGGAAAAAAGAGATTCAGCGGTAAACCTAACAAGTGACTTTAGAATTGTGAAAGATTTTGATAGACTAAGAAAGTGAGAGCTTATGGGAGAATAGCATAATTAGAAGCCACCAATATAAAGCAATTGCTAAGAAATTTGAGAGGGAACTTGGTAGGAATTTTAAGTGATAAGAATTTGGTATCTTATCGGTTGGTTCCACACCGACCGATGTGGTCGGTGCAACATCGAGGGCTGAAGGGGCCTGTACTGCGCTGTAATGTTCTATGAGATATTAACGGTAAGTTTTTCACTCAGAGGGTGGTGGGTGAGTGGAATTGGCTGCTGTCAGTGGTGATGGAGGCAAATTCAATGGGGTCTTTTAAGAGACTTCTGGATGAGTACATGGGACTTAATAGGATTGAGGGTTATAGATAAGTCTAATAGGTAGAGATAAGATCGGCGCAACTTGTGGGCTGAAGGGCCTGTTTGTGCTGTAGTTTTTCTATGGTTTGATGAAAATGAAGCACCAAGAGGAAACCCACGCCGACACAGGGGGAATGTGCAGATTCTGCACAGACAGTGACCTGTCCGGGATCCTGGCAGCAGTGTTAACCACTCAACACATCCTGTTACAGCCAATGAGGTACCATTAAAGTGGTCACTATTGTGGGAAATGCACAGGTTTTCGAGAACAGCTGAAGGGAACAGCTGAAAATCAATGGTAAAGACCTTTGTACTCATTGGCACAATAAATGTTTTCTTTCCCCTGTTAGGGTCACTGTTTATTCATCAAAAATGTTGCAACTGTTTGAATTTTAGCTTCTAGATGCTGTTCCACAATATCAGAGTGTCATTGCCTTCGTGGTCAGAACACTGTATTGCCAGATAACCCTTAGGCAAGTCGACTAGCAGTCAATGTCACGGTGGAGATGTTGGGTGCAATTAATCCTCAAAAACAAGAAGGCCAAAAACCTCGCCTGCCCCGATTCCAGGTGGGGGTGGTTCCCAGAGCGGAACTCTGAATTGGCCTCAGGTGGGATTGTACAATCTTGCCCAAGTGAGGCTGTAAAATCCCGCCCTAAGTTTTTAATTTGATCTGATTTGTTTTATTATTGTCACGTGTATGAACATACAGTGACAAGTATTGTTTCTTGCGCGCTACACAGAAAAAAATACCATCCATGGAGAAGGAAAGGAGAGAGTGCAAAATGTAGTGTTACAGTCATAGCTAGAGTGGAGAGAAAAATCAACCTATTGCAAGGCAAGTCCATTCTAAAGTCTGACGGCAGCAGGGAACAAGCTGTTCTTGAGTCGGTTTGTTCGTGACTCTTCTTTTTGCATCCTTTCTGGTTGTATGACAGCTTGGTATGGCTTCTGCTCTACCCAAGACCACAAGGAGCTACAAAAGATCGTGAATGTAGCCCAGTCCATTATGTAAACCTCCCATCCGTTGACTCTGTCCACACTTTCCACTGCCTCAGCAAAGCTGCCAGCATAATTAAGGAACCCACGCACCCGGAAATTCTCTCTTCCACCTTCTTCCATTGGAAGAAAGATACAAAAGTCTGAGATAACGTACCAGCCGACTCAAGAACAGTTTCTTCCCTGCTGCTGCCAGGTTTTTGAATGGACCTACCTTGCGTTAAGTTGATCTTTCTCTACACCCTAGCCATGACTGTAAGACTACATTCTGTATTGTCTCCTTTCCTTCTCTATGAACAGTATGTTTTGTCTGAATGGTGCACAAGAAACAATACTTTCCACTATACACTGATTCATGTGACAATAATAAATCAAATCAAATTAAAATCAAACCTCAGGCTTTGGAATCTTTTTCCTGGCAGAAGAAGGAAAAGGGAGAATGTCTGGGATGTGCAACTGGTGGAAGAATAGGAGTTTATAGTGCCCATATTTTAGGTGAGTTTACTCATATGAATTTCCATTACTCTGTGTATCACAGACTCCGAAGTTTCACAACACCAGGTTAAAGCCCAACAGGTTTATTTGGTAGTGAATGCCACTAGCTTTCGGAACGCTGTTCCTTCGTCACGTGATCACCTGATCAGAACTCCCCACTCACCTGACAAAGGAACAGCGTTCCAAAAGCTAGTGGCATTCACTACCAAATAAACTTGTTGGACTTTAACCTGGTGTTGTGAGACTTCTTACTATGTTTACCTCAGTCCAATGCCGGCATCTCCACATTATCATAAAATCCACCAGGGGATTCACTTCGTGGGAGGGGGAGATTGAGTTGAGTTGAGTTGCCCTGATCTGCACCTTCTGACACCAAGGCGTATGTATAATTTAATCCAGTATTCATTCCGATGAAGGTCTGAGAGGCTTATAATGAGAATGGAGTGTGTGATTTTCCAATCACTCTGCAAATTCAGAAAAGGGATGTTTCGCAGGCCTGCCCTTCTCCATCTGTTAATCAGTGCCGATGTGAAAAAAACACACAGTTACTCTCAAGATTCAGTGTGATTGCAAATCCAAACACAGATGTGAACAGGGCCACAAAATGAAAACCTCCAATAATGACAGGAGCCTGGATGGAAAAGCCAAACAATATTAAATTCAGAGAGTCAACAACTGCCCCACTTCTTCCAAGGACCTCTAAACAGACAGAATTACTTTGTACACACATTAACAAACACAACTCGAGCTGATAGATACGGTGTGGCTGCTAGCTTGGAGTCAACTCGACCTGACTCACAATGATTTAAATCGTTCTTGCACCGGTTTGCACTTTTAATCCACCATCACAAGAAAAATGTCCTTTGGCACTAAATAATAAAAAGAATTAAGGAATAAATGAATAAATTAGGTGGGTTGGCCCTGCTAATTTGCCCCTTAGTGTCAGCAGGGTTACCAGGGTAAATACGGGAGGGTTACAGGGATATTTCATGGGATTGTTGCCAGTGCAGACTCGATGGGCCAAGTGGCCTCCTTCAACACTGTAGGGATTCTATGAGATTGTTGCCGGTGCAGACTCAATGGGCTGAATGGCCTTCTTCAGCCTTGCCAGGATTCTATGATGGCGATGGTCTAAAAGTATTATTTCTAGACTGTTTAATCCAGAAGCTCAGCTAACGTTATGGGGACCCGGGTTCGAATCCCAACAAGGCAGGTGGTGGAATTTGAATTCCATAAAAAATATCTAGAGTTAAGAATCTACTGACGAGCATTGTTGATTACTGGAAAAAACCAACTGGTTCACTAATGCCCTTGAGGAAGGGAAATCTGCTGTCCTTACCTGGTCTGGCCTACAGGTGACTCCAGAGCCACAGCAATGTGGTTGACTCTCAAATGGCCTCAGGCAACTAGGGATGGGCAATAAATGTTGATGACTATGTCCCACGAATGAATAAAAAATAAATCAAGTCAAGGCCCCAGTCTTACAGGGCTGTGTGTGAAATCAAAGATGAGGTAAGGATTTATTTCCTTTATTCCCAGGTCTTATTCTATCCCATCGAGTCTGCTCTGCTATTTAGTATGACTGATCTGCTTCTGTATCTACATTGTGACTATTTCATCACTACATGCTGCTTTTCGCAGATACTGTTGTTTTTCCCCCTCTCTCGAACCCAGCAGTATTGGAGCCACTTGATGCATGAAACATTTGATCATCTCTGGAAAGACAGATCCCTACAACTATCAACCCCATCCCAAACAGCTATTTCTCCCCTTCTTGAAGCAGAAATTCCTCCGTGTCCCTTGCCCAGGATTTCCTCATCCACCTTAAATGAAAGGGGGAGTTTGACATTATGGTACTGAGGACCAATCATGGAGATTAGTTGGTCGACTGAATGGGCAGACAGGAAAATCTACTGAGTCTAATGAAAAGTCTGAAAAATGCTGAACAGCATCTGTGGAGAGAGAATAGAACCAATGTTTCAAGTCAGATTGCTGTCAGTGCAGACTCAATGGGCTGAAAGGTCTCGTTCTGGACCATAAGGATCCTGGATTCTGGAATTGCTTTGTATCTCCTTTATTTTTGACTTCAGGCCTCTATTTATAAAGTCCAGGATCTGAATGCCTTTTTCACCACTTTCTCAACTTGGGTCCATCTCTTTTTAACAATTTGTTGATGCACATACCTCCCTGTTCTTTTCTTTTGACTACCAATGTAGAATTATAGAATCCATCACGCAAACCAGCCTCCCATCCATTGACTCTGTCTATACTTCCCACTGCCTTGGCAAAGCAGCCAACATAATCAAAGATCCCATGCAATTCTCTCTTCCACCTTCTTCCTTCAGGAAAAAGATACAAAAGTCTCCATTTATGTACCAACAGACTCAAGAACAGATTCTTCCCTGCTGCTGTCAGACTTTTGAATGGACTTAACTTGCATTAAGTTGACCTTTCTCTGCACCCGAGCTATGACTGTAACACTACATTTTGCACTCTTTTGTTTCCTTCTCTATGAACGGTATGTTTTATCTGCAAAGTACACAACAAACAATATTTTTCACTGTCTCCCAATATATGTAACAATTACAAATCAAGTTAATTCAAAATCGAAAAATGTTGTCTTTATTTTGGATCGCCTTTCTTAATTCTTCATATCAAAGTGTATTACTTCACTCCTCTCTGCATTTGATTTCATTTGCCGCGTGTCTGCCCAATCCACCAGTCTGTCTATGTTCTTTGCACAGTAAGAAGTCTGACAACACCAGGTTTAAATCCAACCAAATTGATTGGACTTAAACCCGGTGTTGTCAGACTTCTTTCTGTGTTTACCCCAGTCCAACGCCGACATCTCCACATCATGTTCTTTGTACTCAGAAATCTATTGGACGCCGTGATACCATGAATGAATTTATTGCTAACCTCCAACACTAATCCTATCAAGGTATGTGGGGTCAGTAGGAGGGCAGCTCATTTCCAGCGATTTATGCCATCATGGTTTCAGATCAGCCCTCTGCCAACTTTATGCCATTGGGCTCTCTGGTGCCATCCGGGATTTACTTTATCCAGATGCAATGTGAGTGCTCCTGGCTGGACCAGCACTTATTGCTCACATTGCTGTGCACAAGTAGGCCAGGCCAGGTAAATCTGGCAGATTTCCTTCCCTAAAGGACATTAGTGAATCATAGAAACAAACAAACATAGCAGTGCAGAAAGAGGCCATCCAGCCCATCGAGTCTGCAGTGAAACTCCAAAAGAATATCCACCCATGCTCTTTTTACAACAACCAACAATGGTTTCATGGTCATCATCAGACTTTTAATTCCAGATTTTTATTGAATTCAAATTTCACTATTTGCCAGGTGCCAGGGTGGCACAGTGGTTGGCACATCCGTTGTATCCAAAGATTTGTAGGTTAAGTGGATTGGCCATGCTAAATTATCCCTTAGTGCCCAAAGATATGTATGCGAGGAGGATTGGCCATGCTAAATTGTCCCTTAGTATCCAAAGATATGTGGGCTAGGTGGATTGGCCATGCTAAATTGTCCCTTAGTGTCCAAAGATGTATGGTTTAAGGGGATTAGTGGGGAAATATTTGGTGTTCTGGGGATAGGAGAATCCATGCAGGCACAATGGGCTGAGTAATCTCCTTCGTCACTGTCGGAATTAATGGAATTGTTATTTGTTTCCCTCCAGTTATCATTGCAGAAGCAAATTGGTGCAAAAGTCAAGACAGATACCCCACATATTTACTCTCGCTAGTGCTCCTGACACTAAGGGATAATTTAGCATGGCCAATCCACCTAACCCGCACATCTTTGGACTGTGGGAGAAAAACGAAGCACCGGGGGGGAAACCCACGGAGACACAGGGAGAAGCAAACTGGCACAAAGGTCAAACCAGAGAACATTCTTCAGGTCAGCAAACGGTTCAAGAATGGTGGACACAAGGGATCAAAAGGCTATTGACCTCAGGTTGCTCACCTGATGGCAGATAAATTGGGACAAACAATGCTCCTCTCCCGGGAGGGGGAGGGGGGGCGGAGGGCAGTGGGTGATGGTGGAGGAGGGGAGGGTTGGTGAAGAGTGGGGGAAGGCAGGGGAAGGTTAGTGGGGGAGGGTGATGGGGGAGGTAGGATAATTCTGAAGTGACAGATTAACCGAATAAGCCACTTGTTGACTGACAGGAACAATGATTAAAGAATGCAGCATCAAGGTGGCCTTGGTTTCAGAGCGGCCTGGGTGGTTTATTGCAGCACTCCATGTTATCAGTGGGTGCTGAGTTTAAATCTAAAGGTTAAAAGCTGAGGCACTATTTCTGTCAGGCTCCAAACCAATAAAATCAAAGTGAGTTTCTTTGGCGCAGCGATTGTAATATATTTAGGATCGATTATCAGCGACTTGATTTTTTTTCTCAAAATATAGTTAAAGCTGCAATCATTCTGACAATTTATTTTGACGTTTCATCACCCAGGAGAGAAATAACTGTTTTTCTACCTGGGGTAGAAATAATGTGAATCTCTTCCTGACTATTACTTCTGGCTAAAACCTCTCTTTTTTTAACATACCCGGCCGCTTATTTGGAATCAAAAATCCAAAGAAACATCTCAGGGTATGGTCATAGCAATCCTACTCCGACACATTTGAAATATTCATCCATAGAATCCCTACAGTGCAGAAGGAGGCCATTCGGCCCATCAAGACTGCACCCACCACAATCCCACCCAGGCCCCATTCCCTTAACCCCCCCCATCCCACATATTTGCCCTACCAATTTCCCTGACGCTAAGGGACAATTTAGCATGGCCAATCAACCTAAACCTGCACATCTTTAGATGAATGCGAGATATTATTTATTTTTGAGAAGAAATATCGCGAGGTTCACAAACGACCGAATTTTAAAGCTTGTAGGGTTTTAAGGAATGGGTCACTTGTGATATAGAGGTCTGTTTTGTTTGATTCTCCTATCTGTACTTTCAGTTTCTGCTCACAATCCAAAGATGCGCCGGTTAGGCACATAAGTCGTACTAACTCCCTCTCAGCATCCCCGAACAGGCATCGGAGTGTGGCGACTAGGGAATTTTTACATTAGTTTCAATGCAGTTTTAATGTAAGCCAAATTGTGGCACTACAAAATAAATTTTAAACTTTTGTAGCCCTTTATTGACAAGATTGCCAAGGGAGAATTTGTGGTTTAGCAGATGAATTTCGGCAAATGGAAAAGAACACTCATGAATTGTGTACCATGCCCCTCCAAAATCTTGCGTAGCCACCTCTACAGGGCTGAGATTATCAGGACCCTAGAATCTATGTAGCTATAACCCACAAAGAATTAGGAATCTCAGTAGAGGAATAGAGAAAACCAGAGGCACCAACAAGAAGAAGTCCCCTCAAACACGGTTAATTTAATTATCCACATAAACAATCGGGATTACAATCGGTATCAGTCCTGCGCAGGGTTTTGGAGGGGCACGGTACACAATTCATGAGTGTTGAAGTGTACTCTTGTCTGCCAAGGGTAAGAGTTTTCTTTAGCAAGAGCCCACAACATAGCACCTACTCTGGATTATTCTTTTCAGAAACTATTTTCCAGCATTAGTTCAAAGTTTAAGTCCACGCCACTGTTCTTTGCATTTCCCAAAATTCACCTGCTGAGCCACAAATTCTCCCTTGGCAACTTTATGAATAACGCCAGCAACTCTACATCACAACCTTGTCAATAAAACAGGGGTCCTGAAATAATCGATTAAAGTGGCCTTCTTTGTCACTGACTTGACAAAACCTCAGGGCCAATAATTTAATTTTCTCTCCTTTCAGACAACGAAAATGTCTGGAAATTACTGAGGGTGATATATTAGTGCAGAAGCTTGCGAGACTTTCCTCTGTCTGACAGGTTAGTAGGTACATTTAAATCCCATTTATTAAGCTGCAGGCCATGGAATTTTCACCCATTAAACAATTGTCTACCAATTATAGCCAAAGGCAGTTTCCTTTTACTTACTAATGTCACAAGTGGGCTTACATTAACACTGCACACAAGTCACTGTGAAAGTCCCATCCTTGGCGCCAGATCAGGGACACTGAGGAAGAATTTAGCATGGCCAATCTACCTAACCAGCACATCCTGTGGGAGGAAACCAGAGGAAATCCACGCAGACACGAACAGAATGTGCAGAGTTCACGCAGACAATGACCTCAGCCGGGAATAGAACCCAGGTCTCTGGCTCTGCGAGATAACAGTGAGATATAGGGGGCAGCAGAGTGGCACAGTGGTGAGTACTGCTACCTCACTGTGCTAGGGACCCAGGTTCAATTCCAGGCTCAAGTTGCTGTCTGTGTGGAGTTTGCACATTCTCCCCATGTCTGCGTGAGTTTCCTCTGGGGACTGCATTTTCCTCCCGCAATCCAAAGATGTATGGCTTAGATTGTTTAGCTATGCTAAATTGACCCTTTATCCAGAGGGATGTGCAGGGTAAATACGTGGGGTTACAGGAATAGGGCCTGGGTGGGATTCTGGTCAGTGTAGACTCAATGGGCCAAATGGCCTTCTTCTGCACTGTGGGCATTCAAGATTCTGTGATGATTCTATGCTCACCACTGTGCCATCCATAAGCTTCTTTAATGCAGATTGCATCAAGTTTTCCTCAGGTTCTATCACTTTTGCTGAAGCACTGTTTGTGCTTATTCTTGTTCAGGCAGCCATTTTGTCTTGCCCGATTCAGAAGCCTGATCTATAGGCCTCATGCTTAGAAATCCAGGGCCAGAAATGGGAGCAGTTAGAAGTCATGCTTCACATCAACATTTAGAATTAAAAGATTAAGACAGGATAAAAAAGAGTTAGCCTTAATGGGTATTTAGGAACAATATGGCCTCCGTGGATCTTGCTGGAACTGGGCATCTCATTTTGTTTGCTATTTGTTAGATATTTTCCCTTTTTGCTTCAGTTCACAAATATCTGGGTGTGAAAATTGTTGAAAGTGCAAATTGATAACAGCAAGGTGAGGGGGGGTATTCTGGCCAAGGCTTTCTCAGGAGGGGTGCAATGTTCACTCATGGTGAGATTGTCTGGTCCCACCCCCCAGTAGTCAATGAGATTTCCCATTGACTGCACCTCACACTGCCAGGAAACTTGAGCAGGAGGTGCAGAATAGGCAGGGCCAAAAGATTCCATCAACCTTACCGCCCCCCCCCCCCCCCCCTCCACCAACTCCCCCCTCCCCCCTCACCTCCCCTTCCCCCCGCCCCTCCAACTTAAAGAGGCAGAAAATTACAGCCAAGACCAGCCAGACATCGGAGACATTGGTGATGCTGAGAGCAAGGGAGGTCTTGTGACACAGTGGCACCCCCTATCTTTGAACCAGAAGGTCCAGTTCAAGTCCCAAGCCAGGACTTGTTACCCACGTAAGGAGCATTCAATGAGCTGATAATAGTTCAGAAATCTTTCTGTTTTACCCTACTAATCCCTGAAGGGGAAAAAAATTATCAAGGGTTTGAAGATGTGCTGAAAGAAAACTGGAACTGGCAATCTACCTCCTTAATTAATAAAGATCATGCATTGAGAGAGAAACAATTGAAGAGTGAAAGAAATTGAGTGAACAAGAATCTAATTTAAGATCCCAGACAGTGGAAATGATTCAGAGATTCAAGTTTCTGGGTGTCCAGATCACCAACAACCTGTCCTGATCCCTCCACGCTGGTGCTATAATTAAGAAAGCCCTTCAATGCCTCTACTTTCTTAGGGGCTAAGGAAATTTGGCATGTCCGCTACGACTCTCATCAATTTTTACCATAGAAAGCATCTTTTTGGTTGTATCACAACTTGATATAGCACCTGCTCTGACCAAGACCCCTACAAAGAGTCATGAACAGAGCCAGTCCACCACACAAACCAGCCTTCCACCCATTGACTCCCACTACATTTCCCACTGCCTCAAAAAAGCAGCCAGCATAATCAAGGACCCCACGCATCCTGGACATTCTCTCTTCCACCTTCTTCCATCGGGAAAAATATACAAAAGCCTGAGGTCACATCCCAACAGACTCAAGAACAGCTTCTTCCCTGCTGCCATCAGACTTTTGAATGGACCTGCCTTGCATTAAGTTGATCTTTCTCTGCACTCTAAGAACCCAATGAATACAATCCTCACTGACATGACAGACCTGCCATCCTAGGAACCAACATTGTGAACTGTTTAAAACTCTCATTTTTAAAAAATTAATTCGTAGGACACGGGTTTTGCTGGCTGGCCAGCATTTATTGCCTATCCTTAGTTGTCCTTGAGAAGGTGCTGGTGAGATGCCTTCTTGAATCTCTGCAGCCCAGGTGCTGTGGGTTGACTCGCAATGCTATTAGAGAGGGAATTCTGGGACTTAGACCCAGCAACGGTGAAGGAATGTTGATATATTTCCAAATCAGAATGGTGAGGGGCTTAGAAAGGAATTTGCAGTTGGTGGTGTTCCCATGCATCTGCTGCCCTTGTCCTTATAGATGGAAGTGATCATGGTTTTGGAAGATGTTGTCTAAGGATCTTTAGTGATTTGCTGCTGTGCGCCTTGTAGATAGTACACACTGCTGCAACTGAGTTTTGATAGCGGGGGGAGTGAATGTCTGTAAATGTGGTGCCAATCAAGTGGGCTGCTTTATCTTGGATGGTGTCAAGCTTCTTGAGTGTTGTTGGAGCTGCGCACATCCAGGCAAGTGGGGAGTATTCCATCACACCCCGGACTTGTGTCTTGTACATGATGGGTAGGCTTTAGGGATATTTTCTGGTTCTGAGGAAGGAGCTATTCCCCAATTCCCTTCGTGAATCTAAAACCTTGGAGAAAATTGACACTCCTTCCTTTCATTACTAATGAAAATGTGTCTGCAGCAACATCATGAGCGAGAGTTAATTAAATATATTGTCCCATGCCGGTTTTCTTAAGAAAATATAACCATGTTATATGTATTTCTGTGTACATTATGAATCATTGGGTTTTATTGTTTAACTAACGGGGAATGCAAAGGCTCAAACACAATGAAGTTGTGGAAACATTTATTGTGCAGACTGCCTGTTAACCATTTTTGTATATCCTCTCATTGATGGAGTTGTAAGAAGCAACAGGAAATTATTTTCTAACTGGGGTTTATTTTAGCTTGCTTCTGATCAGCTTCACGTATTTCCTGCCTCTAATCAAACGCATAGGTCATTCATGATGTTCACCTGATACTAGGTGATAGAGTGGCACAGTGGTTAGCACTGCTGCCTCACAGCATCAGGTATCTGGGTTCGTTTCCTGCTTGAGTCACTGTCTGTGTGGAGTTCGCACATTCTCCCCATGTCTGCATGGGCTTCCTCTGGGTGCACCTCCCACACTCCAAAGATGTGCTTATTGGGTGGATTGGCCATGCTAAATTGTCCCTTCGTGGCAGGGGGACTAGCTTGGGTACATGCATGCGGTAATGGAGATAAGGTCGGGATGGGATTGTCATTGGTGCAGACTTGATGAGCCAAATAGCGTCCTATACTCTTGGATTCTATGATTTTGTTGTGTGGACAGAGACAGATCAATGATAGCAATATTGGCCATCAAGAGGCAATTCTGGTTGAGGGTTAAGCATGCTGAGATTTTCAGTCAGCTTATAATTAAGAACAGGTTGAGATTGTAAAGTTGCTGTGAGCCATAATCCGGTCTGGGAGCTGTGATCCAAAGCTTCCTGCACTGACCAAATATGGGAAGTTGATTATTTTGAGTTGGACTCGATATGACTGAGGTTTGATGTGAGCCACATCCTGTCTGAACCCAGCATAATGGAGTCATGGAATCATAGAAACATAGAATCCCTGCAGTGCAGAAGGAGCCATTCAGAATCTACACCAAACACAATCCCATTCAGGTCCTATTTCCCTAATCCCATATATTTAGCCTGCTAATCTTCCTGAGTCATTTACAAGTAATTTCATTGGCTCTTTGAGCAATGTGATCAATTTCCAACTACACCATGGACTGGGTGATAGAGAAACTTCTGGAAGAATGTGAGAAGTTTAAGAGGTGTATTTGTGACTTTGTCCCCAGTGATAACTCTAGAGATCAACCCTGGCAAGAGGAAGTGTGCCCTGAAGAACACCTTCAGAGCCCATGGGGATAGATTTTACTTCAGGGACAGACCTGGCCAATTCTTTCTAAACTGGGTAGTATCTCTTTTTAGTTAAAAAATTAGAATTAATATTTGGTTAAGAGTTCAAGTTCAGTAAAAAAGTTAAAATGTTGCAATTGTTTTAAGTCTGAGTTGGTATCTGAAGTGTTAAATAAACAGAGATTAAAAGTCAACTCCTTTGATTTGATTTGATTTGCTATTGTTATATGTATTAGCATACAGTGAAAAGTTTTGTCTCTTGTGCACTATACAGAAAAAGCATACAGTTCACACAGAAGGGAAGGAAAGAGTGCAGAATATAGTGTTTCCCCCCCCCCCTCCAAAAAGTTCCCTCTACCCCTTTTCTACATCTTGAGTCCCAAGTTCAAAGTGCCTCTTATTTTGTGAGGACATTTCGCTGTGATATTCAATTATGATACTCAACTGATGATGACTGTCAAATGTCTTCTTGTAACCCATCTCAGTGGCTGTAACTCTGTTGGCCAAACCTAAGATGTCACAGAGTCACAGAATCCCGACAGTGCAGAAAGAAGCCATTCAGCCCAACTAGCCTGCATTGGCAACAATCCCACCTGGGCCTTACTCCCATGTATTTACCGTGCTCGTCCTCCTGACGCTAATGGGCAATTTAACATCGCTGATGAATCTAACCTGCTAATGGGCTGTTCAGTGGTTTGCACTGCTGTCTCATAGCCGCAGGGATCCGGGTTCGATTCCTGGCTCGGATCATTGTCTGTGCAGAGTTTCCACATTCTCCTCGTGTCTGTGTGCATTTCCTCTGGTACTCCGGTTTTCTGCCACAATCCAAAAGACGTGCTGGTTAGGTGCATTGGCCATGCTAAATTCTCCCTCGATATACCTGAACAGGTACGGGAATGTGGCAGCTAGAGGATTTTCACAGTAACGTATTGTTAAAGTTAAAGTTTATTTATTAGTGACAAGTAGGCTTACATTCACACTGCAATGAAGTTACTGTGAAAATCCCCTAGTCGCCACACTCCAGTGCTTGTTTGGATACACTGAGGAAAAATTTGGCATGGTCAATGCACCTAACCAGCACGTTTTTAGGAGGAAGCTGGATCACCTGGAGGAAATCCACGCAGACATGGGGAGAACATGCAAACTCCACACAGACAGTAGCCCAAGCCAGGAATCAAACCTGGATTCTTGGTGCTGTGAGGCAGCAGTGCTAGCCACTGTGCCAGTGTGGAGTGTTAATGTAGGCCACTTGCAACACTAATAAATAACAAACTTATCTTTGGACTGTAATAGGAAACCTTAGCAATCTCACAGAGACAGGGGAAGAACTTACAAACTGCGCGCAGAGCCCCGAGACCAGAATCGAACATGGATCCCTGATGCTGTGAGGCAGCAGTGCTAACCACTGTGCCACCCACACTGCAGTGCTAATATATGCTACTTAATAAATAAACTTCAACTTATCTTTGGACCGTAGGAGGAAACTGCAGTAAACCCATCAAGACACGGGGAAAATGTACATACTCCACACGGACTGTCACCTAAGATTGAAATTGAATCCGAGACCCTGGTGCTGTAACAACATGTATCTCACAACTCCAGGTTAAAGTCCAACAGGTTCATTTGGTAGTATGAGCTTTCGGAGCGCTGTCCCTTCATCAGGTGAGTGCTTTTATTCATTGTCCGCATTCTGGCGTTGTGAGGCAGCAGTGCTAACCAATGCACACACTGTGCCTTAAGGAATGTGGGACAATCAATGAAAATATGGGACAATCCCTGAAATGATGCCTCTCCCCCTTCTAACTAAACATTACTCTTCTTCAAAGAATAGGGAGGGTGCGACAGATAAGAAGCTGGGTCAGGCGTTTAAACGCAGATGAATCCCTTTAAGATTCATAACACGGCTGTGTTGCAATCTGGCCTCAAAGTTTAAATTGACACCTGCAGCCTCCCATTACCAGGGCTGGGGAGGTATTCCTTTGCATTAAAATGATATCCCCCATCTAAACATATATAAACAAGAAGGCAAATCAATTGAACTGTTTGTTACCAATGTAATTCACAGCATAGTGTAAATTATTGTGCAAATTTACTATTCAATGCCAGTATCTCTGAGGGGATTATAAAAGAAAATAGCCAAATATTGATGCTCAGTAACTTCAAATATTTGGATTGTGTTTTGTGGCTTCAGTACTTCAAATGAGACCAAGGAATAAAAAGAGAGAGTGAGCAGTAAACAATCAGTAAATATTGACAGTGAGATGCCTATCATGTCTGCCATCATCATCTGCTAGTTTAACCAAAGAACAAGACGCTCGGCTCTGTGAGAGCTCTCGAAGTAATGACTCTCAGAATTAATTATTTGGTTTATTCTTTTTTTATTTAAATCAGTTTTCATAGTTCAGTGCGATACTTTGACAGGTTTAAATCCTCGCCAGATCCACATTGTACCACTGAACAGTGGTTTACTCTGTCGATGGGAATGGCTCATACATCCTGTTTGCATATGACAACCGCACCCCCGGAATCAGTGCCACTGAGGCAATCTCTGGCCCATCGGGATCCCGCCTCTTGGATTGGTAAGGTTCCCTTCTTTACAAAGTCAAAGACCATAAGACATAGGAGGAGAATTAGGCCACTCTGCCCATTGAGTCTGCTCCGCCATTCAATTACGGCTGATATTTTTCTTTTGCCTTTTCCCCATAACCCCTGATCGTATTATTAATCAAGAACCTATCTATCTCTGTCTTAAAGACTCTCAATGGCCTCAATGACTCACAGCCTTCTGCGGTAAAGAGTCCCACAGGTTCAAAGGGCGGGATTTTCCAGCTGCTCTTGCCCCAATCCCATCAGAGGTCAACAGACCTTTATGTGGTCCCTCCATCCCCATCCTGCTACAACTCCCGCGGTGGGTGGAAAGGGTCCATTCCACCCTAAGTGTTTTCCATCAAACTCAAGAATGCTGGCTCTCAGTCCGTCAATGCTTTAATTTTAAAATTCTCATCCTTGTTTTGAACACGTAATTGCACTGGTGAGAGCACAACTCCATCCAGGCCCTACCCCCACATCTCTATATATTTACCGGGATGTTGTTTGGGCTGGGCTGTTTCACCTCTGAAGAGAAACGGGTTAGGCTGGGGTTTTAGTCCTTAAAGCAGAGAAGGGGGAGGTGGGCGGGCAGGTGGGGGGTGGGGGGGCGGGGGGGACCTGACTGTAGGATACACAATTATGAGGGACATTGTGAGAGGTTTCGAGTACAGGAGAAGGGATGTGTTGTTGCAATTGTTGCACCTTGGTGAATGTTATGTGGAATTTTGGTCTCCTTTCCTGAGGAGCAATGTTCTTGCTCTCGAGGGAGTGCAGCGAAGATTTACTAGGCTGATTCCGGGGATGTATGAGGAAAGATTGACTAGGTTAGGATTGTTTTCGCTGGAGTTCAGGCGAATGAAGGGGGTTTGTATAGAGACTTATAAACTTCTAACAGGATTACACAGGGTAGATGCAGGGAGGATGTTCCTGATGGTGGGGGAGTCCAGAACCAGGGGTCACAGTCTGAGGATTTGGGGTAGACCATTTAGAACAGAGCTGAGGAGACATTTCTTCACCCAGGGAGTGGTGAACTTGTGGAATTCATTAGGAAGTTGTTGATGGCAAAACTTTGAATGCATTCAAAAGGCTTGATACAGCATTTGGGGTGAATGAGATCAAAAGTTATGGGGAGAAAGTAAGATTAGGCGATTGAGTTGGACGATCAGCCATGATCATGATGAATGGAGGAGCGGACTCAAAGGGCCAAATGGCCTCCTACTGCTCCTATCTTCCATGTTTCCAGGTTTGTATAGATTGGGCAGATAGGAAGGGACTTTTCCCATTAGTAGAGAGGTCAATAACCAGGGCTTACAGATGTAAGGTCGGGGTCAGAGGATTTAGAGGAGATTTCAGGAAAAGGTTTTTCACTGAGAAGGTAGTGGGAATCTGGAACTCACTGCCGGAAAGGATGATAGTGGGGGGAGTCCTTGCAATATTTAAGAAGCATTTAGATAAGCACTTGAAATACCACAGCAAACCAGGTTTGCAAAGGGGGCTTAGAATAGATAGGTACTTGATGGCTAGAATAGACAGAATGGGCTGAAGGGCCTCTTTCTGTGCTGTGAAACTCTAAAGGCGGGATTTTTCCGGCTGCACTGTCCTCAAAACTGGAAAATCCTGTCCAAGATCAATAACCTTTGCAGTGTCTGTGTCCTGCCTGCTATAGTTCCCATGGCGAGCGGTATGGAAACATTTTGCATCGTGACTCTATAACATATCTTTAGCCTTCCTCCTCCAGCCCTGCAACACACTGAGATCTCTGTGCTGTGACCGTTTGATCCTCTCTGCTTTCCATTACTCCAATATTGCTGGCCGTTCCTCCCATGGAAACGTCAAACTGTGAAATTCCCTCCCTCGACATCCCACCTCATACTCCCCTCTTTTGAGAAGCTGCTTAGAAATCCAATCATTTGACCATGGTTTTGACAACATGTCTTACTAGCCCATTCTGCAGCTCACTCTCAAGAGCCTCGGGATGTTCATCTGCGTCACAGGTGCTACATAAATGCAAAATGTCCTTCTTTGAACTCCATGCCCATCCATTTAGTTACCATAGAACCCTACAATGCAGAAAGAGGTCCTTGAGCCATCGAATCTGCACCGATCACAATCTCACCCAGATTCTACCTCCATATCCTTACATATTTACCAGCTAATCCCTCTAACCAATACATCTCAGGACACTAAGGGGCAATTTTAGCATAGCCAGTCAACCTAACCGGCAATGTCTGGACTGTGGGAGTAAACCAGAGCATCCGAAGGAAACCCACGCAGATACGAGAAGAATGTGCAAACTCCACACAGACAGTGTGACCTAAACTGGGAATCAAACCCAGATCCCTAAAGCTGTAAAGCATCAGTGCTAACCACTATGCTACCGTGCTGGCCCACCCTAGTCTTCATGGCCAGTGTGAGCCATTGCTTCAACATCAGGGAAAGGCTAATACTAAGAGCGCAAATGTCACTGTATCTTTTTTACTCATTTATGAGGCATGGGCAACTCTGGCCAGCCAGCAATTATTGCCCCTCCTGAGTTACCCTTGAGAAGGTGGTGGTGGTGCAACCAAATAGCTTGCTCAGCCATTTCAGAGGCCAGTTGAGAATCAATTGCATTGCTGAGACTCTTGGAATCACATATAGGCCAGACTAGGTAAGAACAGCAGATTTCCTTCCCTCAGGGACATTAGTGAACCAGATGGGTTTTTTCCGACAATCGACAATGGTTTCAGTAGATTCTTAATTCCAGGTTTTTTTTACTGAATCCAAATTCTACCATTTGCTTTGGCGGGATTCATACCTGGGTTGCCAGAACATTAGCTGAGTTTCTGGATTAATAGTCTAGCGATAGTACCACTAGGCTGATGAGAGGATTATGAATGATACCCAAGGGCGAGGTTCTTCGTCTTACCAGCCGCAAGGTTCCCACCGGTGGGAGGTGGCGCATTGCTTGCTCATGGCGGGATTCTCTGAACCTGCTGCTGTCGGTGGGAATTCCCTTTCATGTCACCTCACGCTGGCAGCAAACCTGTAAACAGGGGTGCACTGCCAGCAGGACTGGAGACTTCCAACCAAGATCTTTTGTCTGGCTAAGGATTCAGCATTTATTTTTGCAGACCATTCGCAGAGACGTGGAGAGTTGGAGGAATTTTGGACAGCACAGCAGTTAGCACTGCTGCCTCAGCATCAAGGACCTGAGTTATGATTCCCGACTTGGTCACTGTCTGTGTGGAGTTTGCACATTTTCCCCATGTCTGTGTGGGTTTCCTCCAGGTGTGCCAATTTCCTCCAAAGATATGTAGGTTAGGTGGATCAGCCATGCTAAACTGTCCCTTAACATCTAAAGATGTGTTGGTTAGATGGATTAGCAGAGAGGATCAGAGTAAGTTACACTTTCAGAGACCCAGTGCAGACTTGATGGGCCAAATGGCCTTCTTCAGCACTGTAGGGATTCTATTCTAGTCTACAAATTGTGGAATTGGTGAGACCGTGGTAAGCCTTTGAGCTCCCTTTTATTTTCAGCGTCGAAGCAAGAGAAGGTTGTCAACAGACGGGCATGTGGGTGGCCCTTAGAGGAAGAATGCATTTTGAGAAATTAGCGTCTGTGGCTTGCCACATGTTAAAGGTATCTCGCTTCATTTTGAGATGGAAGAAGGAGGTCAGAAAGCAGAAATGCACAAATACAGACTTGATCATTATTTTCTTGAAAGGCTACAAGCCTTTAGATTTCATTTATAACAGTTTGCAACTATATCAACCTCAGCTTTTGGTGGAATCCTATCAGATATTTAATAGCAGACTCCCACAGAACAATGATAATCATTTGATCGGAGTCTCTTTCAGTTCCAGTGAAGTCAAGGCCGCTTTGTTAAAACTGTTTGTGAGTGTTGCTGCTTCCAATGCAAACATATGTTCTTTGCACGGAGCACGTCTCTCTAAAGCACTGCTCTTGAAAGATGTGATAAGCTTTTTCTAACTTCTCTGGGGGCACGGCACTCTCCATACATTCTGCTTCCCACTCAGTTCTGGATTTTTATGTGTCAGTACCCACAGCTGCATCTCATTCCTCTGTGTTTTTCCTGCTGCACAGATTCCAGACAAATTTGAACAAGGTCAAACATTAACCTGTGAATCAGTGACACACCTGATAGGGGAAGCACGGTGGCACAGTGGTTAGCACCGCTGCCTCACAGCCCCAAGGACCCAGATTCAATTCCCACTTCGGCTCACAGTCTGTGTGGAGCCTATACGTTCTCCCTGTATCTGTGTGGGTTTCCTCCGGGTGCTCCAGTTTATCCCAACAGTCTAGAGATGTGCAAGTTACGCAAATCAGTCATGCTAAATTGACCCTAATGTCAGAGTAAATGAGGGTTATGGGAATAGGACCTTGGTTGGATTGTGGTCAGGCTTGATGGGCTGAATGGCCTCCTTCTGCACTGTAGGGATTGTATGATAGAGTTGTGTAAACGGTGACTCATGACTCCTGACCAAAAGTCAAATTACTGCGGGTGCCACAGATCTGGAGCGAAAACGGAAAGTTCCAGAAGTGTCAGGCTGATGCTGTGGAGAGAGAAACAGAGTTGCCTTTCCTGAATTCTGGTAAAAATTGAAGAAGGTGCGAACTTCTTTATTTCCTTCACAGAAAAAGCTTCAGGAAAGCAGCCAGCAGGATCGAGGACCCCAGATAGTCTCTCTTCCACCTCCTTCCATTGGGATACAAAAGCCTGAGGTCACATACCAACCGACTCAAGAACAGCTTCTTCCCTGCTGCCATCAGACTTTTGAATGGACTTGCCATATATTAAACTGATCTTTCTCTACACCCTAACTATGACTGTAACACTACATTCTGCACTCTTGCCTTTCCTATCACCGCTCTTACGACTTTTGGGGGTCGAAGTAATTTAATTCCTTTCCTAACAGCACTGTAGATGTACCGCATCTTAATGTACATTATGCTTTGTCGATACAGTGCGCAAGAAACTACATTTTTCACTGTTTATTATTCAAAAGCAGAGTCCAAAGATGTGTGGGTTAGGTGGATTGGCCATATTATCATGTAGTATCAGGGAATTAGCAGGGTAAATGTGTGGGAATAAGGCATGGGTGTGATTGTAGTTGGTGCAGAATTAATGGACTGAATGGCCTTCTTCTGCACTTTAGGGATTCAATGATTCAAAAGAAGTTCTGCTGGATATTTCCAGCATTCTCTGTTCACTTAGCGTCTCGGATGGAACTGACTCATAAGGCATTTAGTAGAGAAAGCTGTCTATAGTTTCGTAAAAAGGTCCTTACAGGAGAAGTATCACACAATATTTGATGCTGCACCACATAAGCAGCAATCCTGGGGGTTACCATTGACCAGAAAATGAACTGATCTAGCCGTACACTGTGGCTACCAGAGCAGGTCGGAGGCTGAAATCCTACAGCGAGTAATTCACCTCCTGACTCCCCAGAGCCTGTCCACCATCTACAAGACACGAATCAGGAGTCTGATGGAGTATTCTCCACTTGCCTGGATGACTGCAGCTCCCAACAACACTCAAGAAGCTCAACACCAACCAGCACAAAGTAGCCCACGTGATTGCTACCCCTTCCACAGACACTCATTCCCTCTACCATGGATGAACAGTGGTTGGAGTGTTTTCCATCCACAGATGCACTGCAGGAACTCATCAAAGTTCTTAAAGGAGTACCTTCCAAACACATGACCACCACTACACTGGGCAGCATAGTGGTTAGTACTACTGCCTCACAGCGCCAGGGACCCAGGTTCAATTCCCACCTTGGGTCACTGTCTATGTGGAGTCTGCACATTCTTCCCATGGGTTACCTGCAGGTGCTCCTGTTTCTTCCCACAGTCCAAAGATGTGCAAGTCAGGTGAATTAGCCATAAGGATAATAAGGATAGGGTAGGGCATAGGTAAAAGAATCGGTAGGGACACAAAAGTTTGGATGATCCCCTTTTGCACCATAGAGATTCAATGGATTCTATCTAAATCAAGAAGGGAAATAGATACCTTGGACACCACCTGGAAGTTCCTCTCGAAGCCTCTCACCATCCTGACTTGGAAATATATCGTCGTTCTTTCATTTTAGGGAGTCAAAGTAATTTAATTCCTTTCCTAACAGCACTGTGGGTGTACCTATACCAATATGGACTGCGGTGATTTAAGAAGGCAGCTCATCATCACCTTCTCAAGGGCAATTAGGATTGGGGGCAATAAAAATTGACCAGCCAGCAATGCCTATGTCCCATCAATTAATTAAAACAAAAGACATGAGGACAGGTGACTTCCCTCAGAAGACCACCTTTGACAAGGTTGAGTCAATATATGTTCCTAAGTTTATAAGATATAGGAGCAAATTAGGCCAGTTGGCCCATTGAGTCTGCACTGCCATTCGATCATGGCTGATATGCTCCTCATTCCTATTTTCCTGCCCTGTCCCCATAACCCTTCAACCCATTATCAATTAAAAATATGTCTAACTCCTCCTTAAATTTATTCACTGTCCCAGCATCCACCGCACTTTGGGGTAGTGAATTCCACAGATTCACAACCCTTGGGAGAAGTAGTTTGTCGTCAACTCCGTTTTAAATTTGCTATCCCTTATTCTAAGATTATAACATCTCATCCTAGAATGCGCCACCAGCGGAAGTGTCTGCTCCACATCTACTTTATTCATATCTTTTATCATCTTGTATCCCTCAATCCCCTCATTCTTCTAAATTCTAGAGAGTATAGGCCTAAGCTGTTCAATCTCTCTTCATATGACAAACCCCTCATCTCTAGAATCAATCCAGTGAACCTCCTCTGAACTGCCTCCAATGCCACTACACTCTTCCTCAAATAAGGGGACCAAGACTATGCACAATACTCCAGGTGCGGCCTCACCAATCCTTGTATAGTTGCAACAATACTTGCCTTTATATTCTATTCCTTTCGCTATAAATGCCTTTAAGTATAAAGATCTTAGATTATACACGCTTCACCAAGAGAATCACAAGGCAATCTGCTGAAATATGATATATATAAGGTTTTCCAACTAGCGGGAGTTACAACCTGTTGGAACTTGTGAGATTTATTTGTAAATATTGAATAAAACCATCCTTGTGCTATCTATCACCTCCATCCTGAACATCTCATTTCTCACTAATGTTCCCAAGTGTAATTGCCACCTAATTCCCAAACTAAAAATCACTTTGAAATTTGAAGCAATCTGATTTTTACGCTGCCTTGGCCACACTCACAAATAGTATCATCCACTTTGAATTTTCCTGTCCTGCTTGACATTTCTTTCTGTAGCATACAAACAGAGATAATCGGAGCAGGAGTAAGCCATTCGGTCTTTGAGCCTGTTCTATTATTCAGTAAGATTGGCTATCTCAACAACATACTTCAGCCCAGTTGACCCAATCTCTTCCCATGTGACAATCCTGCATCCCAGGAATCATTCTGGGTGAACTTTTGCTGCAGCCTTTCTATGGCATGTATATTCTTTCTTAGATAAGGTGATCAAACTGCGCACAGTACTCCAGGCATTGTTTCGTCAAGGCCCTGTACCGCTGAAGTAAGACATCTACCCACCAATGCCTCTACTTTCACAGAAGACCAAGGAAATTTGACATGTCCGCAATGATTCTCACCAACTTTTACAGGTGCACCATTCTTTCTGGATGTATCACAGCTTGGTATGGCTCCTGCTCTGCCCCAGACCAAAAGAAACTACAGAGGTTCACGAATGAAGCCCAGTCCATCACACAAACCAGCCTCGCATCCATTGACACTATCTACCCTTCCCATTGCCTCAGGAAAGAAGCCAGCACAATGAAGGACCCCATGCACTCCAGAAATACCTTCTTCCATCTTCTTCCATCGGGAAAAAGATACAAAAGTCTGTGGTCACGTCTCTACCAACTCAAAAACAGCTTCTTCTCTGCTGCCATCAGACTTTTGAATTGACCGACCTTGCACTAATGTGATTTTTCTCTACACCCTAGCTATAAATGTAACACTATATTCTGCACCATCTCCTTTCCCTCTCTATGAATGGTATGCTTTGTCTATACAGCATGCAAGAAGCAATACTTTTCACTGTATACTAATGCATGTGACAATTATAAATCAAATCAGATTAAATCTGAGGGTAATAGTCTTTTTTATTCAGCCATGGGATGTGGGTGCCATTGGCTGGCAGCATTTATTGATGTAAAGATGCCGGCGTTGGATTGGAGTGGTAAGAACTCAGCAAGAATTTAGCAACACCAATTATTAATCCAACCGATTTATTTGATAGTAAAATAGTGAGCTTTCAACACTCCCGTGTCTTCATCAGGCAAGTAGACCAGAACACTGCACTTCATCTGGTAGACCAGAACACTGCACTTCATCTGGTAGACCAGAACACTGCACTTGCCTGATGAAGACACGGGAGTGTTGAAAGCTCACTATTTTACTATCAAATAAATCGGTTGGATTAATAATTGGTGTTGCTAAATTCTTACTGAGCATTTATTGCCCATCCCTAATTGCCCTTGTTCAGAGGGCAGCTGAGAGTCAACTACATTGCTGTGACTCTGGAGTCACATGTAGGCCAGACCGGGTAAGGACAGCAGATTTCCTCCCCGAAACAACGTTAGTGACAATTGACAATGGTTTCATGGATCATCAGTAGATTTTTAATTCCAGATATTTTTTGTTGAATTCAAATTCCACTATCTGCCATGGTGGGATTCGAACCCAGGTCCTGAGAACATTAGCTAAGTTTTTAATTAATAGTTTTGTGATAATACCATTAGGCCAACGCCCAGTGTACCATGTACAATATCCCCTCTGTAATCCATAGGATAGGTTCTGGGACTCTCTGATCACTAAGCCCGCTTCACTATTCCTAGACTGTGGAGGCTCCACACCAGAATTTCAGAACAAAGTTATTGGAACGAGCACGAGAGCTGTGCTTTTTTTTAGTATTTGTGCTTTTAATTGCTATTATCATTGCCAAGGTTCTTGCTGCAAATTTGGAACAGAACAGTTTATTATTGTTACAATTAAAATTCCAATAGGCATTACCCCCTTTGTGTTACTTGGAGGAGGGAGAGACAGATGAAAGAAGAGCAGTTTGTTTGCAATAGAATACTGGCAGTCCTTACTTAGACATACTGTGGCAGCTACGTCTACAGAGCAAGCATTTAGAATGTCAGAAGATTACTGTCTTCATGGTTGTGCTTCACCAGAGGTAGTGGTAGAATTGTGCCATCTGCTGGAATTGAACCTGCCTCGAGACAACTACCACTGTATGGGTGGTGTCATTCACGGCAGGCCCTTGACCATTCATGTGTTGACCCAACAGCATCAATTGATGTCCAGTGTGTAGGGCCCAAATACTCCTTCCTGGTGAAACAACACTTCAGTCACACTTCCTTCAACTTAGTCCATTGCGTTCGCTGCTCTCAATATGATCTCCTCTACATAGGGGAGACTAATCGCAGACTGGGTGACTGTTTTGCGGAACATCTTTGCCCCATCCCTGAGTATGACCCCAACCTTCCTGTGGAGTGCCATTTTAACTCAGCACTTTTGATGCCCATGTCACCAACCTTGGCCTGCTGCAGCGCTCGAGTGAAACCCAACACAAATAGGAAGAAGAGTCGCACTCGGGCACAATCTTCATGCCTCCTTCTCAATGCAGCAAGGTTGGAGAATTTGGAACCCAGCCAAATCTTCATTCACTGCAGTGGGATGGGAAAATCCCACCGGTGTGAACGGCTGTAACATTTCAGCCCTCATCTCCTGATTAATCATGTTACAACCTTCTGGACTCAACATTGTGTTCAATTACTTTATACTGGGCGCTTTCCCCTCCATCTTGACTCCCACCTTTTGCTATTCGGTTCCCCTGGCTTGTTCCAACACAACCCCACCACCCCTTCAACATGGCTGCTGTCCCTTATTGTTCATCTTTGCTCCCACTGACTACTTGTCCTCCTATTAATACATTCCAATATCCTATCTCTGTCGCTATTAACACTTCTATCTCTCCTAATGGCACTAAACACCTTTGTCTTATGTCCATGTCATTGTCAATCTCTCCCTCCCTCCGACCTATCACTGACTTTTCACTCTACTCCTCCAAGTATATAAATCATCACATTTCTAACCCTTTTCAGTATGATGGAAGGGTCAACGGACTCAAATGTTAACTGTGTTTTTTTCTCTCCACTGATGCTGCCAGACTTGCTGAGTTTATCCAACATTTTCTGCTTTGATTTCAGCGTGTGGGAGTTGGGTCTGAGATCAAAACAGCACGGGAAACAGGCCCTTCAGCCCAACGATCGCTCAGTTGGATCCAAAGCAACTTTGAAATAACTCATTGGAAAGCCATCAAAGCACAAAGAACAGTGCAGCACAAGAACAGGCCTTTTGGCCCATCAATCCTGCGCCAACACACGATGCCTTTCTAAGCTAAAGACCTTCCACCTCTATGTGGTCCCCATGCCTTTATTCTCTACAGATTAAGAGGGTCCTGTGACATTTTCCCATCACGGTCTAAGTGTTAATGATTGCATAGTGCCATGTGGCCTTTTGTGTTTCTCTGAACAATCTCATAGCCATGGATAACCACAAGAGATTCGATTTGCCAGTGTATGAGTAGTTCGCAACCAGTATCACCAGTCCATGTAGAGTTATCTTTCTCACAAGCCATTTTTATTGAAGACAGTCCATTGCATCATGAGAATTTGAAAGAGATTGCAAACAGCAGGGGATGACTTTGCCAAGACCACAGCCACTTACCTGAATTCTCCAACCTTGCCAGGTGCTGGGATTTTTCAGTCCCGCTGCAGTAAGTGGAGTTTTGGCTGGGTGCCAAATTCACCGTTCTTGCGGGTGACAGTGGTGGGACGAATGAAACCAGAAAATCCCAGCCAATGTTTGATAATGTCGCCATCGAGACTCCAACGAACAAAGAAACAATAGGAGCTATAGAACCATAGAATCCCTACCATACAGAAGGAAGCCATTCAGTCCAGTGAGCCAGCACTGACTCTCTGACAGCATCCCAACCTATCCCCGTAACCCCACATATTTATCATAATTAATCCCACTAACCTACACATCTTTGGAACACAAAGGGGCAATTTAGTATGACCAATCCACCTAACCTACACATTTTTGGATACTAAGAGGCAACTTACCATGACTAATCCCTATAACCTGCAGGTTTTGGGAAACTAAGGAGCAATTTACCATGGCTAATCCCCTTAACCTACATATCTTGAGAGCATAAGGAGCAATTTTGCACGGCCAATCCACCTAATCCACACATCTTGGAACACGAAGGGGCAATTTACTATGACTAATCCTCATAATCTACACATTTTTGGGCACTAAAATACAATTTAGCACAGCCAATCCACCTAATCTGCATATCTTCAGACACACTAAGGGGCAATTTGCATGGCCAATCCACCTAACTTGCAAATCTTTGGACACTAAGGGGTGATTTAGCATGGCCAGTCCACCCAACCAGCACATCTTTAGACACTAAACGGCAATTTAGCATAATTAATTAACCAAACCTACACATTATAGGACATTAAGGGCAATTCAGCATGGCCAATTCACCTAATTGGCACTTCTTTGGACACAAAAGGCTAATTTAGCATGGCCAATCCACCTAACATACACATCCTTGGACACTGAAGGACAATTTAGCATGGCTAATCCACCTAACCTACACATTTTTGGACACTAAGAGGCAACTTACCATGACTAATCCCTTCAAACTGCAGATCTTGTGACACTAAGGGGCAATTTACCATGGATAATCCCACTTACTTACATATCTTGGGAGAATCAGGAATAATTTCGCATGGTCAATCCACTCAATCTACTCATCGTAGAACACTAAAAAGCAATTTACCATGCTCAATCCATCTAACCGACACATCTTGGGACACTAAGGGACAATTTACCATGACTAATCCCCCCAATCAACACATCTTTGAGCACTAAGGTGCAATTTACCTGGCCAATCCACTTAACCTGCTTATCTTGGAAAACTAAAGGGCAATTTACAATGGCCAATCCACAAAACCTGCACATCTTGGGAAACTAAGCATCAATATACCGTGGTCAATCCACCCATACAACTTTAGACACTAAGGGGAAATTTGCCATGGCTAATTCCCCGAACCTACACATCATGGGACTCTAAGGGGCAACTTGGTATTGGCCAATCCGCCTGGTGGTCAGAGAGCCTTTTTGTTTTAATACCAACCTGGCCATTTCCATGGCACTTTTATTTTAAATCTGGTGCCAGTCCATCATTTGACAATGACACGTTGTGCTTTGTTGAAAAAAAACATTGGCAAATTAAATTTTATTGCCAGGGTGTGTAAAGGGATATTAAGACAGATGACCATAAGTCAAAGAAGCATCTTAAAGGACACAGACAAGCAGAGAAGTTTTCTAGTGGACAGTACAGTGGCTCAGTGGTTAACACTGCTGCCTCACGATGCCAGGGATCCAGGTTCAATTCCTGCCTCTGGTGACTGTCTGTATGGAGCTTGCACATTCTCCCCGTGTCTGTGAGGGTTTCCTCTGGGTGCTCCAGTTTCCACCTTCACTCCAAAGGTGCACAGGTTAGGTGGGTTGTTCATGGTAAATTGGCCCTTGGTGTCCAAGGATGTGTGGGTTAGGTGGATTGGCCGTGCTAAAATTAACCTAAGTGTCAGGTGGACGAGCAGGGTAAATATGAAGAGTTACAGGAATAGGGCCTGGGTGCGATTGTGGTTGGTACAGAATCAATGGGCCGAATGGCTTCCTTCTGTGGTGCCGAGATCGTAGGATTTGAATCTGCAGCTTTAACGTTGCCACGCCAGCACCACAACCACGAGGCCACTGTACCATAAACCGTGTACGCTGCAATGTGGATTACCTGGCAGTGTGAGGTCCACCTATAAAATTTTACAGCCCATTTATTGCTAGTTTTACTGTCTGCCTGAAGAAAGCCCTTTTGAAGCCATTACAAACATGTGGCAACCTTTCGTCAAACCTGCTTTTATTTTGAAAGTTACTCACTCCTTTGTGGCTGGTTCACCTGTCAAACAGCTGCTAATTGCATGCCGAGGAGAGAATAGGTCACAGCGGCTGGCAGCTGGCGAATAGCTGGGCGCTCCCACCAGCTTCTTTCAAATGTGCCATCTCTACCCGATCCCCACCACTTTTGCATTATATTTTCATTGCACCGCGCTCAGTCCCTCGCATTATTCGCCTAGAAGCTTTAAACAGAAACGAATCTGTAAGCTTTTAAGCGGGGCGGCACAACGGCACAGTCTTTAGCACTGCTGCCTCACGGTACCTAGGGATCCGGGTTCAATCCCTTGTTTGGGTCACTGTCTGTGTGGAGTCTGCATGTCCCCCCTGAGTCTGCATGGCTGCTCCAATTTCCTCCCACACTTCCCAATCCATCACACAAACCAGCCTCCCATCCATTGACCCTGTCTGTGCTTCCCACTGCCTCAGAAAAGCAATCAGCGTAATTAAGGACTCTACGCACCCTGGAAATACCTTCCTCCACCTTCTTCCTTTGGGAAAAAGATATAACAGTCTGAAGACACGTACAAACTGACTCAAAAACAGCTTCTTCCCTGCTGCTAATTTAAAAGAATGCTATTTGCTTTGGCCAAGAACATTTTATTGCTAGGCATCATGGTAAAGAAACCTTTGGATGAAGCCATATTTCAAGAGAATAATTGAACCTTGGAAATACGTAAAATTTATCAGTTAAAATTTTGGTTGGAAAGAACATTTAGAATACTTAATTGGATTTAATGAATAGGGTTTATTCACTGTCTGGATAAGAGGGACTAATGTCCAGACACGGTGTCACAAGTTAGCCTGGTTAGACAGTGACCTTTAAGAGAACCTGTGAAAACATTTATTTGAACTTTGAGCTAGACATCTTAGGCTACCAGGCAACCAAGGGTAGGGTCAGCCAAGACAGAAGTTAGCTTCCTGATTTCACGAACTAATAAAGTGTCATTATGCTGGGAAGTGAGATGCAATTGGCTAAAATATTTGACAGATATTATCGTTGGTTTGTGTGCCTTGGAGATGTTTGATTTAATGTTACTGGAAGGTGGGAATTATTGATAAGAGAAACTTATCTATTTTGAATTATATACAAGAGATTTCATTGGAGAAGTCTGTTAGTTCAAAATTATGTCTTTATACAGAGATACTTCCCTCATGAGTTTTTTTTTGGACAATACAGGGCAATTTGGTCATCAGAATGCCACTATTCGTGGGATTGTTGTCAGTGCAGGCTCCACCAGAACCATAAGATTTAGGAGCAGAATTAGGCCACTCAGCCCATCGAGTCCAGTCTACCATTCAATTATGGCTGCTATTTTTCTCATTCTCATTCTCCTGCTTTTTCCCCATAGCCCCTAATCCTTTATTAATCAAAAACCTATCTTCCTCTGTCTTAAAGGCTCACACAACCTTCTGAGGCAAAGTGTTCCATAGATTCGCTACTTTCTGGCTGAAAAAGTTCCTTCTCATCTCTATTTTAGAGGAACATCTCTTTAGCCTGAGGTTGTGCCCTCTAGTTCTAACATTTCCTACTAGCAAAAACATCCTCTGGACGTCCACTCTATCCAGGCCTTGTAGTATCCTATAAGCTTCAATAAGATCCCCTCTTCATTCTTCTAACCTCCAACGAGTATAGACCCAGAGTCCTCAATCATTCCTCATACGGTGGCTCAATAGTCCAAATGGCCTCCTTCTGCACTGTAGGGATTTAATCCATTCTGTGAGATGTTGCAGGGTTTAAAGATAATGTTGAGGATCCCTCCTTAGTGAATACCACACAGTGCAGCCAGTGGGATAGGACATACTCAGAGACGGTGAGTCCCAGACATTGATGCAGCGAGTATGGCTATGTTAAGTTGTTAACGTTGGTCTGCAGGGAGAGTTCACATAATGAACAGGCTCCTTAATGTTAGTGGGAAGGCTGAGCTGGCTAGACTGGGCAAGGTGTGCCTTTATAGTTTTCCAAACCTCAGTTGACCCCGGATGGTCCACATGACTTTATTCTCATTCGCCTGCTCCCGAATGGTTGAGCACAACTGAATGCTTTTAGCTTTCATGTTCTCAGCTCTAAAGAAAGGTGACTCTGACTTGAAATGTTGTCTCTATTCTCTCTCCACAGATTTATAACATAGGAACAGCACAGTGGCACAGTGGTTAGCATTGCTGTCCCATAGTACTAGGGTCCTGGGTTTGATTCCCGCTTTGAGTCACTGCCTGTGTGGAGTCTGCACATTCTCCCCGTGTCTGCATAGATTTCCTCGGGGTGCTCTGGTTTCCTCCCATAGTCCAAAGATATGTGGGTTAGGTGGACTGGCCCTGATTAATTGCCCCTTAGTGTCAGGGGGACTAGATGGGTAAATACATGGGGTTATAGAGATAGGGCCTGGGTGGGATTGTGATCAGTGCAGATTCAATGGGTCAAATGGCCTCCTTCTGCACTGTTGGAATCTTTGATTCAATGACTGAACAAACGATTTGATCCAAATGATCTATGCAAGCCTGTACGCTCCAAAAGCTTCCCACTGGCCCACATCCATTTTCAGAATCCTTTCAAACCTTTCCCCGGAAGTGTTTATCAAGATACCTCTGAGCCACATCCATACCATTTTGCCCAGTTACTCCATTTGGTAGCAAATTCCCCATTCTAATCACTCCTTGAGAGGCAACTTCCCGTTCTTGGGGAAAAGGTTGGCACAGTGGTAATGTCACTGCGTTAGTAACCCAGAGTCACAGTTGAATGCCCAGGGGACCTGGGTTCGAATCCGATGAAGGCAGATAATAGGATTTGAATTTCATACAAAAAAAATCGGGAATTATGAATCTACTGATAACCATGAAATCATTGTTGATTGTAGTAGAAATCCATCTGATGTCCTTTAGGGAAGGAAATCAGCTATCCTTACTTGGTCTGGCCTACATGTGACTCCAGAGCCACAGCAATATAGTCAATTCTGAACTGCCCTCTGAAATAGATTAGCAAGCCACTCAATTCAAGGGCAAGTTGGCTTAGAAATATAGAAGATAAGAGAAGGGGAAGGCCATTTGGCCCTTTGATCCCACTCCCCCATTCATTATGATCATGGCTGATTGTCCAACTCAATAGCCTAATCCTGCTTTTTCCCCATAACCTTTGATCCCATTCACTCCAAGTGCAATATCCAGCCACCTCTTGAATAAATTCAATGTTTTGGCATCAACTACTTCCTGTGGTAATGAATTTCACAGACTCACCACTCTTTGGGTGGAGAAATAGCTCTTCATCTCCATCCTACATGGTCTACCCCGAGTCCTCAGACTACAACCCCCTGGTTCTTCACCATCAGGAACATCCTTGCTGCATTTACTCTGTCTAGTGGGATAACCAGTGCTGGCCTTGTTAGTACACATCCCATGAAAGAATATTTGAAAGAAGCAGGTTGGGACACAGATTAAGAGTTAGGACAGCTGACAAGACTCATTCACAAAGCTGGAGTCATATTTAAAATGGAATGAGCTTACAAAGAGTCAGGAGTGACCGCAATCTGTAGGAAGACAAACCAAAGTGATTGGATATGCAATTAAGCGCATGATGATCTCACACAAAGATATATTACACTGCAAAAAACATCTTTTTGTCTTTAAGATATAGCGCACGCAGATACAACAGGTGTGCTGCACCAGGCTGCTATAAAATAACATTTCTGTGCTGTGGTTGGTGTGGCTCATTCAGTGCTGTTGAACCAGAACCCTCACATCTGCAACATCTTCCCCCCACCCGCCCCACCCAACCCTACCCCTTTCCCACCCCAGCTTCCATTGCAATATGTGACGCTCTTTGCTCTAACTCCAGTGTAAATTGATTCGTTCATTATGAAGCTGATTCTCCTTTGGAACAGCACGGGATAATTGAGAGGTGGCAGATTGTCAGAAAGCACCAGTCTGGGCGAAAGAGGTAGGGGTCCTTACATGCCAGTTCCTTGAGGAACTGTCAGCTATCTACTAGACACAGGGAAGCCTGAAGATGTATAGAATCATAGAATTGACAGTGCAGAAGAAGGCTATTTGGCCCATTGAACCTGCACCGATAGCAATCCCACCCAGGTCCTATCCCCATAACTCCACATAATTATCCTCCTAATCCTCCTGATTGACACTAAGGGACAATTTATCATGGTTAATCAACCTAAAATACACATCTTAGGATACGGGCAAAATTTAACGCAGCCAAACCACCTAACCTATGCATTTTCTTATAGAATCGTAGGAACTTACAGTGCAGAAGGAGGCCATTCAGCCCATCGAGCCCACACCAACAATAATCCCATTTAGGTCCTATATCCATAACCCCACATACTTACTCTCTTTCTCCCCCTAATATTAAGGGGCAATTTCGCATGGCTAATCAACCTACCCTGCATCTTTGGAGCGTGGGAGGAAACTAGGGCACCCGGTGGAAACCCACACAGACAAGGGAAGAAAATGCAGACTCTACACAGACAGTACCTGAGGTCAGGATTGACCCCAGATCTCTGGCACAACTGTGCCACCATGCCATCCATTAAACATTTTTTAAATTATTTGGTTTGATTTATTATTGTCACTTGTATTAGTATATAGTGAACAGTAATGTCACTTGTGCAGTGTACAGATGAAGCATACTGTTCATAGATGAAGAAAGGAGAGAGTGCAGCATGTAAAGTTACAGTCATAGCTAAGGTGTAGAGAAAGAAAAATATAAGGACATATATTTGAATTTCACACACATTTACAAGAATATCTGTTGTAAAAAAGCAGGGAACAACCAGCCAACACTTGTACCTGAGTAAGTTGCAGCAATCAACAGATGGGCATTATCGTTTTTTTTAATTTAATATCCTGTGGTTTGTCTGTCTGTGCAAACACTTGTCATTGTAACCGTGTCCAAAAGATATCAAAGAGCCCTTTGCGTTTTGTTACACAGATGAAAGTCTGCATCATCCTTTCAGTTTTAACTCCTGGAGCTTATATCATTTGATTATGCGTCCTTGAAAAGTTAAATTCTACATTGTAATGCTGGGGAAAAAGCAAACAGAATAGAGAAGTGGAAACAAAAAGCTGACCTCGTGTAAAGATTGATCTTTTTTTCCCATGACTGTACTGTTCAGTTTAAGTTGCGCTGGTTGTCACATGTATTAGTATACAGTGAAAAGTATTGTTTCTTGTGCGCAACATAGACAAAGCATACTGTTCATCAAGTGCATCTGGGAGAGCGAAAGAAGATACAGAATATAGTGTCACAGTGAGGGTGCAAAAAAAGATCAATGCAATATATCAATTCAAAATCCATTGAACAATCAAATGGCAGCAAATAAGAAGCTGTTCTTCTGTCAGTTGGCACATGACTTCAGATTTTTGTATCTTTTTCCCGATGGAAGAAGGTGGAAGAGAGAATGTTTTGATTTGATTTGATTTATTATTGTCACGTGTATTAGCATAGAGTGGAAAATATTGTTTCTTGTGTGCTCTACTGACAAAGCATACCATTTGTAGAGAAGGAAATGAGAATGTCGTGTTATAATCATAGCCAGGATGTACAGAAAGATCAATGTAATGCAAGATAAGTCCACCCAAACGTCTGATGGCAGCAGGGGTTGTATTAATACTGTTAGCAAAGATAAAACTCTCTAAGTGTTAAAGGTGGGACGTGACTTCTAATTGTGTTAGGAGACATAATTGCATTGAGGGAAAGACCAGTAATCAGGTGTGATGATTCTATCTCATAATCAATAAGAGATACCAAAAAGAACAATGAATAATCAGAAAAGAAAATCATGTAAAGGATCAGCCTGAGCAGTGGTTGGAACAAAGGAGGATTGGTTACATATGCAGTTGGGAGGATGAATATGTGGTTTTTGTATCTTAGAATCTCCACAGTGCAGAAGGAGACCATTTGGCCCATCGAATCTGCACTGATCCCAATTCCACCCAGACCCTATTCCACATACCTATCCTGCTAGTCTCTCTGACACTAAGGAGAAATTTTCCATGGCCAATCAAACTACCTTTGGAATGTGGGAGGAAACCAGAGGAAATCCATGCAGCCTTGGGGGGAATGTGTAGACTCTGCACAGACAGTGACCTGAGGATGGAATTGAACCCCGGTCCTTGGCGCAGTGAGGCAGCAGTGCTAGCCACTGTGCCGCCGTGAGCTACAGTTATGTATAAACATATAAACGAAGCTCACAAACTCATGGACCTTGAGCAGTACTTTGAGAGCAGTCTTGAGAGCTTGTCCCCCTAGTTGCAAGCTTGAATAAAGCATCTTGATCGAGAAATCGTTCTGCATTGAGTTTGTCGTCTTTTTCCCAGTGAATCGATTCGACTAAAGTCCTCCTTGAGATACCAAAAATGCAATGGAAATAAATTGCCACCTCCTAAGGATAATCTGACTTTGCATGTTAACGGATTGTTGAAACCTATGCCATTATGTCGTACATCTGGCATTGAAGCAGTATTCAATCTTCTGTCACATGCCACACCGAACATGAAATCTAACCAGTGCATTCTTTACAGTAAAGCACATTGTGAGCCCTCGTCCAACATGCAAGTATTGTTAATGCCTCTCTAGAATTTTATTAACATTAGTCGCACAGGTGGCTGAGAGAAAAGTGAAATGGGACAAAGGAGGGCCAAATAAAGGTGGCCATATACCTTTTACTCATAATGGTATATAAAATAAAAAGTAAACAACCTTTAAAGTTTATTTATTGATGTCACAAGTAGGCTTACTCTGCAATGAAGTTACTGAGAAAGTCCCCTAGTCACCACACTCCGGCACCTGTTCAGGTACACTGAGGGAGAATTTATGGCCAATGCATCTAACTAACATATCTTTCGGACTGTGGGACGAAACTGGAACACCTGGAGGAAACCCACACAGACACAGGGAGAATGTGCAGACTCCACACAAACAGTGACCCAAGCTGGGAATCAAACCCAGAACCCTGGAGTAGCAGTGCTGACCACTGTGCCACCATTTCATGATGACAAAACATCAAACCAGCAACTATTCGAAATGTACTCACCTGTTGTAAATCGGGGAGCATGACCGAGGAGAGGCGATGGTATTATCACTAGACTATTAACCTAAAAACTCAGCTAATGTTCTGGGGAGCAGGGTTCGAATCCCACCACGACAAATGGCGAAATTTGAATTCAATAAAAATTATCTGGATTTAGGAATTTACTGATGACCGTGAAACCATTGTCAATTGTTGGAAAAGCCCATCTGGTTCACTCATGTCGCTTAGGGAAGGAAATCTGATGTCCTTACCTGGTCTGGGCTACATCTGACTCTAGAGCCACAGCAATGTGGTTGATTCTCAACTGCCCTTCAAGGGCAACTAGGGATGGGCAATAAATGCCCACCAGCCAGCGATGCCCATATTTTATGAATGAATTGAAAAAAAATGGAAGCCAATTGGCACACAGCAAACCCTACAAACAGAATGCCATATTGATTAGATAATTGTTTTATTCGTAATGTTGATTGAGAATAAACATAAAAAAATAGAAAATAGATGCAGGCATAGTCCATTCAGCCCTTTGAGCCTGTACCATTATTCAGTAGGATCATGGCTCATCATGCATTTTCAGTATCCCACTCCCACTTTCTCTTCATACCCCTTGATCCCTTTAGCCACAAGAGCCACGTCCAACTCCCGCTTGAACATATCTAACAAACTGGTCCTAAGAGCTTTCTGTTGTAGAGTATTCTTCAGGTTCACAACTGTCTGAGTGAAGAAGTTTTTCCTCATCTCAGTCCTGAATGGCTTACCCCTTATTCTTAGATTGTGAACTAGTTCTGGACTACCCCAACATTGAGAATATTCTTTCAGCATCTAGCTTGTCCATCAGGATTTTATATGTTTCAGCGAGATCCCCTCTCATTCTTCTAAATTCCAATTAGTACAGGCCCAGTCAATCTCACTTCATGTGTCAGTCCTGCCATTCCAGGAATCAGTCTGGTGAACCTTCACTAGACTCTCTCAATAACAAGAATGTAATTCCTTAGACTAGGAGACCAAAAAGTGTCTACAATTCTCAAGGTGTGGCCTCATCAAGACACTACATAGCTGCAGCAAGACATCCCTACTCCTCAACTCAAATCCTCCCAACTAATAATTATTGATTTAGGACACTGAGCGGAACTCCCCGGTTTCTGTCACAACAGTGGCAAGAAGTCTTTTAAAGGCACTGCAGAGGGAGAGCTGGTGATCGGTTTAACCTGTCAGAAAGCAAAGCGCGTTGTGAAACTTTCCCTGCAATGATGAATCTCTCAAACTTCCCTTCCTTTAGGAATGAACCTGAAACCCTGTCCTCAAGATGTTGCAAAGGCTGTTTTCTGACTAGATGCAATGCATTATTAAATCATCTAAACTCACCTGCCTTAAAGGTGGCACACAGGTTAGCACTGCTGCTTCACAGCACCAGGGGCCTAGTTCAATTCCCGGCTTGGGTCATTGTCTGTGCATAGTTCGCACATTCACCCCGTGTCTGCATGGGTTTCCTCTGCGTGCTCTGGTTTCCTCACACAGCCTGAAAGACATGCTGGTTAGGTGGATTGGCCACGCTAATTGTTCCTCAGTGTACCTGAACAAGTGCCAGAGTGTGGTGATTCAGAGATTTTCATAGTAACTTCATTGCAGTGTTAACGTAAGCTGTAACATATAAATAAACCTAAACACCTTTGTTTCTCTTTTTTAAGGATATTTATTCTTTTCTTCCTGCTCCCTCTCTGCCAGTTTTGCTGTGCCATATGACTCTTCTGCCATGTGCCACACCAGACACTGATCCACTCTTGCCAGTTTTATTTTCATTTCACAGGGAATTTTTTAAAGTGATTTCCCCCATTTATGCTGTCATTTTGTTTGCATTTTTTTAGTGTTTCTGCTTGTGTTATGTATGTTGGGGCATAGTCCCTTTAAGGGAATGGGTCAGGTGACCCTGAGTCTGGGATAATCTGCCTGGGATGGAGTATGAAGCGAGGCATGCCGATGCTATGGTTAGGCAGGCCCATCAACGCCTCTGCTTTCTCAGAAGACTAAGGAAATTTGGCACGTCACCAATTTTTACAGATGCACCATAGAAAGCATTCTTTCTGGTTGTATCACAGCTTGGAATGGCTCCTGCTCTGATCAATATCGCAAGAAACTACATGGTATCATGAACAAGGCCCAGTCCATTACTCAAGCTTCCCATCCATTGACTCTATCTACACTTCCCGTTGCCTCGGAAAAACAGCCGGTATAATCAAGGACCCCACACGCCCCAGACATTCTCTCTTCTCCCGTTAGGAAAAGATACAAATTTCTGAGATCACGTACCGACCAACTCAAGAACAGCTTCTTCCCTACTGCCGTCAGACTTTTGAATTGGCCTACCTTATATTAAGTTGTATTTCTCTACACCTTAGCTATGACCGTAATATTATATTTTTCTCCCTCTGCTTTCCTTCTCCCCTATGTACTCTATGAAGGTTATGCTTTATCTGTATAGCACGCAAGAAACTGCTTTTCACTGTATCCCAATACATGAGGCAATAATAAACCAAGACAAAAACTACCTTGTTTTCAGACACCTGTCTGTGGAGTGAGTTACTCCTCAATGGTAAAGAATTTAACAGCTTCAGAGAATCATACAGTGCAGAAGAAGGCTATTCAGCCCATGAGCCTGCATCGATAACAATCCCACCCAGGCCCCATTCCCTTATTCCCCATATTTACCCTTCCAATCCACTTGACACTAAGGGGCAAATTAGCATGGCCATTCAATTATACTCTGGATGGTGGGAGGTAACTGGAGCACCCGAAGGAAACCCACGCAGACACGGGGAGAACATACAGACAGTGACCTGAAGCCAGAATTGAACCTGGGTCCCTGGCGCTGTGAGGCAACTGTGCCAACCTTTGTGCCACCGCGCTGCCCGTAGTGGGGACATATCCCATTTTTCGGTTGCAGTTAATAGGCAGTATGACTGTCCACCAGGAGGCACCAGTAACTGTCTCAGTGTCTCGGGGGGGTCGATAATATAATTGTAAAATACCAGATCAGGCAAAGATTTACAATTAGATGGCAATCATGTCCTGCACAATAACCAAAAGAGTAAATTACTGCCAATCACTCTTTAATTTGCCCTTCTATCCCTCTGGGGAACATACAAGCCAGGACCCATGTTCCAAAATACCGTATGGAAATTTGCACACCTACATCCATTGCCTAACTCAGAGGTCAGAATGCATCACCAATCATTCTGTGCCACACCCTAGATTAGAATGCCCATAAGCAAAGCACCGTCACACATCCAACATAAAGTTTCTCGTTGAAGGTTGCATGACAAATTTTTTTTACACAGCAAGTGGCTCCGAGCTGGACTGTACCCGCTCAGAACATAGTGGAGGCTGATTCAATCGTGACTTTCAAACAGGAATTGTAGAATTATCCGAAGAGGAAATAGTTTGTGGGGCTATAGGGTAAAGATAAGAGAGCTGAGACTCGTGAGTCACTCTGCAGAGAGCCAGCACAGGCACAGCGGGCTGAATTCTTCTGTGCTGTAATCATTCTGTGGCTAAAAGATGTTTCGGTGAGCATTTACCAAGGTACATAGGTCAATGTGGAGATGGATAGGTAGATAGCTGGATAAACAGATGGATGGAGAGATAGATATGGACAGGCAGACAGACAGATAGATAAATAAATAGACAGATGGACAGACAGACAGACAGGCTCTGTAAAGCACATCATACATAAAACATATAGGGTAGATGGAGCTATGTTGTGCTGTTGGTTGGTCACTGACCTCTCACCTCTGGGACCTGGGTTCATATTCTAGCGCAGGCTGATGGGATGATGCGTGTTCTGTGTTTGCTGATTGTTATTACAGTTGGGCAGTCTCGAATCAGTTCCCTGTGGATAAGAGCTTACTACACAATGAATCAGCAATAATTAGCAAACTCATTCGGAGAGATCACAGGATGATCGGAATGAGAAGGAAGAAAGATGCAGGGAAGCTTGTCCTGAGTTTGAGTATGAGGGAAGAGGGGATATAATATCTGGCTTCTGTGTAAAACAGAATCCCTGCTGGAATATAACACCACCAACAACTTCAGCAAGAACTGCAAATCTACCGTAGGAACATGTGTTGCTTATAATTATGTAAACACAGACATAGAGGGATGAAATTCAGAGGGGATTTGATTTGATTTATTATTTTACCATGAAAAGTATTTTTTTTTGCACTATATAGCCAAAACATACCATTCATAGAGAAGGAAAGGAGAGAATGCAGAATGTAGTGTTACAATCATAGCTAGGGTGTAGAGAAAAATCAGCATTCTTTCTGGTTGTCTCACAGCATGGTATGCTTCCTGCTCTGCGCAAGACCGCAAGAAACTACAAAAGGTTGTGAATGTAGCTCAATCCATCACGCAAACTAGCCTCCTATCCATTGACTCTGTCTACACTTCCTGCTGCCTCAGCAAAGCAGCCAGCACAATCAAGGACCCCACGCACCCTGGACATTCTCTCTTCCACCTTCTTCCGTCAGGGAAAAAGTACAAAAGTCTGAAGTCATGTACCAACCAACTCAAGAACAGCTTTTTTCCTGCTGCCATCAGACTTTTGAATGGACCTATCTCGCATTAAGTTGGTCTTTCTCTACACCTTAACTATGACTGTAACACTACATTCTGCAACCCTCACCTTTTCTTCTCTGTGAAAGGTATGCTTTGTTTGTGTAGCACGCATGAAACAATACTTTTCACTGCATGCGACAATAATAAATCAAATCAAAAATATGGTCAAGTCAGCTGGAAAGTTTAACATAATTTGTTAAATAGGCAGAAATACTTTAAATGAAGCCTTTTAACTAAAGAAAATCACACAAAGGATCCCATAATCCCCTCTTATGGATTCAATATCACCATTTTGAATCAAATATATAAAACCTGCAGGAATGGTTTGCTTCCCGATAATATGGCAGGCATCATCATAGTAAGAAGTCTGACAACACCAGGTTTACTGTGTCAGACTTCTTACTGTGTTTGCCCCAGTCCAACGCCGGCATCTCTACATCAAGACATCATCATGACAGATTTACCCTTCTCTGTTGTCATCATCAGTTACATACACATTTAAGAAATAATGTTACGCAGTACATCAATACAAGGATAACAAAAAAAAACACCAGTCCACACACCATGGAGCTTCCAATTGAACCTAGCCAACCAGTCGCCCAACTCCACAAGCATACTGTTCATAGAGAAGGAAAAGAGACAATGCAGAATGTAGTGTTACAACCATAGCTAGGGCGTAGAGAAAGATTAGCATTCTTTCTGGTTGTATCACAGCCTCTAGACTTCCTTTTTAATGTGTCTAGCCAACTTGGTGACATTTTTGATCTATTACGCTTTAGATTGCAACTCTCCGTGATCAATATCTTCGCAGGTCTCCAACTACCACCTGTACAATTGTTAATGGGTTAATGTATGGCCATTAACACAGTTTTCATTGCACCAATTTAAGTCACTCTGCCTTTAGTCACTGGCAATCCCATATCCTTGGGGTTTTATGACATTTTATCGTTCAATTCAGTCCAGCTGCAGAATGCTGCTCCCCTGAATCAATTGCCTCAGCCAAATTTTGAAGTGACTGTTCTTATGATCTAATTTATTTTTTGTTTACACGTGGCATAAACCTTTCAAATCAGCGTTCTGTGAAAGTCAGTCATGGCTTCAGAATGACATGAGTTATCAAAGCTTAATGTCGGGAAGTTGCTTTTAGCGTTCTGGAGGACACTTATTTTCCCAGTGATAGAGATTTCTTCTCTATTAAGTATGGGCCTGCGTAACACTTGTGTATTGTTTCCAGCCTACAGTTCAGGACAGAGAAGGAGCACATCATATAGAAATTGCTTCTGTTGCTTCCAAACCCTCACTCTCTCTCTCTCCCATAGCAATCTAGCTCACCCTTCTCCATTTTACTAATATTACTATAGCTATAACCCATGGATCCAGTTTTAATTCTGGCCTTGGGCAACCATCTGTGCGGAGTTTGCAAGTCGTCCCCATGTCCACATGTTATCATTTCCTCTATTACTCCAAAGACGTGCAGTTGAGGTGAATTGGCCATGCTAAATTGCTCCTTGGTGTCTAAAGATGTGTAGGTTAGTAGATTGGTCATGCTAAATTGCCTCTTGGTGTCTAAAGATGTGTTCGGTAAGTGGATTAGCCATGCTAAATTGCCCCTTAGTGTCCAAAGATATGTAGGCTAGGTGGATTGGTCATGCTAAAGTGCACCTTAGTGTCTGAAGATGTGCAGGTTAGGTGGATTGGCTATGTTAAATTGTCCAAAGATGTGCAGTTTAGTGGATTGGCCATGCTAACTCCCCCCTTAGTATCCAAAGATGTGCAGTTTAGGAGAATTGGCTACGGTAAATTGTCCCTCAACAATGGAGTGCCGCTCCCACAACAATGCAGGACCAATGTCCTGGACTGAGATCTCCATGGCGGCCAGAGTTGAGCTCAGTATATTTGCCTGTCAGTATTATCACCATGATGCAAAGGTGAGCAGACTCCCCAGGAAGCCTTGCACTCCGAGGAGTGTAGTTGACATCCTTCCCTTCCGACCCTGTTCTTGCAACTTCAGCAACTGAAGAATGACCGAGCCTCAAGGCTCTATGTCCATTTGGGATTCAGCAGATTCCCACTTGGGATGCCTGCTGTGGATCTGACAGTGCAATGTGCTCACCAGATTATGATCCTGAGGCTATTCTCTAGAACTAAGTCCTACTGACGTCTGTGTCTCTGTGCTGGGGAAGGATGTATGTGTGAGCGCTGTAAAAGGTCAACAAATTCAATGTTTGTGGATTTCTCATACTTTTGGAGCTGAGGTCCAGGGTATTGCTCATCAACCCCCTTGTTTACTTCCCTGAAAGGAAGTAGAGATCATTAGTTCATGGCAGGTGGCTTGTGCCAAATATCTGGGTACAAACAACACTAGGCACTGTGAGTACTTAAACTTACAAACTTAAATTGCTTGCAAGCGAGGAGAACACTGCAAGGTGTCCTCCTGATTCGTACAGAAAATGTAGCAGTTATAGTTTGCCGTATCTTGGAGGGAGGGTAGCTATTGGGGTGGGTTAGGGTGGTCTGCAGGTGTGGGGGAGGGCTGCCTCCAGGAGCAGGGAGGTCAGTGGGGGAATGAACCTGAGAGGGTGAGATGGGTATGGGGATTGCCACTCTTTTGGGGGAGGGGGGGTGCTGGCAGTGGGTGGGCTATAAATCGGGGTGCTCAGGGACAGTGCGGGGGTCAGGGCTGGCCTGGGAATTGTTGTGGGGGTCACGGTTGGGCTGTGAGAGGCTGGAGAGGCAGCATTGTGGGAGTCCCAGGCAAACAGGCTGGCCAGCAAATAGGGAGACTGACAGATCAGAGCCACTGCACGTATGCAGATTTCCAGAACCGACGGGCTCCGGCATGAATAGATCCCCTGGGTTTTTAATGAGATTCATGACAGGGAGCTCTGCTGTGCAAAGAGTGCGGAGATTCCGGTGAGAAGCTGAACTGCCAGAACCATCACGATCTTGAATAGTTTTCCCGCCAACTCAATGCTTTTGGGAGAATTGCCCCCTTTGTTCCAAGATGTGAATCAGTTGGGGGAGGGGACGGCAGCTCTCCCCATTTCCCCCACCCACGGGCGTGCAGAGTATGGCACCTGGAGGAGAGGGAGGGCATTGCTCCTTGGCGCTGCCTCTTGGCACAATCCCAACCAGGCAGTGCCAACCTGTGGCAAGGGACAATGCCAAGTGCAGACCCTTTGACGAGCCCCATGGACAATGAGGACATGGGGGAGGGAGAGAGTGCCAAGGTCTTTTGAGGGGAAGGAAATATGCAGGCCTGAGGCAAACGGGCAGTGGGGTATGGAATGGTGTGATACTGCTGCAATGGCTGTTGGCTGTAGGGGGGAATGGGGAGCCCTCAGTGATGGTGTTGGGGTGGGTTAAGAGGCTCCAATGATTGTGTGTAGTAGGTGTAAGAGCCCACAGTGATTGGGCGTGGGTGAATGGAACAAGAGACTTCTATGTTTGTGAGTGGGTGGGTGGGTGGGAGGAGAGAGCTCCCCAAAACCTAAAGTTAAAGTTTATTTATTAACACTGCAATGAAATTTCTGTGAAAATCCCTTAGTCACCACACACCGGTGCCTGTTCGGGTACACTGAAGGAGAATTTTGTACACGTTTTTTGGACTGTGGGAGGAAACCGGAGCACCCAGAGGAAACCCATGCAGACACGGGAGGAATGTGCAAACTCCACACAGGACAGTGATCCAAGACCGGAATCAAACCCAGATCCTTGCTAACTACTACACCAACAATGGTCAACATAATGTACAAGCAGTTAACACCCATGGCCACATATTGTGCCATTATACCCTCTCGATCTTTCTAACCCTGCCATGGTTGGTGCCAATCACGGTGCCACCTTGTCACAATACTGCCACCAGATGAAACCCTGCTTTGTGCACCATGACGAGCAGGGAGAGTACGTTCAGCCAGTGAAGGAGAGACGCTTTAATGACTCTTCCCTGGGCCATGTCGAATCCAGTCCCAGAGATGAAAGTCCAATGTGTTCACGCCCCACCCAACAAACCTGACCATAAATCATTTCGGAAAGTTTTTCCCAGCGAGCAGAAGTCTCCCCGGAGTTGCATGTGATATTTCCAACTTGCTTGGTGACATGGGAGCAGGATGTGGACATCCTGTTTTGCACAGTGCCAAGTTCAATTCAGTATCACAGCCGAATATTCTACATCGCAACTCGACTTGCTGATTTCTAATATAACCACCATCTCCCCCCCCCCGCCCCCACTCCTCTCCAGTGTAAACATGAAGGTTCGTATGACCCAAACAAAGAGCCTGCCACCTGTTATTTGCAGATAAAATTATTTGCATGACAGATTATACTATGGGCGGAAGACCTTTGCTGCGCAAATACAATTTTTTCTGAAGCAGTGACATTGAAACAAAAGCTGAATTTCAGTCAAACATATACTCAACCTTGAAATTACATCTCTTGAATACCTCAAGGACGCAATTCTTGATCCGAAGATCCTCTTCCGCAACCTCAGTGCATGAGGCAAATATAGGAACATAGTCATTCGGAGCAAAAGTAGCTAATTCAACCCCCCGAGCCTGCTCCGCCATTCAATCAGAGTATGGCTGATCTCTCCCTGGTCTCAAATCCACCTCCCCAGCTGTTCCCCCTCATCCTTTTTTAAATTAGTAATGTATCGATCTCCTTCTTGAAACCATTTAATGATTCTGACTCCACTGTGCTACGGGGCGGCAAGTTCCAAAAATTCACCACCCTCTGCGTGTAGTTCCTCTTCATTTCAGTTTTAAATCTACCTACCACCTCTCAACCTTTATCTGTAATCTTCTGTTCAAAGTTGCCTCACAAGGGGAAACATTTGGTCTTCATTTAATTTATCAATCCCTTTTAAAATTTTATACATCTCGATTAGATCCCCTCTCACCCAGCTAAACTCTGACAAGTATAAGCCCCACGTTATTTAATCTCTCCTCATACATCAACCATTTGTCCATGGTCAAATGCAACAGGATCTGGACAATATCCAGGCTTGGGTTGACGAGTGGCAAGTAACATTCGTGCCACACAACTGCCAGGCAAAGACCATCACCAATTCTAACCACTGGTCCTTAACAACCATTGGTGTTACCATCACTGAATTTCCAGTGTCAGCATCCTTGGGATTACCATTGACTGGAAACTCAACTGGACTCACCACATAAACAGACTGGCCACAACAGCGGGTCAGAGGAATATTGTGGCAAGTAACTCACCTCCTGACTCCCCAAAGCCTATTCATCATCTACAAGGCACAAGTCCTGATGGAATACTCCCCAATTGCCTGGATGGGTCCAGCTCCAACAACACTCAAGAAGCTTGACACCATCCAGGACAAAGCAGCCTACTTGATTGACACCACATCTACAAACACTTACTCCCTTCACCATCTACGTTCAGTTGCAGCAGTGTGTTCTATATACAAGATGCACTGCAGCAATTCACCAAAGATCCTTTGATAGCACCTTCCAAATTCACAACCATTTCCATCTAGAAGATCAAGAGCAGCAGATACATGGGAACATCATCACCTGCAATTTCCCCTCCAAGCCACTCACCATCTTCCTGTTGTAGCTACTTGGAAATATACGCCATTTTTTCGCAGTCACTGGGTCATATCATGGAATTCTCTCCCTAATGGCATTGTGGGTCAACCTTAGCACGTGATGCAAGAAGGCAGCTCACCACTAACTTCTCATTGACAACTAGGGATAGGCAATAGATGTTGGCCTAGCCAGTGACACCCATGTCCTGCGAATGAATAAAACAAAATTAAATTTATTTATTAGTGTCACAAGTAGGCTTACGTTAACACTCCAGTGAAGGTGCAGTGAAAATCCTCTAGTCACCACACTTCGATTCTATTCAGGTACACAGAGGGAGAATTTAGCACAGCCAATGTACCTAACCAGCACGTTTTTTTGGACTGCTGGAGGATACCCATGCAGACATGGGGAAATTGTGCAGACTCTGCACAGAACGCAATCCAAGCTGGGAATTGAACCCAGCTCCTTGGTGCTGTGAGGCAGCCATGCTAACCACTGTGCCATCTATATTTATCTGAAACAGCTTCACCTCTAAGCTTAGGACATGCTTCTCCTGAGTCAGAACATTCTGAGTTCAAACCTAACTGAATAGAAAAGCCAGTTGAACACTCCAGTGAGGTAATGAGGGGATCTTAGGGGCTATTTTTCCTCTTGAATATCAGGCCAAGGTCACATCTGCCCTCCCAGTTCACCATAAAAGATGCCAGGACCACAATTTGAAAGAAGGGCTGGTACAGTGACAGGGATAGTCGGTGGCACAGTGGTTAGCACAGCTGCCTCGCAGCGCCAGAGATCCAGGTTCAAATCACAACTTGGGTCACTGTCTATGTGAAGGTTGCACTTTCTTCTCGTGTCTGTGTGGGTTTCCTCCTACAGTCCAAAGATGTGAGGGTTAGGTGGATTGGCCATGCTAAATTGCCTCTTAGTATCAGGAGGACTAGCTAGGGTAAATGCACGGGGTCATGGGGATAGGACCTGGGTGGGATTGTGGTCGGTGCAGACTTGATGGGCCAAATGGCCTCTTTCTGCACTGCAGAAATCCATATTCTCACCACTACCCGAGTCACAATCCATTCCAATATCAGCACCACCAAAACAAACTCGGATAATCTGGTCTAGTTCTCACTGGGAGCTTGCTGCGTGCGAATGGACTGCCACATTTTCCACATTATAAAAGTGATTAGACTTCAAAAGCGCTTCATTGTTGAAAAGCCCTGTGGAATGTTCCGAGATTGTGCAAAGCGCTGTTTAAATACAGGTCTTTATGTAGATAGCAAGGTGAGATATTCTTGATGAACGAGTTCTCCTTTTCAATGGTGCCAGGCTGCGCCATCCCAGTGATGAAGGACCATCTCACACTTTACAATTCAAAGTACAAATCTCTTCAAACGTTTTATCTTAAAAGAAAACATTGCTTTCATTGAAATTGGTACAATTGCTGCTGGAGGTGGGAATGAAGCGAATGCAAATATCCATTTATTCTTCCAGCGGAATTTCAAGTTATCTGCCTTTCGAAAAAAAGAAATCTCCACTGCACTCTTGATGTTGCTGACTCATGCTAAGATGCAGTTTCAGTAGGTTTCTGGTTACTGTATCTCAACCGGCACACACAGTGGTAGCAGTGCACACCATCGATAAGAAGCACTGCAGCAACTCAACAAGGCTCCTTTAACAGCACTTTCCAAACCTGCAACCTCTAGCACTAGGAGGACAAGGGCAGCAGATGTAAGGGGACACCACTACCTGCAAGTTCCCCTCCAAGGAAATATATCGGCTGTTCTATCTATGTCTCTGAGTCAAAATCCTCCCTCACAATACTGTTGGGTGTGCCTGCAACACATGGACTGCGGCAGATCAAGAAGGCAACTCACCACCACCTTCTGAAGGGCAGTTAGGAATAGAATCATAAAACTCTACAATGCAGAAGGAGGCCCAATGAGCCTGCACCAATCACAATCCCACCCAGGCCCTATCCTCATAGTCCTATGCATTTAACTAGCTAATCCCCGAGACAGTTTAGTATGGCCAATCCATCTAACCTGCACAACTTTGGACTGTGGGAGGAAACCAGAGTACCCAGAGGAAACCCACACAGGCATGGGGAGAATGTGCAAACTCCATACAGATAGTGACCCCAACTGGGAATCGAACCCAGGTCCCTGGCGCTGTGAGGCAGCTGTGCTAACTACTATACCACTGTGGGTAACAAATGGGCAACAAATGCTGGCTTAGCCATCCATGAAAACATAAAATAAATGGAAACAGTGGCTGATCTTCTCTTTAATAAAGGTTGCAAAGCAGCCTTACTGTCACCTCAACTTCAATCAACATGTTGAGAGAGAATAGAGGAGGTAATGGCCTAGTGGTATTGTCGCTAGACTATTAACCCAATAGCTTGGCTAATGTTCTGGGACCTGGGTTCAAATCCCGCTACAGCCAATGATGGAATTTAAATTCAATGAAAAAAATATTTGGAATAAGAATCTACTGATGACCATGAAACATTGTCGATTGTTGGAAAAACCCATCTGGTTCACTAATATACCTTAAGGAAGGAAATCTGCCATCTTTACTTGGTCTGGCCTACATGTGACTCCAAAGCCACAGCAATGTGGTTGACTCTCAACTGCCCTCTGAACAACGGCAACTAGGGATGGGCAATAAATATTGGCCAGTGATGCCCATCTGCCACAAATTAATGCAAAAAAAGTGCCTTCCTGCTCTGTAAGACTTTATTACTGTACCAGCTGCTGTCTCTATCCCAGTGGAAGTGTTTATCTTATTAACAATGATGAGGACAGTGTTATAAAAAGATGTATGATAAAACCCAGCACTATCATTGGCTCAACATCACTCAGTAGTAAAAGCAGGTTACAGCTTGGTGTTATTTAAGCTGATTAACTCAGAGTTATACTTTAGAATTGATCACTTTAGAACTGAACTTTAGAAGTTGGACTTTCTCAGATTCTCATGCACCAGTTGAGATTGGACCCAAGTTTAACATACGAATTGAGGTTATTGGAAGGTATGATGGATGGACTTCCTTAACTCCTATCTCCTGCACAAATGGTGCTAATTTAATCGACTCAGAGAATCCCTACAGTGTAAAAGGAGGTTATTCAGCCTATCAAGCCTGCACCTACTATCCCAACTAGGATCTATCCCCATAACTCCATGTATTTACCCTGTTAATATCCCTGACGCTAAGGGGTAATTTAGCATGGCCAGTCGATCTAACCCATACATCTTTTGATGACTGAGGGCCAATTTTGCATTGCCAATTCACCTACCCGACACATTTTTGGGCTGTTGGAAGAAACCAGAGGAAGCCCATGCAGTCACAGGGAGAAAATGCTAACTCCACACAGACACTGTCCTAAGGCGGGAATCAAACCTGGGTCTCTGATGCCGAGAGGCAGCAGTGCCAACCGTAGTGCCATATTGTGCCACAATACTTTCCTCTAAGCAATATTTTCTATTAAGATGAACTGTAGCATGGTTTGAAGAGATTTGCACTGTTGAATTGTAAAGTGTGAGATTTTGGGTGGTTCTTCATCTGAAGCTTGTAACGCAGTATGGCTACCAAAGCTTGAACTTGACATTCATTCTTTCACCACTCATTCACGGGGAAAACAAAATGGCCGCATTGGTTGGTGGTGGAAGGGAAGTGAGAAGGATGGTAAATGTTTCCACCATATCCTTATCTTGCTCATTGGATAGGGCAGGTTAGAACTTTCTTTTGATGGGTTCTCTCGTGGTTTTGACGGTTGAGGGGTCAGCAAGGCAATTGTTCACCATCTCGATGTCACCCAATCTGGGGCCACATCTACAGTATAGTGCATGGTTTGGATCTCTTTACTTGAGAAAGGATATAATGGCACTGGAGGGGGTGCAGAGGAGATTCGCTAGGTTGATTCTAGAGTTGTGAGGGTTGGCTTATGAGGAAAGACTGAGTAAACTGGGGCTATTTTCAATGGAATTCAGAAGAATATTTACATATTTACCCTGCTAGTCTCTCTGATGCTTAGGTTAACTTTAGCATGGTCAAACAACCTAACCCACACATCTTTGGACTGTGAGGGGAAACCGGAGCATCTAGAAGAAACCCATCCAGACACTAGGAGAACGTGTAAACTCCACATAGACAGTGACCCAACCTGAGAATCGAACTCGGGTTCCTGGTACTGTGAGGCAGATATGTTAACCACTGTGGCACTGTGCCACCCGTAAAAATATTCAATGCCTCTCTCTCCACTATTCTCTCTTAGGAAGACAATTCCACAGACTAACGAGCTTCTCAGAAAAAAAGAACTCCACAGTATCTCAATTCTATATGGAAGATTACTTATTTTTATTTGCCCCCTGGCATTCTCCAATCTCTCCTGCCCCATGATAGCTGCAGCGAGAATGGAGAACTTAGTCCCCAGCGCAAATTTCTGTTTACAACAGCAGGACTGGATAATCCCAGTCGGAGAATTCCAGCCACCATCTCAGTATCCGCCTTGTCAAAGCCCTTTAGGATCATGAATGTTTCAATCAGATCCCCTCTCGTTGCTCTAAACTCTAATGGGTGTAGGCCGAACCCATCCAACCTTTCCCCATAAGATAAGCCCTTCATCTCAGGAATGAGTAGAATGAACAATCTCTTGAACTGCATCAAATGCAATTATACCCATTGCAAAGAATAGATACTAAAACTGTTTGCTGTATTCCAGATGTGGCCTCATCAAAGCTCTGAATGACTGCAGCAAAGCATCCCAACATTTATATTCCATTCTCTTTGCAATAACTGACTATGTTCCATTTGCATCACTTTCTGAAAATGTTGCCTTACCTGAATTTTGTATTTTTGTTGCCTTTCTGTCATTGGGGTGGCACAGTGGACAGCACTGCTGCCTCACAGCATCAGAGACGAAGATTCAGTTCCCAGCTTGGATCTTTGTGTGTGTGCGGAATCTGCACATTCTCCCCATGTCTGCGTGGGTTTCCTCTGCGTGCTCTGGTTTCCTCCCACAATCCAAAGATGTTCCTGTTAGATGCATTGGCCATGCTAAATTCTCCTTCAGTGTACCCGAACAAGTGGCAGAGTGTGGTGACTAGGGAACTTGCACAGTAACTTCATTGCAATGTTAATGTAATCCTATTTGTGGCTAATAAATAAATAAACTTCCTAACTTCCTTTCTTTCTTTATGTATGGGGTAGCATGGTGGAACAGTGGTTGGCACTGCTGCCTCACAGCACCAGGGAGTAGAGCTCAATTCCTGGCTTGGGTCACTATCTGTGTGTAGTTTGCACGTTCTCCCCGTGTCTGTGTGAGTTTCTTCTGGCTGCTCCAGTTTCCTCCCACCCTCTAAAGATGTGCGGGTTAGGTAGATTGGTCATGGCAAATTGCCGCTTGGTATCAGGGAGACTTAGCTAGGGTAAATAGATGGGGTTATGGTGATGGGGCCCAGGTGGGATTATGGTTGGTGCGGACTCGGTAGGCCAAATGGCCTCCTTCTGTGGTGTAGGATTCTATGATTCTAAGCCAATGTGGTTGGGTCAGCGCATTGGCATGCCAAGGCATTGTGCCAATTAGTGACAGGATGCTATTGAAGGCCCAGAACTCCACATTTTCCAAACTTTCGAGTTCAGTTCCATGATAGGGAAGTGGTGAATGGAATCCATATATACTCTCACCAGGGTCAAGGACTACAAAGACTGGTTGAGTCTCTGTGAGGAACTCTCTCACAAATAGAAAATTGAAACTAGAAGCAGGATTAGGTCATTCGGCCTTCGAACATGCTCTGCCATTCATTTTGATCATGGCTGATCACAAAATTCAATATCCTAATTTCCACACACACACCCCCCTCCACCACCCCACCGGCCTTCCTCCCATATCCCTCGATCTCTTTAACCCCAAGAGCTATATATAATTTCTTCTTAAAATTACACAACATTTTAGCCTCAATTACCTTTTGTGATAGTGAATTCCACATTCATCACTCTCCGGTGAAGAAATTTTTCCTCATCTTTTTACTAACTCAAACTCTGATCATGAGTTCTGGACTCCCTGGCTATCAGGAACATTCCTTCTGAATCTACCCCATCTAGTCCTGTAAGAATTTGATAAGTTTCTATGAGATCCCCTCTCACTCTGCTAAACACCAGTGAATATAATCCTAACTGACTTAGTCTCTCCTCATATGACAGATCTGCCATATCAGGAATCAGTAGACCTCCTCATTGTTGGTCAAAATTGTCACAGAGGCAAGTGCTAATGTACCATTTTCTGTCCAAAAGATATATATTCACAGGCATGGAAGGCCATGGCAAAACACATTACTGCAAAACTACAACGGATCACTAACTTGCAAGGTTCAGATTCCTGGAGGACAAGCACAATCAACCTTCTCGGGTTTCTCAAATATTCTACATGATGGATATAAAAAGTCCCATGATTATAGGTCTATCAACATGCCTGGGCCTCATACTGGTGATAATTCATGGAATAAATTAGACATCAGAAGGCAGATCAATCTCAAAATCTATTCCCATTGCCTCAATTCATGATGTCACGTCAAAATATCCAGGATGCTTTCCAAAATTGGCAGCTTCTGGGAAACTGAGGGAGAATACAAGTCTTGTACAATTGATCTTGTATACTTTACGCAACACAAATGCTAATTTCTGCAAGAAGAAATGGCAAAAGATTCTGCACTACAAAAACTGTGGAAAATAATCATTGAAACATGGTCTGATTCAAACCAGTATGGTCTACCAATTTGTGAGACTGTTTTGGCCTAACCAAGAGATATTGGCATGGCCTAAGGTGTCACATTTGAAGGGAGAAGAATTATTATTTTGGAATCTTTGTGACTTGATATCTTTCACAGCATCATATTCGCACATGGGAATAGGTCAGATGAAAAGATGTACAAGAAGGATCAGGGCCAGCACAGTGGCACAGTGGTTAGCACTGCTGCCTCACAGTGCTAGGAACCTGGGTTTCATTCCCAGATTGGGTCACTGTCTGTATGGCACATTCTTCCCATGTTTGTGTGGGTTTCCGCTGGATGGTCCGGTTTCTTCTCATAGTCCAAAGTCGTGTGGGTTTGGTTAATTGGCCATGCTTAATTGCCTCTTAGTGTCAGAGAGACTAGTTAAAGTAAATGCATGAGGTTGATAGGGCCTAGATGAAATTGTAGTTTGTGCAGAACCCAATGGGCCAAATAGCTTCCTTCTGCTCTGGAGGATTCTATGATTCTTCGATAGTCTCTTGTCTAATATGAATAGGAATATCAAAGTCATTGCCAAGAAGTGTGAGCTGTATCAAGAGCATATACAAAGTCAGCATAAAGCACACTGATTCCAGATGAAGTTCCTACCTATTCTTGATCCAAAATCACATCCAATCTCTTTCATGACCACGCCACTGACTCCATCATCAGCGTCAACTAATTTTCCAAGTGGCTTATTATTCAACATTGCACAATCCCTCAAGTACAACTTTGTTTGCATTCTAAAAGCAATTTGCAGTTCGTATGATGTGCAGAGAGAGATAACTTTTAATAACAGTCTTCAATTTATTGGTGAGCAACTGTGTGAGAAGTGGAATATCAATCATGCTACTCATTCTTCTCATAGATCGAGTGGCCTAGCTGTCTGAGCAGTTTGCATGGTGAAACCCTCAATTCTTAATCCTTAATTAGTCAGACCAAACAAGATCTAGACATTGCAATGTTACATCTGAAAGCAACACCATTCAGTGCAGCCATTCCAGAGCTCAAGTTTGGCAAAACAGTGCATTGCAATTTAGCTGCACTTACCCATTCTACTTTCTCAGTAACTAGAAAGAAACTTTTAAAACTAGAAGAAAAAATGACTAACGTGCATGGTAAAAATGCAGAATTGCTAGGGTTACAGTTTGTACAAGTGGGCATCCAGGATTCCGTGGCAAGTACCGGGTCTTCAGCTAGAATCAAGTCCTCTGAAGTCATTATGTACAATACTGCCACAATCAGGTTAACCAAAGTTAAATCAGATTCATCCCAATTCTTCAATCTCCATGCAGCCTGGTTGCATTAAGAGCAAGATCTCAAATGCAAGCAGAAACAACATGCAAGAATCCCACTCTGAACAATTATAAAAATCTCCAGACAAGGTTACCATTACAAATCTGGGCGTATCAGCAGATCATCTCTATGAACAAAGAGCAAAGAAAATTTCAGTACAGTAACAGGCCCTTTTGACCTTCAAGCCTGTACCGACCATGGTTACTGACTTAAGCCCCCTATCTTTCCAGGGACCATACCCCTCTATTCCCATCCTATTCAAGTATTTGTCAAGACACCTCTTAAAAATCAGTACCATGTCCACTTCCACTACCTCCGTTCACAATGAGTACTAAGTACCCACCACCCTCTGTGTAAAATATCTGCCTCGTAAATCTCCTTTAAACCTTATCCTTCACGTCTTAAGGCTGTGCTCCCTAAAATCTGACTTTTTTACCTGGGCAAAAGCTTTTGACTACCCACTTTCTCCATGCCCCTCATAATCCTGTAGACTTTTATCAGGTCGCCTTTCAACCTCCATCATTCCAGTGAGAACTTTCTCCAACCTCTCCTCTTAGCTAAATCTTTTTTGCGCCTTCTCCACATCCTTCTGGTAGTGTGGCAACCAGAATCGAACACTCTCCTTGAAGTGCAGCTAATTAAGATTCTATAAAGCCGCAACATGACTTGCCAATTTTTAAACTCAATGCCCCGGCTGATGAAGACAAGAATGCCGTATGCCTTAATGACTAATTTCTCCACCTGCATTGAAGGTGACCTGTGTACCTGTACACCCAGATCACTTGCCTATCAATACTCTTCAGTGTTCTTCCATCTACTGTATATTTTCTATCTATATTAGACCTTCCAAAATGTATTACCTCACATTTGTCCAGATTAAACTCCATCTGTCATCTTTCTGCCCAAGTTTCTAACTATATCTTGTTGTACCCTCTGATGGTCTTCATAGCTATCCGCAAATCCACCAATCTTTGTGTCGACTGCAAACTTACTAATCAATCTAGTTACATTTTCTTCTAAATCATTTGCATATATTACGAACAGCAAAGGTCCCAACACTGATCCTGGAGGTGCGCCACTTGTCACAGCCCTCCATTTAGAAACACATTTCCATTGCTAACCTCTATCTCCTTTGACTGAACCAGTTTTGTATCCACCTTGCTAGCTCACCCCTGAATCTATGCGACTTCGCCTTTTGCACCAATCTGCTATGAAAGACCTTGTCAAAAGCCTTATTGAAGTCCATGTAGACAACATCCACTGCCCTACCCTCATCAATCATCTTTGTCACTTCCTCAGACAACTCAATCAAGTTAGTGAGACATGAGCTTGCCTTCACAAAACCATGTTGCCACTCATTAATACATCTATTTATTCCCAAGTAGGAATGAATTCTGTCCCAAGGAATCCTCTCCAATAATTTCCCTACCACTGATGTAAGGCTCACCAGCTTGTAATTACCTGGATTAATCTTGCCACTTAAACAAAGGAACAACATTGGCTATTCTCCAGTCCTCTGGGATTTCCCCTGTAGCTACTGAGGGTACAAAGATTTTTCTTAAGGCCCCAGCAATTTCCTCCCTTTCCTCTCTCAGTATTCTGGGATATATCCCATCATGCCCTAGGAATTTATTTATTTTAATGTTTCTCAGGAACTTTAATACTTCCCATTTTTTGATCTCAGCATGACTCAAACTTTTGACGTACCCTTTCCCAGACTCATCATCCACTAAGTCCTTCTCTTTGGTGAATACTGACGCAATGTACTCATTTAATACCTTACTCATTTCCTCTGGCTCCATGCATAGATTCCCTCCCTTGTCCTTGAGGGGGCCAACCCTCTCCCTGGCTACTCTCTTGCTCTTTATATATTTATAAAAAGCCTTGGGATTTTCCTTAATCGTGCTAGCTAATGCTTTATTGTGACCCCTTCTAGCTCTCCTTACTTCTTGCTTAAGTTTCTTTCTACTTTCCTTGTATTCCACATTTGCTTTGTGTGTTCCCAGCCTCCCAGCTTTGACAAATGTTTCTTTTTATCTTTGATTAGGCTCACAATACCTCTCATTATCCAAAGTTCCCAAAACTTGCCATCTTTATCCTTCATCCTTACAGGAAAGTGCCAGTCCTGAACTCCTATCAAATTACATTTGAAAACCTCCCCCATGCCAGATGTTGATTTTGCCCTTAAACTTCTGCCCCATATTTACATTCTTCAGTTCCTGCTTAATATTGGTGTAATTCATCTTTCCCCAGTTTAGCACTTTAATTAAAGGACTACATTTACTTTTATCCATCAGTACCTCAAAGCTTACTGAATTGTGGTCACTGTTCTCAAACTACTCCCCTTCTGAAACATTGACCACCTGGCCAGGCTCATTCCCCAATACCAGGTCCAGTATGGCCCCTCCCCTAGTTGGACTATCTACATACTGTTTCAAGAAGCCCTCCTGCATGTTCCTTACAAACTCTGCCCCATCCGTGCCCCTTGCATGCCCTAGAGTCAAATAGAGGAGAAGTTAAAATCTCCCACTATAGTAACTTTCACACATTGCCAAAATCTGCCTACATATCTGTTCCTCTATCTCCTGCTGGCAAGTGGGTAGTCTTTGGTAAACCTCAAATATTGTGACTACACCCTTCCTATTCCTGAGCTCTATCTATATTGCCTCGTTGTATGAGCCCTCGAAGTGTCCTCCCACAGTAATATTGTCCCTAACCAGTAGTGCAACTCCCCCACCCTTTTTACATTTGCTCCTATCCCGCTTGAAACATCCATATCCTAGAATATTAAGCTGCCAGTCCTGTCCTTCCCTTAACCAAGAATCTGTAATGACAACATCCTAGTAGTAATCCAAGCTCTAAGTTCATCTGCCTTACCTGTTACACTTCTCGCATTGAAATAAATGTACTTCAGTCCATCAGACCCTTTCTAATTAGCAACCCCACCCTACCTGCTGTTTCTTTTAGTCTCATTGGCCCTACTTTCTGGTTCCCTTTCAACTAATTCACCTTTGCTTTGGTTCCTACCAAATTTGGTTCCCACCTGCCAGAGATTATGCTTCAGGGATTCCTCAATTTAATATACTTGATTATTGATGACCACATGAAACATGTATTATAAATACTTCTACTTCTTTGTGAGGGGAGAAACACCCTTAAAAAGAAACTGTGATGTTGTACTGTGCCTTTAAAAGTAAAAAAAAAGTTTATTTATTAGTCACAAGTAAGCTCACGTTTTAACCGCAATGAAGTTACTGTGAAAATCCCCGAATTACCATACACTGATACCTTTCTGGGTACACCGCAGGAGAATTTAGCACAGCCAGTGCACCTAACCAGACATCTTTCTGGACTCTGGGAGGAAACCCATGCAGACACAGGGAGAATGTGCAGACTCGGCACAGACAGTGACCGAAGCCAGGGGTTGAACCTGAGTCCCTGGCACTATGAGACAGCAGTGTTTGCCACTGTGCCAAGAGATAGAAGCATGAATTCATTCAAAGGAAAATGTGCCTTATGATCGAATCTTGGTTTCACTTTTGCTTTTGAACAGAGCACGCACACACAGCTCTGTTGCTGTCTACCTTTGTATAAATGTGCCTAATCTAAATGAATGAACCCACAATATAGTTACTCAATCCCTAATCAGTGATTAGTGATTTATATCATTATAACCATTTCCACATTGCTGCTTGTAGGAGGCGTGCCTGTCATATCCTTTACATTACAACAATGACTGTTATTCAAAAGTGCTTCTTTGGCTATGTAGCACTTCAGGAAACCCCGAGATTGTGAGAAATAGTATATTCATACATTCTCCTTTCCTTCTGTATGTCCACCAACAGACGCTACGGCAGCGGGACTCAAACGGAAGTCGTCACCATTTCTCTCTATATCCTACATTTCCCCACCCTGTCTAACAACAAAAAAATAAGCAGTTGTAGTTAAAGAAAAGTGATTATACTCAATTTATGGTCTGTAATGCTCCAGTAACCAGGGGAACCAAGGTGCACTGTTATAGATAGCTTTAGATTCAGATATCTCCCACAAGGGCCCTGCGTCATTCAAAGTTTCCCTAAAATTATGGTTGTAGTTGAATACCCACATGTTTAGCTCTCCACCAGCTGTGCAAATGCCGAGAGCTGACGCCTTACCTGATAAGGCGACGGCTCATAGTTAACCTGCGACTCGCTCATTCCAAAAAACCAGTCGGCTATTGCAACATCATTTGAGGGAGGTGATAGTCTTCAGGCCCGGTAACCATGGATATGGTGCCAAGCTCTGGGCCAATGACACCAGTACACAGTTCTGCAGGACGTTGTCACAATGGAGCTCACACAGGCACAAGGTCAGTGATCAAAAGGACATTGGGTCTGTGCAAATTTTGATTCTGTTGCCCGGGCAGATTTGATGTTTCCCTGTAGCGTGCCCCTCTGGAGGAGCTGCAAGATGCTCATTGTATCCTGTCTGCTTCGTGTTTTGGCCAAACAATGTGACGTTAGTCTGGATGCTTCAGGAGAGACAACGTTTGCCTTGGCAACGACAAATACAGAACGATCGCAACTCAGTTCATGCAGGTGATGGCTTTGCAGGGACTGGGCAAATAAGAAAGATGTTTCTTTTTAAAATCCAGGAGACTTTTTACAAGGATTTGATGAAAGAAAAGTAACAGAAGCATCAAGGCAGTAGATATTTCCCATCAAAGAGGTATCTGCAAGAGCCGTAAGATTCAGTCTACAAAATCTCAAATTCAATGTCCCTAAATACTTCCCTAATATCTCTCATTTACATTGGGCGGCATGGTGGCACAGTGGTTAGCACTGCTGCCTCATAACGCCAAGGACCCAGCTTCAAATCTGACCTCGGGTCACTGTCTTGTGTGGAGTTTGCATGTTCTCCCCATGTTTGCGTGGGTTTCCTTTGGGTACTCCAGTTTCCTCTCACAGTCCAAAGATATGCAGATTAGATGGATTGGCCATGCTAAGTTGTCCCTGAGTATCAGGGAGATTAGCGAGGGTAAATGCATTGGGTTACAGGAATCGAGGCTAGGAGGTACTGTGGTCAGTGCACAGATGGGCCAAATGGCCTCCTTCAGTATTAAAGGGATTCTATGATTCTAAGTCCTGCGACAGCCTTAATATTAGTCATAAGATTCAGTCTACAAAATCTCGAATGCAATGTTCATTAATACTTTCTTAAAATTTCTCACTTATGTAGGGTGGCATGGTAGCATAGTGATTAGCACTGCTGCCTCACAGCACCAGGAACTCAGGTTCGATTCTGACCTTGGGTGACTGTGTGCACTCTGCACATTCTCTCCCGTGTCTGCATGGGTGCACCAGTTTCCTCCCACAGTCCAAAGTTGTGCAGGTTAGAGTGGATTGGATTGGCCACGCTAAATTGCTCTTTAGTGTCCAAAGATATGCGGCTTAGGTGGATTGGCCATGTTAAATTGCCTCTTAATGTCAGGGGGATTAGTTTGGTAAATGTATGGCAGTTATGGGGTAGATAGGGTCTGGATGGGATTGTTATCACTGCAGGCTCGATGGGCCAAGTGCCCTTCTGCATTGTAGACATTCTATGATTCTAAAATATACAGATGAAACTGGCATATAGATATTAATATTTCTAAAGCTTAGCTGTATTTAGTTTGTCAAACTGACACAATTTAATGGAGCTAATATGTACTTCACACCCGTTGAGACCAGGTGGATCTTTTACTCTGTCCATCTCACCTTCTCACATGTTTTGCAGCCAGATTTCATTCCTTAGGAAATCGCAGCAATTGGCAATATCTATAGTGGGAAGCCATGAAGATCATTTTAAATATTGATGATATGCAAACTGGACAAAATTGGATTGGCCCATGAAAATTTTCCTCTTACTTCATTGGACAGGATAATTGGGAGGAGTTGTTGGAAACAGATCAGAAGCCCCAGGGTATATTACAAAGTTAGGCCAGACCTTAACAGTTTGCTATTGCTAGCATTAATACAAGGACATGATGTTCCACTGTAGACAGGATCCTATTGACAAACTGGGAAGCTTTCCTAAAACAAACTTATTTGACAACACAGTTTAACTATAACAAGTGAATTAGCTTAACATTTAACATTTGAACAATGCTTAAACATGACAAGATATAATGCTTATCTGCTAACCTACTTCTGTTAATTCCAATTCAAGAAATATTCATCGCATAGACTTAAACCCCCTCTTCAAAACCAGTTAACAAACACAGGTTTATGTGCTTCTAATTAGATTGCCAATCCTACAATTCTCAGAGTACTTCTGGAGATAGAGAAAAGAGAGACAGACAGACAGACAGACAGAGGGACACCTCTTACCTTTTTTCAAAATCAAGTAGAAATTGACTGTTTTAAAATGAAAGAGCAACTGTGTAACTTCCCTGTGTGTCTCATCTGAGGAAGGAGCAGTGCTCTGAAAGCTTATGATTCCAAATAAACCTGTTGGACTTTAATCTGAGACTTCTTACTGTAGCTATAGTCAGTTACTATCTTGCATTCTTAATATTTGAGCTGCCTACTGCCCAGACAAATTGGCACCGTGTAAAACAGAACTAAATTACAAACATACCTCTTACAAGAAACATGATAAAATGCTTTCCTTAAATGTAACAGTTGACTGAGCTAATGTCATCAACTTTACACAATCAATAAATGTTCAAAGAACCCCCATCTCCCCCAAGAGCTTAACTTTGGAAAGGTTAAATTAACTTACACAAAATAAGGAAATAGGGGACCAGTGCTAATATTACTGGACCATTAATTAATTAGGCTTGGGATACATGATTCAGAGACATCAGTACAAATCCCATTATGACAGCTGGGCAATTTAAGTTAGGTAGTTCAATAAATCTAGAATTAATTAGCTAGGCCTTGATTCTCCAACCTCAGTCCCATTGCTATGAATGGAGACTTGGCTGAACACCAAATTCTCCATTCTGGCTGTCAATGGTGATGGGGCAAACAACAGCAGAGAATTCCAGCCTTAGTCTCAATAATGGTGACCATGTAACGTCCTGTTGGAAAATTCCATCTGGTTCTCTCATGTCCTTTAGGAAAGGAGGTCTGCCATCCTTACCTGGTCTGGCCTACATGTGACTCCAGAGCCACAGCAATGGAATTGACTCTTAATCATTCTCTGAAAAGTCCTGGCAGGACTTAGGGATTAGGGATGAGAAATAATGCAAATATTGACTACAATACCTACATTCACTGATTTGATGATAAAAAAAGAAAGGAAATCTTGACAAACCTTGAAAACTGGCCATAATTTGCCAGGCAAAATAAATAGACAAGTAAATAACATCAATGCTCTTTAAAATTATCAGGGATACAGCAATGAAAACTGTATTAACAATAATCAACACAGATTTACATTGAAACTTAGAAACATAAAAGATAGGAGCAGGAGGAGGCTACTTGGCTTTCCAACCTGCTTCTCCATTCATTGCGATCATGGCTGATGATCCAACTCAATAGCCTAATCCTGCTTTCTTTCGATCCCATTCACCTCAACTGCTAAATCCAGCTGCCTCTTAAAAACATTGCAATGTTTTGGCATCAAGTACTTCCGGTGGTAACGAATTCCACAGACTCACCACTATTTGGGTAAAGAAATGTCTCCTCACTTCTGTCCTAAATGGTCTAATCCAAATCCTCAGACTGTGGTCCACGGCTCTGGACACCCCCATCATCAGGAATATCCTTCCTGAATCTACCCTGTCTAGCTGTGTTAGAATTTTATAAATCTCTAATATATTCCCCTCTCATTCATCTGAAGTCCAGCAAAAACAATCCTAACCTAGTCAATCTCTCATCATACATCTTTTCCACCATCCCCAGAGTCAGTGTAGTGAACCTTTGCTACACTTCCTCAAGAGCAAGAACATCCTTCCTCAATGAAGGAGACCAAGATAATAACCTGCCTGGCTGACTTCCTTGATTTCATTGAAAAAGCAACATCCCAATTAATTAAACCTTTCATCTAGAAGGACAAGGGCAGCAGATACATGGGAACACTACCACCTGCAAGTTCCCCTCCAAAACACTCAGCATCCTGGCTTGGAAATATATTGCTGTTCCTTTGCAGTTGCTGTGTCAAAATCCTGGAATTACCTCTTTAACGGCATTGTGGGTCAACCCGCAAGGATTCAAGAAGGCAGCTCACCACCACCTTCTAGGGATGGGCACTGATTCCCATGTCCCCCGAACGAATAAAAAAATTCCCGACTAATTGTGGCAAATGTGTAGTAGCTAAATATTCCAAAGGCTACAAAATGATTTTAAAATAAAATTGCATTTATGGGATTTGGGCATCGCCAGCTAGACTTGCAATTAGTATCCTCTCCCAATTGCACTTGAGGTTCTCAATCCTGTTCTTGAACCAATGCTGTTGATGTGGTAAAGGTGCACCCATAGTGCTGTACAGCGTTCCTCGAAATGATGAAAAAATTGACATTATTTGCAAGTCTGGGTGCTGTGTAATTTGAAGGGGGAATTCGCAAGTGAGGAGTTCCATGCGCCTGCTGCTCCTGTCCTTCTCTCGCTAGTTGAAGTCATGGCTTTTGAGGGTGCAATCAAAGAAAGTTAAAATTCAAGACACAGAAATTGGCTGGGCAGTTAATAGGGAGGCTGAGTGTCTTGGGCTACAAGAAGGCAGAATGGTCAAATGGGCAGAAAAGTGGCAGCTGGAACTTAACCCTGAAAAGTGTGAGGGGATACACTTTGGAAGGGGTAATTTTATAAGAAAGCACTCAATGAACAGTATGACAATAGGACATTCTGTGGAACAATGGGGCCTTGGCATGTTTGTCCACAGATCTCTGAAAATCGAAGAGCGTGTTAGTAGCGTGATGAAAAAGGCATATGAGATATTTGCCTTTATCAATCGAGGCATAGTTTACAAAAGCAGGAATGTTGTGTTAGAGCTGCCATAGAACTTTGGTAAGGCCACAGCTGGAGCACTGTGTACAGTTCTGGTCAGCACATTATAGGAAAGATGTGATTGCACTGGAGGGAGTGCAGAGAAGATTCACCAGACTGCTGCAATGAATGGAACATTTAAGTTATGAGGAAAAGTTGGATCGGCTTGTGTTGTTTTTGTTGGAGCAGTGAAGACTGAAGGACAACCTGATTAAGGGGTACAGATTATGAGAGGCATAGACAGATGGATAAGGAAGAGCTGTTCCTCTTAGTTGAAGGGTCAGTCATGAGGGGATGTAGGTTCGAGATGAGGGGCAGGAGGTTTGGAGGGGGATGTGAGTAAAATCTTTTTTATCCAGAGAGTCTGTAATGTGGTACCTGGGAGGATAGTGGAGGCAAGTTACCTCACATCCTTTAAAAAGTATCAGGATGAGTACTTGGCATGTCATAACATTCAAGGCTATGGAACAAGTGTTGGTAAATGGGATTAGGTGGGACAGCAAATGTTTTCCACATGTCAGTACAGAATCGATGGGCTGAAGGGCCACTTCTGCACTGTATGATTTTATGATTCTAAAACAATAGGGATTTACTATTTAGTAAAATTCAATTAGATCCCTCCCTTCATCCTTCAAAACTTCAAGTCTACACACAGACTTCTCAACCACTCTTCATATAACAAACCCTTAATTCTTGGGATTATTCTTGCATACCTCCTCTGGACCCTGTCCAAGGCCAATATGTTCTTTCTTAGGTTTGGGGCCCAAAACTGCTCACAATATTCCAAATAGGTCTGACCAGAGCCTTATATGGTCTCAGCAATACATCCTGCTCATGTATTCTAACCCTCTAGAAATGAACGCTAACATTGAATTTGCTTTCTTAACTGCCAGCTAAACCTGCACGTTAACTTTAAGAGGATCCTGCACAAGGACTCCCAAGTCCCTCTGTGCTTCGCATTTCTTCAACTGCTCTTCACAACACAGTCCTCTTATTCTATTTCCATTCTGGGGGAGAGATACAAAGGATGCAGCAGGGCAATGTTTTCACACAAAGGCTGGTGAGTGTCTGGAACAAGCTGCCAGAGGTAGTAGTAGAAATGGGTATAACGTTGTCTCTTAAAAAACATTTAGACAGTTACATGAGTAAGATGGGTATTGAGGGATGTGGGCCAAATGCGGGCAATTGGGACTAGCTTAAGGGTTAAAAAGAGGGGTGGCATGGACAATTTGGGCCGAAGGGTCTGTTTCCATGCTTAAACCTCTATGACTCTAAGTATTATGTATTAGAATCATAGAGAATCTATGTATTAGAGTTATAGCGAAGGTTAGAGTAGGGTAGAGGTAAAGAGATTCCCGGCTTAGAAAGGATAGCAGGACCAGAGGGCACAGCCTCAAAATAAGAGGGAGGAGGTGCGGTTTAGATCGGAGTTGAGGAGGAACTTCTTCACTCAAAGGGTGGTGAATCTTTGGAATTCTCTGCCCGTTGAAGTGGTGGAAGCTACCTCGCTGAATATGTTTAAGTCATGGGTAGATAGGTTTCTGATCGACAAGGGAATTAACGGTTATGGGGAGAAAGCAGGAAAGTGGATCTGATCCACTTCAGATCAGCCATGATCTTATTGAATGGCGGGGCAAGGCTCGAGGGGCTAAATGGCCTACTCCTGCTCCTATTTCTTATGTTATGTTCTTATGTTTACCAGGCTGATTCCTAGGATGGTATGTCTAACATATGAGGTAAGACTAAGTCGATTAGGATTATATTCACTGGAGCTTAGAAGAGTGAGATGGGATCTCATAGCAACTTATAAAATTCTAACAGGATTAGACAGGGTAGATTCAGAAAGAATGTTCCCAATAGTGGGGGAATCCAGAACTAGGGGTCATAGATTGAGGAAAAGGAGTCAACCTTTTAGAACTGAGGTGAGGAGAAATTTCTTCACCCAGAGGGTGCTGAATGTGTGGCATTCACTCCCACAGGAAGTAATTGAGGCCAGAATGTTGTGTGATTTCAAGAAGAAATTAGATATAGCTCTTGAGGCTAAAGGAATCAAGGGATATGGAGGGAAGGGGGGGAATCAGGATTTGGTGATCAGCCATGATCAAAATGATTGGCAGAGTAGGCTCGAAGGGCCAACTAACCTACTCTTGCTTCTAGTTTCTATGTTTCTGTATTCCTATTTCTATTAATCTATCTCTTAAATTAATCTGCCAGTTCACTTCAGCTATTTCTGCTTTCATGCCCTCATCATTATCCTTTTTTAAGTTTAAAATACCAGCCTTAGACCCATTCCTCTCTCCCTCGAACTGAATGGACAATTCATTCATGGTATGATTGCTGCTATCTTGATGTACCTTCATTATGACTTCATTAATTCATCCTATCTTGTTGTACAAAATATATATCTTATGAATTAAATGAATGAACAATAATGAGCCATACCACACAAGAAACTTCGAAGCTCCTTCCCCAACCTGTGTTAAGTATCTGATTTATTTAAGATCAGCAGTAGAGAAATCGTAATATCACAAGTGCCAATGGGTTATCGATAATAAAAGAATTCTTGAATCACAGGCAGCAACTTCTATATGGAAAGTACAAGTCCCTGGATCCGAGGTGGGGATAATGATGACAAAAGTAGAGAATTTGATTTGATTTATTATTATCACATGTATTGGGATACAATGAAAAGTATTGTTTCCTGTGCACTATATAGACAAAACATACCATTCATAGAGTATATAGGGGGAAAAGGAAAAGAGAAGGTGCAGAATATAGTATTACAGTTACAGAAAGAGCATAGAGAAAGATCAAAGTCATATGTAATAGGTCCATTCAAAAATCTGATGGCAACAGGGAAGAATCTGTTCTTGAGTCTGTTGGTACATGATCTCAGACCTTTCTTTCTCAAGCAAGGGTGCTCATATTGAGGATCTGTGCTCTTCAGACTGTTCCCAAGGACACACATCAAGACAAACACAGCTCTCTCTTGAGTATCATCAACGTTGGTCTAGCTAAAACTTGTTGGGGGTGTTCCAATGCCATGAGTCGTCCCTAGCAATATAGTGGCGCAGTGGTTAGCACTGCTACCTCACAGCACCAAGATTCGATTCCCGGCTTGGGTTACTATCTGTGCAGAGTCAGCACATTCTCCCCGTGCCTGCATAGGTTTCCTCCAGGTGCTTTGGTTTTCTGCCAAAGATGTGCAGGTTAGGTGGATTGGCCATGACAAATTGCCCCTTTACATCAGCTAGGCAATGCAAGGGGATATGTGGATAGGGCTTGGGTGGGATTGTGGTTGGTGCAGAATTGATGGACTGATTGGCCTCTTTCTGCACTGTAGGGTTCTATGAGTTATGTTCCAAAGCCGAGGTCAAGATGCTGAGGGACGCAGTATAGCTCAGGGCAACTGCAGCAGAAGCACAGTGAGGGAAGGTCACTCTCAGCCATATTGAACTGAGGGGAGGGGAACTGTATAGAACTGACACAAGCTTTATGAATAAAGAATGTATCCGTGAATATTACATGCATCACAATTGTTTGGAAGCCCCTAGAGTGTGACTTGTTCTACGTAGACAACTTAAATACCTCCTTACCATTTGTAATGGCCAATTTGAAACATGTGTCACATTTCTTTGAGTCACCTCAGTGTGCAACATGATGTATGTCAAAAATATGAACATTAGTGCACAGCACGGGGGCACAATGGTTAGCATTGCTGCCTCACGTTGGGTTCAATTCTGGCTTCAGGTCACTGTGTGGAGTTTGCACATTCTCCCTGTGTCTGTTTGGTTTTCGTCTGGATGCTCCGATTTCCTCCCACACTCCAAAGATGTGTGAGTTAGATGGATTGGCCATGCTAAATTGTACCTTATTGTCCTGGGATGCGTAGGTCGGTGGGGTAAACATATGGAGTTACGTGGATAGGACCTGGTAAGATTGTGGATGGTACAGACTCGATAAGCCTCCCTCTGCACTGTAGGAGTTCTACAATTTTTATGAAGTCGTGCATTTAAACGTGCTAAAAAGTCAGAAAAGTCATATGAAAAAATCATGTGTACTTAAACATTAAAAAACCTGATAAATCTTGTTGAAAAATTACACACTTAAACACTTAAAATAAGTCTGGCAAATCTTGCTAAAAAAGAGTCGTAGATATATATATACATTAACATTTAAAAAGTCTGATAAATCATTTAGAGGCAGAGAAATCTTGTTAAGAAGCCATTTAAAATTAAATTGGAGGAGAGTTGAATCAGACCGACCGCTGTTCTGAAAATTAAAATTGTCCTCTTGGTATCCTTGCGTTCATTAAATATTTGCAAACTGCTTCTGGTGGCTCTTGGCACCGTCAGACAGCAATCCTGGAATGTTCTGTCAAAGGAAGGTCATCAGAACGGGACTGTTCACCCAAAATCTTAACTATAACAATTTATACTATTCTGATCCTGACGCCAGTGAGATCAAGTGAGCTGGAAGCACAGAGTGACCCTCACCCCCAGCTTCCCCTATGCCCCCCAAACCCACCCCACCACCCGCCTCATCCCATCACTTCCTCCACCAACTCCCCACCATCACCCCCCCCCCCCCCCCCCCCCCCACCCTAACTACACTCGTGAATTTGGGATCCCCCTACTCTCAGAGACGCTGGCCTCCCACCTATGCAAAGGTGGTCAATGCTGATTATAAATTCCAAGCCCATAACTCCACAGAATCACAGCATCCCTACAGTCACCCAAGGCCGGAATCGAACCTGGATCCCTGTTACTGTGGGGCAATTGTGCTAACCACTGTGCCACTGGAATGTAAAGTGGCAGTGTACGGTACTGGATGAAAACAACAACTCAGGTGTATTGAAATGCTGTTGACTCTACAGAGAGATGCAGAAAGCCCATCGAGCCTATACCGACAACAATCCCACCCAGATTATTCCTGTAACCCCACTTATTTATCTCGCTAACCCCTGAGGGGCCACTTAGCATGGCGAATCAACCTAACCTGCACATCTTTCGGACGGTGGGAGGAAACTGGAGCACCCAGGCGAAACCCACACAGACACAGGGAGAATGTACAAACTTCACACAGCCATCCACGATGGGAATCAAACTCGAGTCCCTGGCACTGTGAGGTAGCCGTGCTAACCATTGTGCCACTATGCTGCTCTTGCCAAACTTGCCAATGTTTGCTGACCATGTGTGTACATTGTTACATATTTCAGGCTGTTACAGTGATGGGACGCTGTTGTTTTAAGATTCTGGTCACATGTATAGTTCGCAATATCATTGGATAGGCACGTGGATAATATTGGAATAGTTTAGGTTAAAGGGTCATTAGATTGGTTCCACTGGTCAGCACAACATCAAAGGCCGAAGGGCTTGTAATACACTGTAATGTTCTATGTTCTATGCAATGTCATTGGCTGGTTCGCAAGCTTTTGCCTCATCTCTCCGTAGAGTAAATGGCTTATCAATACATCTGAGTTTTCATCCAACCCCATGTGCTGCCACTTTACATTTCAGTGACATGGCGGTTAGCACTGCTGCCCCATAGTGCCAGGGACCTGGATTCAATTCCGTCCTTGTGTGACTGCCTCTGTGGAGCTTGCACATTCTCCCTGTTTGTGTGTGTGTTTCTTTCAGGTAATCCAGTTCCCTCGCACAGTCCAAAGATTCACGAGTTATGTTGATTGGCCATGCTAAATTGTATCCAAAAGTATACAGGTTAGTTGGATTGGCCATGGTAAATTTTCTCTTAGCGTCCAAAGATGTGCAGGCGAGGTGGATTGGTCATGTTAAATCGCCCTTAGTGTCAGTGGGACTTGCAGGGCAAATATATGGGTTTGTGGGGATAAGGCCTGGCTTCGATTGTTGTTGGTGTAGGCTCAATGGGCTGAATGGCCTCCTTCTGCACTGTAGGGATTCTGTGATTCAATGAAGTGCCATATATAACATATCACTGAGAAAGTCTCTTTCTCTATCAGCATAACTATGTGCATCTCTGTTCTTTCCATAGCCCAGGGAGGCACAGTGGCACAGTGATTAGCACTGTGGCCTCACAGCACCAGAGAGCTGGGTTTGATTCCTGACTTGGGTCACTATCTGTGCGGAGTCTGCACATTCTCCCCGTGTCTGCGTGCATTTCTTCCGGGTGCTCCGGTTTCCTCCTACAGTCGGAAAGATGTGCTGGTTAAGTACATTGGCCGTACTAAATTCTCCCCCAGTGTACGGAGCATGGCGACTGGGGAGTATTCATAGTAACTTCATCGCAACTTTAACATAAGCCTACTTGTGACACCAATAAATAAACTTTAAACTTAGCCTAATGCTCCCAAAACCTTATCCATGCCTTTGCCACCTCGAGATATGACCAGCCTTGCACACTCTTCCCCATTAACTTGTTTATGCGTTCTGCTAACCTGATTTTAAACCCTTGCATCTGATGAGAACAGAGGGATGTTAAGGCCTTGTGACATGAGCACTAGACTATTAATCCAGAAAACTCCGCTAATGCGTTGGGGGCCCAGATTCCCAGAGAGGGCATCTGGAAAGTATCTGCCTCAGGAAGGCTGTGGATGCCAAAACTGAGAGAAGTTGTTTAGCAGGGTGGGAGAGGTGGGTGATGTTGTATGGGGGCAGGAATGACTGGCTTGCATTTTTTTCAGATAGCAGAGTTGGTGCTTTGCAACTTTCTCAGTCCTTTTTGTTGCCTTCTCAGGTCCAGAGCCACAGTAAAGGCATAAATCACTCAAGGCAAAGTCAACTGCACCTTCAATATGGCAAGAAAATGTACATAGAAGCTACAAAGGACTGTGAATGCAGCCCAGTACATCATGCGAACCAGTCTCCCACCCATTGACACCGTCAACACTTCCCGCTGCCTCAGGAAAGCAGCCAGCATAATTCAGGACCCCACACACACTCTGAACATTCTCTTCCACCTTTTTCCATCAGCAGAAAGGTACAAAATCTGAGGTTATGTTTTTTGATTTGATTTATTATTGTCACATGTATTAGCATAGACAAGGCATACCATTCATAGAGAAGGAAAGGACAGAGGGCAGAATGCAGTTTTACAGTTATAGCTAGGGTGTAGAGAAAGGTCAACTGAGTGCGAGGTAGGTCTATTCAAAAGCAGGGAAGTTCATTGGCACAATAACGTAATTGCAATGTGAATGTAAGCCTACTTGTTGGTTAAAAAATAAATGTTAACTTTAAAGAAGCTGTTTTTGAGTTGGTTGGTACATGTCCTCAGACACAGCAAGGAATTGTAAAGCCTAAAGACAGGCAGAGAGAGGGGTGGTAAAGCCTGGAGGTAGGTACAGAGAGGGGTGGTAAAGCCTGGAGATAGGCTCAGAGAGGATTTTGATTTTTGATTTGATTTGATTTATTATTATCATAAATTAACAGTGAAAAGTATTCTTTCTTGCATACTATACAGATAAAGCATACCATTCATAGAAAAGAAAGAAGAGAATGTAGTATCACAGCCATAGCTAGGGTGTAGAGAAAGATCAACTTAATGCAAGGTAGGTCCATTAGAAAGTCTGACAGCAGCAGGGAAGAAGCTGTTCTTGAGTCGGTTGGCACGTGACCTCAGACTTCTGTATATTTTCCCAACAGAAGAAGGTGGAAGAGAGAATGTCAATTGATGGGAGGCTGACTTGCATGATGCATTGGGCTACATTCACGACCTTTTGTAGTTTCTTGCGGTCTTGGGCAGAGTAGGAGCCCATACCAAGTTGTTGTACATCCAGAAAGAATGCTTTCTATGGTCCATCTGTAAAAATCGGTGAGAATTGTAGCTGATATGCCAAATTTCCTTCATCTGCTGAGAAAGTAGAGGCATTGGAACAGTAAAGCCTAGATATAAGCCCATAGAGGAGTGGTAATGCCTGGGGATAGGCTCAAAGTGGGGTGATGATACTTAGAAATGGCTCAGAAAGGGGTGATAAAGCCTGGATGTTAGGCCCAGAGAGGGAAGTAAAGCCTAAAAATAGGCCTAGATAGTTTACAATGTTAAATTTGTCTAATTTTGCTTAATTAAACATGTCTGACTAAAGATCGGTACTGTTCCACATGCACCAAGTTCACTTTTTCCTGATCTTAAAAATACAAGGGCCTGGTTTACATTATTCACCTGCCTATTTAAACAGTAATGCCCCACTGCCAACATTATAAACATCCAAATATGCTCTCGCCTCCAGTCAAAAATCAAGTCCTGCTAAACATACGATCACATCTTTCTCAAACAGTGTTATCGCTTTTGAAAGTCGAACCTGCAAAACTTTCCCCAGCTAATTTTGTACAGCTACCGAGCATGATTAATAATTAATAAACTGCGTAATGCCTCCCAGTGCCGGCGCAGTTTAAATTCACCAGGTAGAAAAGGAAAATGGAGGGGTCACCCTCCACTGCTCCTGTTACTAAAAGGATCTTTTTTTAAAAAAGGAATAAACCCTCTATTTGTCACAAGTTTTGCAAATTTTGGCTAAAACGTATCATTTGATCCCTTTTCTCGACCTGGAAGGTGTTTTTGTCTTGTGTTCTTCCTTGAAGTGTTTAACAAGGTCAAAACTGCCATGAGCAAAGCATGCTAGGGCAATCTCATCCACTGATTTTAGCTAGCGAGACGTTCAGGGGTTTATAAACACTTTCTCCTCAACTCAGTCGGCGCGATGCTTTATTTACCTATTCAAAAATTTAGTGGTGTGTTTATATTTAAAGCGACTTACCTCCCAGGTGGTTTAAATGGTGTTATTTAGATATAATTAAGCTCCTGTTGTCACTTACTGTTTGTGTACCCAGTTCGCGATACGCTGATTATTTTCAGACCTTTATATCCTTCTGCAACTTTTTAATATCTTTATTTCTTTTCCTGTTGGTTTTTTAGTGTTGACTTAAAACTGTTTTATCGTCTTTTACTGATAGACTGTATTTTATTGGCCAATTTAATTGCAGAGGCTTTGGATTCGAACACATCGCAGTAATATATAACTATAAATATTTGAACAGTATATGACAGTCTGGATGCAGCTAGAACAAGGAGGTGCCACTAGGTGGACTGTGGAGCACCACTCAGTGTCAAATAACCCTGCCTGCAAACTTGGCAGGGTGTCTGAGGGTTGTAGCCAGAGACTCTCGATCACTAACCTACCTCTATCTAACCTCACCCTTCCCGTGACTGAGTTGAAGGGAAAAAGTGTTCATAAACCCCCTGAACGTCTCGCTAGCTTAAGTCACTGGATGAGATTGCCCTAGCATGCTTTGCTCATGGCAATTTTGACCTTGTTAAACACTTCAAGGAAGAACACAAGAACACCTTCCAGGTCAAGAAAGAAAAGGGTCGAGTGATAGGTTTTAGCCAAAATTCGTGTCGGCAAGGAGAGCTAATGTCACCATATCTTTTTTAAAGAAATCCTCTACCATTGCATTTGCACCCCACCCTCCCCCACCCCCTCCCCCTCCCCCTCCCCAACCTTTGATCATGGAAACGCACCCAAATAATCGCAGTCAAGAAAAATAAATTTGCCTGGTTCCCCCAAATAGTCGCACTTGAGAAAAATAAATAAATTTATCTGGGTCCCCGACACACATTTGTTACCAGGCTTTGTGGGGGGCATCCAACCTTTTCTTCTTCAAAGGGACTGCAGTCTCTTGCTCCTACTTTTTTTTATTTTGAGGAGTGAGAGTGGGTTTTTTTTGCGGGGGGGACTTTTTTTTTTAAAATTGTTTGTGAATGAAGTTGGGTACGCGAGCTTGGGAGGTGGCTGGGGGGAATGGAGAGGTAGCTGGGGATGAGGTGGCTGGGGGGGGGTGGAGGGGGTGGAGGGAGGTGGCTGAGGGGGGTGGCTAAGGAAGGGAGGGAGGTGGCTAAGGGCTGGGGGGGGAGTGGCGAGGTGTTGGGGGAGAGGTGGCTGGAGGGGTGGGGGAGGTGGCTGGGGGGTGAGAGGTGGAGAGGTGGCTGGGGGGGGGGGGGGGGGTGCCCTGGGGGGTGGCTAGGGGAGGGGAGGTGGCTGAGGGGTGGGGGCAAGTGGCGAGGTGTTGGGGGAAAGGTGCTGGGGTGGGGGAAAGGTGGCTGGGGTGGGGGAAAGGTGGCTGACGGGGTGGCTAGGGAGGAGGGGAGGTGGCTGAGGGGTGGGGGCAAGTGGCGAGGTGTTGGGGGAAAGGTGGCTGAGAGATGGGGGAAGTGGCTGGGGGTATGGAGAGGTGGCTGGGGGGTATGGAAGGTGGCTGGGGGGGGAGGTGGCTAAGGGGAGGGGAGGTGGCTAGGGGTGGGGCAAGTGGCGAGGTGTTGGGGAAGGTGCTGACGGGGTGGCTAAGGGAGGGGGAGATGGCTGAGGGTGGGGGTGGCGAGGTGTTGGGAGGAGGGGGTGGCTGAGGGTGGGGGCAAGTGGGGGTGGGGGGGAGTGGCTGGGGGGTATGGGGGGGGAAGTGGCTGGGGGGTATGGGGGGGGAAGTGGCTGGGGGGGGGGGGATGGCTGGGGGGGGTAGGTGGCTGAGGTAGGGGGGGAGATGGTGGCCATGGGAGTTGTGGGGAGGTGGCTGAAGGTGAGTGGCTAACGGAGGGAGGAGGTGGCTGGAGGGTGAGGGAAATGGCTGGGGGTAGGGGGTGGGAGGTTGCTGAGGGAGGGGGGGGGTGGGAGATGCTGAGGGAAGGGGGAAGGTGGCTGAGGGGGCGGGGAAGGAGGTGGCTGACGGAGGGAAGTGGCTGAGGGAGGGAGAGGTGGTTAAGGGAGGGGGAGAGGTAGCTGAGGGAGGAAAGACGGGGGGGGGGCGGCGAGGTGGCTGGGGGGGGGGGTTGCAACTTGGCGGAAAAGAGAGGTTTGGACTTGAAATGTTTTAAAAAAAAATCCAGCCCAGGAAGCAGCAAGGGAAGCAAACAGTGAAGCTAATTTAGACAGCGCATAGCTGCCGCTGTTTGCGGTTGTCCCTGACAGCGCTGCTGACTCCAAAAAGCACCTGTGTTTGCTCACAAGCTTTCCCCAATCTGCCAGGAAAATGGTCTCAGTCTGTCACATGACAGCGAGATAGTCCACGCACCATGGGAATACAAAAGCTCGGGCTTTTAGCACAGTTAATCATTAACACGGCTCTCTCTTTGTCCCACTGAAGAGAGTGCTGCTGACAAGCTTTGATATTTCATATTTGCAATCAGGGTTATTGCAGGTCTGGGGGAGGCAGGTACTTATTGTACCTGCTCCAGGCTGCGTAGCTAGCGACCTCACATATTGCAATTGTGCTCGCCGGATGCGGGACATTGTAAAGTTAATCTTTCCAGCTGCGGGTCGCATTTACCTGGAGAATTAAAAAAAAAAGTTAATAATGAAAAGACAATAAAAGTGTCTTGCTGGCTTTTTTTTAAAACGTTGCGTTCATTTCAGCCGTCAGTTGCTGATAAGTCTCCACCATCGAGCAAAATAGTACAAAGGTCACTGGACAAAGCAACTGTTGTTCACGTTTTTTTTTTAAAGCCTTCTGTCAGTTTGGGGAGAGCAGATTCAGTCTTTTCATCACGGCGCCGCAATAATTTGCAAAATGTTTTTTTTTCACGCGCGACCCCAAATTTGCATCCTTCCTCTCTGAGGCTGAGGCCATTTTTCAGGGTAGCGCAATGGTTAGCACTGCTGCCTCACAACCACAAGGACGTGGGTTCGATTCCAGCCTCGGGTGACTACCCGTGTGGAGTTTGTACGTTCTCCCCACCGTGTCTGCGTGGCTTTCCTTCAGGTGCCTCAATTTCCTCCAAAGATGTGCAAGTTAGAATGGATTGACCATGCTAAATTGATCCTTAGTGTCCAAAGATGGGTAGGTTAAGTAGATTGGCCGTATTAAATTGTCCCTTAGTGTCCAAAGTTAGGTGGATTGGCCTTGCCAAACTGTCCCTTAGTGTCCAAAGATGTGCAGGTTAGGTGGATTGGCCTTGCCGAATTGTCCCTTAGTGTCCAAAGATGTGCAGGTTAGGTGGATTGGCCTTGCCGAATTGTCCCTTAGTGTCCAAAAATGTGCAGATTAGCTGGATTGGCCATGCTAAATTGCTCCTCGGTGTCCTAAAATGGGAAGGATCGGATGGATTAATGGGATAAATCCGTGGTCTTACAGGGATGGGGTGTGGGTGGGATGCTCCATCAGAGAGTTGATACAGATTTGATGGGCTGAATGGCCTGCTTCTGCACTGTAGGGATTCCATGAGATTTCCAAGAGATCTATGGATTCTCTTGTCTTTCCCAATCTGTGCCTTTTGCTCTTCTCAGATTTCCTCCTTACCTCACCCTCCACTCTTACCCCCCCCCCCCCCCCTCTACTTCCCCTCAATTATTTCTTATCTCATTTCTCTCCTCCTGTTCACCTCTCCACCTCCTGTTGCATCCTTCAGCAGCCCTCCCTCTCCCCATCCCAACAATTCCCCTTTCTCCCAGTAGCTCCTACTCCTCTCTTGAAGGTATCCCCTTCACTCCTTCTTAAAGTTCACTTACACTTTCCAACAATCATCAACCCTGCCAGGGAGCATTTCAGCCTATTGTCCACTGGGGCCAAGGGTGCAGTTTAGCATGGCCAATCCACCTAAACTACACATCCACCTAATCTATCTTTTTAAACACAAATGCTGTCTTCATGGTTCTATTGGCAATGGTTGACAATCCATGTGAACTGCATGGGTGGTGGTGGTGGTGGTGGTGTGGTGGCGGGTGTGGGGGGGGTGGGTAGAGGGGCGGATGGGGCGGTGGAGGGGTATGTGGTGGTTTCTGATATTAATTGTGTCAATGTATGGGTTTTCGGAAGGGTTACATGTCACCAATCTCAACTAGACCGGTCCAGCCCTGACATGACAATTGACCTTTGCACATCCAATGGGACTGATTGGCCAGTTGCTGGGAATTGCAACTCCAGCTGAATCCCCCAACATCCACCCCCCCCCCCCCCGTCCTCCCCACCGCAATCCCTCCTCCCCCTCCCCCACCTCCGTCCCGAGGAAGATTCCAATTACATTCGGACCAGTAGCTCTTTCACCCTTAGCTGAATTCAGCTAACTCCTTCGATAATATGAGAACATACTGAAAACCCATTCAATTAATATGAGAACCCCACCCACCCAGTCCACACGGATTGTCAACAGTTGCCAATAGAACCATGAAGGCAGTATTCATGTTTAAAAAGATACAATTCATTTATTGGGATTTTCAATTTAGAATTTGAATTTTGTCTCTGTCAAAGGCCAAACACCGTAGGACCCTGACAGTGCAGAAAGAGGCCATTCGGCCTATCGACTCTGTACCGACTCTCTGAAAGAGCATCTTACCCAGGCCCACACTCCCCCATCCCATCCCTATTACCCTGTACTTTTACCATAGCTAATCAACATACCCTACACAACTTGGACACTTAGGGGCAATTTAGCATGATCAATCCAGCTAACCTACACATCTTTGGATACTAAGGAACAACTTAGCATGGCTAGTCCACCTAACCTACACATCTTTGGGCACTAAGGGGCAACATAGCATGACCAATTCACCTAATCTACACATCTTCAGACACCAAGGGAAAATTTAACATGACCAATCCAGCTAACCTACACATCTTTGGACACTAAGGGGCAAGTTAGCATGGCCAATCCACCTAAACTACACATCCACCTAATCTACATATCTTTGTTAATTATTTGTCATTTATATAAATGACATTGATGACTATATGGGGGGTAGGATTATTAAGTTTGTGGATGATACAAAGATTGGCTGCGTGGTTAACAGTGAAGCAGAGTGTCTTGGGCTACAAGCAGATATAGATGGAATGGTCAAATGGGCAGATAAGTGGCAGGTGGAATTTGACCCTGAAAAGTGTGAGATGATACACTTTGGAAAGAGTAATTTGACAAGAAAGTACTCAATGAATGGTATGACATAAGGAAGTTTTGTGGAGCAAAGGGGCTTGGTGTGTTTGTCCTTAGGTCTCTGAAAGCAGAAAGGCATGTTATTAGGGTGGGGACAAAGGCATATGGGGCACTTGCCTTTATCAGTCAAGGTATAGATTATGAAAGCAGGGAAGTCGTGTTGGAGTTGTATAGAACCCTGGTGAGGCGACACCTGGAGCACTGTGTACAGTTCTGTCGCCACATTATCGAAAGGATGTGACTGCACTGAAGGAGGGGGGGGTCAGGGAGGGGGTAGGGTCAGAGGGGAGGAGGAGGGGTGGGATAATGACAGAGGAGATTTATCAGGATGATGCCAACATTTAACATGGTGGAACATTTAAATTATATTAATTATATAATATACAATTATATAAATTGTATAGAACCAAGATTCTATACAACTCCAACATGACTTCCCTGCTTTCATAATCTATACCTCGATTGATAAAGGCAAGTGCCCTGTATGTCTTTGGGTAGGCTTAGGTTGTTATCATTGGAACAGAGAAGTCTGAGGATGTGTCCTGATCAAGGTGTAAAGATTATGAGGGATATGAACAGAGTGGATAAGGAGCAGCTTAGTTGAAGGGTCAGGCATGGGGGGGATGTAGGTTCAAAGTGAGGGAAAGGAAATTTGGAAGAAGTGAGGAAAGACTTCTTTATGCAGAAGATGGTGGCGGTCTGGAATGCACTACCTGGGAGTGTGGGAGAGACGGGATGTCTCACATCCTTTAAAAAGTAATTGGATGAGTATTTGGTATGTCATAACATTCAGGACTTTGGGCTAAGTGCTGGTAAATGGGATTAGGTTGGAGTTCAGATTTTTCTAATGTGTCAGTGCAGACTTGGTGGGCTGAGCTGTCTGATTCTATGATTCTATGATCTTTGAACACTGAGGCACAATTTAGCTTGGCCAAACTACATAAACTATACATGCTTGGACACTGAGGAACAATCTAGCTTGGCCAATTTACCTAACCTAAATATCTTTAGACATAAAGGGACAACACGCAAAGGCCAATCTACCTGATCATTATACATTGTGCCATTACAAATTAGGAACATTATTTCAAAAGGTATTTGAATAAAATATAATATTCTGATGGGCACACAGAATCAAAGGGAAAATTGATAGCCAGTCACCATTGAGGAAACAATGACAAAATAGGAAAGCAAATAGTCATAGATTTTGTTTTTCTTTAATGGGATGTGGGCATCACTGGCAGTGCCAGCAATTGTTGCTCATCCCTAATTGTGCCTTGAGCAGTCATTTCAGAGCACAGTTAATAATCACCCATTTTATTGGGACTCTGGAGTCATGTGTATGCCAGACCAGGTAGGGATGGCAGATTTCCTTCTCTAAAGGATATTAGTGAACCAGATACTTTTCTCCATCATTGAAAGCTTGATGGTTGCCTGCATTGAGACTGAGAGAAATTCAAATTCCTTTGGCTGCCGTGGTGAGGTTTGAACCCTTGTCCCTCGGAGCAGTAATCTAGGCCTCTGGGCTTACTCATCCAGAGATATTACCACTACACCACCATCCCCAAATACACGACATATTATATCAGTAATTATTGTCAATATAGTATATATTGTAAATCAGTGCTTATGCCTCTGAACAAGCAATTGTTCACAACAATTGCTTGTGAACTCACAAGCCTTTGTGAGTTCATGTGAAATTGAATATAATAATCTGTTCAATTGTAACCAATATCAGAAAATGGCTATAATTACTGACAAACTGATTGTTAAAGCCCCATAATTTACTAAAGTTTAGAAATCGACTGTTCATCCAGCAGAAGGTAATGTTCACATATCGACAATAAAATGAAACAAAGCTTACTCCAACAGATAAATCAAATAAAAAGGTTTTAAAAAAAACTTCATTACTCCAACACTTGAGGTATCACCCTGAACCATTCCACCTCTCCAAGAATTGCCAACAGGCTCTAATTTATACTGAGTTAGCTAGTCAGCTGATCATCACATCATTTTGTCATTGGTTACATAGTTTACTAGATCAGCTGATCCTTACATCTTGTTACCATTGGTCACACCACAATTAGATCCATTGTTATTATTGGTTATATTCTAATATCTACCAAGCCAACCAGCTTATCATACATGTCACTGCAGTGCCACATAGTCTAGGTGCCTCTTCATGTTAGTCATAGAGTTTTGTAGCATGTTTTGTAGGCCCTTCAACCCATCTATCAAGCATCCAACTATTCCAATCCCATTTCTCAGCACTTGGTCCATAGTCTTGTCTGCTCTGACATTTCATGTGTTCAACTAAGTACTTAACTGTGAAGGTTCCCACCCTTTCAGGACATGAGTTCCAGATTCCCACCATCCTCTAGATGAAAATATTTTTCCTTGCATCTCCTATAAACTTCTTGCTCCTTAACTTCAATCTGTGCCCCCTGGTTATTGATCACTCTGTTAAAGAGGAAAAGTTGCTTCCTGTCCACTCCTTCTGTGCCTCTCATAATTGTATATACCTCAATCAGATCTCATATAGGACATAGGAGCAGAATTGCATCATTCAGTCCATCGAGGCTGTTTCAAGCATGGCTGAGCTGTTTCTTAACCCATTCTCCCATCTTTTCCCCAACTCTTTGATCCCCTTACCAATCAAGAATGAATTAAACACATTCAGTAACCTGCCTCCACAGCCTCCTGTGGCAATGAATTCCACAGATCCACCACCTTCTGGATGAAGTAATTATTCCTCATTTTGGTCCTAAAGGGTTGTCCCTTAACTCTGAGGCTGTGCCCTCCTTTAGCCTTCTCTGTTCCAAGGAAAACACAATGTGGAGATGCCAGCATTGGACTGGAGTTGGCACAGTGAAAGTCTGACAACACCAGGTCAAAGCCCAACAGGTTTATTTGAAACTATGAGTTTTTAGAGCACTGCTCCTTCATCGGGTGACTGGAGAGTTGGGTTCACAAACATGGCATATATAGACAGAGACACAAATGCAAGGTAATGGTTGGAATGCAAATCTTTATAGGCAATCAAGTCTCGAGAGGTATAGACAGTGCGAGTGGAGAGGAAGATAATCACAAGTGGTGTGAATTGTCTCAAGCCAGGACGGTTAGTAAAATTTTGCAAGTCCAGGCCAAATGGTGGAGGTTACGTGGAGTGTGACATGAACCCGAGATCCCGGTTGAGACCGTCCTCATGCGTGCGGAACTTGGCTACCAGTTTCCACTCGACAATTCTGCAATGTCACGTGTCTTGAAGGCCGCCTTGGAGAAAGCTTACCCAAAGATTGGAAGCTGAACGCCCGTGATTGCTGAAGTGTTCCCCGACTGGAAAGGAACACTCCTGCCTGGTAATTGTTGCACGGTCTCTGTTCATCCGTTGTTGTAATGTTTGCATGGTCTCGCTGGTGTACCATGCCTCAGGACTTCCTTTCTTGCAGGGTATCAGGTAGACAATGTTGGCCAAGTCATGTGTGTACTTTGTACCTGGCGGGTGGTGTTCTCATGTGCGATGTTAGTGACCATGTGGATGATCCTCTTGCAGAGCTTTCCATGCAGGGTTACGTTGTGTCGTGGTCACCCTTATCTCACAGTGCCAGGGACCCAGATTCATTTCCTGGCTTGGGTCACTATCTGTGTGAAGTGTGCACATTCCCCCCATCGTGCCTGCGCGGATTTCCTCCAGGTGCCCCGATTTCCTCCCACAGTCCAAAGACGTGCAGGTTAGGTGGATTGGCTATGCTAACTTGCTCTTTAGTGCTAGAGAGATTAGCTGAGTAAATGCAGGGAGTTACGCGGATAGGCCTGGGTGGATACAGGCTTGATGGGCTGAAAGACCTCCTTCTGTACTGTAACGATTCTATGAACATCAAATTGAAATGTCATTAAAGAGGTTGATGGTATACCCCAGCCCTAGCGGTAACCAGTGGGTATGGAAGGCCTCAACAGTGCCTTCGGACACCGCAAACTCCATTTCCAGCCACACCCAGCCATGAATATAGCTGCAATAGAGGGGCAGACAGTTGGATCGGACGTTGCTCAAGCGATTGATCCTTCATGGTTTGAGCTGTTACAGTGAGTGGGACATGGCATCAATATGCAAACCCATTCAGTTCACGGCCTATATCCAGGCAGATGTATTCTTCAACATAAACCACAATATGGTAATCAGTTGCAAGGCACCAAACTGATCCTCCCTCATGTGGGTGCACAGTGGCAAGTTTAATTGCCCCTTTGGTGTCAATGTTGGATAAATCAGGACAAACTGGGAACCAAACCCAGCATGTTGTTGGTCGGTGAGGCTTAGTTCCATCAAGGAATCTTTAAAGTCACCAGCAGAGTTCTTCCAATAAATAGTAAACACTGAAATATATTTGTAAATTATACTGAAAGGAGTTGAACCCTTACCGAGAGCCTGAGAATCTTGCCACCACAACAATGGCCGACCCAACAGGCTTTGTAACACGATAGGCCTTGGGTTGATAATGAATTTTGACTCACGCACTTCAAAACAAAGAGAGAGAAAGAAGGAAACAGCCACAAGAGAGAGAGGAAAGGAAACAGCCCCCTGCAATAGAGAACAAAAAGCAGTCACAACGCTGAAAGAAAGCAAGGAGAAAGAGATAGAGTGGGGTCGATCTTTCCTGCTGTAATCATGCAAAACCTGGAAGCAAAAGTTGGAAGAGCTGGGAACAGGTTTTGAGAGAGCACTTTTACACCATCACAACAAATTAAGATCTGCCCCAGGAAGAGAGCGACAATAGCCAGCACGGGGTCAAATTCATATTTGTTTAATCTGTCAGTTTTGCTCAGTTAAGTACTTCTGTTTTCCAATCAGAAGGTTTTGCTTTCACCGGCACACCTCAGGTAATTTTGATTTAGTTTGACTTATTATTGTCACATGTATTAGTATCCAGTGAAAACTATTGGTTTTTGCATGCTATCCAGACAAAGCATACCGATCATAGAGGAGAAAAGGAGACAGTGCAGAATGTAGTATTACAGCCATAGCTAGGGTGTAGAGAAAGATCAACTTAGGGTGAGGTAGGCTCATTCAAAAGTCTGACAGCAGCAGGGAAGAAGCTGTTTTTGAGTCGGTTGGTCCGTGACCTCAGATTTTTGTATCTTTTTTCCTGAAGGAAGAAGGTAGAAGAGAGAATGTCCAGGATGCATGAGGTCCTTGATTATGCTGACTGTTTTTCATTTGGCAGTGGGAAGTGTAGGCAGAGTCACTGGATGGAAGGTTGGTTTGTGTGTTGGGCTGGGCTTCATCCACAACCCTTTGTAGTTTCTTGCAGTCTTAGGCAGAGCAGGAGCCATACCAAGCCGTGATACAACCAAAAATAATGCTTTCTATGTTGCATCTATAAAAGTAGAGGCATTGGCGAGCTTTGTTAACTAGAGGGAGGCCTTCAGTTGTGAGACTGTTTCTCTATCTCTGGAATTAATTCCTTAACAACCCCTATTTCCGTTCTGTCATTTATACATTTTGATCACTTTTCTTAGCTTTCTTCATAATCACTTACACTGCCTTTGTCCAGTTACAGCCCCCATCCTACATCCTACCCTTATCATATAAATCTTGCCTGATTTTCTTTGCTGTTAGCTCTGATGAAGGGTCAACCAGACACAAAACATTGCCTCTATTCTCTGTCCACGGATGCTGTCAGAGATGCTGAGATTTTCCAATATTTTCTGTTTATGTTTCAGATTCTAGCATCCGCAGAATTTTGCCTTTATCGCATTATCCACCTTGCTGTCCTGCATATGAGATATTAAACTGACTCCTGTGTCAGTTCAACATTAAAGATTTCCAGGGGCTGCGTTGAGAAGGAGCACAAAACCATAAGACAGAGGAGCAGTGGTAGGCTATTCAGCCCATCGAGTTATCACTATCATTCAATGAGATCCTGGCTGATTTGATGAGATATCCCTCAACTCCACTTTCCTGCCTTATCCCCATAACTCTCGATTCCCTTACTGATTAAACGTTTGTCTATTTCAGCCTTAATACTTCTACAGCTCTCTGCAATAAAGAGATCTTCCATCCAAATTGCCTCCTTTCATCAACATGAAAATCGATTAGCTTGTTCTTCATGCTTGTGGAACTTAATTATATTTATTAATTAATGGAACACAGGTGTCATTGCCTGGCCAGCATTTATGATCCATTGCTACTTGCCCAAGGACAGTTAAGAATCAACCACATTACTGTCGCTCTGGAGTCACATGTAGGCCAGACCAGATAAGGATGGCAGGTTTCCTTCCCAAAATGACATTAGTGAACGAGATGGATTTTTCTGACAATCGGTAATGATTTCATGGCCTTCAGTAGATTCTTAATTCCAGGTTTCTTTTCATTCAAATTCCACCATCTGCTGTGCCGGGATTTGAACCCGGGTCCCCAGAACATTAGCTGAGATTCTGGATTAATATTCCAGTGACAATACCACTGGACCATCACCTCCACATAATTGCAAAGTTGCTGCTGAATTTGCAACACAAAATAACAATGACAGTGCTTCTTTTAAAGGTAAGGTTAAAATTAATTTATTTGTCACAAGTAGGCTTATATTTTAGTTTGGAGGGTTTTAACAATTTAAAATTTATTTAATAATATCACAAGTAGTCACATTAATGTTGCAATGAAGTTACTGTGAAAATCCCATACTCTGGCACCTATTTGGGTACACTGAAGGAGAGTTTAGCATACTCAATGCAGCTGACGTTCTTCGGACTGTTGGAGGAAACCCAAACAGACACAGTGAGAAAGTGCAGACTCTGCACAGACCATAACCCAAGCCAAGAATTGAACCCGGGTCCCTAATGCTATGAGGTGGCAGTGTTAATGGCTGCACCATCACGTGTTCTGTACAGATTAATTTTTTTCCTCTTTGGGTAGTAGGAACCATTTCATATGACCGCAAGTATTATAGCAGGAGGTCCCTTTTATGTGTTGCAGTCTAAAAGCATCATACAAACACCGGTGGCGATTTGTAGAGCTAAATTGTCCCTTGTAAGGAAGCTGGTGCAGAGAGAGTTCAACAATTTTATCTGTTATCCAAGATAAATCAAGGGTTAGGTCTTAAATAGCTATCTTAACCAAAGCAAACATGAAGTTACATTGTTTTCATCCAGATAGAATGTGAGATATTTAAAGAGCATTGAATGGAATGCAAAGCACTATCGTCTGGGACAGTATTAACATACTGAGGCCCTGTAAGTGATGTGATTTTGTGATCTGTCCATGTCAATGACCACTAGGCTGAAGATGTGAACTCAAGAGAGCAGGACGAATTCTTCATCCTTGATTTGATTTGTATTATTATTGTCACATGTATTGGGATACAATGAAAAGTACTGTTTCTAGTGTGCAATACAGGCAAAGCATACCATTCACGGAGAAGGAAAGGAGAGAGTGCAGAATCTAGTATTACAATCATAGTTAATGTGCAGAGAAAGATCAACTTAATGCAAGGTAAGTCCGTTCAAAAGTCTGACGGCAGCAGGAAGAAGCTGTTCTTGAGTTGGTTTGTGTGTGAGGTCAGATTTCTGTATCTTTTCCCAAATGGAAGAAGCTGGAAGAGAGAACGTCCAGGGTGCATGGGGTTCTTGATTATGCTGGCTGCTTTGCCAAGAAGTGTGGACAGAGTCAACAGATGGGACACCACAGCCTCGACTTCCCCAATAACCTTCACTAGTCTCTCAAACTCAACACTACATGAATTTCAAACTCCATTGCTCTCATCCTATTCTGTGCCAAACCCAATGGATTCGACATAGAAATCTAAAAGCAGGAGCAGGTCATTGGGCCCCTCGAGCCTTCTCCATCATTCATTCTGATCATCAAATTCAATATGAGGGGCATAGGTCAGCTAGATAGTCAACACCTTTACCCAAGGTAGGGGAGTCTAAAACTTGAGGGCATAGGTTTAAGGTGAGAAGGAAGAGATACAAAAGTCTCCAAAGGGGCATTTTTTTCCATGGGGTGGGGGGTGAGGTCAGTGATTGGAACAAGTTGCCAGAGGCAGTAGTAGAGACAGATACAATTTTGCCTTTTAAAAAGCATTTAGACAGTTACATAAGATGAGTATAAAGAGATATGCCCAAATGTGGGCAATTGGGACTATCATAGTGGCTAAAAAAAAAGAGCGGCATGGACAAGTTTGGGACGAAGGACCTGTTTCCATTCTGTAAACATTGACAACTCTAATATCCTTATCCCCCTTCCCCCCATCCCTTGATTCCCATTAGCCCCAAGAGCTATATCTAATTTCTTCTTGAAATCACACAACGTTTTGGCCTCAGCTACTTTCCGTGGTAGTGAATTCCACACATTCACCACTCCCTGGGTGAAAAAATTTCTCTTCACCTCAGTTCTAAAAGGTTTACCTCTTATCCTCAAACTATAGCCCCTGTTTCTGGATTCCCCTATCATTGGAGAACATTCTTTCTATAAACTACGCCGTCCAATCTAGTTAGAATTTTATAAGTTTCTATGGGATCTCCTGTTACTCATCTGACCTCAAGTGAATATCATCCTAATCAACTTCGTCTCACCTCATATGACAGACCTGCGATCTCAGGAACCAGCCTGGTAAAAGATCATAGGAAATAGAAAGTGGGGTAGGTCATTCAGTCCTTTGAGCCTGCTCCACCATTTAATAAGATCCTGGCTGATCTAACACTCACTTAACTCCACTCTCCTGCCTTCTCTCGCTAACGCTTAAAACCCTTAGAAAACTATCGATCTCAGCCTTGAACATGTTTAAGGGCGCAGCTCCACAGCTTCGTGAGGTAAAGAATGCCAAAGTGTCACCATTCTGAGAGAAGAAATTCTTCCTCAAATCCGTCAGCTGCCTGTTATTCTGTGACTATGCCCCCCGCGTTCTACACTCTCTCATGAGTGGAAATATCCCCCCAACATTTACCCTGTCTAACCTCCCCCCCGGCGTCCCCCACTCCCCAGACTAAGAATCTTATACGTTATAATCATTTTATTCCAGGTATTTGTCAGCCTTCATTGGTTCTCTGCCATTCAGTGCACTAATTTTAAAATTCACATTCTTGAACTAAAAAAACTATCTCATAGAGACTCATCGACTTGAATTCTGCAATCCTTTCCATAAGAACATATGAACTCAGAGCAGGCGTCTTCCAATTTGGCCAAAGGTGAGGAGGGACCTGGAAGGATTGATTCTTAGATTAGAAGTGAAGCAGCCATGATCTAGCCTAGTCAAAAGCACAGTGGGTGAGATTTTACAGCCCCAAGCACCATGGCATTTTCCAGTCCCACCGAAGGCAATGTAATTTTGAAAGACTCAGTGCATTTTCCTGTCCTAACCCCTCCACCACGACAGAACCATAAAACTCCATCCAGTAAGACTTGTGGACTAAACATAAATAAATAGACTGGACGCGGTGAAGATGTTTACATTAGTAGGAGAGACTGAGATCTGAAGGCACAGCCTTCAGAATTATTAAATTCTGATAATTTAGAACCAAGATGAGGAGAAATTTCTTCAGCCAAAAGATGGTGCATCTGTGGAATTCATTGCCACAGGAGGCTGCGGAGGCTAGGTCATTGAGTGTATTTAAAATGGGGATAGATGTGTTCTTGATAGGTAAAGGGAATCTAAGTTGACGGGGAAAAAGCAAGAACATGGGATTCATGACTGAATGACGGATGCGATGGGCTGAATGGCCTATTTCTGCTCTATATTATGTGCTCTTTTGGTCAATGGGACGAGTCTGTCTGACATTAATTATGTAACAAGAAGAAGTTGGAATGGTATACGAGAAGGTCAGAGAGGGGGAAACCCTACAAATGTCACAATGCTTCAAAATACGTTAGATGGCCTAGTTTTAACATGTATATCCCAGGTATGGCCAAACAGCAGTTAAGTGTTTAAGTTCCAAATTAGCGACAGAAAACAAACCTTTTATCCATGCAGTAAAAGATGTCTTATATCAATAAACTTCAAGTTCTGTGTTTATTTACAACATTATTGAAAGCTTTAAAGTGATTTTGGCTTAGAGACTGCCTTAAACAAAGCAATCTCACCATAGTAATGTAGGCCGAAAGCCTACTCCATAGTTTCTTTGAGTTTATGGCTCTCAGGGCAAGAAGGATATGGCAAACTGAATTATTGAAACAGATATCGTTTAAAAAGACCAGGCGGCTTTTGTATTTTTTTGGTGGAGGAATTCTTGTTTCAGTTGACTTTTGATGATGTTGGATTATGTGGTGAAGTGCCAATGCAAATTTATTTTTCAGTGCGTACAGTTCAAAACCATCGGCACACATCGGGCCCCATTTGCGTCAAGTGGCTGGTGTTTTCTTTACTTGACTAAATCTCATCAATAAATATAAAGATCAATACTTAGTCCATTCACGGCCAACACTCTGTCAAGCAGCCTCACGCTGTCAAACAACAAATTATTGACTAATCTCTCGACACGCACAGCCTCATGGAAAAGGCAAGCCAATTCAAATGTTATCTTTCACGCACAAATATCTGAGAATTAGCGTGAGACTTGCCATACAGCTTTGCCACCTCTCCCAGGAACATCACAAGAACAAGAACAAAGAACAAGGAACAGTACAGCAGAGGAACAGGCCCTTTAGCCCTCCAAGCCTGTGCTGATCTTGAGACCCTAATTAAACTAAAATAAAAAAAACTTTCTATCCTTACATGGCCAATAATTCCTGGCCTCTATTCCCTCCCCATTCATGTAACCATCCAGATGCCTCTCAAATGTTGCTAACAACTATTAGCACTGCTGCCTCACACCACCAGAGACCAGGGTTCGATTCCCAGTTTGGGCCACTGTCTGTGTGGAGTTTGCACATTCTCACCCGCGTCTCTGTGGGTTTCCTCCAAGTGCTCTGATTTTCTCCCACTGTCCGAAAGATTTGTCTTGATTTGATTTATTATTGTCGCATATATTAACATACAATGAAAAATATTTTTTATGTTTCTTGTGAGCTAGACAGGCAAAACATACTGCTTATAGAGAAGGAAAGGAGTGAATGCAGAATGTAGTGTTACAGTTATAGCTAGGACATAGAGAAAAATCAACTTAATGCAAGGTAGGTCCATTCAAAAGTCTGACAGCAACAGGAAAGAAACTGTTCTTGAGTCTGTTGGTATGTGACCTCAGACTTTTGTACCTTTTTCCCGACAGAAGAAGGTAGGAGAGAGAACATCTTGGATATGTTGAGTCCTTAATAATGCTGGCTGTTTTGCCGAGGTAACGGGAAGTGTAGACAGAGTCAATGGGTGGGAGGCTGGTTTGCGTGACGGATTGGGCTACATTCACAACCTTTTGTAGTTCCTTGCAATCTTGGGCAGAGCAGGAGCCAAACCGAGTTGCGATGGCTTTCTATGTAAAAAAAAACTGCTTTCTATGTAAAAGTTAGTGAGAATCATAGCTGACATCTCAAATTTCCGTAGTCTTCTGAGATGTGCTGGTTAGGTGCATTGACGTGGAGATGCTGGCATTGGACTGGGGTAAACACAATAAGAAGTCGCACAACACCAGGTTAAAGTCCAACAAGTTTATTTGATAGCAAACCCACAAGCTTTTGGGCTTTGCCCCTTCGTCAGGTGTGTGGAGATTCTGGTCAGGTAGAGAGTTCCCCAGAGCTCTTCACTCACCTGATGAAGGGGAAAACCCTGAAAGCTTGTGGGTTTACTATCAAATAAACTTGTTAGACTTTAACCTGGTGTTTTGAGACTTCTTACTAGGTGCATTGACCATGCTAAATTCTCCTCAGTGTACCAAACAGGTTCCAGAGTGTGGCAACTAGGGGATTTTCATAGTTACTTCATTGCAATGTTAATGTAAGTCTACTTGTGACTAATAAGTCAACTTTTTCATGTGCCCATTTTCATTACCTCCTCTGGCAGTGTGTTCCAGGCACCAACCAACTTCTGTGTGGAAAATATCCCCTGCACATCTCCCTTAAAATTTCTCCCTCTCAACTTGAACCTGTGCTCCCTTGTAATTGACACTTTCACCCTGGGAAAAAGCTTCTGACTATCCATTCTGTCCATGCCTCTCATCATTTTGTAAATCTCTCTCAGGTCATCCTTTAGCCTTCGTTTTTCCAGTGAAAACAATCCTAATTTATTCAACCTCTCCTCATAGCCAATGTCTTGAGACCAGGCAACATCCTGGTGAATCTTCCTGCACTTTCTCCAAAGCTTCCACGTCTTTTTGGTAGGGTGGTGACCAGAACTGCATGCAGCACTCCAAATGCAGCTTAATCAAGGTTTTACATAGCTGCAGTATGATTTGCCAACTCTTGCACTCAAATCGCAAAACAGCCTCATACAAAAAGTCATTTTGCAATGCAGTGCCTGTTGCAATTTACACAATCCAACTCTCATTTCATAGATTAGGAAATTCCACAAACTCTATATATTCTGAACACGTACATATTCAAAAACTCCAAGCAATTTGTAAGGGACTGCTTGGCAATAAAACCAAAAAGGTCATCAAATGCCATCAAAAAATTGAATGCTAAATAAAAATAGCTAACTGATGAAGTAGTTAGCAGCACGGTGGCACAGTGGTTAGCACTGCTGCCTCATAGCGCCAGGGACTTCGATTCAATTCCAGCCTCAGGTCAGTGTCTGTGTAGAGGTTGCACATTCTCGCCATGTCTGCATGGATTTCCTCTGGGTGCTCCGGTTTCCTCCCATAGTCCAAAGATGTGCAGGTTAGGTTGATTGGGCATGATAAATTGACTATAGTGTCAGGGGAATTAGCAGGTTAAATATGTGGGGTTACGGGGATAGGGCCTGGGTGAGATTGTTGTTGGTGCAAACCCGATGGGCTGAATGGTCTCCTTCTGCACTGTAAGGATTCAATGATTCTAAATGTTGTATTATCCTGTCTGCTTTATTGGTGTTGTATGAGGAAGTGGAGTTTTACTTTATGCATTCTTGGGATGTAGGTATCATTGGCCAGACCCCCAGTATTTATTGCCCACCATAGTTGCCCTTGAGAGGGTGGTGGGTGAGCTGCTTTCTTGAACTGCTGCAGTCCATATCGTGTAGATACAACCCCAGTGCTGTTAGGGAAGGAGTTCCACGATTTTGACTCAGCGACAGTGAAGGAATGGCGATATAGTTGCAAATCAAGATGGTGAGTATTTTGGAAGGGAATTTCCAGATGGTGGTGTTTCTATGTGTCTGCTGCTTTTGTCCTTCCAGATGACAGTGGTTGTGGGTGTGGGAGGTGTTGTCTAAGGAGCCTTGGTAAGTTCCTGCAGAGCATCTTGTAGATGGTATAATATTGCAGCTGCTAATATGTATCAGTGGTGGAGGAAGTGAATGCTTCTGGATGGGGTGCTAATCAAGTGGGCTACTTTGTCCTGAACAGAATCAAGTTTCTTGAATATTGTTGGAGCTGCACTCATTCAGCCAAGTGGAAATACTCCATCACATTCTGACTTGTCCCTTGTAGATGGTGGACAGGCTTCGGGGAGTCAGGAGACAAGTTACTCTTCACCGGATTGCTACCCATTGACCTCCTCTGGTAGCCACAGTATGTAGCTAGCCCAGTTCAGTTTCTGGTTAACGGTAAACCCAAGGATGTTGATTGTAAGGGATGGCAATGCCTTTGATTGCTGGTTGGATTCTCTCTTGTTGGAGATGAACATTGCCGGATACTTGGGCGGTGCAAATGTTACTTGTTACTTATCCACCCAAGCCTGCATATTGTCCAGGTATAGCTGCATTTGGGAGTTCAGGAGGAACTTCTTCACACAGAGGGTTGTGAATCTGTGGAATTCCCTGCCCAGTGAAGCAGTTGAGGCTACTTCGTTGCATGTTTTTAAGACAAGGGTAGATAGATTTTTAAACAATAAAGGAAATAAGGGTTATGGTGAGTTGATGGGTAAGTGAAGCTGAGTCCATGAAAAGATCAGCCATGATCTTATTGAATGGCAGAGCAGGCTCAAGGGGCCAGACAACTATTCCTGCTCCTAGTTCTTATGTTCTTATTTGGACATGGATTAATTCAGTATCTAAGGAGTTGCGAATGGTGCTGAACATTGTGCAATCATCAGCACACATCCCCATTATTACCCAAGGCAGGTAAAGCAGCTGAAGATAAAGTGAAGCCCTGGAACTGAACAAAGAACAAAGAAAATTACAGCACAGGAATAGGTCCTTTGACCTTCCAAAACTGTAGCAACCATGCTGCCCAACTTAACTAAAACTCTACTCTTTGAGGATAGGGGGTTTTGAAGTGATTAATCTACAGCAACCGCATCCATCTTCCTTTGTGTTTCATATGACTCCAACAGAGATTCCTCCTATTCCCATTGATCCCCCCTATTCCCATGTCTCCAGTTTAACTAAAGGCCCCTAACGCTACACTTCATCAAATGCTGCCTCACTCTCACTTCATCTTGAGAGTTCAGCTCTTTTATCCATGTTTGAACCAAGGCTGTAATGAGGTCAGGAGCTAAGTGACCCTGGTGGAACTCAAACTGGACATCACTAAGAGGTTATTGCTGAGAAAGTGCTACTGGTGACCCCTTCCATCACTTTACAGAAGATCAAGAGAATCACCATGCAGAAACCGATAGCCAAGTTCCACACGCATGAGGACGGCCTCAATAAGGATCTTGAGTTCACGTCACATTACATGTAACTCCCACCATATTGCAAGGGTTTGCAAAATCCTGCTAACTGCCCTGGCTTGAGACAATTCACACCTCCTTAACCTGTGATTATCCCTCTCTCCACTCGCACTGTCTGTACCTGTAAAGACTTAATTGCCTGCAAAGATTTGCATTCCCACCATTCTTCATATTCTAATCTGTAATTATCTTGCAGTTATGTCTCTCTATGCATGCTGTGTTTGTGAATTAATCTCCACTCACCTGAGGAAGGAGCAGTGCTCCAAAAGCTCGTGATTCCAAATAAACCCGTTGGACTTTAACCTGGTGTTGTGAGATTTCTTACTGTGAATCGATGATTCAGTGATGGGGTGATTGAAACTGTTATTATTCAATACAGCAGCATTGGGGAAAGAAAGGAAAAATGCGAAGAAAATCTTAGAGATTAATCATGCATTTAGTTGGGAGTACTATGACCTCTGAAATCAGAACCTCTGGATTCAATCATCATTGGATTTGACCATATAATCTAAGGTACTTGTGGTATGGGTCTTTGCTTCACCCAAATACCAACATTTGGATGAATTGGTAAGCCAAAGTCCCCTCTCTCAGCTGAACACTAATGATTTCATGACAAAATGCTCCATCGTGTTGTGTGGCACTGCCATCCTGCTATAAGGGACAAATTTTCAATGGATTTAACAACTCAAGACGGGCATCCATGAGGTGCTTTGGGCCATCAACAGCAGCTAAATTGCACTCAACCACAAGCTGTATCTACATGCCCTGACATATCCCCCCACTCAAACATTACTACCATGCCAGAAGATCAACCCTGGTTCAATGAAGAGTTCAGGAGCGCATGCCAAGAGCAACACCTAAAAATTAACTGGTGAAGCCACAACAAAGGACTACCTGCATGCCAAGCAGCATAATTAGGGCAGCATGGTGGCACAGTGGGTTAGCACTGCTGCCTCACAGCTCCAGGGACCCAGGTTCGATTCCTGGTTTGGGTCACTGTCTACATGGAGTTTGCACTGATGTCTAGGTTTTCCCGGCTACTCCAGTTTTCTTTTATAGTCCAAAGATGTGCGAATTAGGTGCGTTGACCACACTAAACTGCTCCTTAGTGTTCCTTCATCAGGTGAGTCTGAAAGTTGTGATTCCAAATGAATCTGTTGGACATTAACCAGGTGTTGTGAGACGTCTTCTTGTGCCCACCCCAGTCCAATGCCAACATCTCTACCTCATGACTACCACTGTTACCACAAACCATTGGCTCAAAGTGGGGAGGTTCTCCAAGGAGATCGCGCATATCAACATTGACATCAAGTAACAGGGATTCATCTGATGAAGGAGCAGTGCTCTGAAAGCTCATAATTCCAAATAAGTTTGTTGGAGTTTAACCTGGTGTTGTGGGATTTCTTACTGCACCCACCTCAGTCCAACCCCGACATCTCCATCTCATAGAATCAGAGAATCCCTCCAGTTCACAAGTGGATACTCGGCCCATCGGGTCTGCACTGCCTCCGTAACGGAGCATCCCGTCAAAGTCCTATTCCTCTTGTAACCCCGTATATTTATCCGTGGCTAATCCATCTATCCTACACACCTTCGGACGCTAAGGGGCAATTTAACATGGCCAATCCACCTAACCAGCATCTCTTTGGACTGTGGGAGGAAACAGAGGAATCCCATGCAGACACGAGGAGAATGTGCAAACTCCACAAGAGCTGTCATCCAAGGCACAATCAAATTCGAGAGCCTGACTCTGTGAGACAACAGTGCTAAACACGGTGCCACCATGCTGCCTGAACCACTGTGGCATGGTAAATGATGTAAACGAACAGGAACAGGCCCAGATCCCTTGAGAAACAGAAAGACACCATATTGAAATAAGAACCTTGCTTACAGAACAATACAAAGATTTTATCTGATTTATTATTGTCACCTAGAATCATAGAGTCATAGAGCTTTACAGCATGAAAAGCAGCCCTTGGGTTCAACTTGTCCTTGCTGCCCAGTTTTTAAGCACTAAGCTAATCCTAATTGCCCACATTTGGCCCATATCTCTCTCTACTCATGTTACCCACGTAACTGTCCAAACACTATTTAAAAGAGAAATTGTACCTATCTCTACTACTACCTCTGGCAGCTTGTTCCAAGCAGTCACCACTCTCTATTTGAAAAAATTGCCCTTCTGGACCCTTTTGTATCTCTCCCCTCTCACCTTAAACTATGCTGTCTGGTTTTAGACTCCCCTATTTTGGAAAAAGATGTTGACTATCGAGCTGATCTATGCCCTCATTATTTCATGGACCTCTATAAGATTAATCCTAAGTCTCCTACTCTCCAGGAAAAATAGTCCCAATCTATTCAGCCTCTCCTTGTAACTGAAACCATCATTCTTTGGAGCTTTCTAGTAAATCTAATCCATGTATTGAGATATAGTAAAAAGTATTATTTCTTGTGTGCTTTACAGACAAAACATACCATTCATAGAGTACGTAGGGAAAAAGGAAAGGAAAGCACGTCAAATATAGTTTCATAGTCATAGCTAGGATGTACGGAAAGTCCAGCTTAATACATGGTACATAATATAAGGGAATATGATTCAAAAGAGAAAAGAAGCAAGGTTCATCTGGCACAACTTAAAACGCAGATGTAAGTTGCATTTCACATTTTATTCTTTGTGTCCATGCTGCTTGTCTTTGGTACTCCTTATTCTCTTATCCTCACTTTAAGTTAGTAAAACCTCTTCAGGTCACCAGATATAGTTGCATCAAGAAGATTTTTTTCTACATCACTCTGAAGAGTTCCTGTTAAAAAAAGTCAAGTTTAATACAACAAACCACAATGATAATCTCATGGAGAATCATAGAATCTTTTTGGTGCAGAGGGAGGCCGTTTAACCCATTGAGTCTACACTGATCGCAATCCCACCCAGGCCCTATTCCCTTAACCCACACATTTAATCCAACTTGTCCCCCTGACACTAAGGGGCAATTTAGCATGGGCAATCAAGCTAACCTGCATATCTTTGATGCAGCAATGCTGGCGTTGGACTGGGGTGAGTGCATTAAGAAATCTCACAACACCAGGTTAAAGTCCAACAGGTTTAGTTGGAATCACAAGCTTTCAGAATGTCACTCCGAACTGCACTCCAAAAATTCATGATTCCAAATAAACCTGTTGGATGAAGTTGTGAAACTTCTTACAATGCTCACATCTTTGGACTGTGGGAGGAAACCAGAGCACCTGGAGGAAACCCACGCAGACATGGGGAGAATACGTAAACTGCACATAGATAGTAACCGAAGCTGGGAATTGAATCCAGGTCCCTGGCGTTGTGAGACAGCAATGCTAACCACCGTGTTACCATGCCACCACTATAAGTGCATGAAGCCAGGGAAGGTCAAGATGGAATTAAAATGCAATTATTTCCTGGTACAGTTAACTCCCAACTTGGCTTGATTGGAGTTTTAACCTGTAGATTGTGCATTTTGTGTGGACCGTGACATTTTGCAATATTTTTTCTGTTCCACTGTCCTTTGGTAGAATAAATGCTGAATCAAATTGAATGGCAGCTGTGATGGATGATGCAATGGTATTATTGCGCCATTGATCTTGTCATTATGTTTCTCCTTGTGTTTACTAACCCAGCAGGTGGTGTGTATAAGGATCAGCACCTGCCATGGTGTGGACCAATGGACAATTAATTCCCATTGCTGTACTTCCAGTCAAGCGCCACGAGGTCTGGAAACACCCCGAGCAAACAGCTTTCCTTGCAGATCCTCACTGGAATGGGTGCAGAGGAGATTTACCAGGATGCTGCCTGGGCTGGAGGATTTTACTTATAAAGAGAGATTGAATAAATTGGTTATTTTCCTTGAAGGGGGGTGGTTAGAGTACATGATGAGATGTATAAAATTACGTGAGGCAGAGATAGTCAGGAAGAAATGCTTGCCTTGGTGGAGGGATCAAGGCATTAAGAAGTCTCACAACACCTGATTAAAGTGCAAAAGGTTTATTTGGTAGCAAAAGTCATTAGCTTTCAGAGTGCTGCTTCTTCATCAGGTGAGTGGGAGTTTTTTTTTCAGAAACAGGGCATCTAAAGACACAAACTCAATTTACAAAATAATGGTTGGAATGTGATTCTTTACAGATAATCAAATCCCAAAGGTACAGACAATGTGGGTGGAGAGAGCATTAAGCACATGGCTCTTTCTTGTTTGTTCTTTAAAGAGATGTGTATTCTCTCCAGACAGGACAGTTTGTGAGATTTTGGAAGCCCAAGCAATTCATGGGGTTTACAGATGGGCCTTTCTGTGTGGAGTTTGCACATTCTCCCTGTGTCTGCATGAGTTTCCTCTGGGTGCTCTGATTTCCTCCCACATTCTAAAGATGTGCAGGTTAGGTGGATTAGCCATGCTAAATTGCCCCTTAGTGTCAGGGGTGGGAGGGGGGGGGGGGGGGGGGGGGGGGTCTAGTTCGGTTAAATACATGGAATTATCCGGATAGGATCCTGGTGGGATTGTGGTCAGTGCAGAGCGGATGGACCAAATGGTCTCTTTCTGCACTGCGGGGATTCTATGACAAGCTTCAAGCAATTTTTGGTCAGGTACAAAACGGGCTGAATGCAAGGTAAATTCCTTAACACAAGATCCCGGTTGATGGAATCAAGACCAAGGAGCTCAGATTTAAGGTCAGGAGCAGGAAGTTTAGAGAGGATATGAGAAAAAAATGTTTTAATTAGGGCAGCATGGTGGATTAGCACTGCTGCCCCACAGCGCCAGGGACCCGGGTTCAATTCTGGCCACAGATCACTGGCTGTGTGGAATTTGCATGTTGTCCCCGTGTCTGCGTGTCCAGCTGAGGGAGAATTTAGCACCGAACCAGCACGCCTTTTAGACAGTGGGAGGAAACTGGAGCACCCGGAGGAAACCCTTGCAGACACAGGGAGAATGTGCAGGCTCTGCACAGATAGTCACTCAAGCTGCGATTCGAACCTGGGTCCCTGGCGCAGTTAGGCAGCATTGCTAACCATTGTATCACTGTACAAAATGTGTTCCTTATGAACAGCATAAAAAACAGTCAATGTTTCAAATAAATAAAGGATTTCAAGTTACCAATATTTACCAGTCATGTTTGTCAAGGTTTTTATAGTGTGATGTTTTTGAAATTAAAGAAGTAAAGAGCCAGCAGGATTCTGAGCTGCATTCTGTGAATCACGCAGACATATTATTATCTCAGGGCCCAACAGGTAGTCACTCATCGAATGAGTGCGATGGCATAAAGCTCTCCAACATTCTCAACAACAGCCATGGGATTGATGGAGCCAGCACTATCACAAGACTGACCTTCACCCCTCTCACTAGATAACTAGACAATGGGGAGATGTACTGCCACAAAACTGCTCGAGTGGGTCAGCTAGGGATTGCAACTTTAAGCAGCTTTGCTTAGAACCAAAATGCTCAGTATCAGGCTGAAAGCTGGTAAGACTAATTCTTGTTTGAAATTAAATTGCTCCTTCAGCGCCTGCCATTGCATGGAATGAACTCAGTAAGAATTTAGCAACACCAATTATTAATCCAACCGATTTATTTGATAGTAAAATAGCGAGCTTTCAACACTCCCGTGTCTTCATCAGGCAAGTGCAGTGTTCTGGTCTGCAATAGCACACATCAGCACAGACAGTCAGAGATTGCTGATTAGAATGCGAATCCTTACATCTAACCTGCTATTCAAGTGTTAAAGTGGCTAACAATGTGTGTGAAGGGGATCCTGAGCATTGTTAGAGAATTGTGTATTTTCTCCAGACAGCACAGTAAGTGAGGTTTTTTGCTAACCCAGGCAAGTTACGGGGGTTACAGATAGTGTGTCATGAAGCCAAGATCCCTGTTAAGACCGTCCTCATGTGTGCGGAGCTTGGCTATCAGTCTCTGCTCAGCGACTCTGCGCTGTCGTGTATCACGAAAGCCCCCTTGAAGAACATTTACCCGCAGGTCGGAGGCCGAATGCCCATGACTGCTGAAGTGTTCACCCACAGGAAGGGAACTGTTTTGCCTGGTGATTGTTGAGCGATGCTCATTCATCCGCTGTCGTAGTGTTTGCATGGTCTCCCCAATATACCATGCTTCGGGACATCCTTTCTTGCAACGTATTAGGTAGACAACGTTGGCCGAGTTGCAAGAGTATGTACCGTGCATCTGGTGAATGGTATCCTCACGTTTGATGATGTCGTCCATGTCTATGATCCGGCATGTCTTGCAGAGGTTGCTGTGGCAGGGTTGTGTGGTATTGTGGTCACTGTTCTCCTGAAGGTTGGGTAGTTTGCTGCGAACAATGATCTGTTTGAGGTTGTGCGGTTGTCTGAAAGCAAGAAGTGGGGGGGTGGGGATGGCCCTAGCGAGATGTTCATCGTCATCAATGATATGTTGAAGACTCCGGAGAAGATGTCGTAGCTTCTCCGCTCCGGGGAAGTACTGGACAACAAAGGGTACTCTGTCCACCGTGTCCCGTGTTCGTCTTCTGAGGAGATCAGTGCGGTTTATCGTTGTGGCACGTTGGAACTGTCGATCGATGAGTCGAGCGCCATATCCTGTTCTCACGAGTGCATCCTTCAGTGTCTGGAGGTGTCTGTCACGATCCTCCTCATCTGAGCAAATTCTGTGTATACGGAGGGCTTGTCCATAGGGAATGGCTTCTTTAACGTGTCTAGGGTGGAAGCTGGAGAAGTGGAGCATTGTGAGGTTGTCTGTCGGTTTGCGGTACAGTGAGGTGCTGAGGTGACCGTCCTTGATGGAGATGCGTGTGTCCAAGAATGCAACTGATTCTGGAGAATAGTCCATGGTGAGTCTGATGGTGGGATGGAACTTGTTGATATCATCATACAGTTGTTTCAATGATTGTTCACCATGAGTCCAAAGGAAAAAGATGTCATCAATGTATCTAGTATATAACCTTGGTTGGAGATCTCCAACTTCTCCAGCTTCCACCCTAGACACGTTAAAGAAGCCATTCCCTATGGACAAGCCCTCCGTATACACAGAATTTGCTCAGATGAGGAGGATCGTGACAGACACCTCCAGACACTGAAGGATGCACTCGTGAGAACAGGATATGGCGCTCGACTCATCGATCGACAGTTCCAACGTGCCACAACGATAAACCGCACTGATCTCCTCAGAAGACGAACACGGGACACGGTGGACAGAGTACCCTTTGTTGTCCAGTACTTCCCCGGAGCGGAGAAGCTACGACATCTTCTCCGGAGTCTTCAACATATCATTGATGACGATGAACATCTCGCTAGGGCCATCCCCACCCCCCCACTTCTTGCTTTCAGACAACCGCACAACCTCAAACAGATCATTGTTCGCAGCAAACTACCCAACCTTCAGGAGAACAGTGACCACAATACCACACAACCCTGCCACAGCAACCTCTGCAAGACATGCCGGATCATAGACATGGACGACATCATCAAACGTGAGGATACCATTCACCAGGTACACGGTACATACTCTTGCAACTCGGCCAACGTTGTCTACCTAATACGTTGCAAGAAAGGATGTCCCGAAGCATGGTATATTGGGGAGACCATGCAAACACTACGACAGCGGATGAATGAGCATCGCTCAACAATCACCAGGCAAAACAGTTCCCTTCCTGTGGGCGAACACTTCAGCAGTCATGGGCATTCGGCCTCCGACCTGCGGGTAAATGTTCTTCAAGGGGGCTTTCGTGATACACGACAGCGCAGAGTCGCTGAGCAGAGACTGATAGCCAAGCTCCGCACACATGAGGACGGTCTTAACAGGGATCTTGGCTTCATGACACACTATCTGTAACCCCCGTAACTTGCCTGGGTTAGCAAAAAACCTCACTTACTGTGCTGTCTGGAGAAAATACACAACTCTCTAACAATGCTCAGGATCCCCTTCACACACATTGTTAGCCACTTTAACACTTGAATAGCAGGTTAGATGTAAGGATTCGCATTCTAATCAGCAATCTCTGACTGTCTGTGCTGATGTGTGCTATTGCAGACCAGAACACTGCACTTGCCTGATGAAGACACGGGAGTGTTGAAAGCTCGCTATTTTACTATCAAATAAATCGGTTGGATTAATAAATGGTGTTGCTAAATTCTTACTGAGTTCTTACCACTCCAATCCAACGCCGGCATCTTTACATCATTGCATGGAATGACAGGATCATCGATACATAGGAGCAGGAGGAAGCCCTTCAGCCCCGCAAGGCTGCTCCCCCATTCATTACTATCATTATTCATTATTATCATGGCTGATCGCCCAAATCAATAGCCTGATCCCCGCTTCCCCCTCCACGTCCTTTGATTCCCTTCACCCCAAATACTACATCTAATTGCTTCTTGGAAACATTTAGTATGTTGGCCTCAGCCTCAACAGGTGATTACTTGCGCGAAGTCTGCACGTTCTCCCCGTGTCTGCGTGGGTTTCCTCTAGGTGCTCCAGTCTTCTCCCACACTCCACAGATGTGCAGGTTAAGGGGATTGGCCATGCCAAATTGTGCCTTAGTTTCTTAAGTTGTGCAGGTTAGGGGGATTAGCAGGGTGGATGTGTGCGTTTACAGGGATAAGGTCTGGGCAGGATGCTTTATCAGAGAGTTGGTGCAGATTCGATGGTCTTAACAGCCCCCTTCAGCATTCTATGACTGGGGGAAGATTGCTGTCTGAGACCTTTCAGCCAAGGAGAGGGGAATTGTATAGAACACCCTCAGGACTCACATTGAATGTAGAGAACAAATATTACATCTATTGCAATTGTATTGAAGCAAATTGGAGTGGCACGGTGACACAGTGGTTAGCACTGTTCCTCAAAGCGCCAGGAATCTGGGTTCAATTCCTGACTTCGATCACTGTTTATGTGGAGTTTACACTTTCTCCCTATGTCTGCGTGGGTTTCCTCCAGTTTCCTCCCACAGTCTGGAAAATGTGCTGGTTGGGGGTACTGCCCATGCTAAATTCTCCCTAAGTGTACCCAAACAGGTGCCGGAGTATGGTGACTCAGGGATTTTCACACTAATTTCATTGCAGTGTTAATGTAAGCCTATTTGTGACTGATAAATAAACTTTAACTTGTTCTATGTAGATAGCTTCAATAACCTTGCAGCATTTGTAATGACCATTTTAAAATGTGAATATTTTTTTTTCAGTGTAGTCAGTGCAACATGATCCATGTGGAACATTTGAATGTTTTTGCCCTTTGTGTGATGGATATTTTGAAATGTTTGTTATGTTTGTTCAGGAATCTTATGAAAATATTCATATGAAAAAAAAATCCCTCACATGTGTCACAAAATCTTTTGCATCTATCTGAGAGAATAAATATAAAGCATGAATTCAATGTCAAAAAAACAGCACCGCTGGCAGTGCTGCACACCTTCAGCACTGCGCGCAAGTCATTGGACTGGGACTTGAGACTATGACCTTCTGATTCAGAGGCTGGAATGCAGCATTCATGCTAAGATTGACTCAAATAAGGACGTTGGCTGGAATCCTCCAGTCTCACATGCACCATCACCATCGCCAGCGAGAATGGAAAATTTGCTGCTCAACCAATTCACTGCAGTGGGACTGGAGAACCCAGCCATGGTCAGAGAATTCTGGCCATTAAATGCATGCCCCCATTTTTAGAAATCAAGCCAGCCAGTCATATTTGTACACCGGTGTCCCGCTATGGTACAGAACACAATATAACACCACTTTGTCTTGGACCCCTAGGGTCTTCCTTCTGCCAATGTGGTCATTATCCTTCTCCAAGCCCAACCCTTCATTGCCAACTATCCCAGTATGGGAAAGAGTCTATCAGAATCGGCATCAGTCTCCCGGCGGCCAATTGAAAGCAATCCAGGAGATTTTAAAACAGTATTTTAAGCAAATAAATTAGCATAATTTGTCTGGGAACTCATCACTCATTGCGGATTGGTGATCTGATTGTACACTTGGCAGCTGACGACACAAATTGTAAACTAGCACTGACGCACACGTGTTGCGTGCTCATGAATGCTGTTGTTTGTTCTTTCTACTGATCGTAGAGATATACGGCACGGACTGTGGCCCTTCAGCCCAAATGTCCATGCTGACCATTGACTGAAAGGAGCAAGCACTGCTGCTACCATATAAGCTGAATACTGGCAAGAGATATGCTGAGGTGGATTTAGTCCCAGTTGATTTTGTTGAACGAATGAAACTTTTGCAAATTGGTGAGATTAATACAGGGAGTTTCAGCTGGGCTTTTGCAGAGGGTACAATAGAGACCTCGATGTGTTCTCCTCTCTCACTGTCCCTCGGAGCACACTCCTGCAACACTGCTGACTTTCCGTAATGTCACTTCCTCGGACATTTCCAGAAATATGTCCAATCACAGCTGGCCCCCCGTATAACCAACGCAGTCATCCAGTTTAAAAAGGAAACATTCAAAATAGCCATTTCATTATTGGGTTCACTTCACTCAAAACCTGCTTTGTTTATTTCTTTTGGAGCATGAGGACTGGAGTCGGGATCACTGGATTGCTGGTCCAGCAAAAATGCCATCACGATACTTCCTCCCCAAGCCTGCCTCGCTCCCACTGTCCCCCTAACTTCCACAGTCCCCCCCAACTTCCACTGCCCCCCCAAATCCCACTGTCCCCCAACTTGCACTGCCCCCCCGACTCCCACTGCCTTCCCAACTCCACTGCCTCTCCAATTTCCACTGCCTCTCCAACTTCCACTGCTCCCTCAGCTCCCACTGTCTTCCCCACTCCCATGGCTCTCCAACTCCCACTGCCTCTCCAACTTCCACTGCTCCCCCTACTCCCACTGCCTTCCCCAATTTCACTGCCTCCCCAACTCCCACTGCCTCCCCAACTCCCACTGCCTCTCCAACTCCCACTGTCTCTCCAACTCCCACTGCTCCGCCTACTCCCACTGCCTCCGCCACTCCCACTGCCTCTCCAACTCCCATTGCCTCCCCAACTCCCACTGCCTCACCAACTCCCACTGCTCGCCTACTCCCACTGCTCCCTCTACTCCCACTGCCTCCCCCGCTACCACTGCCTGCTCCATTCCCACTGCCCCCCAGTCCCACTGCCTCCCCAACTCCCACTATCTCCCCAAATTTCACTGCCCCTCCAACTTCCACTGCCCTCTAACTCTCATTGCCTCCCCAATGTCCACTGCTCCCCAGCTCCCACTGTCTCCCTAAATCCTATTGTCTCTCCAACTCCCACTGCCCTTCCAACTCCTACTGTCCCTCAACTCCCACTACCTCCCCAACTCCCACTGCCTCCCCAACTCCCATTGTCTCCCCAACTCCCATTGTCTCCCCAATTCTCACTGCCCTTCCAGCTAGTCCCAATCTCTGCAAACCATGCTGTTCTTGACGCGATCTAGACCATGGTGGAGAATTGGATATTGGGTGTAAAGGTCGGGGGACATTCCAACTGAGCCTTCATCGGCATCCCATTAATGGGACACAAATCAGCCACTAGTGGGTTTCCAGATCTGTCTTAGCACACGGCACACTGCGTAAAATGGATCCCTGGGTCCATTTCGCACTCCTCCCCCGCTTGTCATTGAACCAGCTGAAGAGGGAATGAGTGGTATAAGGGGTATAGATAGAGTAAATGGTGGTAAACTTTTTCCACCTTCAGAAATGGATAGGACGAGGGGACGAGGGGTGAGGGGGGCTATGTATAAGACGAATATTAGAGGGCAGTTTTTCACACAAAGGGTAGTGGTGGTGTGGAATGCACTGCCAAGTAAGGTGGTGGGAGCAGGCACGCTAGGGCTGTTTAAGGGTCTCTTGGACAGCCACATGAGCGGTATGCAGATAGAGGGGTATAGTAGGACTGTTTAACTATGACTTTTTTTTTCCACAAGTAATTCGGTCCAACTTGACCAACAAGGAGCATGCATTCGGCAGGTGGTGCGAGGACAGCTCTTGGATGTTGATTCATGGGTTGCCTGGTGCTTTGTGTCATAAATGAGTGCTTTATCTGGACCATCTGAAGGGCACCATGACAGCTCAGTGACTATCGCTGTAGCTGTGCAGATACTTGGAATTGGGCCGGTGTCTGCGGGAGTTTGCGCGTTCTCCCCGTGGTTGCGTGGGTTTTCTCCGGGTGCTCCGGTTTCCTCCCACATCCCAAAAATTCGCTCTTAGGCTGATTGGGAAACAAATTGTCCCTATATTGAGATTCTTCCATATTAGGAATAACCTAAAATTAGAATAAGAAAATGGAATTGTTACTATAAAGTTATGACGGCGGCATGGGCTCGTTGGGCCAAAGGGCCTGTTTCCCGTGCTGTGTTGCTCTTTGACTTTAACATGAAGAGTGAATTCCACCCAGGGCTGCGGGATATGGGCTGTATTATAGTGGGGACCTAGCTTATTAAGCTCATCGCATGTTGTTGGGTAACAACTCCACCAGTTTACTTAAAATTTGGAAATTTTGGTCTTCCTTTTTGCAATCGAGTACCTTTGGGGAAGCAATGGCCTAATAGTGTTATTGCTGGACTACTAATGCAGAAGCTAATGTTCTGGGGAACCTGAATTCAAATCCCACCACAGCAAATGATGAATTTGAAATTCAATTTTAAAAATCTGGAAATAAGAATCTATAGGGGACCATGAAACCATTGTTGGAAAAACCCATCTAATGTTCTTTAGGGGAAGTAATGTGCCATCTTTATCTGGTCTGGCCTACATATGGCTCCAGAGCTATAGCAATGTGGTCAACTCTCAACTGCCCTCCAAGAGCAAGTAGGAATAGGCAATAAATACTGGCCCAGCCAGCAACACCCATGCCCCAGGAATGAAGAAAAACTATTTGTAATAAAGACAAACATAGCAAAATGAAAGCATATGTCTGACAAAAGCCTTCCCAATCCAACATGAGTAAATTATTAACTTGTTTTCACCCAAGGTGGCCAAGGAAAGGTCATGAATCCTCACTAATATCAAAGTGGCAATTCCTGCCACTTATACTGGGTAACAAGTCAATGTCCACAATCTTTACAATTTCACGAGAGGCAAAACGCACTGATAGAATCAGTTCACGGGGGCTCTTCAATCCACCCAGGCATGTATTGTTACACTGGCTGGAGCTGGAGACTCACAGTGGAGACAAAGCGCACTAAAACTATGCAATCACATTGATGTAAGGAAGGTGAAGAGATAAGATAGAGAAACAGAGTTGGTCTGAATGAGCAAATGGGTGCACAGCGCAAGGGCCTTGTTTCCACTTGCTGTGACCTATGAATGGCACCAGGCAAGTATGTTGGCAATGTTTAACAAGCCATTCATCTCTTGCCTGTTCCCAATAAACACAAACCCTTGTTTGAACCACGGACCCATTAGGCTTATTTGCAGTATGTTATCAAGGAGATTAATCTCCTTATCGCCGCCATATTAAATTCATAATAAAGCCTATTTTATATTTACATTTAAAGCCAAAATATGAAGGTAGATGTAGCCGCTTTGCTTCAGGCCAATTATTTTCATTTTAAACAATTTAGCTTCATTTTTTTGGTGCATTTTATTTATTCACGGACCAGAGTTAATTCGATCGCTGATCCACGTGACCAGTGTACAGTTGAAACCATCTGTCCAGGCTTTTTTCAGGTTATACGACATGATGTAATTAAAATGCAATTATAACAACACATCCGTGCCACGTGACTGAATCACTTTATCCACTGACCTTTCAATGTACGCAACTATCTGCTTTTAAGTGGGTTTCATCAGAACATTTTCGACAGTGTCGGATGGGCAATTGCGAGGAGTAAATTTGCAGGGGCCATGGGGATAGAATGGGGGAATGGCACTGTCTGAATTGTTCCACAGGTATACATTCAATGGGCCAAATGGCCTCTGTCTGTGCCATAACCTCTCTAGAGCTCTCCAACACATGGACAAATCATGAATGCTGGATCAGGAAAAGGTTGTAGCGATGACTTGCATTTATCTTAAATTGTCTTTACAATAGCAATCATCTCAATGGAGGGATGATGGTTTAATGGTATTATCGCTAAACTATTAATTCCAGAAACTCAGCTAACATTCTGAGGACCTGGGTTCGAATCCCGCCACGGCAAATAGTGGCATTTAAATTCAATAAAAGATATCTGTAATTAGGAATTTACTGATAGCAAAGAACAACACACAACACAGCACGGGAAACAGGCCCTTTGGCCCAATGAGCCTGCACTGCCGTTTTAACATTGTGAGTGCCGTCCTCTACCTATGACTTTTGTCTACGCCTACTGGGGAAGATTGAGGGAAGATTAATTTAGGGACAATTTGTTACACCAATCAGCCTAAGAGCACATTTTTGGGGTGTGGGAGGAAACTGGGGCACCCGGAGAAAACCCACGCAATCACGGGGAGGATGTGCAAACTCCCGCAGACCTTAGGCCAAATTCATGTATCTGCACAGCAAACTGTCATGTTGCCTGTCAGATGGTCCAGTTTAAGCGTACACTAACGACGTGAAGCACTAGGCAACTCTCGAAACAACATCCAAGAACAGCCCTCACACGACCCACCGTGTGTGTGCCCCTTGTTGGACAACAAGGCGGACAAATGGATTGATGACCATGAAACCATTGTCGTAGAATAACCAAACTCCTACAGTGCAGAAGGAGGCCATTTAGCCCATCGAGTCTGCACCAACAACAATCCAACCCAGGCACTATCCATCCAAACCCACATATTTACCCCCGCTAATTCCTCTAAACTACGCATCCTGGGACACCAATGGGTAATCTGGCATGGACAGTCAACCTAATCTGCATATCATTGGAGTGTGGGAAGAAACCTGAAGGAAACCCACATAGATACAGAAGAACTCTACACAGTGACCCAAACTGAGAATTGAACGCAAGTCCCCAGAGCTGTGAGGCAGCAGTGCTAACCACTGTGCCACCACTGTCAGAAAAACCCATCTGGTTCACTGATGTCCTGTAGGGAAGGAAATCTGTTATCCTTACCTGGTCTAGACATCATGTAACTCCAGAGCCACAGCAAGGTGGTTGACTCTCAACTGCCCTCCAAGGGCAACCAGGGAGCAAGCCAGCTATTAATGCCTATGTCACACAAATGATTTCTAAAAAAAAAGTCAGAAATGAATTTGCTACAGAGCCACAGAAAAAGATATTAGGCCAGACCTAAACCTTGGTCAAAGATTTTCACTTGAGATTGTGAGATTTATGGACAAAGATAGATTTCCCCCACATCACGATCACAGAAGTATTATGACTAAATATCGTTTCCCTCCCGCTTTCTTTAGCAATGGAACTTGATAGTTGAGGTTAAAGAAACAGAAACCCAAGGTTAAATGGGAAAAGTAGATCAGAAAATTCTTTGTTTATGTCCTTGGGCAGCTTTTTATAAATTATTTCATAGAATGTGAGCACTCCTGGCCCTTCATACTGTGGTAGTGGGCCACTTCCTGAGTGGCTCACTCAGTCATTTCAGAGGACAGTTAAGAGTCTACGATGTTGCTATGGGTTTGGAGTCACATGTAGGCCAGGCCAGGTAAAGACAGCAGATTTCTTTAACCATATGAGTTTTTACAACAATTTAGTAATTTTGTTGCCGCCATTACTGATTCTATCTTTTGTTGCAGACTTCTTAATGAATTGAATTTAAATTGTACCATTTATTTACTCACAGTTACTGTGATGGATTTTAACGTAAATCTTCAGATCATTAATTCAGATCCCGAATTCAGCTGAGAAATATCCTGTTTATGAAGAACAAGTTAATGTAGTTCTGCGAGTGGATTGGAGGTAAAGAAAATAAGGACAATCCTGTGGTGATTCCCCTTTAAGGGCAACACAGCAGAGTAAGGGTCACATGGCCCGTCTGACCAATTGGGACTCAGAGGATGGGATTTCACAACCTCGCTGACCCCAAAACTGTAACCCCTCCTGCACTTCATTGTCCACGCTTCGCCCACTTTGATTCCCGTGGCAGGCAAAGTGGTAAAATTCCGGACAGAGGATGGAATCATCCCATGGTGGGAAGGACTCCAAGGCAAAGTGATGTTTTGGGAGCTAGCTATAGCCCCAATGCTGCTTGATAACTCTCACTTTTAGCGTTCCCTAATGAAGATTGTGAAAGTGTATTTCTACCAGTCCCAGGACTGTTGGCTATCAACCTCATATATTTAATGCCATACCAGCACTGCCTTACAGCTAAAGACCTCAGAGTGAGCCCCCTGAGCTCATTTGGGGTCCCGGAGTTGTGTATAATGAGGTCATCCCATAAATTAATTAATTGTAATGGAACAGAATAATTTAAATTTTTGAAGTTTATCTGTTAGTGTCATAAGTAAGCTTACATTAACACTGCAATGAAATTACTGTGAAAATCCCCTGGTCACCACACTCCAGAGCCTGTTTGGGTACACTGAGGGAGAATCTAGCATAGCTAATGCACGTAACTTTGGAGTGTGAGAGGAAACCAGAGCACCTGGAGGAAACCCACACAGACATGGGGAGAACATGCATACTCCATACAGAGTGTGCCAGGAATTGAACCTGGGTCCTTGGTGCTGTGGGGTAGCAGTGTTAATCATTGTGTCACCCTGCCTCTGAATTGTATTCATGTATCACAGAATTACAGAATTGTTAAAGCACAAAAGCAGGCCATTCAGCCCATCATGTAGGCTCTCTGAATGAGCTAGCACTATTCTTCCCACAACCCTGCACATTGTTCCATTTTGAATATCAGTCTAACTACCTTTTGAAACCTTCGATTGAAACTGCCTTCACCGTACTGTCAGGCAGAGCATTCTAGACCCTAACCACCCACTGTGTTAATATGTCAACCCTCACAACATCAGGTTAAAGTCCAAAAGCTAGAAAAAGCTACCAAATAAACCTGTTGGACTTTAAAAGCTGGTGTTGTGAGACTTTTTACTGTGTTTACCCCATCCAATGCCAGTATCTCCACAGCATTAATATGTCAATGCATTGTTCTTGGCCTCCTAGGTATATCGAGGGAAGGGAAGTAAAGGATGGGTGCCAATCTCTGTGCAAGTTCCTGTGCTAAGTTGTGCTAGGCTCCTTCAGGTAATTTGACATTGTATAGAAGATTGCTGTTCAGCTTCTCAGTGTATCAGTCAATTATTTATGTAAACCCATCAGTATTCCTCTGTAAGCTAGTTCATCAATCTCTTTCTCTGAGTCCTCTGCAGCAGAACATATCGAACCATGGATCCATTGGAAAATAACAGCATACAAGGGGGCCATTCAGCCATATCTTCTCAATGTCAGCCCGAAGACATCTAGGCACCCTTTCTAATCCCACCTCCCTGTATCCAGCCTATATCTTGCAGCTTATAGCACTTAAGGTGCAGATCATAGAATCATAGAACTCTTAGAGTGTAGAAGGAGACCATTTAGCCCATCAAATCTGCATCGACCCTCTGACACAGGATATTGTAAACCCACATAATTGCTCTGCAAATCCCCCTAATCTGTACATATTGGGGCACTAATGGGCAATTTAGCATAGCCAACCCACCTATCCTGCACATCTTGAGACACTTGGGAATAATTTAGCATGCCCAATCCACCTATCCTGCACATCTTGGGACTCTAAGGAACAAGTTAGCATGGCCAATCCACCCAACTGCACATTTTGGACTGTGGGAGGAAAATGGAGCACTCGGAGGAAACCCACACAGACACAGGGAGAACATACAAACTCACACAGATACTGACCTGCGACAGGAGTTAAACAGGGGTCCCTATAGTTGTGAGGCAGCAGTGCTAACCACTGCGCCATCATGCCATGGCCTCACCCAGTAGCCAGTTAGCATCGCTGTTATCCTTGCCACCTTCACTGGCAGCAGTCCACTTGTTGAAGATGGCCTGCGATCATTTTTACAATAATGGGGCGTCTTCTGGACAGTTGGGCATATTCACAGCTTATTGGCCATTAAATTCAGAAGTAGAAGAGTTATGCTCTACCATGGACCTTTCTGAGCACACATGCAAATCACATTCAGAAATCTCAGTACCATAAAGTATCTAATTCCTGACCTTTCCCTCTATGCTACTTAACCATGAAAGCCTTATCCTAAACCCTTCTCCAGGGAGGTTTGAGGAGTTACTTCCCCTCTCATGCCCAATCACATGAGTCAGTAGCCCTCACTTTTCCACTTCCTACCCATTTACCAACATAATATTCCTGTAAAGTTCCCCTGGAGAATTCCTCAGGGCCAGGAGATCACACCTTGACTTGCTGCAATCGATGAGTCCAGCAAAACTGATGTTCACCCACGCAGCACTCTTGGTATGTTTCCAATGGAGTTAAACATGTAGCAAATATTGGCACGTAGAGATATCATTGGCTTAGCTTTACTCCTCTCCCCCTCCCACACTCCCCCCCCCAAACAAGGTGGGTAGTGACATGTCAGTAAGACATGGAAAAAATTATAAACTAGGTAAGTTAAAATTTATTTTTTTTGCTTATTTAGATGAACTTTGCCGAACCAAATGATGGCTGCCACAAGTCACCTGATGCCTGGAATCGGAAGATGACCAGCAAGGCATTTTACGAATTGTACTAGAGATGTGTCCTGCCATGCTGCTCATGGAATCTCTTACCTGGGACTGTCAAGGTTTATTTCAAAAATAAATTGTTGACAGAAAATGGATGTCATTCACACCTTTCTGATCTTACCCATTTAATACCAAGCTAGTAGCTATTCAGAACAGGGTCATCAATATTGATAAGACTTCTTTCAGAGGCAAATGACTGAGGCATAATAAACCACAACACAAAGATTGACCCAGACACCAAATAAATGTCCCTTTATGAAATCATTGTGGAGAAAGTGGTTCACATGATTGGAGTGACCATTTTGAAATTTCTATATACAGCTGAGAACTCAGAGGCAGAGAGAATGTGTTGATTTAATTCCAACATACAAACAGCAGAAAGCAAAGTTCTTATCTATAAAAGCCCAATCTTTATCAAAGCCAGTTTCACGGAAGGCTTCTGGGAATTGGCTCCCTAGCTAAACACATCTCTGAATATTGATCTCTTCTCAGTGCACCACCAACAGCTTTCAAAGAATTTTGAACTTCTACCTTCAGCCGAAATTGGAACTTTTCTGTAAAGGAGGATTTTGTAGACTTTGCAGACTCTAGCAATCAACTGAATTGATATCATACCTGCCGCCTTTTTTGTACTGGTAAAATATTTATAGTTGTAAAACCTCTCTCTCCTATTCTTTATGATACACTTGTGTATGTGATCATGCCTCCTGGGTTTGAATGTGTGAATAAACTAAACATCGGGTTTAATCCTAAAAGAGTTTACTACAAGTCACGTTAAAAAGTGACAACACAAAGAATTTTTGGAATAAGCTCCACAATCGATTTTGAAACTAATAAATCCTACTTAGAAACAAGTCAAGGTGAGAGAAAAAAAGGAATTGACTTTTTTCCCCCTTCCCTATCTGTAAAAATAACAAGAACTGGTATGGGTTGGAAAGAAGAAAAACTGAAAATTTCATCCAAATTGGAATCTTGCTCAGCTAACACCCAGTTTATGTTATTTTGTTGTTTACCACAATCATTCTGCCACACTACCAAAAGGATGTGGAGGCTTTGGGGAGGGTACAGAAAAGATTTACCAGGGTGTTGCCTGGTATGGAGGGCATTAGCTATGAGGAGACGTTGGAGAAACTTAGCTTGACCCCACTGGATTGGCGGAAGTTGAGGGGAGACCTGATAAAAGTCTACAAGATTATAAGGGGCATGAACGAAATGGATAGTCAGGGTGCAAGAGTCAATTATTAGGGGGCACAGGTTTAATCTACCAAAGGCAAGGATGAAAGGAGATGTATGAGGCAAGTTTTTTACAGAGTGTGGTGGTTGTCTAGAACTTGCTGCCAAGGAGGTGGCGGAAGCATGTCTAATAGTGAGTTTTAATGGGAGTCTGGACAAATATATGAATATTGATGGGAATAGGGGAGTATGGAAAAGTAGGAGGTTTTAGTTCAGATGGACAGCATAGTCAGAGCAGGCTTGGAGGGCTGAAGGGCCTGTTCCTGTGCTGTAATTTTCTTTGTTTTTCTTTGTTCTTTCCTTCGCTACCAGCACAATGGCACAGTGGTTAGCACTGCTACCTCGCAGCACAGAGACCCGGGTTTGATTCCTGGCTTGGGTCACTGTCTGTGTGGAGTTTGCAAGTTCTTCCCACGTCCACATTGGTTTCCTCCGAGTGTTCCAGTTTCTTCCCACAGTCCGAAAGATGTGCTGGTTAGGTGCATTGGTGAAGGTAAATTCTCCTTCAGTGTGCCTGAACAGACGCCAGAGTGTGGCGGCTAGGAGATTTTCATAGTAATTTCATTGCAGTGTCACCGTAAGCCTTACTTGTGACTAATAACTAAACTTTTACCCTACTTACTGAATAATACAGCATTAGTGAAATTCTCCAGAGATTTTTTTTCCATTCCTTCACACTATGTTGCTTATTTGTCTACAATAAGGTGGTGACGAATTGGTCTCTTGAACCACTGCATCTATGTGTTGTAGGAACATCCAGAATGCCGGAGGGAATTCCAGGACTTGGACCCATCGACAGTGCAGTAATGGCAATTTTGGGGAGGCACAGTGGTGCACTGATTAGCAGTGCTGCCACAGAGCTTCAGCGACTCTGGTTCAATTCCAGCCTTGGGGTGACTGCCTGTGCGGAGTTTGCACATTCTCCCCATGTCTGCATGGGTTTCCTCCAATTCCTTCCCACACTCTAAAGATGTGAGGGTTAGATGGATCAGCCGTGCTAAAATTGTCCCTCAGCGTCCCAAGATGTGTACGTTTGGGGGATTTGCGATGTTAGTACACAGAATTATGTTGATAGGACCTGGTTGGGATGCTCTGTCGGGGAGCATGTGCAGACTTGATGGGCCGAATGGCCTCCTTCTCGAGATTCTATGATTGTTCCAAGACGGGATAGTGAGTGACTTGGAGGAGAAAATGCAGATGATGATGTTCCCTTGTCCTTCTGTGATGGTAGAGTCTGTGGGTTTGGAAAATGCTTCTGAAGGAGGCTTTGTGTGTTGCTGCAATGCATCCTATAGGTGGCACACATGGCTGCCACTGTGCACTGGCAATGGGGGCAATGAATGTCTATTGTAGATGGGAATGCCAATCAAGTGGGGCTGCTTTATACTGGATGGTGTTGAGCTTCTTGAGTGTTATTGGAGCTGTACCCATCCAGGCAAGTGGGGAGTATTCTATCACATTCCTGGCACGTGCCTTCTAGATGGTTGACAGGCTTCATGGAGTCAGGAAGAGGGTTACATATTGCAGGATTTCCACCCTCCGCTCTTGCAGCAATAGTATTTAAGTAAGAACACAAGAAATAGGAGCAGGAGTAGGCCATCTAGCCCTTCGAGCATGCCCCACCATTCAAGAAAATCATGGTTGATCTGAAGTGGATCAGTTCCATTTTCCCGCCTTCTCCCCATAATCCTTAATTCCCTTGTCTATTAGAAACCTATCCACATATATATATGTATTCTCCTATGTGTTCAGCAAGGTAGCCTCCACCACTTCAATGGGCAGAGAATTCCAGAGACTCACCACCCTTTGAGTGAAGAAGTTCCTCCTTAACTCTGATTTAAATTGTCCCCCCCATATTGTGAGGCTGTGCCCTCTAGTTCTGCTATCTTTTTTTTTTATTAAGCAACACAGCACGGGAAACAGGCCCTTCGGCCCAACGAGCCCGCACCGCCGTCATACCAAATACATTATCCTATTTTAATATTCCTATATAATAATATATATATTATTCCTAATATGGAAAATTTTCACCATAGGGACAATTTGTTACCCAATCAGCCTAAGAGCGAATTTTTGGGTTGTGGGAGGAAACCGGAGTGCCCGGAGAAAACCCACGCAACCACGTGGAGAACGCGCAAACTCCCGCAGACACCGGCCCAATTCCAAGTGTCTGCACAGCCACATCGATAGTCTCTGAGCTGTCATGGTGCCCTTCAGATGGTCCACATAAAGCACTCATATACGACATGAGGTACCAGGCAACCCATGAATCAACATCCAAGAGCTGTACCCGCACCACCTGCCGAATGCGTGCTCAATTTATGGACCGAATTACCTGTGGAAAAAAGCCGTAGTTAAACAGTCCTAATATATCCCTCTATCTGCATACCGCTCATGTGGCTGTCCAAGAGACCCTTAAACAGCCCCAGCGAGCCTGCTCCCACCACCTTACTCGGCAGTGCATTCCACACCCCCACTACCCTTTGTGTGAAAAACTGCCCTCTAATATTCGTCCTATACATAGCCCCCCTCACCCTATGGCCATGACCTCTCGTCCTATCCATTTCTAAAGGTGGAAAAAGTTTACCTCCATTTACTCTATCTATACCCCTTATAATCTTATACACCTCTATGAGATCCCCTCTAAGCCGACGTCTTTCAAGGGAAAACAACCCCAGTCTATCTACTCGTTCCTCATAGGACAGTCCTTCCATACCAGGCAGCATCCTGGTAAACCTCCTCTGCACTCTCTCCAAGGACTCCACATCCTTCCGATAGTACGGAGACCAGAACTGGGCGCAGTATTCCAAGTGAGGCCTAACCAAAGTTGTATACAACTGCAACATCAAACTCCTACTCTTATATTCTATACCCTTTTCTATGAAAGCTAACATACTATACGCCTTCCTTGTCACCTTCTCCACCTGTGAGGACACCTTCAGAGACTTGTGAACCTGCACCCCCAAGTCTCTCTGCGTCTCTATGCTCCTTATAGTTTTACCTTTTATCCTATAATTCTCTTCTACATTTTTCCGGCCAAAATGCATCACCTCGCATTTTTCCGGATTAAATTCCATTTGCCATCTATCTGCCGAATCTAACAACCTGTCTATGTCCTGTTGTATCGCCTGACACTGCTCTTCTGTACCCGCCAATCCAAGCATCTTGGTGTCATCAGCAAATTTGCTGATCTCACCACCTACCCCTACTTCCAAGTCGTTTATGTAGACCACAAATCCTTTCTATGTGGGAAGAATCTCTTCATTTCTACCCTACCTAGCCCTTTCATTATCTTATATATCTCTATAAGACCCCCCTCAGCCTTCTAAATTCTAATGAGTTCAGATCCAGTCTATTCAATCTCTCCTCATAGGCTAACCCCCTTACCTCCGGTATCAGCCTAGTGAACCTTCTCTGCACTCCCTCTAAGGCCTATACATCTTTTCGTAAATGCGGCGACCAAAATTACACACAGTTCTCCAGTTACGGCCTCACCAGTGCCCTGTACAGTTGCAGCAAGACCTCCTTGCTTTTACATTCTATCCCCCTCGCTATAAAGGTCAACATTCTATTCGCCTTCTTGATCACCTGCTGCACCTGCACACTGGGCTTTTGCAATTTGTGCACAAGGACCCCCACGTCCTTCTGCACTGTCGAATGCTGCAGCTTTTTGCCTTTTAAATAATAATCCTTCTACTATTATTTCTACCAAACATTTGCTAACATGCTAACATTTGATAACCTCACATTTGCTAACATGAGACTCCATCTGCCAGGTCCTCGCCCACTCACTCAGCCTATCCAGATCTCTCTGCAGACTTTCCACACCTTCCATGCAATTTGTTTTTCCACTCACCTTTGTGTCATCAGCAAATTTTGTCACCCTACACCTCGCCCCTTCCTCCAGATCATCTGTGTAAATGGTAAACAGTTGAGGCTCCAGCACTGATCCCTGTGACACTCCACTAGTCACCAACTGCCAACCAGAATAGCACCCACTGATTCCAACTCTCTGCTTCCTATTAAACAACCAATCCTTTATCCATGCTAACTCCTTATCCCCAACTCTGTGCACCTTAACCTTTTGCAGCAACCTGTTGTGAGGCACCTTATCAAACGCCTTCTGGAAATCTAAAAACACTACATCCACCAGTTCCCCTCTATCTATCACACTAGTCACATCCTCATAGAAATCCAATAAAACACGACTTCCTCTTCACGAATCCGTGCTACATCTGCTTGATCAAACCATTCTTTTCTAAGTGCCTCGCTATTTCTTCTTTGATGACGGATTCTAGCATTTTTTCAATGACGGATGTTAAGCTAACTGGCCTGTAATTCACTGCCTTTTGTCTGCTTTTTCAAACGGCAACGTTACATTAGCCATTTTCCAATCTTCTGGCACTACCCCGGAGTCCAGTGAATTTTGATAAATAATTACTAAGGCATCCGCTATCACCTCTGCCATTTCTTTTAAAACTCTGGGAAGTATTCCATGGTGGAATTCCTGGCACAGTGAAGTTTCTAGTCAATGGTAATCCCCAGGATGTTGCTAATCTCCAATTTGATTTAATTTATCATTGTCACAGGTATTAACATACAGTGAAAAGTATTGTTTCTTTGCACTATGCAGGTAAAACATACTGTTACAGAGAAGGAAAGTGCAGAATGTAGTGTTACAGTCATATCTAGAGTATAGAGGGAGATCAACTTAATGCAAGGTAAGTCCATTCAAAAGTCTAACAGCAGCAGGGAAGGAGTTGTTCTTGAGTCGGTTGGTATGTTAGCTCAGACTTTTGTATCCTTTTCCCCGACAGAAGCAGGTGGAAGAGAGAATTTCCAGGGTGCATGGGATTCTTAATTATGCTGGCTACTTTGCCAACGCAGTGGGACATATAGACACAGTCAATGGATGGGAGGCTGGTTTGTATGATGGATTGGGCTACATTCATGACCTTTTGTAGATCCTTGCGGTTTGGGGCAGAACAGGAGCCATATCAAGCAGTGATACAACCAGAGACAATGCTTTCTATGGTGCATCTGAAAAAGTTAGTGAGAGTCAGAACTCATATGCCAAATTCCTTTAGTCTTCTCAGAAGGTAGAGGCGTTGGTAGGGTTTCTTAACTATAGTGTTGGCAAAGGGGGACCAGGACAGGTTGTTGGTGACCTGAACACCTAAAAACTTGAAGTTCTTGATCCTTTCTACTTTGTCCCCGTTGATTAGACAGGGGTATGTTCTCTGCTACTTTTCCTGAAGCCAATGACAACCTCCTTCATTGGAATTCAGTGATGGTAATGCAACTTCATGTCAAATGGAGATGATTGGAATCTCTCTTGTTGGAGGTGATCATTGCCCGGGACTGATATGACATGAATGTTTCCTGCTATTTATCAGCCCGTGCCTGAATATTATCCAGTTGTTGCTGCAGGTGGATATGAACTGCTTCAGTAGTTGAGGACATTTGAGTTGTGCTGAATATTTCGCAATATCCACAAATATTCCCTTCTTCTGAGTTTATGATGGACGGAAGGTCATTGAAGATGGCTGGATCGAAGACGCTATCCTGAGTAAATCCTGCAGCGATGTCCCGTGATTGGGATGGCGCTGTGACACCGTGGTTCACACTGCTGCCTCATAGTGTCAGGGACCCGGGTTCAATTCCGGCCTCGGGTCACTGTCTGTGTGGAGTTTGCACATTCTCCCCATGTCAGCATGGGTTTCCTGTGGGTGCTATCGTTTCCTGCCACAGTCCAAAGATGTGTGGGTTAGGTTGATTAGCCGTGGTAAATTGCCCTTCAGTGTCCCAAGATATATAGGATAGGGGGAATAGTGGGTATCAGGTGAGGTTATGAGGTAAGCCTGTTGGCACGGATTCAATGGGCTGAATCCTTCAGCACTGTAGGGATTCAGCAACCACAGCCATCTTCCTCTGTACAAGATATGACTCCAATCCCAATGGAGAGAGTTTTTCCCTGGTTTCCATTGTAAAACTGAATGAATTGGATCAAAGTTGCTTTTCACTGTTTACTTGCTTTGAAAGTAAAGCAGGCTTAATGAGTCACATCATCTCCTTGTCAAACAAGCATTGGCTTCATCCGGCTTTGAGGCAAAATATATGAAGGAAACCCATGCAGGCATAAGGAGAACATGCGGACTCTGCACCGAGGTTGGAATTGAACCCAGATCCCTGGCGCTGTGAGGCAGCAGTGCTAACCACTATGGTACAGTAGCACAGTGGCTAGCACTGCTACCTCACAGCGCCAATGATCTAGGTTTGCTTCCTGGCTTAGGGCACTGCCTGTGTGGAATCTGCACATTCTCCCTGTGTCTGCGTGGGCTTCTTCCGGGTGCTCCGGTTTCCTCCCACAGCCCAAAAATGCATTGGCCATGCTAAATTCTCCCTCAGTGTACCCGAACAGGCACTGGAGTGTGGCGACTAGGGGATTTTCTCAGTAACTTCATTGTTAATGTAAGCCTGCTCGTGATACTAACAAAGTCTAAACACCTTGAATGGTGAGCTTTAAAGCACTAATGTATAAAGATGATAATTTTTTTGTTGAAGATGTGCCCACTTTGACAATAAATGAGTCACAGTCAGCCTACAAAGCAATACATCACCCATCGAGAACAGGACATGTCTCCGAGCAACACTTTCCAATACAATAAAAAAAACCTCACGTGGGAAGTTTACAGGGAGCCATCATGGCAACATGGGGAGTGGCACCGATCACTGTTCAGTTAATGTTAAGGCATCGTTTGACAGTATAGTTATAATGTTTGTAGGTAATCCAAAAATCAACAGAGTGTTTCAAAAGACTGTGGCATGGCATGACTGTTAAAATATAGCAACAGCCCAACCAGTATGTTGTAGCGTTTTTCGCCCAGGGAAGATAGCATTTTGTCAGATCATTTGCCAGATCACTTACAGTGCACACATTAAGCTATCAAGACACTGCTTACATGTTGTTGAATGATACGCATTCTTTTTGACAGTAATATTGAATAATTATTCATGGTAGTGTGGAGCAAGCCTAACCTGACAGTGAAACTAGCATTGCAATCAGCTCCACTTACATTCCATCAAACTCATTAATACATATCCAGATCTTGGATATTTAATTGTGTTTGAGCATTTTATTGCCCTGACATGGCACGCTTACTGTGCTGAAATTGGATATTAATGATATTTATAATTAGGACAAAGAGGTTTTTGATTTGATTTGATTTGGTTTATTTTTGTTGCTTGCACTGGGATACAGAAAGAAGTATTCTTTTCTGCACACTATATAGACAAGGCATACTGTACATAGAGTACGTAGGGAAGAAGGAAAGGGGACCATGTTGCCTCCACTTTTCAAGCTCTGAAATTCTTTTTTTATATCCCTCTGCCTCTCCCTTTTCCCCTTTAAAGCTTTCTGAAAATCCTACCTAATTGACCAATCTTTGATTTGATTTGATTTACTGTTTTCACATATATTGGGACACAGAGATAACTATTGTTTCTTGCACCTATACGGACAAGGCACACCGTACACAGAAGGGGCGAAGGAAAGAGGAGGCTGCAGAATGTGGTGTTACAGGCAAAGCTAGGGTGCAGAGAAAGATCAACTTAATGCAAGGTGGGTCCATTCAAAAGTCTAAAGGCAGTAGGGAAGAAGCTGTTCTTGAGTCGGTGGTGATATCAGGCCTTTCTGTCTTTTTCCTGGCAGAAGAAGATGGGAGAGAGGATGTCCAGGGTGCAAGAGGTCCTTGATTGTGCTGGCTGCTTTTCTGAGCCCTACCATGCTTTCTCTCCTTTTCTTATTTTCCATGCAAGTCCAATTAAAGTTCAAAGTGTCGGGGAGTGTGTCAAGAGCCACAGAGGATGCTTTTCATTGGTGAAATCCCCTGTCAGCTGACTGTGCGGCTTGTGTGATATGAAGGAGTCCAGGTCAAATAGATAGACTGTGTCACCACCCAGTCACAACCTCCTTGCCGATCCACATACTCATTCACACGAGAGTTGCAAGCACAAAAGGTGTGTTTTCAAATTTAAATTTCACTCATCGATATTTCACCATACATCAGGCGGAATTCTCCCATTCCGTCCTTGCGGGCTTGGTGGCGGGCTCATGCAAAGAATCTGACGTGAGCCAAAATGTCGGAAATCCACCAACAGCAGTTCTCCCAATGGCTAAAGTTTTAAAGTTTATTTATTAGTATCACAAGAAAGGCTTACATTACAACGAAGTTACTGTGAAAATCCCCTAGATGCCACACTCTGACGCCTGTTCGGGTACACAGAGAGAGAATTTAGCACCTAACCAGCACATCCTTCGAACTGTGGGAAGAAAACCGGAGCACCTAGAGGAAACCCATGTAGACATGGGGAGAATGTGCAAACTCTGCACAGACAGTGACCCAAACTGGGAATCAAACCTGGATCTCTGGCACTGTGAGGCAGCTGTGATAGTGACTGTGCTATCGTGCTACCCCTATTGTTGGCTTAATGGCAGGTCAGTTATCCCACTGACTGGTGGCACGAAGGTAATTTTCACTCATTTGCATCTCATAAATGTTCACTAAAACAGATGTCCATCCCGTGCCTCATCAAACTTGCAGTGGGAAATCCCATCAGTATCAATCCCATTGCTAGTGAGTGCTGTGCACAAGGGGGCCCTCGGTTTACCAGGGGCTTCGGGGTGAGAGCAATAACTTTCCGCCATAGTGCTGCATATTCTGACGCAGCGTACACCACTCTGAATGGGCAGGACTGCTTCCTGCCTCAATCTCCATGTCGAGCTGGACAGCACCATGCTGCTGTAACCCTCCTGTGCCACTGAGTCACTTCAGTGCTATGTCTGAAGTTGTGGAGCAGAAACAGTGCAAAACTCTTAACTGGCAAAGCCTCATGATGGCAGGCAGATGGACAGGGAACCATAGGATTCCTGCAGTGCATAAAGAGGCCATTTGGCCCATTGAGTCTTCACCAATCTCAATCACTCCCAGGCCCTGTCCTTATATTACCCTACCAGTCCCCCTTACAATAAGTAGCAATTTAGCATGGCCAATCAACTTGCACATCTTTGGAGTGTGGAAAGAACCAGAGCACTTGGAGGAAACCCATGCAGACACAGGGAGAATGTGCAAACTCCACACAGATAGTGACCCCACCACCCCAAAGCAGGGAATTGAACCCGGACTAACCACTGTGCCACCATGTGGAGGGAAATTGGGCCTGGATAAAGCTCTTGAATAACTCACAAACAAAGGGGTCAAAAGTATACCACACTGATTACTGGAAGGAGGTGGGTAAAGGTACTGGATGCAGTGGGTAGAAGTCCAAGTGGGGCACAGATGCTTTGCTGGTGATGGGCTGGGGTGAGGGACAGGTATTTGAACTAATCTCCCTCTTGAGTGAAGCTCAACTTTTTTCTTCTGCACTGCCTGCTGAAGATAAGTGGGTTGGGGAGAGTGATGTGAGTATGCTGGACTGGGATTTAAACCTTTGAACCTGTCAGCTGGGGGTGAGTATACGAGTTAGCTGCCAGCTTGCCAGGAGAGTCAGAGGGACCCTGCTGGTGCATGATTAACAAGGTACCACGTACAGAATCTGGTGCAGAATCTTGCTATTCTAGTCGGTGGGGCAGATGCTGATAGACAAGTGAATTTTCTGATAGACAAGGGAATTAAGGGTTATGGGGAAAAAGCCAGAAAGTGGAACTGATCCACTTCAGATCAGCCATGATCTTATTGAATGGTGGGGCAGACTTGAGGTCCTAGATAGCCTAATCCTGCTCCTATTTCTTATGTTCTTATGTTCTTAGATGCTGAAACAATATGCCATCTCACTCAGTCTTAAAATGGGAAAATTCTGCTCCCCTGATTCATATGAGCCTTATCATTATTTGTTGAGGCTAGCTTGGTCTGAGAGATTAATGTGCTGATATTCCTCATTGCTGCCACACATTGATGTTTATTGGAGAGTTCAGGACATTCTCAGGAAGCAAAGGAAATTTGACATGTCTGTTACGATTCTCACCACCTTCTACAAATGCAACATAGGAAACAATCTTTTTGGTTGTACCGCAGCTTGGTGTGGCTCCGGCTCTGTCCAAGACCTCAAGAAACTACAAAGGGTTGTGAATGAAGCCCAGTCCATCAGTCAAACCAACCTCCCATCCATTGACTCTATCTACTCTTCCCACTACCTCAAAAAAGCAGTCAGCATAATCAAGGACCCCATGCACCTCGGGCATTCTCTCTTCCATCTTCTTCCACTGGGAAAAAGGTGCAAAAGTCTGCTTGCACCAACTGACTCAAAAACTGCTTCTTCCCTGCTGCTGTCAGACTTTTGAATGGACCTATCTCGCATTAAGTTGATCTTTCTCTGCACCCTGGCTATGACTGCAACACTACATTCTGCACCCTCTCCTTTCCTTCTCTGTATATGATTATATGTGACGATAATCAAATCAAATTATTGTAGAAAAAGCAATGTTATGTTTTTTTCTGTTCACTCTTTATTGAATGTCCGTTTTAGTGTCCAGTATCAATACTCCCCTCTTTATGGGACATGGCTGAACTTGTAGGGTTCATGTCACACCATCTGTAACCCCCACGACTTGTCTGAGCTTGCAAAATCTCATTTGACATTCCTGTCTGGAGACAATACACATCTCTTTAACCTGTGCTTAATGCTCTGTCCACTCACATTGTCTGTACCTTTAAGACTTGATTACCTGTAAAGACTCGCATTCCAACTATTGTTTTGTAAATTGAGTTTGTGGTCTTTATATGCCCCATTTGTGAACAGAACTCCCACTCACCTAACAAAAGAGTAGCGCTCCAAAAGCTGGTAGCTTGTGCTACCAAATAAACCTCTTAGACTTTAACCTGGTGTTGTGAGACTTCTTACTGTGTTTACCCCAGCCCAACTCTGGCAGCTCCACATTATGAGCTTGTAGGCACGGCTAGCCCTCCCATCAATGCACTCTGTAACACTCTGAGATCAGTCCAAGCAGGGGAAATGCTGTAGGTGAACTCGAATTCTTGTAAAGACTCTGCCAACGAACAATCTGAGATGGATCCACAGGCGTAGAATACTACACTGTCCTCTCTTTATTTTTAACTATGCACGATTGCCCACAACACCAAACCCTACCACAGCCAGGAAGCCAGTCCTTTCTCATTTCATAGTCCCCGACCCCACTCCACAATGCCCCTCACCACTAACTAACCCTTCTCAGCCCTGGACCTCTGTGTAAGAGTCCACTCTCCTGGCGCTCTGCCTACTGTTTGGTACTTTACAGTACTTTGATTCAAATCAAAAAACCCAATTCAAGTCCAATCACGGTCCCTATACAAGTGACAAACAAGATCCAAGCTAACCAGATAAGAAGTTACATCCCATCTTGGGCTCGATCAAACAAGATCCAAGCTGACAAGAAAAGACATAGTTTTGGTCGTCTTATTTGAGGAAAGATGTGCCATTGGAGATAGTCCAGAGGAGGTTCACTAGATTAATTCGAGAGACGAGAGGGTTTGTCGTATGAAGAGAGATTGAACAGTTTAGGGCTGTACTCTCTGGAAGAATGAAGGGAGATCAAATTGAGATATTAAAGGTGATAAAAGGCCTGGATAAAGTAGATGTGGATTGGATGCTTCCTCTTGAGTGGCATTCCAGGTCAAGAGGTCATAGTCTTAGGATAAAGGGGCAGCAAATTTAAAATAGAGTTGAGGAAAAACTACTTCTCCAAAAGGTTTGTGAATCTGTGGAATTCGCTGCCCCAAAGTGCAATGAATGCTGGGGCAGTGAGTAAATTTAAGGAGGAGGTGGACAGATTTTTAATTAGTAATGGGTTGAAGGGAGAAGGAGGAAAATGGGAATGAGGAGCATATTAGCCTGATCGAATAGCGGAGCAGACTCAATGGGCTGAATGGCCTAATTCTGCTCCTATATCTGATGAACTTATGAACTTATAAGACCTTATATTCCATCTTGGGCTCAATCAAACAAGATTCAAGCTGACAGCGTGAGGCATTAGACCCCCTCCAGGATGATGTTTCACTTTAGCCAAAAGGCTGGACTGGCTTTGGAAAATTGCATCAGGTAAAATCCTGGTTTAAACTCATTGGCTACCCTGATCCTTTACTCTATCCTAGTCTGGGCAAACCACCATCACAGGTGTCAGGCATGTCCAGTGCAACGGGTTCACCTCGTTCCCTGTTTGGGTCATGGATGGGTCACAATCATGGCACCATGGAGTCAGACAAGGAAATATCTAACACACAGTTGCCCAAAATAAAATGCGCATCTCCTTTAAGCAACCGTAAACCAGAGGCCACAATGTTCTCATGCATCACTGACTTTATCCTGAGGATAAGAATCATGGAATTTCGATAGTGGAAAAGGTAGACATTCGGCTTATTGAGTCTGCATCAACCACAATCCCACCCAGCCCCTAATCTCATACCTCCATGTATTCACCCTGATAATTCCCCTGACACTAAGGGGCAATTCAGCACAGCCAATCCGCCTAGCCCACACTTCTTTGGAGTGTGAGAGGAAACAGGAGGAACCCCATGCAGACATGGGAAGAACCTACAAACTCCACACAGACAGTGACCCAAGCCCACTATCTACCTGCTCCTCTCTCTATTTTTAGAGTACTTTAATTCTCATCAAATTATTCAGCCCATCCAGTCTGCACATTTTTCCCATGTCTCTGTGATCGCTTGGTGGCACGGTGGCACCGTTGTTAGCACTGCTGCCTCACAGCCACTGAGACCCAGGTTCGATTCTCCCTTGGGTCACTGTCTGCGTGGAGTCTGCACGTTCTCCCCATCTCTGCATGGGTTTAAACCCCATAGGCTTTAGTTAAAGGCCATTTCCACTCCCAAGATGGCATGGTGGCACAATGATTAGCATTGCTGCCTCACAACGCCAGGGATCCAGGTTCAATTCCCGGCTCGGGTCACTGTCTGTGCGGAGTCTGCAAACTTTCCCCCTGTCTGCACTGGTTTCCTCCAAAAGACATGCTGGTGAGGTGTGTTAGCTGTGCTAAATTTTCCCTCAGTGTACCCAAACAGACACCAGAGTGTAGCGACTAGAGGATTTTCGCAGTAACTTCATTGCAGCCTTAATTTGTGACACTAATAAATGAACTCAACTAAATGCAACATTGTGATTGTAGAACCAAAGCTATTATGTTGACAGCTGTAATAGGCATTAAATACATGACAATGGGATAAAAGCCTGGGATTATATGAGATAGCTTTTCCTAGGCTGCTGAGGACACAATAACCTGAATGGTTTTCTTTAATGTTCAATCTTTCCATGTTAATGGTGACGCAGACTTTTGTGTGGCATTATTGTAACCACACTGATATTCCTGTGAAACCATGTTTAATGAGGAAAAAATGACTTTATGAATTTATTGGCTGGAAACAGCAAATCAAATTTTGAGGAAAAGCTAAAGTCACATTCCAGTGACTTTTTTTTTAAAGTTTATTTATTAGTCACAAGTAAAGCTGACATTAACACTGCAATGAAGTTACTGTGAAATTCCCCTAGTCGCGGCACTCTGGCGCCCGTTCAGGTCAACGCACCTAACCAGCAGTTCTTTCAGACTGTGGGAAGGAACCGGAGCACCTGGAGGGAACCCATGCAGACACGAGGAGAACATGCAAATGCTACAGACAGTAACTCAACCTGGGAATCGAACCCAGGTCCCTGGTGCTGTGAGGCTACAGTGTTTACCAGTGTGCTACCATGCCAACCACTTGGAATCACTGTCAAAGATGGCTGCACATTTGCATCACTGCACTTCCTGCATTATGTGTGTGTGCATGATCTTTGAGTCTGTGTGTAATAGTCAGAGGGTGGAATTTTACATTCCCGCCACCAGCTGGATTCTCTAGTCCTGCCGAGGCCAATGGACGTAGTGACGACTTGCCACATTTTCCAGCCCCGCCACGCTGGGACAGTGTCATGCCATCCAGCAGGTTTTCATTTCTTTTCAGCAGCAGGTTAAGTACAACAAATACTCTTCTCTTTCATTTTACAAAACTCAAGGAAACGCATACATTTGTGACTTTCCCTGTTACAGCATATAAACAGTTAAATATTCATCAAATTGGCAAACATGGATTCAACATGGAGTGGGAGCCTTTCAACACCTCACCTAATGAGAACAATATTCAGTCTGTTTTAGAGGCATATAATTTTACTGATGTACGTGTGTGTGCATGTCTATCTATCTATCAATCTACCCATCTTACGACTATCAATCTACACATCTTTTGACCTATCTATCTATTCATCCATCCATCCGTCCATCCATCTGTCTATCTATCTATCTATCTGTCAATCTATCTATCTTTGTGTCTATCTATCGGTCTATCTGTCTATCTACCTATCTGTCTCTCTATCCACCTCTCCATCTGCCTGCCTGTCTGTCTATCTCTGCCTGTCTGTCTGTCTATCTCTGCCTGTCTGTCTGTCTGCCTGTCTATCTGCCCGTCTGTTTGTCTGTATATAGAGGATAGGCCAAGGTGTGGATAAAAATGGCAGCATTGGAAAGGCAGGATGTGGTAATGTGAGAAAGAGCACGTGAGTTTTGGAGCTTAGCTGTGAGGTGAACAAGATGTGAAGCTGCCCCACAGTTTGGTTCAACCTGACTGACTGGATGAGGATGAGGCTGAAGGATGTCACAACAGAAGGAAGGTTAAGTGACAAAATGAAATATCTGCTCCACAAATCATAATCAGCTCTCATGGGCACCTATAGACAGAAGGCAATGGAACTCAAGTATTTTTTGACTGTTTTTTTTAATGTTTATTTCTTTGTTGGACGTAGGTGTCTGACAAAGCCAAGATCTGAATAACAGAATGAAATGAGTGTGTACCCTATATTTATTTATTAGTGTTATAACTATGCTTACATTAGCACTGCAATGAAATTACTGTGAAAATCCCCTCGTCACCACGCTCTGGCGCCTGTTCGGGTACGTTGAGGGAGAAATTAGCATGGCCAATGCACCTAACCAACATGACTTTTGCACCCAGAGGAAACCCACACAGGCACAGGGAGAATGTGCAGGCTCCACACTGACAAGCCGGGAATTGGACCCAGGTCTCTGGTGCTGTAAGGCAGCAGTGTTAATCACTGTGCCATGGTGCCATGCAGGGATGCAGTGGCACCATTTGGTAATCTTGATGATTTATTCCCCTTTGTTGAATGCTGCAATGTGTAAAAATCAACTACACAAACTATATTAGTGGGTTGCTCAGAAAATATCAGACTGATTTTCCCATACAATTTCCGCCAAGGACTGCTGAATCCCCAAATGATAAAACTGTGTACACATTGACCTGGGCTCTTCAGAAAATGAGGTAACGGAACAAGTCTGTATGCTGATGGCATCGTGGCACAGTGGTTAGCGCTGCTGCCCCACAACGCTGGGGACCTGGGTTCAATTGCAGCCTTATGCGCCGGTGTGAGTGGAGTTTGCACATTCTCCCCGTGTCTCCATGGGTTTCCTACGGGTGCTCCGGTTTCCTCCCACAGTCCAAAGATGTGAGAGTTAGGTGGATTGGCCATGCTAAATTGCCTGCTAGTATCCAAAAATGTGTAACCTAGATGGATTGACCAAGGGAAATGTGTGGGGTTACAGGAATAGGGTTAGGGCCTGGGGAAGATGCCCTGTTATAGAGTTGGTGTAGACTCAATGGGCCAGATGGCCTCTTGTGCACTGTAGGGATTCTATGACTGGGATGAAATGCCAGTCACAATATGATATTCCTGGTTTCCTGGCTTTTCTTCCCGTGTTGACATTTCTAGGACAGCCAGACTTTGATTTGATTTATTTATTATTGTTACATGTATTAGTATATAGTGTATTGTTTCTTGCGTGCTATACAGCCAAATCATACCCTTCATAGAGAAGGAAAAGAGAATGTAGTGTTACACTCATGGCTAGGGTGTAGAGAAGATCAACTTAATGCAAGGTAGGTCCATTCAAAAGTCTGACAGCAGCAGGGAAGAAGTTGTTCTTGAGTCAATTGATTCGTGCTTTTACATCTTTTTCCCGATGAAAGAAGCTGGAAGAGAGAATGTCCGGGGTGCGTGGGGTCCTTGATTTTGCTGGCTGCTTTTCCTGAGGCCGCGAAATGGATGGGAGGCTGGTTGGCTCAGGGGCACTCAAAGAGATTGACAGGTGACTTGCATCAGGGCTCCTTTCAGATCAGAGGGATCAAGCGGGTCTGGCAGAGACCAGAAGGCAGCTCAAGCAAACCATCAGCTTCATCAATCCTTATGAAGCTTTGAGACTTCGAGGTCAGTGGCCACAAGCGCTCAGTTTGCCAGTGGCATTGAACTTTATTGCCCTATGTTGGGTGCAAGGCCTCAGTGAAGGTGTGGGGTTGGTGACAGCAGAGTGGGTGTGATGGAGATGTATGCTCTGTGATGTGCCCCCTAACCTGGCACAAGAGATTACAAAGACACCAAGGTGTGGACTAGTACACTTTCAGCCCTAACTCCAGAACATTAATGCGAGCACAATATTCTCCAGCCTCACCCGCAGCTGGGATTCTCCAGTCTCACTGCAATAAATGGAGTTTTAACAGTGCCGAATTCTCTGTGCTCACTGGCTGCGGTGGGTGGGTTGTATGAGATGGGAGAATTCCAACCACTATATATATATATTCCAACCAATAATAAGTCTCACAACACCAGGTTGAATTCCAAAAGGTTTATTTGGAATCATGAGCCTTCAGAGCACTGCCCCTTCATCAGGTGATTGGGATCGTCACTTGATGAAGGGGCAGCACTCCAAAAGCTCGTGATCACAAATAAACCTGTTGGATTTAACCTGGTGTTGTGAGAACTCTTACTGTGCCCACCCCAGTCCAACACCGGCATCTCCACACTATAGGATTCAAGAGTAACATGACTGACCATTTAACAGGCATCAGGCATGTTAAAGTTTATTTATTGTCAGAAGTCAGCTTACATTGACACTGCCATGAAGTTACTGTGGAATTCTCCTATTATTCCAGCTATTTCCAACAATGCACAGGCTACGTGGATTGGCCATGTTAAATTGCCCCTTTGTCCAAAGATGAGTGGGTTAGGCTGATTGGCCATGCTAAATTGCCCCTTAGTGTCCAAAGATGTGCAAATTAGGCTGATTGGCCACACTAAATTGCCACTTAGTGTCAGAGGGATTAGCAGGGCAAATACATGGAAGTATGGAAATAGGGCCTGGGTAGCATTATTGTCAATGTAAGCTTGGTGGGCCAAATGGCAGGGATTTTATGAGATTTATAAGCTCACAAAACAAATCTAAATTCAGTTGACGAAAGTGTGAAAAAAGACAACAGAGGCAGCAATGGTAAAAGATTTTCTTTACTTGGAAAAAAAAGAATGATGCAGAGCAAAATACAGTCTGCCTGCACTTTCGACTCAATGGCCTTGACGAGATTTTTAGGTTAGTTGTTTAATAAAATGGAGAAAATATATGTTTCCATGTGCCAAAGTGTTTCCATGAAGGAGTTGACAAGAGGTGATGATATCCGCTTCTGTCTCCCTGTTTCGGTGATCAATGCTAATGTTCTCACAACTGTGGAGTGATTCTCCCTCCCCAATACACCTTGACAGAATTCAGCATGGAGCAGTGTTAACTTGTACTGCATACCAATACTCTTTGTTCGGAAGTATTCTTAAGTCAAATGAATCAGTGAACTGAAAACCATATCAATTGCAAATATTGAACAGAATTGCTTTATTAAAAGTGATCGAAAATCAAGAGTACTATTTCTTTTGTACAATAAACTATCTTCATAGGAACAAAGAAACAGGAGTATCATGGAATCATAGAATCCCTACAAGTGCAGAAGGAGGCCATTTGACCCATCGAGTCCTTACCAACCACAATCCCACTCAGGTTCTATCCCATAATATTACTTAATTACCCTTCTAACCCCCCAACATTAAGAGGCAATCTAGCATGGCCAGTCAACCTAACCTTCGCATCTCTGGGGCGTGGGAGGAAACCAGAGCATCCAGAGGAAACCCACGCAGACACTGTGTAAACTCTACACAGACACTGACCAAGGCTGGAATTGAACACGGGCCCCTGGTGCAGTGAGGCCATTCAGCCCTTCGAGCCTGCTCCAATCATCATTTCAATCATGGTTGATCATGGAATTCAATATCCTGATCCCCTCTTCCCCCTCCATGTCCTTTGATCTCTTTGCCCCAAAAGCTATCTCTAAATTCTTCTCAAAATCACACAATGTTTTGGCCTCAACTGAATTCCCACATTCTCCACCCTCTGGATAAAGAAATCTCTCCTCACTTCAGTTCCAAAAGATTTGCCACAGATCCTCACTATATGACTTCTAGCTCTGGGCTCCCTCACCATTGGGAACATTCTTTCTGATCCTACCCTGTCTAACCCCGCTAGAATTTTATAAGTTTCTATGAGATGCCCAAATTCAGAAATGGCTAGCTGCTATGAATCCTGATTTGATAGTTCTTTGTATGTCTCCTGATCTGATCTTTTGATTTGATTTGATCTGTTGTCCTTCTTGCTGACGTTTTGCACCTCTGATGTGTTTTGATGAAGGAGTTGACAAGGGGTGATGGTGTCTGCTGCCATCTCCCCATTTTGGTGATTGATATTTATATTCCCTCAATTGTGGAGCCAATGATGTCTGGAGACCTTCCTTTGTAGTTCAGGCAGTCCTGTATACCAGCTATAGATATATATCCTGTGTACATTATTGGCATAATTTTATGGCCCCATTGCTGCAGGCGTGGGACTGGAAAATCCATGCAAAAGTCCATTGACTTTGGCGGAGCAGAAAATCCTGCTGGCAAGATAAACCAGAAGAATCCACCCCGTGAGTTGTATACCAGAGCTATAGTGACAAAGAAGAAACCAAAGTGCACAGGGGAGACATTGGCAAAGTGGTATTGACTAGTGACACAGAGATCCCAGGATCGAATCCCACCATGGCTGATGGTGAAATTTGAACTCAATAAAAATTTGTAATCCAATGATGGCCGTGAAACCATTATTGATTGTTATAAAAACCCATCTGGTTTGCTCATTGTCCTTTAGGAAAGGAAATCTGCCATCTTTACCCAGTCTGGCCTACATGTGACTCCAGACTCACAGTCATATGTTGACTTGTAAATGCCCTCAGGGCTGGATGATTAATGCTGGCTCAGCCAGCTACACACATATCCTATGAATGAATTTGTTAAAAACTGGCCTTTGCCACTCTCTGATTATAGGTGGGATGGATAGCAGGAAATATGATCATCCCAAGGTTGCCCTGATCAGAAGGAAGGGAAAAATCTGCCAGATTCCCGGCCCCATGTTATTTATCCAGCAATTATTGTTGAAGTGTGAATGTTTGTGGTGGAGGACAGAATCGGATACAAAGACACCAACCCTTTTATAATGCTCCACTAGTCTGTTGGTCATCAGGGTTAGGGAATTACGAAAGCATTAATAAAATGGTGGCTCAGTGGAGGACAATGCTATACAGAAAAGAAGAGGGAAATGTTCACTCTAATTATTCTAATACTTCAATTGTAGCTGTGAGTCTTCCAGACCTGTAAAACAAAAATGAAAGAACTTACATTTACATAGTGCCTTTCACAACCTCAGGACATCCCACCATCTCTGATAACACATTCCCAATGCTGCCTTGTACACACTTGACAAACAGAAATGAAAAAAGCATAACTTTGAGAATACTTTTCATTTGTATCATTATGAGGAAGAATAAGGGCAGCAGGATGATTAGCACCACTGCCTCACAGTACCAGGCACCCAGGTTCAATTCCCAGCTTGAGTCACGGAATGCATGAAGTCTGCACATTCTCCCTGTGTCTGCTTGGGTTTCCTCCAAGTGCTCCGGTTTCTCCCCATATTTCAAAGACGTGCCTGTTAGGTGGGGGACTGGCAATACTAAATTGTTCCTTAATGTGAGGGGAAGTCTCTAGGGTGAGTGCATGGGGTTATGGGGATGCGGCCTGGATGGGATTGTGGGTAGTGCAGACTCACTGGGCCAAATGGCCTCTTTTTCCACTGTAAGGATTCTATGAAGTGTTATTTTTGACATGTATTACCGTCATGAAAACACTTAGCTACAAAGAACAAAGCCACTGTTAGCTGCATGCAATGTTTAGGTCAGTTTATTTATTAGTGTCACAAGTGGGCTTAAACTGCAATGAAGTTACTGTGAAAATCCCCTAGTTACGACATTCTGGAGCCTGTTTGGGTACACTGAGGGAGAATTTAGCATAGCCAATGCACTTAACCTGCACGTCCTTCAGAGGACAATAATCAAAGAATCAAAGAATCATGCAATCAAAGAATCCCTATGGTGCAGAAGCAGCCCATTCAGCCCACCAAGTCTGCACTGACCCATATCTAGGCTGACCCCATAACCTGACGTAATTATTCCATCAATCCCCCTATGCTTGGGACACTAAGAGGTAACTGAATATAGCCAATCCAGCACATCTTTAGACTGTGGGAGAAAACCGGACCACCAGAAGGAAGCCCACGCAGACATGTGGAGAACATGCAGACTTGCACAGACAGTGACCTGAGCCAGGAATCGAATTTTGGTCCCTAGCACTGTGAGGCAGCAGTGCTAACCACTGTACCATTGCATTGCACAAACAGGTTTGAGAAGCAGACATGACAAAGGCATAAATTTGAGCATACCTTCTGTTTGCACCATCAGAGCGAAGAATAAGAGTCATTTCTGACATTATCAATGAAAGCACCTCGCTCCAAAGCTACCGGCAGCCTGACGCAATTTAGCAGATAAACAAGTAGCATTTCTCCAGCACATCTTGAGGCCGGACAATAATGTATCACATTATTATCTCACTGTATACTTTGTCATTCAGTCTAGCAGCAGTCCTGTTGTTACCGAGAGGAACTCCCGGCAGCAAGGTTTACTTTGACTGTTGAATATGTTTGATTATCGGAGGCTCTATAGAGAAGTTTTTTTTCTCTCTGTTGTTGTTGTTGCTGTTTTTTTGTTCGGGGGACACTGTGTGTATGTATATGTGTGTGTGTGTGTTTCTTTGTGTGCGCGCTAACTGTGGGTCGGCATCGAGCAAGGATGAGCAAGCGGATCAGCGCGGACAAACAGACAGGTGCTTGTCTTCTCCAGAGACACGCGAGGTCACTTCTTAAGGCTACACTGTAGACAATGTGAATCCTTTGGCTTTTCATGCTCTGCTTTTGACCACCCAGCAGGAAAGAGATACTGAAGGTTTTTTTCCCCTTGCTTCCCCTCCCTAAAAGCCCCGACAGCTGACGAGAATTGGCCTCATCTTCCTGTCTGCTTTCAGGTGTATTTTTTTCCCTATTATTTTATCCCCAACACTGCATTATGGCCAGTCTTAACTAACTACGTACTTCCTATTTGTAAGCATGCCAGCGGTCGGAGGAAAAGACTCTCTGGATTCCTTTGTTAAGGCTGTTTTAAAAGCAAGGGGAGAAGAGTTGAAGAATTTCATGGGTTTCCTTCAGATCTGTTTTTAATATTGACTTGAACACACAAGCTGTCTTTCCAATCAATTGCACGCCTAGCCCACAGCTTTTCCTACTGCTTCTATTAGCCGCTGTTTATTTTTCACCCTTGGGAGGGCGTACGAGCATCCCCCCCCCCCCCCCTCACCTACCCTACATTTTTCCCTCCACACCCACACACTCCTCATCCTCCTACACACACACACACACACACTCCCCACTCCCACCCCTGTAAGAAAACGTCTCCGCCATGTGGATGTATCTCTTAAGCAGGGAATGAAAAATATCAGTGCAAGTCATGGCAGGAGCGAAAGGTGGCAAATGATTAAACAGGGGGAGGAGGGCAGTACCTGCAGATATGGAATAAAAAGTGAGCAGTCTTAAACCACAAGATCAGGGAAAGATAAATCTAGCCTGTCCCAACAAAATAAAGACAATGCACCCTGTCCCAACACCCACCTCACACCCACCCCTTTTCCAAGGGACTGACATGAGTTGTTTGCATGTTATTAAAGTTTAGAATGGAATTTTACCAGCATGTCTGCCCAAGTTTCACACGATCCCGCCTAAGGCCAATAGAGAATGCCATTCTCCGAGCCTGCCCTCGGAATCAGGGCTGGCATGCTGGTAAAATTCCGGCCTTAGTGTCGCCAATACGTCAACACTGCAATGAAGTCATTGTGAAAATCCTCGAGTTGCTACACTCTGGTGCCTGTTCAGGTACAATAAGGGAGAATTTAACACAGCCAATGCATGTAACCAGCACATCTTTCAGACTGTGGGAGGAAACTGCAGCACCAGGAGGAAACACATGCAGACACAGGGAGAATGTGCAAACTTTGCACAGACAGTCACCTGAGGCCAGAATTGAACTGGGTTCCTGGCACTGTGAAGTAACAATGCGAACCACTCTTCCACTCTGCTACCTAAACAGGGATTTGAACTTTGGACTCTCAGATTAAAAGTGTGATGTTCTACCGACTAATTGTCATTAGGTATTGTAACACTGGGTCGTACCTGCATTGTTTTTTTAAAAAAATGATTTATTAGTGTCTCAAATGGGCTTACATTTACACTGCAATGAAGTTACCGTGAAAATCCCTGAGTTGCCACACTCTTGTTTGGATACACTGAGGTACAGCCAATGTGCCAAACTAGCACATCTTTTGGACTATGGGAGGGAGTTGGAGCACCCAGATGAAACCCAGATAGACATGGGGAGAACGTGCAGACTTCGCACAGGCAGTGACCAAAGCCGGGAATCAAACCCAGGTCCCTGGCTCTGTGAAACACCAGTGCTAACTACTGTCTCATTATCTGCATTTCCAGTGATCAGTTCAGTCATAGTGACAGCAATAGTAAAGAGGAACTAATACATTGTTTTTGACACTCCTGTTAAATCTCAAAAGTTAAGCAGTTTTCTTTCCTCTTTGATTTCTGCTATGTTTTCTCATGTTGTAAGAGTAAACTACATAAGAGCCAGTGTGAATAACGGAGACACTTTTGTTCTCATCTTTACTTGGAGGCGAGACATCCACCTCTGTTTCACATTTGGCTAGTGCAAGACTTCTGATGCAGATACTCAAAAAAAGGAATCCACATTATAAAGGATAGGGGCAGTAACTTGTTCTAGACATCTGGATGTCCATTTTCAATCTGCTTTACAGGGCGTTTTCTGCAAACTCCCCATTACAAACATCCAGAAGTAAAATTAAAGCAAGCTGCCATGCTAATTGACAGATCCTCATTTAGAATATTCTTCCAATCAGCTTTATTTTGTCATTAAGTTTATTTATTAGTGTCACGAGTAGGCTTACATTAATGTATTTAAGTCACTTTGAAAAATCTCCTACTCGCCATGCTCTGCACCTGTTTGGGTACACTGAGAGAGAATTTAGCACAGCCAATCCATCTAACCAGCACATCTTTCGGACTGGGGGAGGAAACCGGAGCACCCAGAGGAGACCCACGCAGGCATGGAGAGAACATGCAAATTCCACACAGATGGTGACCCAATCCGGGAATTGGAACAGGGGTCCTTGGTGCTGTGAGGTAGCAGTGCCAACCACTGTGCCACCGTGCCACCCCACCGTGACATCTAAATGGGAGGGTAAAAGATACTTGGGAAGAAATCAGAAATAGTTTTATGTTGGTTTAGTCTGAATGACACAGAGACAAATTTTCTAGTTCCACCTGCATGGGATTTGGAGCAGGCGAGGGGCAGGCCATGAGAAAAATTTGTTGATCCTTTAGATTGTAGCTGGGATTTTCTGGTTTCAGGATATGTGCAACTGGAGAATCCCACACACAATCTAAAAGTGCCATAATTGGTGGAATCTTCCGCCAGAAATTCCAAGTGTGATAAAAGTCTGAATATGTTTTGACATGCTATACAGCGTTCTGCTTTCAAGCAATGTGGAAAAAAGGCTGGTTGCGTATGTTTTATGAGACAGCGGACACCATCAATTTAACTGGCAATCTTACAGTGGCTCTGCTTGTAGAGTGTTTTTTTTTCCAAACCTTAAAGAGTTAATGCCTCCAAGTCTCTGAGCTAAAACCAGGGCAGAGGTGAAGGTAGATGCTGCAACAGCACATGCAGTTTGGATCATTGTGATCTGAAGTGATTGCAATCTCAGATAGGGCTGCAGTGTAAACAAGAATAAAGATAGTCTGACCAGTGAGAGGTTCTGCCTTGCATACCATAGCCTGCTAACTATACCTTAGTTAACTAACTTGTGGAATAATGTGCTCCAAATGTATAGGACAGCATTTGATAAAAGCAAATTATTGTGGATGCTGGAATTAGACCTGCTGAGATTTTCTAACATTTTCTCTTTTGGTTACAGGACAGTGTTTGTTTTGTTCACTTTTATCCATATATATGGGGCAGGACAATGGCACAGTAGTTAGCACTGCTGCCTCATAATGCTAGGGACCTAGGTTCGATTCCTGGCTTGGGTCTCTGTGTAGGTTTCCTCTAGATGCTCCGGTTTCCTTCCACAGTCCGAAAGACGTGCTGGTTATGTGCATTGGTTACTTATGACTAATAAATAAACTTTAACTTGTTCTATACAGACAGCTTAAATAACTTTGCAGCATTTGTAATGACCATTTTGAAATGTCAGTATTTTCTTTTCAGTGTAGTCAGTGCAACATGATCCATGTGGAAAACTAGAATGCTATTGTACTTTGCGTGACAACAATTTTTGAAATGCTTGGTACATTTTTTCAGATATTTTATGAAAATATTTTTGTAAAACTAAATCCTTCAAAGGTGCCATGAAGTCCTTTACATCCATCTAAGAGGTTAAATAACACACTGCTTAGATGGATGGCTTAGTGGTATTATCACTGGACTATTCAATCCAAAAACTCAGCTAATGTTCTGGGGACCTGGGTTCGAATCCCATCACAGCAGATGGTGGAATTTGAATTCAATAAAAAATAGCTAGAGTTTAGAATCTACCAATGGCTATTGCCAATTGTTGGGGAAAACCCATCTGGTTCACTAATGTCCTTTAGGCAAGGAAATCTGTTGTCCTTACCTGATCTGGCCTACCTATGACTCCAGAGCCACAGCAATGTGGTTGATTCTCAACTCTGCAACAGCTTAGCAAGCTACTCAGTTCAAGGGCAGCTGGGTTAGGTTATAAATGCTGGTCCAACCAGTGTCCCATGAATGAATGAAAAAAGGATTGGCCATACTAAATTCTCCCTCAATGTCCCTGAACAGGCGCCAGACAGGGGATTTTCACAGTAACTTCATTTCAGTGTTAATGTAAGCTGACTTGTGACACTAATAAATAAACTTTAAATAATGATTTAAAGAAAACACACAATTAGCAAACGATCTCACTCAATTAGGTTTTGGGTACATATTCAAGCGAGCGCTCCCTGGCAAGCTATTATTCCGATGGTTATCCATGGAAATGCTTTCAGTCGGTAAATGGTGGAAAATGTCCTCTCAGAAAATAAAGACAATGCAATCAACAGCTAGGAGTGCTAAAACGAAATGTCATACAGTTAATGTGTTAAGGGAATTAAAGGGGAAAGTCTGAGGCCTTGCTCATTGGAGCTTGGCAGCTGTGCTCTTATCTGGCCGGGGGGAAGATGCTTTGGCAACAAAAGGAGCCTAAAAAGCCCTGTTGATGCATGGGAAAGCCATTGGCCGAGCATTGTGGCTGTCCTTCTGCTGAGTAAATAGTTCAAACTGTTCATTCGCATCTCCTATTCTCTCCCCGGCACATTGTCTGTGTCCTTGCATTTTATTCCGCGAGGAAGATTGCTCCCTGGGCCTGTGAGCAAACAGTCCAAAAAAAAAGAGCCAACTATCTTCTCCGGCAACCACCACCCCCCTCCCCCACTAACCCCCTTCCCTCTCCCCCCCGCCATCACCGTCCGTTCCCTGGAGAACTTGCATTTTTTTTTCCCCCAGCTTCAAGCTGTCAGACAGTTGAAGAGTTGATGTCAGCATCTTCAATTAATTGCCTTAAGTAGAGAGGAGACCACATTTGTCACCAAATGTGCAACAAAGCACTTTTCCCGACATTTTTCCACTGTTTTCTCTTCCAGCCACATACATTTTCTTTTACCTCCTCGGCCACGGCGGACAAGAACGAGGATCTACTTATTCTTTTGCTTCTGGCAATAAATGATTTCTTTTTCTCATTTCGTCAACCCTTGCTCTTGTTTCCTATAAATGAAAGGCGGGGGCGGGGGGGGGGTGATAGAGTTGGGGGGGGGCGGAATGGAGGGAGAGGGAGAAGAGATCAGGGTGGTGGGGGGACGGTGAAATTGTTTTCGGCTAACCTGTTTGAAGAAGACCGTGATGAAGGCAAACGTTGTGGACAAGCGTCAAGAAGAAACCTACACAAACCAAACGCAAATCTGAAAACGCAAAACACCCCAACGATGGAACCCATCAGAAATGTAATCCATTGGCACTGTTGGAAAACATCTCATTGATCCTGCTGTGCGCTGTCCTGTTAATTCTGCAATTCAAAAAAATAGTTAAATCAATCTGATCAGAAAATTAGATTAAAATACAGTATCAATCATCAATCTATGTGTCGCCTGCCACATCACAGAATCCTACAGTACAGAAGGGGGCCATTCGGCCCATTGAGTCTGCACCAACCACAATCCCGTCCGGGCCCTATTCCCATAATGCTAAATATTTATCCGGCCAACCCACCCCCCACAAAGCATCAGTTTATCATGGCCAATCAACACAACCCACACATCTTTGGAGTTTGGGAGGGAATCGGAGCACCCGGAGGAAAGCCATGCAGACATGGGGAGAATGTGCAAACTCCACACAGGCCCGAGGCTGGAAACGAACCCGGATTGTCGGCTCTGTGAGGCTGGAGTGCCACCGTGTTAACAGCTCTCAGCTAGAATCATAGAATCCCTGCAGTGCAAAGGGAGGCCATTTGCCCCATCAAATTTGCACCAACCACAATCCCACCCAGACTGGAACCCCATCATCCCATGCATTTACCCCAGCTATTCCCCCTGACGCTAAGGGACAATTTAGTACAGCCACTCAACCTAAACCATATATCTTTTGGAGGAAACCGGAGCACCAAGAACAAACCCGCGCAGACACAGGGAGAATGTGCAAACTGACAGTGACCCGAGGCCAATTGAACCCGGATCCCTGGTACTGTGAGGCCGCACCATGTTAACAGCTTTCAGCCGGCTCGCTCTGGCATTGTTTAATGATCATTTCTTTTTGTGATTAAACTGCACGATCTGAATCCATCATATATTCAGTTTTATAACAATATTGTGGCTGGAGCCCACGCAAATCAATGATCCCCCCCCCTCATCTCTGGAGCTGTATAAAAGACACTTTTATTATTTTGAACCGGTCTGTGTTAGACCGGTCTCATCTCGGCCAGGCAGCACTCCCTCCCCACCAGCCTCGCTTACCACGCTCCCCCCCACCCCCCACCCCACCTCCCCCACGCACCCCGACACCCCCCTTGACTCAGCAGCTGCTCATTTATTTTTATCCTCAGCGCGGAGCTGTCCCACATTAAAATGCGGCACGCAAGTGGTGCAGATTTGTTTGCTGCACTGTTACTGCAGGGTAAAGATGCCAACCTCACGCTGCCAGTTTCAAGCCAGCTGTGAATCAGAAGTAATTCGAATGGAGCTTGAGTAAACAGCCGGCCTCAGATGCCTTCTGGTTTCCTCCTGCTGCCCACCAGCTCCGCTCCCGCCACCTTGCGTGACACAACGCAAGTGTAAAACAATACCCTCTGATCGGGGTCTCGCATGTGAACCATGATAAAGACCGATAGACATAGGAGCAGAATTAAGCTACTTGGTCCATCAAGTCCGCTCTGTCATTCTATCATGGCTGATATTTTTCTCATCCCCATTCTCCTCCCTTTTCCCAATAACCTCTGTTCCCTTATTAATCAAGAACCTATCTATCTCTGTCTTAAAGACACTCAATGACCTGAACTCCACAGCCTTCCGCAGCAAAGATTTCCACAGATTTTAAGGGATTGTCCCTTTAGCCTGAGGTTGTGCCCTCTTGTTCTAGTTTTTCCTATGAGTGGAAACACCTTCTCCATGTTCACCCTATCCAGGCCTTGTAGTATCCTGCAAGTTTCAATAAGATTCCCTCTCATCTTTCTAAACTCCAATGATACAGACCCAGAGTCTTCGACCGTTCCACATACAACAAGCTCCTCATTCCAGGGAGCATTTTTGTGAATGTCTTCTGGATCCTTTCCAAGCCCAGCACATCCTTCATTAGATAGGGGGCCCAAAACTGCTCACAATACTCCAAACGGGGTCTGACCAGAGCCTTCTACAGTCTCAGAAGTACATCCCTGCTCTTGTATTCTAGCCCTCTCGACATAAATGCTATCACTGCATTTGCCTTCCTAACTACTCACTGAACCTGCACGTTAAAGGGTGGGTTAAGTCACCTATGTAAACAGGGTAGGCTTGTGAGAAACACACTGCGGTGTTTTCACTGAGATCCACCTGTTTCTTCATGGGTGGGACCCAAAACATAGGTGAGGGCTTTAGCATGCCACATGGGTAAAGGTACACCTACAGCTCATTATAACCATGGAGATGTGTTTATTCTACGGGCGGGTATCATAGCCACATTTCTCAACATATTTGGAACGTTCTATGCCACCTCCAAAACTCAAGAGTTATAATTTCCCTTCACGTTCTCCCCTCTCACTTTTAATGTCTCTGAATTGATTTGATCTCTTTATTATTGTCACATGTATTGGGAAACAGTCAAAAGTATCGGGTGAGATTCTCCCAGCCTCCCAGTTGCCTGTTCCCTGCTGGCAGGAGGTGTTTGCTAGTGGCGGGATTCTCTATGCCATCGCTATCAATCGGAATTCCCATTGGCATTACCCTTTGCTGGTAGGAACATCGTGCGGCAGGGGTGCACTGCCAGTTGGACTGGAGAATCCCGCCGGCGTAACCAGCCAGAGAATTCTGGCCAGTGTCCCTTGCACGCTACGCGGACAAAGCATGCAATTCATAGAGAAGGAAAGAAGGTGCAGAATGTAGTACCACAGTCATAATTAGGGTGTAGAGAAAGATCAACTTACTACATGGTAGGACCCTTCTAAAGTCTAAGAAGAACGGGTGGCATGATACCACAGTGGTTAACACTGTTGCCACACAGTACCAGAGACCCGGGTTCAATTCCCAGCTTGGGTCACTATCTGTGTGGAATCTACATTTTCTCCACATATCTGCGTGGGTTTCCTCTGGGTGCTCCGGTTTCCCCCCACAGTCCAAAAGATGCGCAGGTTATGTGCATTGACTGCGCTAAATTCTCCCCCAGCGTACCCAAATAGGTGCTGGTGTGGCAACTCAGGGATTTTCATAATAACTTCATTGCAGTGTTAATATCAGCCTACTTGTGACCAATAAATTAACTTCTAACTTGAAGAAGCTGTTCTAGTGTCAGTTGGTACGTGACCTCAGACTTTCGTATCTTTTTCTCAATGGAAGAAACTGGAAGAGAGAATGTCCGGAGGTGTGTGGGGTCCTTGATTATGCTGACTTGGAAACCCAATCACGAAGATGGCATTCATACCGAGAGGACATTCTGCCCACAATCTGATGGGGAGCCAGCCTGTGGACTTGAGATGAACTGCTGAATGAGGTTTCTTTCTGAATTTCTTGTGCGAAACCCATCAGTTGTTTGACGGAAATTAGCATTAGGTTTTTAATTTAAAAAACACTTTGCGTGTCTATGTTTGTGCATTGTTGTCACAAGTAGATTAACACAGCAATAAAGTTATTGTGAAAATCCCCTCGTCCCAACAATCTGGCACCTGTTTGGCTGAGGGAGAATTTAGATGACCAACATACTTAAATCAGCACGTCTTTTGGACTATCGGAGGAAGCCCACACAGACATGGGGAGAACATGCCAGCAGTGGCCCAAACCGGGAATCGAACCCTGGCAGCAGTGCTAACCGTGGTGGCGTTGGCGCTTGCCTTCTGAAAAAGACAGCCATGTGGAGAGCTAGGGGGGACAACCTTACATTCCAACTTCAATCAGGACTAGACCTGGGTGAGATAATACTGATTTCAACTCTGATTGAATACGTGGTCGAGCTGTTCAAGCCACCGTGATCAAAGTTGCAGACAATCAGCTCAGGACTGTATTAATCCCTCTGAGTTATTGAATGATCTCGCTGCATAGAACTGATCAGTTTGGGAAGGAAGATTAGATAGACCAATTAGTGGCTGCATAGAAAAGCCACCCACAAGTCGAAGTTCCTAAAAGCCATTGTGTAGGGTTTCCACTTGACTTTTCATTGTCCTGCTGAACAAAGCCAAGTCTTCTATCCTTTTGGGATCGTCATACAATAGCAGGAGATAAATGCAGAACTTTAAAGTGCTTTAAATATCCCCCCCAGATAAAAGAGTCCTGCTTCACTCTGTCCCTTTGTTTTCAGTGACATTTCTGACATGCATTACCTCGTGAGGGAAGGGGGGTTTGGTGTGGAATTAGGCTGGCAGGTGGGCCCAGAGCCGACTGGAGTGAGTATTATTCGGAGCTCGGAAATATTGATTCTGTCAAATGAACTGTAGTTAATCAGTAACCATTGAGAGGTACCGGCGAAGTCGCCTGAATCAGATAAGGCAGTTGACAGCAGTTTCTGCCTTCAGGTCTCTAACTGGGAAGTTGGGCTGAGTTGAGATTAATGTTCTTTTTTAAACTCAGCGCCTCTCTTTCTTGCGGCCCGCATGTCCGTCCTTGGTCTGGCAAAGCCCAACCCAAAGCTGGTAGAGCGGTGTGCCACCTCCTGCTTGGGCACGTTGCAGCCTAGAACTCGACATAGAGTTCGGGCACCGAATACTACAGTGCAGAAGAGGCCCCTTGGCCCATCGAGTCTGCGCCCACGCATGAAAGGCCCTGACCTGCCCACCTAGTCCCACTTGCCAGCACTTGGCCCGTAACCCTGAATGTTGTGGCGTGCCAGGTTCTCATCCAGGTACTTATTAAAGGATGTGAGGCAACCTACCTCCACCCCTCAGGGCAGCTTCAGATTGTGACCTCTCACCTCTGTCGTGAAACCCTTTTTAAAATGTTTCATAGTTAGGGTGGCACGGTGGCACAGTTATTAGTACCGCTGCCTCACAGCGCCAGAGACCCGGCTTCAATTCCAGTCTCGGGGGACTGTCCGAGTGGAGCTTGCATATTCTACCCATGTCTGCGTGGGTTTCCTCCAGCTGATCTGATTTCCACCCACGCTACAATGATGTATGGCTGAGGTTGATTGGCCATGATAAATTGCTCCTTAGTGTCACCGTAAAAGGTTACAGGGAGAAAGCAGGATGAGGCTGTTGAATTGGATGACCAGCCATGATTGTAATGAATGGTAGGGAAGGCTGGAAGGGCCAAATAGCCTCCTCCTGCTCCTATCTGATATGTTTCTCTGTAAATATCTGGGGTTACGAGGATAAGGCCTGGCTGGGATTGTTGTTGGTGCAGGCTCAATGGGCTGAATGGCCTCCTTCAGCTCTGTAGGGATTCTATGATGTGACACATGTAGAACAATAAACAGTAAAGCATTGTACAGGCCCTTCGGCCCTCGATGTTGTGCCCAGCTATGTCCAAACCCAAGATCAAGCTATCCCACACCCTCTCAATCTAATGTGTTCCATGTGCCTATGCAATAACCGCTTGAAAGTTCCTAAAGTGTCCTACTCCATTATCACAGCATTCCACATCCCAACCACTCTCTGAGTAAAGAATCTACTCCAGACATCCCTCATAAATATATTGTCTCAATGCAAAGCCACTCCCCTCATTCCACACGAGGCCTTCCACCTCTTGCTCTTAAAGTTGCTACATTTTGTTGCCATCTCTTCCAGCTACACTTTAATCTCAAACACATTCTCCCTTTCTTTGCTCCTGACGATAGACCAAAAGGAATCAAAATTTTAACCCTGTTTCTCTCTCCCTTACGGATGTTGCCAGACCTGCTGAGATTTTCCAGGGTCCTCTGTTCTTGTTTCAGATTCCAGTTTATTGTTTGTCCTGTTTGCAGCAGCAGCTAACAACAACAACTTAACAATTTACATAACACCTTCAATGTTGAAAAAAAATGAACCAAAAGATGTGCGGGTTAGGTTGATTGGCCATACTAAAAATTGCCCATTAGGTCATGAGATGCTTAGGTTAGAGGGATTAATGAGTAAATGCATAGGGATATGGGGGTAGGGTCTGTTTGGGATTGTGATCGGTGTCGATTCGGTGGGCTGAAGGGCTCCTTCAGCTCTGTAGGGTTTCTAGGATTCTGAAGCTCTTCCCAGAAGCATGAGGGAACATGAGTACAGAATTAGTGGAAAGAGAGGTGATTGAGAATTTGTGGAAGAGCTCAGTTGCCAACTACATTCAGAGAATTCTACAGTGCAGAAGGAGTCCGTTCTACCCATCGAGCCTGTGCCATCCATGCCAAAGGCCCAGTGGAGTTAGGAAGAATAACCAACACAACACACTGAGGGAGAAACCAAGATGTTCAACGCATATTAGGACAGCAGCCGTGCTTTATCTGTGTTTAGAATCATAGAATCCCTACAGTGCAGAAAGACACCATTCGGCCCATTAACTCTGCACTAACAACAATCCCATTCAAGCTCTATCCCTGTAACTGTACATATTTACCCTAGCTAGTCCCCCTGAAAGTAAGGGGGCAATTTAGCATGGACAATCCATCTAAATCCATCCACACATCTTTGGAGTGTGGGAAAGAACCAGAGCATCCAGAGGAAACCCATGTAGACACGGAGAGAATGTGCAGACTCCACGCAGATGGTGACCCGACCCAAGAATTGAATACTGGTCCCTGACGCCGTGAGGCAGCAGTGCTAACCACTGTGCCACTATGTTGCCATAAACCAATTAAGATAAAAGTAGCTAGAATTAAAAGTTGATACATGCTGGATATGCATTGGAACGTTCGCAATAACCTACCCTTCACTCCTGCACGCCCTCTCCCCAAAATACTCCCCCACTCAGTTCACACATTTGGTTGCAGGCTCTGCTGGGCATCTGCCAGGTGTCCTGAATTTAGTTGGCAGGAAAATAGCAAAATGATTTATCACAGGACTTTGGAATAAGTGTTGGCCCTGGCTGAAATCACCTGTGCAACACCTCCGACTCGCCATTCCGATCCAGGACTGGAGTAAATAAATTCCGACTGTTCACTCTCGGGAGCGTTCAATAAACAGGCTACAGTATAAAATCACAGCGAATGCTAATGTCCAGCTGTGGTGGAAATGTGGCTTGCAAGGCCTGTTATGGGTTTGAAGGAAAATGAGTTTGGACAATCTCGTGCACATTCCCAGTGGGCAGGTTTGCAGCTGAAAATTCCTCCCACGCTTGGCACAGTTGGCGCTAATTTGGCAATCTTCATCGGAGTTGGCATAGGGTTGGACTATTTGGGAAGCAGAAATTTGATCGTCTCATTGTATAAAGCTCACTAACGATTAGACCAAAGGCAATAAAAAGCCGGTGATCATCAAGTTACCACAGATACACACGTTTTGCTGAAAGTAGGCGCACTTGTCCAGCAGGCAGTAAAGAAAGCAAATGGTATGTTGGCTTTATAATGAGAGGATTTGACTATAAGAATAGGAATGTTTTACTGCCATTGCCTAGTGTGCTGGTGAGGCCACACCTGGAGTATTGTGTGCATTTTAGTGTCTTTACCTAAGGAAGGATGTCCTTGCTATAGAGTGAGCCTAGCGAAGGTTTACCAGGCTGATTCCTGCGACGGCAGCTCTGTCGTATGAGGAGAGACTAAGTCGATTGGGATTATATTCACTGGCGTTTAAAAGAGTGAGAGGGGATCTCCGTAGAAACTTATAAAATTCTAACAGGATTAGACAGGGTAGATTCAGAAAGAATGTTCCCGATGGAAGAGAAGTCTAGGACTAGGGACCACAATTTGGGGGTACTTTTTGGACTGAGGGAAGGAGAAATTTCTTCACCCAGAGGGTGATAAATGTGTGGAATTCACTACCACAGAAAGGTAGTTGAGGCCAAAACATCTGATTTCAAAAAAAGAAATTAGATATAGCTCTTGGAGCTAAAGGGATCTAAGTCTATGGGAGAAAAGGAGGGTGGGGGGAGTCAGGATATTGAATTTGATGATTAGCCATGATCAAGCTGAATGGCGGAGCAGGTTCAAAGGGTTGAATGGTATTTATTTCTATGTTTCTATGGTCGCCTTTGCCATAACCATTTGGAGTGAGCGAACTATCAAATTTAGGATAACTGACTGATTACAAACTAACTGATAACACACTAACTCATCTCTTTCAATTTAAGCTATATGAATGACTATTTGTTGCCTTTATTTCCAGTAGATTTTCCACACCACCCACACAGCCATACTTCAAGTCCCAGATTAGCGCGTGAGGACAGGCAAGCTATTCAACTGTGAAGAGCACAACAGCAAAACTTACTTTGCCACCCCTCACACAAGTATCACCAAGTGCACTCTCTCTATCAGGAATCACTGACTAATGATCAGGGATGAGGGTTGATGTATGATTTTTTTTTAGGTTGAGTGAAATTAATTGCTTCACCCCCTCTACCCCATCCCCGGAATAATCCCCTCTCCATGCCACTGATTTCCAAACTCTGATCAGCAATTTATGGCTTTGGTCAAGGTTCTGCCATGTTATACCCTGGTTTTACCATCAGCATGCATTTACCCAGTTGGAGCAGTGATGATGTGCCACCTATATTGCCAATGTATGAATCTATATCCTTCTTGGAACTCCTTTTTCCAAGACTTTGGAATGGATTTTCTGGCCTGTCTATCTACAGAAACAGACAGCAGTCATAGAAATCATAGAAACCCTACAATACAGAAAAAGGCCATTCAGCCCATCGAGTCTGCACCGACCACAATCCCATCCAGGTCCTACCCCCATATCCCTACATATTTTACCCACTAACCTCTCTAACCTCCACATCTCAGGACACTAAGGGGTAATTTAGCATGGTCAATCAGCCTAACCAGCACATCTTTCAGACTGTGCGAGGGAATCAGAGCACCTGGAGGAAACCCGTGGAGGTATCAGGAGAATGTGCAAACTCCATACAGACAGTTTTCCAAGCCGCAAATCAAATCCTGGTCTCTGGAGCTGTGAAACAGCAGTGCTAACCACTGTGCTACCGTGCTCCCAAAATGGTGGATACTGGCATTCCAAAGGCGGTGGCTGAGGCAAAGTTCTCCAGCACCTGTTGCAAGAAGGTTGGAATAAAAGGCATGAAGTATGAGAAGTGTTTGAGGAGTTTGGGTCTGTACTCAGTGGAGTTTAGAAGGGTAAGGGGGGGGACTCATTGAAACTTACGGAATACTGAAAGGCCTGGACAGAGTGGATGTGGGGAAGAGGTTTCCATTCATAGGAGAGACTAGGATTCAAGGGCACAGCCTCAGAGAAAAGTAGAACCAAGATGAGGTAGAATCTCTTCACCAGAAGGTGGTGAATCTGTGGAACTCTTTGCCACAGAAGGCTGTGGAGGCCAGGTCACTGAGTATATTTAAGACAGAGATAGATAGGTTCTTGATTGGTCAAGGATGATTGGCCACGGTCAAAGGTTATGGTGAAAGTCAGGAGAATGGGGTTGAGAAACTTATCAGCCATGATTGAATGGCAGGGCAGACTCAATGGGCTGAATGGCCTAATTTTGCTCCTCTATCTTATGGCCAAAACACAAATTGAGATCTTTTGACATACTTGATTTCCATTTCTGACTTAATTTGCGAGGAACGCCTGCCTCACACTTTCTGGCCTCCAGTCTCGCCTTACTGGAGACTTTACATTCTCTTTGGTCTTTTAATAAAAACTGTCAATTTAATTTGTCCCTGCCCAATAGCGCTGCTATTAAATCTGTTAAATGAGTGCAGGGATTACTGGTCGATTTTGAATTTATTAAATTTGACCATGTTTTAAAAACATCCTGCAGTTAAAGGTTTAAGTATTGATATGCTCACAGCCAGTTGTGTGTGTGCGTGTGTGTGTGTGTGTGTGTGTGTGTGTGTGTGTGTGGGGGGGGGGGGGGCGCGTGGTGGTGGGGGGACAGGTTGGACAATAGCGCATATTCCTATGTGACAAAAAAATGATGAACGCTGTTTGCTATTATCGCTGCCTGGGTTTCTTTTCGAAGAACCCATGTGATTTTAATGTTTATGACATTTCTACTTGGCTCACAAAACGAACAAAGGGTCCGTGTGTATCTCTGGCCCCTTCCTGGGTACCTTGGTAACCGGAATTCAGCACATCGGACAACTGTTACCCAGACTTTGGTGCCAAAACTCATCCATGTCCGGATGCTCATTCTTCACTTGCAATCAGAATCATTGACGCTTTCAGGCCCGGGATTGGGACATGGGTTTTAAATATTCGGACTGGTTTCAACAGTGCCTTTTCATTCTGCGTTTATCGCTTTGAGCACAACAACAAGCTCAACCTTTCAATGAATAATGGCGGTGTGTGCATTTCCTGCTCCTTCCATAGCATGCGCATAACAAAATAATTCAATTACTTGCCAGAACGACAACAACAACTCACATCTACAAAGCACCATTAAAGCAATCAAATGTCTCAAGACACTTCACAGGAGCTTGACAAAGTGAAGTATGATTTCATGAGGAAATATTAGGTCAAATGCCATGGCCTCTGCTTGCTCAAGAGGCAAAAGGGATTTGACATGTCCATTCCGACTCTCATCAATTTCTACAAATGCGCCGTAGAAAGCATTCTTTCTGGATGTATCACAGCTTTGTGTAGCTCCAGCTCTGCCTGAGAGACTACAAAGGGTCATGAGTGGAGCCCAGTCCACCCCACAAACCAGCCTCCCATCCACTGATTCTCTCTACATTTCCCATTGCTTCAGAGAAACAGCCAGCGTAATCACGCACCATGGACATATTTCCCGGAATTTCACTGCCTTGCCTGCCCAAGGCTCATAACATCCCATCCGAGGCCAACCGAGAATGCCACTCTGCGAGCATTCTCTTCCAACTTCTTCTGTTGGGAAACAGATACAAAACCCTGAGATCACATACTAACCCACTCAAGAACAGCTTCTTCCTTGCTGCCTTTAGACTTTTGAATGGATCTGCCTTATATCGAGTTGATCTTTTTCACTACCCTACCATTGACCGTAACACTATATTCTACACCTTCACCTTCCCTTCTCCCCTATGTACTATATGAACAGTATGTTTTATCTGTATAATATGCAAGAAATAATACTTTACACTGTATCCCAGTACATGTGATAATGATAAATCAAATCAAATCAAAGATTAGTGAATTAGGCAAGATTTTCAGAGAGACTTAAAAGATGAAAGGAAAAGGTGGAGAGGTCTAAAGAGGGAATTCCAGAACTTGAAACCTTGAGGCAACTGAAGACACAGTCACTATTTGTCAACCAATTAAATAGCCGCAAAATATTGCGGATCTTGGACTTCTGAAATAAAACAGAAAATGCTGGATTAAACTCAGCAGGTCTAGCAGCATCTGTGGAGAGAGAAAAACAGCTTACACTGTTTACACTAGAAAATGACTTGAAATATAGTGGACTGTGTCACCTTCCTGTATCTCAGAGAGCATAAACCAGGCTTGTTTCCCACTGTGGGCATTATTCCAAGCACTAACCTGGACTTGGACTCTAATGGCCCTGAAGTCAAATGGATGTTGACAATCGCTACCCAACCTCATACATAAGGACTGAGATCAGATGATAGAATCCCTACAGTGCAAAAGAGATCATTCAGCCCAGCAGTTCTGTACCGGCTCTCTGAGAGATTATCCCATCCAGACCGTCTCTCCCGCTCAGATCTCCATTTACTATGCTAATCCATCTAACCTACACATCCTGGGTCAAAAAGGGTCAATTTAGCATGGCCAATCCACCTAACCTGCATTCCTTTGGACTGTGGGAGGAAACCGGAGCATCCAGAGGAAATCCACACAGACACAGGGAGAACATGCAAACTCCACGCAGATAGTTACCTGAGGCCAGAACTGAGGTCAGAAAAGGGCAGTACGGTGGCACAGTGGTTAGCACTGCTGCCTCACAGTGCCAAGGTCCAGGGTTCAATTCTGGCCTCGGGTCACTGTCTGTGTGGTGTTTGCACGTTCTCTCAAGGTCTGCGCGGATTTCCTCCAGGAGCTCCAGTTTCCTCCCACAACCCTAAGATGTGCGGGTTAGCTTGATTGACCATGGTAAATTGCTCCTTGATGTCGGGGAGATTAACAGGGTAAATATTATGAGAATAGGGTTTGGGTGGGACTGTAGTCGGTACATGTGTGGCAGCAGTGCTAATCACTGTACCACTGTGCCACCTATGAAGTGCCAAATGCCAACAAACCATCAATGGTAAATGAGGATAGGGCCTGCGTGGAATTGTGGTCAGTGCAGATTTGTTGGGCTGAGTGGCTCCTTCTGCACTATAAGGATTATATGATTCCACAATTAACTAGAGTCATAGAGACATACAACATGGAAACAGGGCCTTCCACCAACTCAGCCATGCTGACTCACTTTCCTAAACTGAACTAGTCCCATTTACCTGCCTTTGGCCCATATCCCTCTAAACCTTTCCAAATGTCTTTTAAATGTTGCAATCGTACCCACCTCTGCCACCTCCTCATTCCATATAGGCACCATCCTCTATGTCAAAAAGTTGCCCCTCTTCTCACCTTAAACCTATGCCCTCTGGTTTTGGACTCCCCAACCCTGGGGGACCAGACTTTGGCCATTCACTCTATCTATGCCCCTCATGATTTTGTAAATCTCCATAAGGTCACCCCTTATCCTCCTACACTCCAGGGAAAAATATCCCAACCTATCCAATCTCTCCTTCTAACTTCCAATCTGAACACAAACAAAAGAACACAAAGTATAAGTCTGTAGTGACGATCGGAATCAATCCCGAGGGATTTGGAATGTGATCTTGAGCTCATGATAGGGTTGTCACTTTCAATATGGAGACAATGTGGACAAGCTTTTTTTTTACTCATTCATGGGTACGTGGACATCGCGGGTGGGGCCAGCCTTTATTGCCCCTCCATAATTTGAGAAAGTCGTGATGAGCTAGCTTCTTGGAACCCGACACTCCGTATGGTGTAAGGATACCCACAGTGCTATTGGGAAGGATTTTGACCCATTGAAATAATAAGACCATAAGCCAATAAGACATAGGAGCAGAATTAGGTCCCTTGGCACATCGAATCTGCTCCACTGTTCAATCATCGCTGATATTTTCTCATTCCCATTCTCCTCTCTTTTCCCCATAACCCCAGACCCACTTATTAATGAAGAACCTGTCTATCTCTGTCTTAAAGGCACTCAATGATTTGGCCTCCACAGCCTCCTTCAGCAAAGAGTTCCACGGATTTATTACTGTCTTGGTGAGGAAATTCCTCCTCATTTCTGTTTTAAAGGATTGTTCCTTCAGCCTGAGGTTGTGCCCTCTGGTTCTAGCTTCTCCTATGGGTGGAAACATCCTCTCCACGTCCACTCTGTCCAGGCCTTGAAGTATCCTCTAAGTTTCAATAAGATCCCCCCTCATTCTCCTAAACTCCTACAAGTACAGTTCCAGAGTCCTCAACCATTCCTCATACGACAAACTCTTCATTCCGGGGATCATTCTTGTGAACCTCCTCCCCTTTCCAAGGCCAGCACATCCTTCCTTAGATTTGGGTCCCAAAACTGCACGCAATATTCCAAATGGGGTCTGACCAGAGCCTTATGCAGTCTCAGAAGTACATACCTGCTCTTGCATTCTAGCCCTCTTGACATGAATACTAACATTGCCTTCCTATGAATGGATGATATATTTCCAAATCAGGATGGTGAGTTGCTTGGAGGGGAACTTGCAAGTGGTGGCGTTCCCTTACATCTCCTGTACATGTCCTTCTTGGTGATAGAAAGCTATGGGTTTGGGAGATGCTGTTGAAGGAATAAGTTGCTATAGGCATCTTGCTGCCAGCACAGATGTGCTGCCACTTTACGTCGATGGTGGAGAGAGTAGATGTTTAAAGTAGTGTTTGGGTGCCAGTAAAGTGGGATACTTTCCGAGACAATGGAGAGACTCTTGAATGTTCTTGGAACTGCATTTATCCAGGCAAGAGGAGAGTATACTATTGAACTATAGAGAAGTTACAACACAGAAGGAGGCCATTTGACCCATCCTCTCCATGCCAGTCCCCCTCAGATGCCCTTTCTAATCCTTCCTTCCAGCCCATAGCCCCATCACACTGTTCTGACTTACATTTTGTAAAAGGTAGACTAGGTTTTTGGGAGTCAGGAGACGAGTTACTCCCAGCAGAACTCCCAGTCTCTGACCCGCTGTTGTAGCCACGGTAGTTACATGGCTTTCCAGTTCCGTTTCTTGCCCATGACAAATTATTGGATCCATTCATTCCTTTGAACAGATGAGGGGCTATCCACCGGTATGAATTTTAAAATGGGTTTTATTGAACAGAAGTTAAGAAGATTAATATGACAGAGGAGTGCTGGAGACAATGATGATCCTCTGCACTTGTCCACAGGACGGCAGATGCTACTCACCTAGCAAGTGTACATAGAATCATAGAATCCCTACAGTGCCAAAGGAGGCCATTCAGCCCGTCATGTCTGCACTGACCACAATTCCACCCAGGTCCTAACCCTATGCATTTACACTAGTTAGTACCCCTGACGTCTGGTAATTTAGCACGGCCAATTCACTGAACCTGCACATCTTTGGACTAAGAGAGGAAACCCAGGCAGATACAGGAAAAAGGGTGCAGACTCTGCCTGGACAGTGACCCAAGGCTAGAAGTCGAACCCAGATCCCTGGCTCTGTTGGGTAGCAGTGCTAACTATTCTGCCACCATGTTGTCCATTGGCACAGTAGCAGGGGCAGATAGGTAACATAGTGGTTAGCACTGCTGTTTCACAGCACCAGGGACCAGGGTTCGATTCCTGGCTTAGGCCACTGTCGGTGTGGAATTTGCACATTCTCCCTGTGTCTGCCTAGTCTCTCTCCAGGTGCTCCGGTTTTCTTCCATTTCCTGAAAGACATGCTGGTTGGGTGCATTGACCCGAACAGGCTCTGGACTGTGGCAACTAGGGGAATTTCACAGTAACTTCACTGCAGTGTTAATGTAAGCCTTACTTGTAACTAGTACATTTTTTTTGGTTACACCATAGAGATGTGACTGAGATACCAGAGAGGTTGGATGATCTGTCACGTTCCTCTGATGTAAACAGCCAGGCTATACACACAAGCAATCACCTACTCTACAGAATGTGTAGCTCTCGCTATTAGCCGACTGGTGGCTGTCTCAGAGAACAGGACCTCGTAAATTACTGAGACAATTATGGATTATACATAAGGAGAGGCGATGGCCTAGTGGTATTGTTGCTAGACTATTAATCCAGAAACTCAACTAATGTTCTAGGGATCTGGGTTCGAATCCTGCCATGGCAGAAGTTGGAATTTGAATTCAATTTTAAAAAATCTGGAATTAAGAATCTACTGATGGCGGTGAAACCATTGTTGATTGTTGGAAAAATTCCTCATGTTCACTCATGCCCTTTAGGGAAGGAAATCTGCCGTCCTTAGCCGGCCCGGCTTACATGTGACTCCAAAGCCACAACAACGTGGTTGACTCTCCTTCCAAAGGCAACTAAGGATGGGCACTAAATGCTGGCCAGCCAGCGGCACCTATGTGCCACCAAAGAAAATGCATTCTGACCTGCGTCCACCACCTTGTCTCTGGGCCCAGACACTGAGTGATTGAGGGAGCACAGTGAGCGTGGAGTCAAATCCAGCCTTTGGTTCCTCAAAGCAGGGAGGGCCAGGTGGATTTCATGGCAGTAGTTGAGGGGCAGCTGATGGCATCTTGGGGAACCTCTCAGGGCATTTATGAAGCAGGCAGTCTTGGCCATGGGCACAGAGACCATGGGATGCCCTGTCAACAGATAGGCCTTCTGCTAGTGTGCTGGACAGTTACACGATGTCCGGACCCTCATGCCTCAGGATGATTAGCTAGTCTTTGCAAACAAGAGGGGACAAGCGTTGGTGGGTGGCCAGTTGAACACCCATGAAAGAGTCAAGAACCATCCCCCACCATCCAACAGCCCAACAGTAGTCAGGCTTGGATATATTTGGATGAATTTATGGTTTATACTATTTGCATATTGGTGATAATGATTTATCATTCCAACCTCCTCCAGAAGATGATTAGTTTATTTGCTAAATGTGAGAGTACCTGGAGATGGATTTCAGATGCACTGCCTGGAAGTGTGGCGGAGGCAGGTTCAATTGAGGCATTCAAGGGTGTGTTAGATGATTACTTGAATAGAAACAATGCGCAGGGGGTACGGAGGCAAGGCAGGGGAACGGCACTAAGTCATGCTGCTCTTTTGGGGAGTCAGTGCAGACAGGATGGGCCAAATGGTCTCTTTCTGCCCCGGTACAAATTCTGTGATTCTATGGTATGGCTTTGGAGTGTATTATTGCAGTTGATCGGACTGCTAACAACATTGTAACTGGCATTAGCTGAAGACACAGAATGGTGGGCAGAGTGCCCACTGTATCATGACCAACCAGATAATGACGACATTAAGACTGCGATGGTTGCACTGGACATTACGTTTCGGCGAGTCTGGTTTTTGAGTGGTAAAATTCAGCCACTGGCTGGGATGATTAGAGGACTAGAGGCGTCACATATGGAGCCTTAGGGGTATGACTGAGCTGGGGATATCTGGCTCAAACGAAACATGGACCCCGCTGAGGAAGGCTCATAATCTCATGATTTCCCTGGCCGGGTTATTGGAAAACTCAACTCCAAATTTCCTTCCTCTGCGACTGTTTAGCTTCAGTGACTTGTTGGGAGTGGGATTGATAATTAAATCCAGCAGAGACGTTGGCCCGGATTCATAGACGGCCTTTTCCCATTGATTGGTTGCGTGCAGATTGCTGGGATTTGCTGGGCCTCCGAATAATCACGGCTGAGGTCTGATTACTTCAGAAGCTGATAAGCTTCCATTGCAAACTAATTAAAAAGCGGCTGAATGCTGGCGGCGGGAGATGGCTGCAAGAAATGTCAACATCCCGCTTCCTAGAAACACAGAAGTTGATTCAAATTGCAAACAGGGAAGTGATATTTCTACGAAGCTATTGCAAGAGATATTTTTCCACCAACTGGGTAAAGCCGGTCATTGTCAGATCAATTTCTTGCTTGCGGTCCAAGTGTCTGCAAAATGCAACAGTTGCTGGCCATGAATTCAGAGTAACGTACATGTTTTAAAGTTTATTTATTAGTGTAGGCTTACAATCACCCTGCAATGAAGCTACTGTGAAAATCACCTAGTCGCCACATTCCGGTGCCTGTTCGGGTACACTGAGGGAGAGTTCAGCACGGCTGATGCACCTAACCAGCACGTCTTTTGACTCTTGGAGGAAACCGGAGTACCTGGAGGAAACCCACGCAGACACAGGGAGAACATGCAGACTCCGCATAGACAGTGACCCCAGCCAGGAATCGAACCGGGATCCCTGGCGCTGTGAAGGAATAGTGCTAATCACTATGCTGGCCTGTTGTTTACTAAAAGTAATGAACTGCTGTGAGCAATTCTTAGTGGTGTATTTTATCAGTTTTTGGCTATTTTCAAGATATTATTGATTGACGTGACTTATTAAGCAGTAGGGTATTCATGCCACTCACTATGTGGCATAGGTGGGATTGTGGTTGGTGCAGACTCAATGGGCTGAATGGTCTCTTTCTGCACTGTAGGGTTCTATGGTTCAATGATTCTATGACTTATTGCACACATATACTTACTGGGATAGTGTGTCTTCCTTAAGAGGGTGTTTCATAGAATCATAAAATTCCTACAGTGTGGAAGGAGGCCCATCGAATCTGCACTGACCACAATCCCACCCAGGTGCTATTCTAGTAACACTACACATTTACCCTGCTACTCCCCCTGACACCAGTCAATTTAATGTGGCCAATCCAAGTAGCAATATACCTTTGGTTTGTGGGAGGAAACCGGAGCAAGCAGGTACAGGGACAATGTACAGTCTCTGCAAAGACAGTGATCCAAGCCAGAAATCGAACCCGGGTCCCTGGCGCAGTGAGGCTGCAGTGCTAAACACCATGCCACCATGCCACCCCCAGCAACACTTCGTTCCTTATTGTTTTGTTGTCCTAGTTGGGGAGGTTATGGAAGGAAGGGGGGATTGTGGGGTTGCAGCAGTGATGAAATTCATTCTGATTAAAGTGAAAATCATTCACTTGCTTATCATACGTGACATAGACAGATTCTCCAAAGGTTTACTAAGACATGGGGCAGATTCAATTCCTGGCTTGGAGCATTGGCTGTGTGAAGTTTGCATGTCCTCCCCATGTCTGCGTGGGTTCCCTCCAGATGCTCCAGTTTCCTCCCAAAGTCCAAGGATATGTGGGTTAGGTGGATTGGCCATGCTAAATGTTTCCTCAGCATATCCGAACAGGCACCGGAGGGTGGCGATGGGGGATTTTCACAGTAACTTCATTGCAGTGTTAATGTAAGTTGACTAGTGACTAAGAAATAAACTTTTTCCCTCTCTCACTTTCCAACAATGGAATAGCCAAATAAGTGAAACCCAGATGGTTTCCACTGCACAAGGAAACTTTCCTTTTCACAGGGGGCAACGTCATTAAGTGCTGGAATTATGTAGATTTCAATTCCATGACGCTACTTCCTTTCTGGGGAGGAGAGGGAGTGCTTTATGGTGCAAATTGCAAAGCAAAGAAGTGAGCCCAGTCTCTGACTATCTGCCACCTTAAACAATGTGGTTCTCTTTAGTGTCGTGTCCAAATACAATCAAATTAAACCGCGCAAATCATTTAATTTTTTCAACTAAAGCTCAAGAAAATTGCAGCTACCAGGGGAGTGTAAAGATGAGGGCAAATGTTTGTACATAGAATAAAGATCAACCCAATGCAAAAGAAACAGAGGTCCCTTTGAATGTATTTGTGTCAGGTGTGAATCTGTAAGTCTGCCACTGTGAAACACTGTTAACGCACCACATGTGGTGTTGCCATTCTGTTGCACAATGTCACAACGCAACTTTTCTCGTTAGCTGCGACACAGGGTTTCTTGCTCCCTAGTGTAGGAGGTCGAGATAAGTAATCCATTTGATTAGTGATGTAGGAAGCAGTGCAGGGGGTTATTTTATTCTATTTTTGAAATGGTGCGTAGGCTTTTGCTTGACTATCTTTTTCAATGGTATCTTTCTCAGTATGTAGAGATGCCAGCGTTGGACTGGGGTAACCACAATAAGAAGCTTCACAACACCAGGTTAAAGTCCAACAGGTTTATTTGATAGTAAATCCACAAGCTTTTTCGGAAATGCTATTCCTTCGTCAGATGTGTGGAAAGTTTAACCTTCCACACACCTGACAAAGAAACAGCATTTCTGAAAACTTGCGGGTTTACTATCAAATAAATTGGTTGGAGTTTAACCTGATGTTGTGAGACTTCTTACTATCTTTCTCAATGCACAGCAATGATTCACAACGGATGCAGTTGCATAACAGAACCGATCGATTGTTCCCAATCTGTGGGAGCTTCGCAATTTTTTTATAGAACTGATTTCCAAGTTTGCTTATGATGCCACTGTAAGTGGGCCCAATCTTAAACAATGATGAGACAGAATACAGGAAAGAGATAGAAAATGTAATGAACTGGTGCGACAATAATAATCTCTCCTTTAATGTCAATAAAACAAAGGAGATTGTCATCGACTTCAGGAACCATCGTGAGAACATGCCGCTGTCTACATCAATGGGGACAAAGTAGAAAGGGTCAAAAGCTTCATGTTTTTAGGTGTCCAGTTCACCAACAACCTATCCTGGTGCCCCCATGCCAACACTATAATTAAGAAAGTCCACCAACGCCTCTACTTTCTCAGAAGACTAAGGAAATTTAGTACAAACATGACGATTCTCACCAACTTTTACAGGTGAGAAAGAATTCTTTCTGGTTGTTCCACAGCTTAGTGTGGCTCCTTCTCCACCTAAGACCGCAAGGAACTACAAAAGTTTCTGAATGTAGCCCAATCCATCACACAAACCAGTTTCCCATCCATTGACTCTGTCTACACTTCCCGCTGCCTCGACAAAGCAGCCAGCATAATTAAGGACCCCGTGCACCCCAGACATTCTCTCTTCCACCTTCTTCCATCGGGAAAAAACTACAAAAATCTTGATAACATGTATCAACCGACTCAAGAACAGCTTCCTCCCTGCTGTCGTCAGATTTTTGAATGGACTTACCTCGCATTAAGTTGATCTTTCTCTACACACTAGCTATGACCACATTCTGCATCTTGCATTTCCTTCTCTATGAACGTATGCTTTGTATAGTGTGCAAGAAACAATTCTCTTCACTGTATGTTAATACGTGTGACAACAATAAATCAAATCAAATCAACGGGCCAAATGGCCTAATTCTGCTCCTATGGCTTATGGCATTTTTCACTTGCCGACACTTGGTGATTTCATTATGATTATCACCTTTAGGTGTGGTGCTTATATTTCATCCATTGTTAAAATTACACCCAAGAGGTTTGCTTACCTTTCTTGTGCCAGGCACTTATTTCTCCTCTCAATCAGCCCACATTTTCTTTGGAGCGTAAACTCACCCAGAATCCAAACATGACTCTGATTTTCCTGGTCTGAGCAAAAAAAAGGGGAAGGTTACTATCACCTTGTGTTCTGATTTACCTCGACATTCTGCACTGTGAACCTTTTGTCCTTGAATTCAGTTGCTCAACAATTAAAAACCAAAATGCATGGGCCTGCGGTTACATGTAAAAAGAATTTGCTTACAGGGCTACATAACTGAGAATCTCTCATTAACAGTTGTAAGCCGCAGCATCTGTCCACTGTTCATCACCAAGTATTCATCTCCCACATCCATCCGTGCGGCACGGCGATGCAGGGGTTAGCACTGCTGCCTCACGTTGTCAATTGTTGGAAAAACCCATCTGGTTCGCTAATGTAGTTCAGGGAAACAAATTCGCCGTTCTTACCAGGTCTGGCCGGCATGTGACTCAGAGACACGGGTTCGATTCCTGGCTTGGGCTACTGTCTGCGCAGAGTCTACACGTTCTCTCCGTGTCTGCATGGGTTTCTTCCGGGTGCCCCGGCTTCCTCCCACAGTCTGAAAGATGTGCCAGTTAGATGCATTGGCCGTGCTAAATTCTCCCTCAGTGTACCCAAACAGGCTCCGGAGTTGGCGACTAGGGGATTTTCACAGTACAGTGTTAATGTAAACCTGATTGAGACACCAAGAGAAAAACTTAAACAATTTAGAAAGGGAATCTATTCTAGGATCTCACCATGTGTAGGAATAAACAAAGCTTGGCAAGGTCTTTGAATACACTTCAAGTGCTGATTTAAAAGTCACAGTCCAAAAGATACGTGGGTTAAGTACAGCCATGTTAAATTACATCTTAGGAACGTAAGAACAAAGGAATTAGAAGCAGAAGTAGACAAATTCAGCCCTCCGAGCCTGCTTCAACATTCAGTCAGATCATGGCTAGTCTCCTCTGGTCTGAAATCCACCTCCCCACCTCTTCCCCATTATCCCTTTAACCCATTTTTTTAAAATCAGAAATATATCTATCTCCTTCTTGAAAAATTAAGTCAACAAATTCAATGATTCAGTTTCCACTGCACTATGGGGCAGCGAGGTCCACAAATTCATCACTTTTTGCGAGAAGTACTTCTACCTCATCTCAGTATTAAATCTATCACCTCTCAACCTATACCTGTGACCTCCTGTTCCCTACAAGAGAAAACATTTAAGTTAAGCTAAATTTATTTTATTAATCACAAGTGAATTTATATTAACGCTGCAATGAAGTTACTGTGAAAATCCCCCCTAGTCGCCATACTCTGGTGCCTGTCCGGGTACACGGAGGGAGAATTCAGCATGGCCAATGCATCTAAGCAGCATTTCTTCTGGTCTGTGGGAGGAAACTGGAGTACCTGGACGAAACCCCACACAGGCACAGGGAGAATTTGCAGACTCCACACAGGCAGTGACCTACATTTACCTAATCTGTAAATGACTGTAACACTACATTCTGCAGTCTCTCATTTCCTTCTCTGTGAATGGTATGCTTTGTCTGTGTAGTGTGCAAGAAACAATACTTTTCACTGTATGTTAATACATGTGATAATAATAAATCAAATCAAATCAAAATCAATCCTTTTTAGAATTTTACATATCTCAGTCAGATCCCCTCTCATCCTTAGAGTCCCAAGATGTGAAAATTTAGGGAGGAGTTAATCATGGGGAATGTGTGGGGTTACAGGCGGGGGAGAGAGGTTGGGTAAGGTACTTTGTCAGAGAGTCAGCGCAGACTCAATGGGCCAAATGGCCACTTCTGAACTGTGGGGATTCTATGACCCTGTGACCAAACTATTGATAATTAAGTCAACAAATAGCTATGTTTAATAGAATTCTTTACCAGTGAGTGTGAGCCACACCAGCCACAGAAATGTAGATTAAAGAATGGGATATGGAGTTATGTTTTGGACCAATGACAGTTTGTTAAAAAAAATTACATGCACAATTTAGCTTTTAGGTTTTTATGGTTCCTCAGAATTTTCTGTCTGTCATAATATTGGACTACTTGCATATTTTGTTTTCATTCTGCGAATTTAATTAAGAGCCATTTTTAATGCCTCTTTTGGGTCACAGTGATTCACTGCAAATACAGATATCAAAGTTAAATAACAAACAGCTGTTACTTTTTATCTGCTGTGTGCAATATTGGATGGATATAAATGCCATTCTTTTCACAGTTAAAGCAGCCAAAGCTTTCGTTCGTAGGGAGTGCCATAGGTAAATGCGTGGTGCTGAAGAAAGGCTGATCAGGTTTGACTCTAATTCCAGGCAAGATTATCTGATCTCAATCTGGGTCAGAGCAGGGTGGCACTTGGTTTTAATTGTTCACCCGCTCTCAGGAGACTCATTGCCCAGGCGTTTCCCTTTCTGATTGTTGTCCAATGACGCCGGTTTGAATGTTCTCATGCAAGGGAGGCTTGAGTTGAGATAAAATTGGGCAGACTCAACAATGGCCAAATGCACCATCACTAACTGGATTCACCCAGCTAGCCACTTGGGTGAGCTTATCTTAGCGTAAAGGAGTTGACAGAATCATGCCATTAGTCACCGTATTGAGAAGTCAAATGAATCATAGAGAAAAATCATAGAATCGCTACAGTGCAGAAACAGGCCCATTAAATCTGCACCAACTCTCCCCTAAAAGAGCCAAATCCTAGCCCCGTGACCCCAGATATTCATCCCTCTACTCTTCCAAATTTTTTTCTTAAATTCATCTGTGGGACATTGTGATATAGTGGCACAGTGGTTAGCATTGTTACCTTACAGCTCCAGGGATTCAATTCCCAACTTGGGTCACTGTCTGTGCGGAGTCTGCACATTCTCCACGTGTCTCTATGGTTTTCCTCTGGGTGCTCCAATTTCCTCCTACAGTCTGAAAGACATGCTGGTTAGGTCCAATGGCCTTCTTAAATTCACCCTCAGTGTGCTCAAACAGGCGCCAGAATGTGGCAACTAGAAGATTTTCACAGTAACTTCACTGCAGCATTAATATAAGCCTACTTATGATAATGAATGAACTTTATTGCCCATTCCAAGTTGCCCTTGTTCAGAGGGCAGTTGAAAGTCAACCACACTGCTATGGATCTGGAGTCACATGTCGGCCAGACCAGGTAAGGACAGCAGATTTCCTTCCCTAAAGGACATTAGTGAACTGGATGGGTTTTTTTCTGACAATCAATCATGGTTTCATGATCAACAGTAAGTTTTTAACTCCAGATATTTTTAATTGAAATAAAATTCTACCATCTACCCTGGATCCTCAGAACATTAGCTGAGTTTCTAGATTAATAATCTGGCAATAATACCACTAGGCCATTGCTATCTTGGGACATTAAGATGCAATTCAGCATGGCCAATCCACCTAACCTGCACACCTTTGGACTGTGGGAGAAAATTGGGATGAGAATTTTAAAATCGGGGTATGTTTCTCAGGCCAATGGGGATGACACAAAATTTGTCAATGTAATGGATTAGCGATTAGGGCAGTAGAGTATTCAAGAGGAGATTTTGGAAGGATTTGAATGTGGGTTTAAGAATTTTCAAGACAATTCATCATCTGACCGGCAGCCAACATTGGTTCAGCGATCACAGTAGTGACGAGTAAACGGGACTTGGAGCAAGTTAGGATATGCTGGCAAAATTGTTCTCCTATTCTGTTTCCCCCGACCAGCAAGTTGGAGGCTTGAACTCGTGCCCCCTCCTGCCTCAAGTTGCCTCTGTAGAATTATCAGTTCAAACACCCACTGCTACCCCTGCAGAGGAGGCCTTGAAGAATTAACAGCTGCCCTTTTCCCAATTAATGAGGTTTTTCCCAACATAATGGGCTTCACATGAAAGATGTCACAGCGCTGACTGTTTGATCAGAAGACAGGCTCCATTCTGTAGATCGGTCTGTATGGCATGGTTTGACTATACATCCGACCTGCCTGTGGTTGAATCCTGCAGAGGATATCCTTCCACATGCGGAGAAGCATCCAGGCGGCCATCTTTTGCAGCCATCTTGTGTTGTGAGATGGTGCATTGTGTTTTATTTTTAAATTATAATGAGTGCAACTTAACTTATCAATTCATTCTTATTTGTGTTCAGATCTCCTGCCATAGAATTATTCATTGAATTGAATCCTCATAGTGCCGGAGGAGGCCATTCAAGCCATCGAGTCTGCACTGACCACAATCCCACCCAAGTCCTATTTCCACATTTACCCTGCTAATTGACTGGACACTGGGATTACTTTATCATGGCCAATCAACTTAACCTGTACATCTTTGGACTCTGGAAGGAAACAGAGCACCCGAAGGAAACCCATGCAGACATGAGGAGAATGTGCAAACTCTACACAAACAGTGACCCAAGGCCAGAATTGAACCCAGGTCCCTGATATTGTGAGGCAGCAGTGCTAACCATTGTACCACCTGATTAGACAGAGGAGCAAAGTTATTCAATCAGATTTTGACAGATTTGCAATTCAATTCCACTTTCATACCTTTAGCTGCACGTCACTCATAGAATCATAGAATCCCTACAGTGAAGCCCATCCAGACTGCACTGACCACAATCCCACCAAGGCCTGTTCACATCACCACACATATTTACCCTGCTGATCCCCCTGACATAAGGGTCAAATTATTATGGCCAATCAACCTAATCCGCACATCTTTGGACTGTGGGAGAAAACCGGAGCAGCCAAAGGAAACGCACACAGTCATGGGGAGAATGTGTAAACTTTACACAGACAGTGACCTGGGTCCGAAATTGAACCTGGGTCCCTGGTGCTGTGAGACAGCAGTACTAACAACTGTACCACTGTGCCATCCTATTGAGTATTCAAAGCTATAACTATTGTAACAAACACAATCTTTGGAGAGGGCACAGGAGAGATTTACCAGGATGCTGCCCGGATTAGCGGGTATAAGGGAGGGGCTGGGCAACCTAGAGTTGTTTTCTTCAGAGGCTGAGGAGAGACCTGATCGAAGTCTATAAAATTATGAGAGGCATAGATAGAGTTGATAGAATTTATTTCCCAGAGTTGCAATGTTTAATACAAGGAGGGCATGCGGTTAAGGTGAGAGGGGGAAAGTCTAGAGGAGAAGTGAGGGGCAAGTTTTTTGACACAGAGAGTGGTACCTGTCTGAAATATGCTGCCAGGGGTGGTGGTGGAGGCAGATACGATGGGTAGGAGGGGCGATTTAGAGGCTTTTAGATAAGCACGTGAATATGCAAGAAATAGAGGGGTATGGATCAACAGCAAGCAGATGGTATTAGTTTCATTTGGCATCAGTTTGACACAATTAACCTAATCCGCACATCTTTGGACTATGAGGAGAAACTGGAGCACCCAGAGGAAACCCACGCAGGCACAGGGAGAATGTGCAAACTCCACACAGGCAGTTACCCAAATCCAGAATTGAACCCAGCACTGTGAGGCAGCAGTGCAGTGCTGTGAGACTTCTTATTATTGCTAAGGAGTGACTTTAAGTTTTCCTCATTAAATTGAAGATAACTTCTAAAATTAAAGCAAAATACAACGGATGCTGGAAATCTAAAAGAAACAGAATCACACAGTCTCAAACTGCACACTATTTTCTCTCTCTATTACTGTTGAAGATAGCTTCCTGTCAGCACTGTCATACTGGGAAGGAAGGGCAAAGGGCAAATTTACAAGTCCGAACTTTGCACCCTTTGCACACAGTGGACCTTGGTAAGTCAGAGTCGTACACCTCAGTAACTACACGACCCCCACCAACAGCAGGCTTTGAAACCAGCCCTATAGGCAGGGTAGAAAGTCATCTTACCAATCATACCAGGCATGAATTAGAATGAGGAAACATAGTCAAAAACAGCAGGGCATAAATAGATCCAAGGGACCCTATAATCAATTAAATTTAAAAGTGGATAAAGATTCACATGTATATATTGCCCAAGGACCTCGCAAAGTGTTTCAAGTTTATTTTTTTATTAGTGTCACTAGTAGGCTTACATTAACACTGCAAAGAAGTCACTGCGAAAATCGCGTAGTTGCCACACTCTGGCGCCTTTTCGGATACACTGAGGGAGAATTCAGCAAGGCCATTGCGCCTAACCAGCACATCTTTCAGACCGTGAGAGTGAACCGGAGCACCCGGAGGAAACCCACACAGACATGAGGAGAATGTACCGACTCAGAACAGACAGTGACTCGAGCTGGGAATCGAACCCGAGTCCCTGACACTGTGAGGCAGCAGTGCTAACAACTGTGCCACCGTGCCACATTTCTGAAGTGAACTCACTGTGGTAACGTTTGTTACATTATAACAACACAGACACAGGAAGAACGTACAGACTCCACACAGCCGCCGAAGGCTGGAATTAAACCTGGATCCTTGACACTTTGAGGCAGCAGTGCTAACCACTGTGCCACCGAGTAATATTCCATACATTTTCATGAGTATAATCCACACAGAAACTTTTCAGATATAACTGAATTACATTCTCAAAATTTATATTCTCAGCTATCTTTGGCTTGCTAACGCCCTTTTTAAAAAGACCTTTTTTTTATATATCCACATGTAATTTGAGCTTATTTTTCTTCACTATTACAACATTTGTATGGCTGGTTCAATCTCTGATCTTTAGTAACTCCCAGGATATTTATGGTGAGAAGGAATTCAGCAATGATAAAGCTATTGAATATCAAGAGGATTTGGATGGTATAGAGTCGATACATTCTCCCCGTGTCTGAGTGGATTCCTCTGAGTGCTCTGGTTTCCTCCCAGAGTCTGAAAGGCGTACTGATTTAGGCATGTTGGCCATGCTAAATTCTCCCTCAGTGTACCCAAACAGGTGCGGGAATGTGGTGATTCAGGGATTTTTACAATAACTTCAATGCAATATTAATGTAAACCTACTTGTGGCACGAATAAATAAATAAGATGGGACTTGTGCAAAGATAGTTCCCACAGAAGGAAGGGAGTGGGTAACATTTGGGGACATTATCTGGAGACAAGTTGTAATAATGCACTGGCCACAACGGCAGGTAAGATGCTGGACTTTAGAAAGAATAACTCACTCCCTGTCTCCCCAAAGCATTATGATTTAGTAGACACAATATGATCTTAAGAAGCAATAACTCCCAGGGATAAAGCAGAGGCAATGGCCCATGACAGCATTGCAGCAGTGCTGCTGTAGATTATCACAAGAAAATTAGTTGTCCCATTGCCCAAATGCAGTGAGACAGTAGCTTTTGCCCAACAATGAGGAGAATCACCAAGATATGTGGATGCACCTTGTATTCTACTTTCACAAGAATAAAGACCACCATTCCATTAACCTTTTTGGTGGGGAGGTGATGGCCTAGTGATATTATTGCAAGACTATTAATCCAAAAACTGAGCTAACGTACTGGGGACTCGGATTCGAATCCCACCACGGCAGATGATAGAATTTGAATTCAATAAAAAAAAATCTGGAATTAAGAATCTACTAATGACCATGAAGCCATTGTTGGAAAAACCTATCTAGTTCACTATTGGGAAGGAAATCTGCTATCCTTGCACGGTCTGGCTTACATGTGACTCCAGAGCCAAAGAAATGTGGCTGACTCTCAACTGCCCTCTGAACGAGAGCAGTGACGGATGGGCAATAAATGCTGGCCAGCCAGCGATACCCATGACCCACAAATGAACTTAAAAAAATCTCAAAAATTGATCAATCCTACGGCATGAGTGGATACCTTGGTGAAGAAATGCAAAGTGCTGACGCTGATAAATTTAAATGATGCATCTTCACTACTATTCATTGTGTTTTATGCCTTGGGGAGATGCAGAGATGACACAGGCAGCACGGTGGCACTGCTGCCTCACAGTGCCAGGGACTCAGGCTTCGTTCTGGCCTCGGGTCACTGTCTGTATGGATTTTGCAAGTTCAGTTAATTGTCCATGCTAACTTGCCCCAATGCGTGACACCAGTTTATACGTCGGAACAGGGGCTTTATTTATAATGCTTTTAAGGTGTCTGCTTCCTCACTCACACCTTCTGCTGGGTCCAGCATAGTAGCACAGTGCTTAGCACTGCTGCCTCACAGTGCCAGGGAAGCCTGGGTTCAATTCCCGGCTTGGGTCAGTATCTGTGCGGAGTTTGCACATTCTCCCCATATCTACGTGGGTTTCCTCCGGGTGTTCCGATTTCCTCCTTCAAAGATGTGCAGATGTTCAAAGGTGGATTGGCTGTGGTCAATTGTCCCTTAGTGTAAGGGGGACCATTGAGAGTAAATAAGTGGGATAAGGAGGATAGAGTTTGGGTGGGATTATGGTCAGTGCAAACTCGATGGGCCGAATGGCCTCCTTCTGCACTCAGGGACGCTTTGATCCTTTCTTCTGTTTAGTTTCCTTTTCTTTGTGACCATGCCCAGTCTTGTGTGACAGCACAGATAACAGAGTATAGATGCCCGGTACACAAAATCAAACACCAAACAATGAAACTGATTATTTCAATCCAGTCGGGGAGGAGGTAGGTTCAGCACAGGATGATGCACTGAATGGATTTAGGTCAATATGCAAATTATTGTTGCAGAATGCTTGAAGATTGTCAAACTGTACATGGCACCGGGGTGTGGCGACGTCTGGTGAGCTGATGGTGAATCGTTGGAATTCTCTGTCCATTGAAGCAGTGGAGGCGACCTTGTGAAATGTGTTTAAGTAACAGGTAGATGGATTTCTGACCAATAAAGGAATTAAGGGTTATGGGAAGCACTGAACCACTTTTAGATCAGTCATGATTTTATTGAATGGTGGGGCAGGCTCGAAGGATTCTTGCTCCTATTTCTTATGTTCTTACGTCCCCAGTATACCCTCAAACGCGATCTTTTATTCTCGGCCTATGTTTTAAAACTGCATTCCTCTAAGGGCAGGAATTTACAGCCTCGCTCATACAAAAACCGTAAAATCGCACCTGAGGTCAAAACTCCTGTCCATTGTTTGCATCTCACCCGCTCCGATTCCCGTGGTGAGCGGGACAGTAAAATTCCAGTCCAACATTTTTAAATTCTTCCATAATGTATATATTAAGCTGATCTCTCTCTATATCCTAGCGATGACTGTAGCTGGAATTTTACCAGCGCACGCATCCCGGCATCAGGCAGTTTGCGGAACGGAGTTCACTGTAGGCCTAGGGTGAGATTTTACAATCCTCGCCCAAGTGAGAAAATACCAGCCTGTAACTCTACATTCTGCACCTTCTCCTTTCCTTCCCCCCTCTGTATCCTATGAATGGTATGTTTTTATCTGTATAACACACAAGAAACAATACTTTTCACTGTATCCCAATACATGTGACAATAATAAATCAAACCAAACTTACTGAGCGTCAAAACATCTTTTAAATCATTTACAGAAACTTTGCAAGCTGTACACATAGCCCATACTTTATCCTATCTATTGATTCTGTCCATATTTGCCCCTACATCGTCAAAGCAGCCAATATAATCAAGGACCCCACATGTTAGAATATAACTGGTGACAACTTTGTATTAGATGTAGTGTGGCCAATGGAAACAAGATGTAAGGGTCAGCTGACCAGCTGATTCACTATAAATAAGGAATTATGTAGAATTGTGATGAGCTTGGATTGGCCCAGGATGAGGCCCCATGTTTGGAGTAATGAAGTTTCTTTATTAAACCCTTTCTTTGATTTACAAGTTGGAGTAAATTTTTGTTGTACTTTCATTTGTTGCATTTTGAAGAGTTCCTTCTAAAGAAACACTGCATACCCTGGACATTCTCTTTTTCATTTTCTTCCTTTGGGAAAAAAATGCAAAGTTCTAAGCTCGCGTATCGATCGACTCAAGAGCTGCTTCTTTCCTGCTGTCATCAGACTTTTGAATGGACCTGTCTTGCATTAAGTTGATCTTTCTCTACCCCCTAGCTATGACTGTGACATTATATTCTGCACTCTCTCTTTTCCTTCTCTATGAATGGTATACTTTGGCTGTGTAGCACACAAGAAACAATACTTTTCACTTATGTTAATACATATGACAATAATAAATCAAATCAAATCAAAACATTTTCTAAAATCAAACATTTACAGAGGACTTCATGAAATTAATGATGGAATATTTTGAGGCTTCTCTTCTCTACTTAATTCAAGTCATGGTGCAGGGAGGCCAAGGCAGTGACTAAGTATGACACTGGGCTGGAGCTAAATTGACATCAAAGCTATGTTCACTCACCTTGTAGCACTCCTGTTACCTTTGTTAATTCAGTCCCCTTGTCCGTGGCTGTTGGCAAAATGGTAGGAACTAAGAAAAGTCATTTGGTCAACATGCCATTGATCTCAAACACTGACCTCTGACCTGCATTTTCACCCTGTTCCTCTTCCTTTACTGAAAGGCAAGTTTCCTCTTGAATCCATTGATCCAGCTCACTCCAATGGTCGTTCCTGGTGTATTCCTATTTTGTGGGGGCAGAATGAATTCTGCCTCATGCTGAATTTGTAAGGTCTAAGTTGTATTCACTCATATTTGAGCCTGGTGCCTAACTTTCCCAAACCAATTGTTTAAATCCTCCTTCATAATCTTGGAAGCTTCAACTGTGTGATCTCAAAGAGCCTTTCCAAGAAAGAGAAGCTGAAAATTCCTCTCTCCCATCGACTCAGAACTACAGAATCCCTACAGTGCAGAAGGAAGCCATTCAGCCCATCAGCTCTGCACCGAACACAATACCCGCTAAGCCCTATCCCCGTAACCCTAGTTATTTGCCCTGCTAATCCTCCTGACACTAAGGGGCAATTGAGTATGGTCAATGAACCCAGCCTGCACATCTTTGGACTGTGAGAAGAAACCGGAGCACCTGGAGGAAATCCACGCAGACACAAGTGACCCAAGCCAAGAATCAAACTCGGGTCCCGACGCTGTGAGACAGCAGTGCTAACTGAAAAACTGTGCCATCAGATGTTATGATCATGTCACGAAAGATCATAAAGAAAAATAAATCAAAACGCAATCATTTGCATTTATATAGCTCTTTAATGCAGTAAAACAGATAAGGGCAACTCCATAGGCAATTGGAGGATATAAAATCCGGTGTATTTTAGTGTACAGAAGGACAGTGCAACAGGATGTCAATCAGCCCATCTAATCCGCACCAACTCTCTGACGGAGCATCTTAACCCAGGCCCTCTCTCTGTAACCCCACACATACAAAGGCAGATGGACAGAAGCTTGGTCGAAGAAATCGCTTTTAAGGAGAGTCAAGGAGGAGGACAGAGAGGAGAGAGATATTAAGGGAGACATGCTTTTCTCAACCACAAATACTAATGACAACATTCAGTTAGGACCTCATGCATCTCTTGTGGGTCCACACATCGAATTTCTGAGTTTGAGCTTTCAGCAGCGGAAGGTTTGGCAGCCAACGCTGGAGCGACTAAAATCAGGAAGATGAAGAGACAAAAATAGCGGATAGCGGGTTATCTCAAAGAAGGAGGAGATGACAGAAATAGGTGGCACAGTGGTTAGCACTGCTGCTTCACAGCACCAGGGACACAGGTTTGATTCCCGACTTGGGTCACTGTCTGTGTGGAGTTCGCACATTCTCCCAGTGTCTGCATATTTCCTTCCGGTGCTCCTGTTTCCTCCTACATTCTGAAAGACGTGCTGGTTAGGCACATTGACCTGAACAGGTGCAGGAGTGTAGTGACATGGGGAATTTCACAGTAACTTCATTGCAGTGTTAATGTAACTTGTGACTAATAAATAAACTTACTTAGTTTCAGAGATGAGGAGGGCAGTGAGGCAACGGTGGAACTTGGAAACAAGGATCGATGCTTTAAAATTGTAATGTTGCTTCACTGGGAGGCAATAGAGGTCAGAGATTGGCTGTTAAAGTTCCTAAAAGGTCATTGCAACTGATTTTAAATTTAATTTGTGTACAACAGCCTGCTAAAACCTTTTCACTTACAGTGAGATTTTTCTATATCCAGCACAATGGCATAGAGGTTAGCACTGCTGCTTCACAGCGCCAAGGACCCGGGTTCAATTCCCAACTTGGGTCACTGTCTATGTGGAGTTCGCATATTCTCCCCACATCTGCACGTGTTTCCTCTAGGTGCTTCGGTTTCCTCCCACAGTCCAAAGATTAGATTGAATTAGGTTGATTGGCCATGCTAAATTGCTCCTTAGGGGGACTAACTAGGGTAAATGCATGGTATTATGGGGATAGGCCTTGGGTGAGATTGTGATTGGTGTAGTCTTGATGGACCGACTGTCGGGATTTTATAAGTTGATTTGTAGTTGTCACATGTATTGGGATACAGTGAAAAGTATTGTTTCTTGCTCACTACACAGACAAAACATACCATTTATAGAATACATAGGGCAGAAAGAAAGTACAGAGTGCAGAATGTAGTGTTACAGTCATAGCTATAATATAGAGAAAGATCAACTTAATGCAAGATAGGTCCATTCAAAAATTTGACAGCAGCAGGGAAGAAGCTGCTCTTGTGTCAATTGGTACGTGACTTCAGATTTTTGTATCTTCTTCCCGATGGAAGAAGATGGAACAGAATATTTCCAAGGTGCATGGAATCCTTCATTATGCTGATTGCTTTGCTGAGGCAGCTGTGATGGTCACGGATAGCTAAATGCAGTCCCGCCAACTGTACAAATCAAAGTGGTTTTGAAGTGGGTTTCAGAAGTATGTCAACCGCAAACGTACTGCAGTGGACCTTGATTCGGAAGAATCCCCTGAGATCTTCCCACATAATTGCCATCATGTGAGCACATGCAAAATCGCAGCCTGGTATGGCATGGATTGGCTGTTATCATAACCATAAAATTATGCAAAGTTTTTGAGGCTTTGAAGAAATCAGCCACAAATCTGTGTTGGCTTGTACAAAATTTGCCTGCAAAACCTTTCCACTCACAGTAGGTTTTTTTCATATGTCCAGCACAGCAGTTAGAACTGCTGCCTCACAGGGGCCCAGGTTCAATTCCAGTCTCAGGTGACTGTCAGTGTGGAGTTTCTTCCCGGATGGGTTTCTACGGCCTCACTCTGGTAAGACCGGAAATTTCCACTCTAGGTCAATGGACATTTTTATTTTCCATCTCTCGCCCATTCTGATTCTGTGGCAGGCAGGGCGGTAGAATTCCGGTACCCGTGTTTGTGTGGGTTTCCTCCTGGTGCTCCGGTTTCCTCCCACACTCCAAAAAATTGTTAAGTTGCTTCTTAATGTCAGGATAAATGTGTGAGGTCACGGAGATAAGACTTGGATAAAATTATTATGTTTAGGAAATCAGAAACACAAAGGGGCTTGGGAACCCGCATCCGAGATTCTCTTAAGGTTAATATGCAAGTTCATTCAGCAGTAAGGAAAGCTAATGCAATGTTACATTCATGTTGAGAGGGCTAGAATACAAGAGAAGGGATGTACTTCTAAGGCTGTGTAAGACTCTGGTCAGATCCCATTTGGAGTATTGTGAGCAGTTTTGGGCCCCATAGAACAGAACATTACAGTGCAGAACAGGCCCTTCGACCTTCGATGTTGCGCCAACCAATTATGAAAAAAGCAATGACCCTCCAAACTAAACCATTCCCTTCTCTTCCATAAACTTATCAACTAACCTCTTAAACGCCACCAAACTTGGCGCATCTACAACTGCCGCAGGCAGGGCATTCCACTTCCTAACCACCCTCTGGGTAAAGAACCTATTTCTGATATCCGTCCTATAACTATCACCCCTTAATTTAAAGCTGTGTCCCCTCGTGCTAGCTGTCTCCATCCTAGGAAAAAGGCTATCACTGTCCACCCTATCTAAACCTCTAATCATCTTATATGTTTCGATAAGGTCTCCTCTTAGCCGCTTCCTTTTTAACGAAAACAACCTCAAATCCCTCAGCCTCTCCTCATAAAACCTGCCCTCCATACCAGGCAACATCCTGGTAAACCTCCTCTGTACCCTCTCCAATGCCTCCACATCTTTCTTATAATGTGGGGACCAGAACTGCACACAATACTCAAAGTGCGGCCGCACTAGAGTTTTGTACAGTTGCAACATGACGTTGCGGCTCCGAAATTCAATCCCCCTACCAAGAAAAGCTAAGACTCCATATGCCTTCTTAACAACCTTCTCGACTTGACTGCCTACTTTCAGGGATCTATGCACATACACACCAAGATCCCTCTGTTCATCAAGACTACTAAGAATCCTACCATTTGCCCTATAATCTACACATTTATTATTCCTGCCATAGTGCATTACCTCACACTTTTCCACATTAAACTCCATTTGCCACCTCTCGGCCCAGCTCTGCAACTTGTCCAAGTCTCTCTGCAAACTATAACACCCCTCTTCACTATCTACACTCCACCGACTTTAGTGTCATCTGCAAATTTACTAATCCATCCTTCAATACCCTCATCCAGATCATTTATAAAAATTACAAACAGCAGGGGCCCCAAAACAGACCCATGAGGTACACCACTTGTAACCGAACTCCATGATGAATATCTCCCATCAACCACCACCCTCTGTCTTCTATCCGCTAGCCAATTCCTAATCCAATTAGCTAAATCACCCTCTATCCCATACATCTGCATTTTCTGCAGAAGCTTCCATGGGCCACCTTATCGAATGCCTTACTAAAGTCCATATATACCACATCAACTGCCTTACCCCCATCCACCTCTTTGGTCACTTTTTCAAAAAACTCAAAGGTTAGTAAGGCACAACCTACCCTTCACAAAACCATGCTGACTATCCCCAATCAATTCATTTCTTTCTAAATAACTATAAATCCTATCCCTAATAATTCTCTCCAATACTTTGCCCACAAAGTATGCCCACATATCTATGAAGGATGAAAGGAAGGATCCAGAAGAGGTTCACAAGAATGATTCCTGGAAAGAAGAACTTGTCATATGAAGAACGGTTGGAATTTGGAAGGATGAAGGGGATCTTATTGAAGCTTGCAGGATACTGTGAGGTCTGGATAGAAGATGTTTCCACTAGTAGGAAAATCTAGAACAAAAGGGCGCAACCTCAGGCTAAAGGGACAAAAAATTTCTTCAGCCAGGGAGTAGTGAATGGATGGAACTCTTTGCACAGAAGACTGTGGAGGCCAAGTCATTGAGTGTGTTGAAGACAGAGATAGATTCTTGATTAATAAGGGGATCAGGGGTTTTGGGGAAAAAGCAAGAGAATGGGGATGAGAAAAATATCAGCCATGATTGAATGGCAGAGCACACTCGATGGGCTGAGTGGCCTAATTCTGCTCCTATATCTTATGGTCTTATTGTCAGTGTCGAATGGCCTGCTTTTTACAGTGGGGATTCTAAGGTTCTATGAAGCAGGTGTCCAAGGAAGTGTAAGAAAACAGAAAATGCTGGAAAATCTCAGCAGGTGTGACAACATCTGTGGAGAGAAATAGAGCCAATGTTTTGACTCTGTCTTCTACTGGATTTATTCTCTCTCCACAGATGTTGTCACACCAGCTGAGATTTTCCAGCATTTTCTGTTTTTATTTCAGATTCCAGCATCCGCAGTCTTTTGGCTTTATCCAAGGATCTGTGCACCCGTCTGGGTCAGTGACTTTGGGAGAGAAAAATAGAGGTTCAAACTCAACACTCCAACTCTTCATAGAATTAATAGAATTCTTACAGTGCAGAAGAAGGCCAACCTGCCATTTGAATCTACGTTGACCACAATCCCATGCAGGCCTTTATTCCTGTAACCCCCATATTTAATCTGCTAATCCCCCTGATTCGGGGGTCAATTTAGCATGGCCAGTCAACATAACCAGCACTTCTTTGGAGTGTGGGACGAAACTGGAGAGGAAACCCACGCAGACATGGGGAGAACATGCAAACCCCATAGTGACCCAAGGCTGGAATTGAACCGTGGGGTTTGCATGTTCTCCCTGGCTAACCAACTGTGCACCACGCTGCCCAATTTCCCTTTTAGGGCTGATGTGGCAATTTTTCAATCTGAACAATTGCCTCTTTCACTGATACCGAGACAGAAGAGACCTTAAACGGATCAAAGAGTTTTTTTTTAACTTGTCACAAAAACGTTTACATTATTAATATGGTAACACCCAGCAATCAGCTTGTTGGCAGCTTCAATTTGTTGCAACAACTCATGAGGGAGTGACTTGTCATGCACTGGTTGCATATATAATAGTCTGCTTTCAGGGGAAGGGAGACAAACACAATCTTTGTTTTGTTACGCACTCAAACATATTTGATGTAGACAAAAAAGGAGCCATCGCTCTCCGGGAAGGAAGTTCTTGGATCGTGGAAAATGTTGGCACCAGTGTGTGAGAGGAGCATGTTTCCAGAATTGTAGGGAAGAAGGAGAAAGAGGACTCTTGTCTCACTCGCCACATGTTGTTTGCTAACACGGACTTGTTAGGGCTGCGAAGGTTACACAGACTTAGAGAGATTGGTAGAATTGATCCAGCCAAGGACAAACTACACAGTCTTGTTGTTATCATGAAGGTTGGGGGTGAGGTGGGGGGGAGGTCACACTGTAGTAAATTCTGCTTTTTTCACTAATTGGTTTTTTGTTTAGCAAAGGATCCTTCTCAATTCCAATTCTGCATCATATATTAGGAAGTTGGGTTGCAAGTTCTGCTCATGTCAAATCTCATCATGAACAGAATATAATAGAAACAAAAAAAAATGTTGATGCCAGAAATTGGAAACTAAAAACAGAAAATGCTGGGGAAAGTTTAAGACTGCAGTTGGGAGCAATATGCACATTTTTGGCTCCATGTTGTGTGAAGGGGCGGCATGGTGGCACAGTGGTTAGCGCTGCTGCCTCACAACGTCAGGGTCCCAAGTTCCATTCTGGCCTCGGTCACTGTTCACGTGGAGTTTGCACTTTCTCTCCCTGTGGCTTCTTGGGTTTCCTCTGGGTTCTCCGATTTCCTCTCACAGTCCAAAGAAGTGTGGATTAGGTAGATTGACCAAGTTAAATTGACCCTAGTGTCAGGCTTGTTAGCAGGGTAAATATGTCAGGTTGTGGGAACAGGTGGGGATTGTGGTCAGTACAGACTCAATGGACTGATTGGCCTTCTTCTGCACTGTAGGGATTCTGTGTTGAGGCAATAGCGAGGTTTTGGCACAGATTCACCAGGATGCTACCTGGTATGAAGAAAATGTGAGCAATGGCACACATTTTCATTGGAATAGAGAAGATTGTATGAAAGAAGTGCTGAACAATGTGATAGGCTGAATCACAATAGATCAAAGCAGACTATTTCTTTGATAAGATGCTCTTACGGGGGGGTTGGTGCAGACTTGCTAGGCCGAATAGACTCCTTCTGCACTGTCAGGAATCTACGGACGTAAGAAAAGATGATGCCCAATTTAATCATAGAATTAGAGGGTTGAATCCCTATAACGCAAAAGGAAGCCATTTGGCCCATTGAGCCTGCACTGACAATAATCCCACCCAGACATTTTCCCCTGAAGGATAGGGGAATTAGTAGGGTACACATTTACCCTATTAATTCCCCTAATGCTAAGAGGCAATTTAGCATGGCCAATCAATCTAGCCTGCACACTTTTGGACTGTGGTAGGGAAACTGGAGCATCTGGAGGAAACCCTTGCAGACACGGCGAGGATGTGTAGACCCCACACAGACAGTGACTCAAGACAGGAATTGGACCCGGGTCCCTGGGAACAGGTTTGATGGATTGCTGAGGTAAAAGAAAGTAGAGATCAGCGAACATTGTGGTCAAAGGTCAGTCCCTCGGTTGGGAGATAAATACCAACATGGAATTATTGGATTGAACAATGTCCTCTGCACTGAAATTCTGATATATGTCCAACTCCTGGGAATGACAACCATGATAAAAGAAACATAGAATCCCTACAGTGCAGTAGGAGGCCATTTGGCCCATCAGGTCAATCACAATCCCACCCAGGCCCTATTCCCGTAACCCCTGTTTACCCCCGACACTATAAGAAATTTAGCATTGCCAATCAACTTAATCTGTACACCTTTGGACTGTGGGAAGAAACCGGAGTGCCTGGAATTAACCCAGAGAAAACGCAAACTCCAGACAGACGGTGACCGGAGGCTGGAAATGAACATGGGACCCTGGCTCTGTGAGGCAGCAATGCTAACCACTGTGCCACCATGCTGCAAGAGAAGACTTGCTTGGGTATGAGTTCTCACATGGCCACAGGGCATCTTAAATCACATTATAGTCAAAGCAGGGAAGGCGATGGCTTTGAGGTATTATCACTAGGCTATGAAATCAGAAATTCAGCTAATACCCTGGGGATCTGGGTTCAAATCCCACTACAGTAGATGGTGGCAGTTTAAATTCAGTTTTTTTAAAAAAAAATCTGGAATTAAGAATCTACTGAAACCATTGTCGATTATTGGAAAAACCCATCTGGCTCTCTAATGTCCTTTAGGGAAAGAAATCTACTGGCTTTACCCTGTCTGGGCTACATGTGACTCCAGATCTACAGCAATGTGGCTGACTCTTAACTACCCTCTGAACTAGGGCAACAAGGGATGGGCAATAAACAAAAACATGACTTCTGGGGACAATGCCTCACATGCCTTTTCCAATATGTCTCCAGTATTTCTGCACCACTTCAACAAATGTCCTGGGATTCAATTGGAAAACAATTCCCTATCCCATATGGTAATCTATACATTGGAATATTGTTGCTGGAATTCAACCCACATTCTGGAGGTACATAGAACATAGAACATTACAGCACAGAACAGGCCCTTCGGCCTTCGATATTGCGCCGACCAATATAAAAAGCAATGCCCCTCCAAACTAAACCATTCCCTTCTCTTCCATATACTTATCAACTAACCTCTTAAACGCCACCAAACTTGGCGAATCTACAACTGCTGCAGGCAGGGCATTCCACTCCCGAACCACCCTTTGGGTAAAGAACCTACCTCTGATATCCGTCCTATAACTATCACCCCTTAATTTAAAGCTGTGTCCCCTAATGCTAGCTTTCTCCATCCTAGGAAAAAGGCTATCACTGTCCACCCTATCTAAACCTCTAATCATCTTATATGTTTCAATAAGGTCTCCTCTTAGCCGCCTTCTTTCTAACGAAAACAACCTCAAACCCTCAGCCTCTCTTCATAAGACCTGCCCTCCATACCAGGCAACATCCTGGTAAACCTCCTCTGGACCCTCTCCAATGCCTCCACATCTTTCTTATAATGTGGTGACCAGAACTGCACACAATACTCCAAGTGCGGCCGCACTAGAGTTTTGTACAGTTGCAACATGACGTTGCAGCTCCGAAATTCAATCCCCCACCAATAAAAGCTAAGACTCCATATGCCTTCTTAACAACCTTATCGACTTGACTGCCTACTTTCACGGATCTATGCACATACACACCAAGATCCCTCTGTTCATCAACACTATTAAGAATCCTACCATTAGCCCTATACTCTACACATTTATTATTCATGCCAAAGTGCATTACCTCACACTTTTCCACATTAAACTCCATTTGCCACTCTCGGCCCAGCTCTGCAACTTGTCCAAGTCACTCTGTAAACTATAACACCCCTCTTCACTATCTACCACTCCACCAACTTTAGTGTCATCTGCAAATTTACTAATCCATCCTTCAATACCCTCATCCAGATCATTTATAAAAATTACAAACAGCAGGAGCCCCAAAACAGACCCCTGAGGTACACCACTTGTCACCGAACTCCACGATGAATATCTCCATCAACCACCACCCTCTGTCTTCTATCTGCTAGCCAATTCCTAATACAATTAGCTAAATCACCCTCTATCCCATACATCTGCATTTTCTGCAGGAGCCTTCCATGGGCCACCTTATCAAACGCCTTACGAAAGTCCATATATACCACATCAACCGTCTTACCCCCATCCACCTCTTTAGTCACTTTTTCAAAAAACTCAATGAGGTTAGTAAGGCACGACCTTCCCTTCACAAAACCATGCTGACTATCCCCAATCAATTCATTTCTCTCTAAATAACTATAAATCCTATCCCTAATAATTCTCTCCAATACTTTGCCCACAACAGAAGTAAGACTCACTGGCCTATAATTCCCTGGAAGGTCTCTTTTCCCCTTCTTGAACAAAAAAGGAGAATGAACCCATTGATTCAAGCTGTCATGGCCAATGGAACCTCTGAATCTATTGATAAAAAAAAGCTGTTGAATATGTTCACACAAGTTACATAAACCTCTTCTATTTGTGGTTTACATAAACGACTTGGAAGTTGGGGTAGGTGGTGAGATCAGCAAATTTGCTGATGACACTAAGATGCTTGGATTGGCGGGTACAGAGGAGCAGTGCCAGGCAATACAACAGGCCATAGACAGGTTGGTAGACTGGGCAGATAGATGGCAAATGGAATTTAATCCGGATAAATGCGAGGTGATGCATTTTGGCCGGAAAAATGTAGAAGAGAGTTATAGGATAAAAGGTAAAACTATTCGGAGTATAGAGACGCAGAGAGACTTGGGGTGCAGGTTCACAAGTCTCTGAAGGTGTCTTCACAGGTGGAGAAGGTGATAAAGAAAGCGTATAGTATGTTAGCTTTCATAGAAGAGGGTATAGAATACAAGAGTAGGAGTTTGATGTTGCAATTGTATAGAACGTTGGTTAGGCCTCACTTGGGATATTGCGTCTAGTTCTGGTCGCCGTACTATCGGAAGGATGTGGAGTCCTTGGAGAGAGTGCAGGGGAGGTTTACCAGGATGCTGCCTGGTATGGAAGGACTGTCCTATGAGGAACGATTAGATAGACTGGGGTTGTTTTCCCTTGAAAGACGTCGGCTTAGAGGGGATCTCATAGAGGTGTATAAGAATATAAGGGGTATAGATAGAGTAAATGGAGGTAAACTTTTTCCACCTTTAGAAATGGATAGGACGAGGGGTCATGGCCATAGGGTGAGGGGGGCTATATATAAGACGAATATTAGAGGGCAGTTTTTCACACAAAGGGTAGTGGGGGTGTGGAATGCACTGCCGAGTAAGGTGGGGGGAGCAGGCACGCTGGGGCTGTTTAAGGGTCTCTTGGACAGCCACATGAGCGGTATGCAGATAGAGGGATATAGTAGGACTGTTTAACTATGACTTTTTTTTTTCCCACAGGTAATTCGGTCCAACTTGACCAACAAGGAGCATGCATTCGGCAGGTGGTGCGAGGACAGCTCTTGGATGTTGAGTCATGGGTTGCCTGGTGCTTCATGTCGTAAATGAGTGCTTTATCTGGACCATCTGAAGGGCACCATGACAGCTCAGAGACTATCGATGTAGCTGTGCAGACACTTGGAATTGGGCCGGTGTCTGCGGGAGTTTGCGTGTTCTCCCCGTGGTTGCGTGGGTTTTCTCCGGGCACTCCGGTTTCCTCCCACATCCCAAAAATTCGCTCTTAGGCTGATTGGGAAATAAATTGTCCCTATATTGAGATTCTTCCATATTAGGAATAACTTAAAATTAGAATAGGAAAATGGAATTGTTACTATAAAGTTATGACGGCGGCGCGGGCTCGTTGGGCCGAAGGGCCTGTTTCCCGTGCTGTGTTGCTCTAAAAAAAAAGGAAACTGCCAGCTTCTCATTATATGCCACTATTTAGTCACCATACCATTCATACCATTCTGCTGAATACAAGGCCCCAGATTCTACAGTCACCTTCTTCTATCTGGAAACACATACCAACCAACTCAAGAACAGCTTCTTCCCTGCTGCCATCAGACATTTGAATGGACCCATCATATATTAACTCTATTTTCTCTACACCCTAGCTATTCCTATAACACTATGTTCTGCATGCTATCTTTTCATTCTTCCCTATGTACTCTATGAACAGTATGCTTTGTCCGCATACCACGCAAGAAACAATACTTTTCACAGTATCCCAATGCGAGTGACAATAAAGTTTATTTATTCATCACAAATAGGCTTCATTAACAGTACAATTAAGCTATTGTGAAGTTCCCCTAGTCACCACGCTCCACCACCTGTTTGGGTACATGAAGGAAAACTTAGCATGGCCAATGCACCAAACCGGCATATCTTTTGGACTGTGGGAGGGAACTGGAGCACCCGGATGAAATCCACGCAGACATGGGAGAACATGCAGACTCTGCACACACAGGGACCCAAACTGGAAATTGAACCCAGGCCCTGATACTGTACGGCAGCAGTGCTAACCATTGTGCCACCATAATAAATCAAATCAAATTAATTTAGTAATAAACCAATGATATTGATCACTGACCTCAAAGCAAACTGCCACAGAGATGTAGTGATCTCTGGGATACGGTCTCCCCTTTTTTGATGATCATTTAAATCTGGTACCAAGTGATGGAGACATCCTGGTATGAAGAGGAGCAATGATGTTAGCAAGCAGATCAACATTGAAGTACTCAACTACAACAAGCTAAAGAGCTAAAAATGCCTAAGACACTGGCCCACTGGTGTTAACGCTGGACTATTAATCCAGAAACTAATGTTCTGTGACCTGGCTTCCAATCCCATCATGATACTTGGTGGGATTTGAATTCAGTAAAATTATCTGGAATTAAGAATTTTCTAATGACCATGAAATCATTGTTGATTGTCAGAAAAACCCGCCTGATTCATTAATACCTTTTAAGGGAGGAAATCTACCATTTTTACCTGGACTGACCTATATGTGACTCCAGAGCCACAGCAAAGCAATTGAACCTCAAATGACTTCCAAGGGTAACTGGGAATGGGCAATAAATGCTGGCCAGCCAATGACATTCATGAACCATGAATGAGTAACAAAAATCCATTGCTTCTGATTTAAATTTCCAGGTAGTGACAACAAATGATTTTGATTGAATAATGGTGACAGCTAAAATAATAAGCACGAGCAAACTTCGGAAACGGCAAATGTATGCATGTTTTTAAAATGTGTGATTTTTTTATCATAGTGGAAAAAAATGTGACACCCCACAAACTTGAGATGATCTTTCCAGGGTCATATGTTTAAGAGTTATTGTGAATATAATACCCCACTAAAAACGCAGTTACACCCCCTTCAACAAGCAGTAACTTCATGAGAAGTTTTTACAATGGCAATAACAGAACAACAGGAGTTTTCTTTAATCCAGAGTGATGTGGGGCTTTTTTAATTCATTTGTATGACATAGGCCTTGAAACTGAGTGGCTTTCAGAGAGCAGTTGACAGCTAATCATGTCACTGTGGCTCTGGAGTCACATGTAAGCCAGATCAGCTAAGGATGGCAGATTTCCTCCCCTCAAGGATGATAATAAACCAAATGGGTTTTTCAATAATGGTCATCAGTAGGCTCTTAATTCCATATTTTTTTTATTGAATTCAAATTCCACCATCTGCCATGGCAGGAGTCGAACCTGAATGCCCAGAACATTGGCTGGGTTTCTGGATTCATAGTCTAGTGATAAAACCACTTGGCCATCCTCCTTCCTTAACATCCCACCCGAGAAAGGAAATATAGAACCACTGACAACAATTTCTGGATCTCTGGGTTACTCTGTACATGTGCGGACTCCAGAGACTGCTGGTTGGAGTGATAATGGTAAAAGGTTGATGGTTCAGCCATCATTATCACAGCGCAGGTTTTCTCTGGGTGCTCTGGTTTCCTCCCACAGTCCAAAGATGTGCAGGTTAGGTTGATTGACCATGCTAAAATTGCCCCTTAGTGTCCTACGATGCTTAGGTTAAAGGATTAGCGAGTAATGATATGTAGAAACGTGGGAGTAGGACCTGGGTGGGATTGTGGTCGGTGCAGACTCAGTGGGCTGAAAGGCCTCTTTCTGCACTGTAGGGTTCTATGATTCTATGATTCAATGATTGGGCCAGTGTGGATGATTGGGAAAATGGAATAAAAAGAATAGAAGCCACAGATGCCGCCATTCTGAAATTCAAACAAAAAGTACCAGAAATAAACAACAATTATGGCAGCATCTACAATAGAAGGAGGCAGATTATTGACAATGTGGGTGTATAATTCTTCACCCACTGGTGTTCAGTAATAATGAAGGATTGACGCAAACACAATTTCAATGACCTGATTTTTACTTCACTGGAACCTTGGGTTTTGTGTTGGAAAGTCAATCAGTCTTCGAGTCGTAGTCTCAGAGATGAATCTGTAATCTACCAGGCGCTAACTTTGTTTCACAATGCAGATGGTAACATTGAGATGTAAGAAGTCTCACAACACCAGGTTAAAGTCTAACAGGTTTACTTGCAGCAAACACCACCTGTGTTTAATAACAATATACATCTTTTTAACATGTGCTTAATGTTCTCTCCACTCACACTGTCCGTACCTTTAAGACTTGATTAGCGTAAAGACTCAGATTCCAATCATTATTCATGTAAATTGAGTTTTTGTTTTTATATGCTCTCTTTGTGATTAGAACTCCCATATATCTGATGATTGAAAAGCTAGTTCTGAAAGCTGGTGGTGTTTGCTACAATTAAACCTGTTGAATTTAACCTGGTGTTGTGAGAGTTCTGTGTTTATCTCAGTCCAACGCTAGCATCCCCATATCATAACATTGAGATGTGCCAGTTTAGGTGGATTGGCCATGCCAAATTTTCCCATAGTATTCCAACATATCTAGATTAGAGAGATTTTCAGGGTAAGTACTTAGGGATAGGAGATAGAGATGGGCCAGAGTAAGATATTCTAAGAGAGTGTTAGTACAGATTCAATGGTCAAATGGCCTCCTTCTGCACTGCAGGGATTCTATGATTCTATAAGATGGTAGCCAAAGCTCAGGTTTTACATAAAGCGCTGCATTATTAAGAATACAGAATCTTGCAGCATCAGTGTACATGAAGATTAAGTTAATTTGGCATGTCCACTACAACTCTCACCAACTTTTGCAGATGCACTATAGAAAGCATTATTTCTGGTTGTATCACAGCTTGGTATAGCTCTTGCTCTGCCCAAGGCTGCAAGAAATTGCAAAGGATTGTGAATATAGCCTAACCCATCATACAAACCAGCCTCCCATCTAATGATCTGTCTACACTTCCCACTGCCTCGAAAAAACAGACGCCATAATTAAGGACCCTACACATCCTGGATATTCTCTCTTCCACCATCCTCTGTCTGGAAAAAGATACAAAAGTCTGAGGGCACATACCAGCTGACTCAAGAACAGTTTCTTCCCTGCTACCATCAGACTTTTGAATGGACCTACCTTGCATTAAGTTGATCTTTCTCTACACCCTAGTTATGACAGTAACATTACATTCTGCACTCTCTTCTTTTCTTCTCTGTAAATGATATGCTTTGTCTGTATGGCACTCAAGAAACAATATTTATCACTGAATGCTAATACATTCATTCAGCTTTCAACACTATAATTCCCATACGTCTCACCTCCAAACTCCATGGCCTGGGCCTTGGTTCCTCCCTCTGTGACTGGATCCTGAACTTGCTAATTCACAGACTACAATCAGTCAGGATGGGCAACAATTACCTCCTCCACAATCATCCTCAACACTGGTGCCCCACAAGGCTGTGTTCTTAGCCCTCTACTATACTCTTTATACACCAATGACTGTGCGGCCAAATTCCCCTCCAATTCAATTTTCAAGTTTGCTGATGACACCACCGTAATGGGTGGGACCTCAAACAAGACAAGACAGGGTACAGGAATGAGATAGAGAATCTGGTCAACTGGTGCTGCAAAAATAATCTCTCCCTCAAAGAGGGAGATTTGAGAACAAAGGAGATTGTCTTCGACTTCAGGAAGCATAAAGGTGAACATGCCCCTGACTACATCAAAGAGGATAAAGTAGAAAGGATCAAGAGCTTCAGGTTTTTAGATAATCAGTTCATCAACAACCTGTCCTGGTCCCCCCATACCAACACTATAGTTAAGAAAGCACACCAACGCCTCTACTTTTTCAAAAGACTAAGGAAATTTGCCATTCATCTATAGCTCTCACCATCTTTTACAGATGCACAATAAAAAGCATTCTTTCTGGTTGTATCACAGCTTGATATGGCTCCTACTCTGTCCAAGATCGCAAGGAACTATAAAAGTAAATGTAAATGTAAACGAATCTATCACGCAAACCAGCCTCCCATACATTGACTCTGTCTACACATCCCACTGCCTCGGCAAAGCAGCCAGAATAATTAAGAGCCCCACACGCCTCGGACATTTTCTCATCCACCTTTTTCTTTTGGGATACAGAAGTCTGAGTTCACATACTAAATGACTCAAGAGCAGCTTCTTCCCTGCTGCCGTCAGATTTTCGAATGGACTTACCTTGCATTAAGTTGATCTTTCTCTACACTCTAGCTATGACTGTAACACTACATTCTGCACTCTCTCATTTCCTTCTCTATGAATGGTATGTTTTGCCTGTATAGAACACAAGAAACAATACTTTTCACTGTGTGTTAATACATGTGGCAATAATAAATCAAATCAAATCTTTACCCAGCAACAATACTGAATACATTTAGAATGTCACGAGAACGTTGATGTTACAGTTTCATCAGAACATCTCTGCAGGTTCACATGTAAAACCAGCCTAAATCCAGTATCAGGTCTCCACCAGAAAGGGGTGAAGCAAAGTTTGTCGGAGGAGTGTCATTCCACTTTGCTTGGATTTTCATTCCTAGTTTATCATCCAACTTGCATCCCAGGGAGAGTAATATTGACTTTGTACAATAGTGTAAAATGTGTGAAGTAGTCTCAGCTGCCTAATAAACACCACTCCTGATTTTTGTTTCCATTAATGTCTCAATGAAGCCTTCCTGGAATACCGCTAATTTACACTGCTGTGAAGCTGGAATCACTTTGCACTAATATCGAACTAATTTCACCCTTCAGACATCATGACATCAGTCATGTCCTTCCCTGCCACCCATGCATTGCACAGCAAGCATATCACAGTGGAATTGGGAGTGATTTCTGTTGATTTCTGCTACTGTGAAATGGGATAATGTGACCTACACCCTAGGCTAACACCACAATGAGCACGAATATTTGCTAATAGAAGTAACATTGAAATTTAGCCCTTCTGCTTCTGGGGGCACTAAGAGAAGCTCGAGTCGGACTCTAAATGCTATCTTCGAGTAACTTGTACAAGCAGCCATTGTTCGCATGTGTGGGGTTAGAAAGCCAACATACTGAATGATCATGGTGGCATCACAGCAGATAACAATCCTCTGCAGTCATGCCCATGCATTGTCCTGCAGTGAATAGTGACCTGGAATAAAACTGCAAGAAACTACAAAGGGTTGTGAGCATTACCCAGTCCATCACGCAAACCAGCCTGCCATCCATTGACTCTGAGTAGCCAGCATAACTAAGGACCCCATACACTCTTGACATTTTCTCTTCCACCTTCTTCCATCAGGAAAAAGATAGGAAAGTCTGAAGTCTCCGACAACCGATTCAGGAACAGCTTCTTCCCTGCTGCCGTCAGACTTCTGAATGGACTTACCTTGCATTAAGCTGATCTTTCTCTACACCCTGGCTATGACTATAACACTACATTCTGCACTGTCTTGTTTCCTTCTCTATGAATGGTATGCTTTGTCTATATGGCCGGCAATAAACAATACATTTCATTGTATGCCAATACGTGTGACAATAATAAATTAAATCAAATCAATTCAAAATCAAACTGTGCTCAATACTGTCCAGATCAAACCTCCACTGAGGTCAGTAGAACTATGGTTAGCAGCGTGAAATTTCACCCTAAAGGGACACAGGCACATGGAAAAGCCCAAGAGTTTTCCTTTGTCATATTGCCATTGTTTTTATCATTATTTCCCTTGTTGAAATGGGAGCATCATTTGGTATTGATTCTCCATTCCCAGTTTGTGGCAAAGTATAAGATATGTGAACAATTGAAATATTCTGCTGATTAGATGTACATTGATAGTGATTAAAAGAGCAAGGACTTCAAATTTTAAGGCTCAGAGAAGGAATAAAGTGGAGTGGGTTTGCCATATTCTTGGGCTTCATTTAGATTTATGCCCACTTTAAGTTTGGGCATATCCTAATATGATTGAGAGGTGGCATGATGGCACAGTGGTTAGCACCACTGCTTCACAGCACCAAGGACCCAGATTCGATTCCAGCCTTGGGTGACTGCCTGTTTGGATCCTGCACACTCCCTGATTCTACGTGGGTTTCCTCCAGGTGCTCCAGTTTCCTCTTACATTCCAAAGATGAGGTGGATTGGCCATGCTAAAGTGCCAATTAGTATCAAAAGATGCTCTCCTGCCTACATGTTCATTATTGGCCTTTTGCAATGTTCTAGCAAACCCAAATGCAAACTGGAGGAACAGCACCTCACCTGGCGACTAGGAACTTTACAGCCTTCAAGGCGGAACATTGAGTTCAACCACTTCAGAGCATGAACTCTTCTCTCCACCTTCAACCATTTTCATTGATTTTATTTAATTTCATCTTATTCTCCATTTTATCACTCTCCTTCTTTTCCACACGTCCCCATCTCCCACTTCTTCAGGCCAATTGCCCCATTCTGCAGGCAGTCCTTTACCAAGCCATACCTTTGTTTTGCCGTTCACACATTCCGATTACTTACTGGACACTCTCAACACATTCTCAGCTTCCTGCATGCTTTTTTACATTCCGCTTAGCCAATTCCACCACCCCTCCCGACCACAATCCCACCCAGCCCCTGTCCCCATAATCCCATGCATTGACCTTGGCTGATCCCCTTGACATAATGTGACGATTTAGCATGGTCAATCCGCCCAACCCACACATTTTTTGGATTATGGGGGGTAATTGGAGCACCCAGAGGACACCCACGTAGAATCAGGGAGTGTGCAAACTCTACACAGACAGTGACCCGAGGCTGGAATTGAACCCTGGTCCCTGATGCTGTGAGCCAACAATGCTAACCACTCTACCACAATTTCCTCCTCCTCTTTCAAAGAGCAAAGGACAAAGAACAATACAACACAGGATAAATCTCCGCCGACTCTCTTTCCTTTCAGCTCTGACAAAGAGTCATCCAGAAATGTTGGCTCTATTCTCTCTCCATAGATGCTGTCAGATCTGCTGAGATTTTCCAGCATTATTCTGTTTTTGTTTCTGATTCCAGCATCTGCAGTATTTTGCTTTGATGTCAAAAATGTGTAGATTAGGGGGATTGGCCATGCTAAATTGCCCCTTACTAAAGTCTTTAAAGTTTATTTATTAATCACAAGTAAGGCTTACATTAACACTGCAGTGAAGTTACTGTGAAAATCCTCTGGTCGCCATAGTTTGGATCAATGCACCTAACCAGCAAGTCTTTCAAAATGTGGGAGGAAACTGGAGCATCGGGAGGAAACCCATGCAGACATGGGGAGAACATGCAATCTTCAGCCAGACAGTGACCCAAGCCTGGAATTGAATTCGGGTCCCTGGTATTGTGAGGCAGCAGTAGTTAGCACTGCTAACCATTGTGCAACTGTGCTGCCCCATGGCAACAGTCCAAAGATGTGCAGGTTAGGTGGATTGGCCATGGCAAATTACCCCTTAGTAGATTAGATAGAATAAGCAATGGCAAATGTGTAAGATGGTGCGGATAGGGTGGAGGGAAGGTCCTGGGTAAAACACTCTGTCAGAGAGCAGATGTAGATTTGATGGGCCAAATGGCTTCTCCTGCATTATAGAGATTCTATGAGAGGGCACTTAGGTGCAACTTGGCAGCTCTTTTGTACAACTTCAAGTGGATCAGCTGGAATAGTGGCACAGTGGCACAGTGGTTAGCACTGCTGCCTCACAGCGCCAGGGTTCCAGGTTCAATTCCAGCCTCGGGTCACTATGGAGTTTGCACGTTCTCTTTGTGTCAGAGTGGATTTTCTCCAGATCTGCCAGTTTCTTCCTACAATCCAAAGATATGCGGGTTAGGTGGATTGGCCATGACAAGTTGCCACTTAATGTTGAAAGATGTGTGGGTTAAGTTGATTGGCCATGCTAAATTGCCCCTTGGGTCAGGGGGATTAGCAAGGTAAATGCATGGAGTTACGGGAATAGGGCCTGGATGGGATTGTGGTGGGTGCAGACACAAAGGGGCTGCATGGTCTCTTTCTGCACCATAAGGATTCTATTATCACTCAAGTTGGAAACTTGAAGCATCTTGCTTCAAATAAGAATCAATGTTGTGGTTACTCATTGCATTCATAAGAGCCTTTAACAGCTTGTACTGGAACTGCTGTGTTCAATCAGTGCTGAGGGAAGTTGACTGATCATCCTAACCATGTGGGGAGAAACAGATGTGACTAAGTAGTAAGCACACGCCATCCGCGCCATCCATTATGGGACCTGCCAGATCCTTGTAGCATTGGGTGAAAGGTAATTACCCAAGTCAACTGTCACAAGGGGATGTGACTGTCAGAAGAAGAGCAAGAACGCAAAGTATGAAGCTCTAACACAGAAGCCTCTCTGCATTCCCCCCCCCCCCCCCCCCCCCCCCCACGCCCCCGCCACCCGCCTTTCTTTTAACAAAACATTGCAAACAGGAACGCAGTTCAAAGAATCAACTCCCGGATTCTCAAAAAAAATTACAGAGAAACATTTCTTTTACACACGTCCTCATCAACAAAGGGAAGCAGCGGGAAGGAAAAGCAAAACCCAGAATGTTACACCTCTCTGCAAGACAGCCGCACACCAGACAGGGGCTGAGTTGAATACTGAGGCCGGAATTTTACCACCCCACCTACCATGGGAATCGGAGCAGGCGAGGGCAGAGCATGGGAAGGTCTATTGACCTCGGGTGGAATTTTATGGTTTCGGGATAAGCAAGTAGGAAGGTTTCGCTTGCAACGTGTGTCACCCTCCTTCAGAAAGGACAATGCTTCAGTTTCACAGAATCATAGAATCCCTGCAGTGCAGGAGGAGGCCGTTTGGCCCATCGAGTCTGCACTGACCACAATCCCACCCTATCCCCAAAACCCCCATGCATTTACCTTAGCTGGTCCCTTGACATGATGGGGCAGTTAAGCATGGTCAATCCACCTAACCCACACGTCTTTTGGACTGTGGGAGGGAATCGGGGGACACGGAGGGAACCCATGCAGACACAGGGAGAATATGCAAACTCCACACAGACAGTGACCCGCGGTCGGAACTGAACACGGGGTCCCTGGAGCTGTGTAGCCAGCAGTGCTAACCACTCTGCCACCGTTTCCTCCTCCTCATTCAAAGAATGAGCAAAGAACAAAGAACACTACAGCACAGGATCAGACCCTTTGGCCCTCCAAGCCTAGATTGATCATATTTACCAATCTTGACCAACAGCTTGTATCCCTCTATTTCCCATTTGTTCATTTGGCTATCCAGATAAGGCTTAAACATCGCTAACGTAACTGCTTCAACGGCCTCACTTGACAGTGCATTCAGGCCTCCACCACTCTCTGGGTAAAAAAAAATTGTCCTGCACACCTCCACTGCACCTTTCCCCTTTAGTTTGAACTTGTACCTTCATGTAATTATTATTTCTGCCCTGAGGGGCAAAAGCTTCCAACTATTCATCCTATCTATATTCCTCATAATTTCTATCAGGTCCACTCCTCAGCCTCCCATTTGCCTGGGGAGAACAATCCCAATCTAGCCTCCTAGCTAATACCCTCGTACCAGGCAACACCCTTTTCTGCCCTCTGTCCAAAGGCTTCACGTCCCTCTGGTGGTGTGGTGACCAGAATTGGGCACAGTATTCCAAATACCAGGGTTCCATATGCAGATGGCAGATGTATGGTGCAAGTTTTTCTTTTCGGGCTCTATCCTTCCGTTGATAAGTGTGAAACGGCCAAGACAGTCTAATCGTTGGAGGGAATAGAGAGAGGGTAGGAAATAAGGGCTAGGCTAGGGGGGTGGTTGGGAAATGTTGAGGGGGGAGAGAGAGCTAAAGGAGAAAAATGAGCTAATCCGCCTGGCATTATCAATTGGAGAGTGCAGGTTACAATCACCTGGTCATTTTAAACTATCAGAAGCTAATCAGATCGGATCGGGTTACCGAGCTAAACTTTTTCAATAAACCTTACAGTCTGCAAACAGAAATCCTGGGCCCTCTATTTGCTGAACGTGTGTGACTGTGTCCTCCCCTCCCCCCATACGGTCGGACTTGTGGTGTAAAGAGTAAGTTCATTCAAACCCTCACAATGAGGTTACTCTTCGATACTGTGCTTCCCCCCCTCGCCACTACCCTCCACCACTGTTGTCTCTTGCCTCCTGAAGACACTGACTTTCTGCAGGAGACAGATCAGTGTTTTAAAATGAAGTTTTTTTTTAAAACTGGGAGACTTGGATACACCAAGTTATTGTAACCTCTGACACCCACGTCATCAGCTTGTCCTCAGAAGAGTTCAATCTTCTTTCTTCCAATAGAAAGTGGATGGGAATAAAATGTTGCAATTTAAATACATTTGTAGTGTTACTCTAAAGAAAATGTGGAACTTCATCCCGAAGCATTGGGCTGCTAATATTAACAGCGTTTCCAGTTTGTAATTAACTACCCAGGACAGGTTTGGCAGAAGGAAAGCAGGCTAATTTATAAGCTACCTTTTAAAATGGTTTGTGGTCCATTGCAAGCACACACCGGACCTGGCCAGACAAAAGGCTTGCAAGGATGATTGAAAAAATGGCATTTGCAACACAAACAACAATATTTGCTGGGTGGATGGTGACTCACTGAAATGTGACTTATGCATAAGGTACAATCCGTATGTTTTTTTTAGAATCTAGCTCGCTTTATTAATATGTTGGTTTAAGTTGACAAATCCTTTTAGTGATATGTAGAATCATATAATCCCTACAGCACAAAGGAGGCCATTTGGCCCATAGAGTCCACACTGACTAAAATCCTACCCATACCCTCTCCTCACAACCCCATTTATTGACCTTAGATAGTCTCCTTGACACAAGGCAGAATTTAGCATGACCAATCAACCTGACATATCGGATGAATGTTGCGTTTATGTAAATCCCAGAAAGTCAAACTGAAAACATGAAATTGTTTTATATGGACACATTTAATCTATGAATTGATTCATTGTCATAATTTCTACATGAATCGTATTTGAGTGTGTCTGGTCAATCGTAGGATCAAATCTAGGCAATAAAATCCCACAAAGCTGTTGTGTAATTCAATGAATATATAACTAATCTGTAACCCAAAGAGAAAATGCTGGAAAATCTCTGCAGGTCCGGCAGCATATGTAAGCAGAGAAAAAGGAACTGACATTTCGAGTCCAGATGACCCTTTGTCAAAGCTCATTGCAAAGCTCATTACACTGATCTACAATCTTAACTCCCTTCACTCACCTTTGCATCGAATTGCTTAATACTCTTAGGCCAACAAAAACCTAGTGACAATGGGTGGCATGGTGGTTAACACAGTGCCTCACAGTGCCAGGGATCCAGGTTCTATTCTGGTCTTGGGTCACTGTGTGTAATTTGCATGTTCTCCCTCCGTGTCTGCGTGTGTGCCCTCTGGGTGCTCCAGTTTCCTCCCACAGTCCAAACATGTGCAGATTGGCCATGCTAAATTGCCCCTAGTGTCAGGGGGATTAGTAAAATAAATGTGTGGAGTTACAGGAATAGGGCCTGAATGGGATTGTGGTCAGTGCAGACTTGATGGGCTGAATGGCTTCCTTCTGTGTTGTAGAGATTCTATGAAAAGCAAAACATGCTGGAAAATCTCAGCATGTCTGACAGCATCTGTAGAGAGAGAGAATAGAACCAACGTTTCAAAACATTGGCTCTATTCTCTCTCCACAAATGCTGCCAGACCTGCTAAGAGCTTCCAACATTTTCTAAAGCATTTGTTTCAGATTCCAATTTCAATACTCATGGTATTTTGTTTTTATAAATATCGAGTGCTGTCAGTTTTGAGTTGCAATGAAGCTGGCATCCATAATATGCAAACACATGAACATTCCAGAAGGGAGAAGTATTAGGCCATTTGGCCCCTCAAACCTGTCACACCACTCAATAAGATCTTTGCTGATCTGTTTAGTTTCAAGTTCTATGTTCCCATCTATACCCAAAAACTTCTAATTCCCTTCTAATGAGAATCTATCCATCACTGTTTTAAAAATATTCAATGACGCTCCCACTCCACCGCCTACTGAGGCAGTATTCCAAAGTTGCACAACCCTCTGAGAGAAAAAAAACTTCTCTCATTTCTATCCCACATAGATGACACCTAATTTTAAAACAGTGCCTCCTAAGTTCTGGGCTCATCCACAAGTGGCAATATCCATTCCACGTCCACCTTATGGTTTTAAGTTTTTATTTATTACATTTTGGGTTACACTGAGGCAGCGTGGTGGCACAGTGGTTAACACTGCTGCCTCAAAGCTCCAGGGACCTGGGTTCAATTCCCAGCTTGGGTGACTGGCCGTATAGAGTTTGCACATTCTCTCATGCTTGTGTGGGTTTCCTCTGGGTGCTCTGGTTTCCTCCCTCGGTCCAAAGATGTGCAGGTTAAGTGCAACGGCCATGCTAAATCTTCCCTTAGTGTTCCGGGTAGGTTAGAGGGATTAGTGGGGTAAATATGTGAGGTTATGGGAATCGTGCTGAGGTGGGATTGTCATCAGTGCAGACTCAATGGGCCAAATGGCCTCCTTCTGCATTGTAGGGTTTCTGTAATTTCCATGATTGACATTGCAATGAAGTTACTGTGAAAATCCCCTTCATCACCACATCCCAGTGCCTGTTCGGACACATTGAATGAGGATTCTACATGGCCAGTGCACCTGATCAGCATGTCTTTTGGACTGTGGGAGGAAACCGGAGCAACCCGAAGAAACCCACACAGACACAGGGAGAATGTACAGATTCCAGATGGGCAATCAATCAAGCCAGAAAACAAACCAGGTTTCCTGGTGCTGTGAGGCAGCAGTGCTAACCACTGTGCCACCATGTCATCCTTGTCAAGACTATTCAGGATCTCACATTCTTCAATCAAGTCACCCCTCACCCTTCTAAACTCCAGTGGAATAGGCCCAGCCTTTCCAATCTATCATCATAACCCCTCATTCCCTGTATCTAAACTTGTGGGAATTAGATTCTCTATACACTTGTTCCTGATTTCTCCGCAGCAACAAAGATGTTGATTTATACAGATGCTTTACAGTAGTAAAATGTCTAGTGGTGCTTCATGGAATCAAGTTAAATTTGATTCTGAGTCACAGGAATAATTATTAGAGCAAATGACCAAAATCCGAATCAAAGGTGTAAGCTTTAAGAAGTGTCCGAAAGAAGAAAAAATTGGTGGTGAGGTTTAATGGAGGAATTCCAGATCTCTGGTCATTGGCAGCTGAAGTTTTTTTTTAAATTTACTAGTTACTGTCACGGTAGGCTTACATTAACATTGCAAAGAAGTTAGTGTGGAAATCCCCTAGCCACCACACTCTGGTGCCTGTTTGGTTAAATTGAGGGAGAATTTAGCATGACAAATGCACCTAATCAGCACGTCTTTTGGAGAATCATTGAAGCTACAGTGTAGAAGGAGGCCACTTAGCCCATCAAGCTTGCACCAACAACAATCCCATCTAGGTCCCATCCCCATAACCCCACACATTTACAGTCCTAAACCCCCTGCCACTAAGGAGGAAATTTGTCATGGCCAATCAACCTAACCTGCACATCTTTGGGCTATGGGAGAAAACAGGAGCACCCAGAGGAAACACACACAGACAGTGACCCGAGGCCAGAATTGAACCCGGGTCCTGGTGCTGCGATGCAGCAGTGCTAACCGCTGTTGACTAAAATTGGGAAAGCTCCCCAGAAGTCAGATTTGGAGGCTATCTCAGAGAGTTGTGGAGCTGAAAAAGATTACAGAGATCTGGAGGAGGGGCTGAGAGGGGGGGTAGTTATGAAATGATATGTAAACAAGGAGGAAAAGTTTGAAATCAAGGCGTGGATTAATATTTCCCAGGCCAATATCTGCTTCATGGCATGGGAAACAGACAAGGTAGGATACAAATACTACAATAAAGGTAAAATACAGCAGGGGGTGGAAATCTGTAATAAAGGCAGATGGTATCTAGAAAAACTCTATAGGTCTGGCAGCATCTGTGGAGAGAGAAACAGAGTTAATATTTTGAGCCCAATATGACTCTTTGAATGCGAAGCAGATGAGTAAATCTAATTCTGTTTCTTTTTCTTTACAAATGCTATCGGGCCAGGGGAAGTGATGGCCTAGTGGTATTGTCACTAGGCTATTAATCCGGATACTCAGCTATTGTTCTGGGAACCTGTGTTCAAATCCTGTCAGAGCAGATGGCAGAACTCAAAAAAAATCTGGAATTAAAAATCTATTGATGACAACAATTGTCGGGAAAAAAACATCTGGTTTACTCATGCCTTTTAGGGAAGGAAATCTGCCCGTCCTTACCTGATCTGGCCTACATGTGACTCCAGAGTCACAGCAGTGTGATTGACTCCCAACTGCCTCTGAGGGCAATTGGAATGGGCAATAAATGCTGGCCAGCCAGCGACGCCCATTAACCACAAATGAATTAAAAAAAAGTGATCTGCTCAGTTTTTTTTCCAGCATTCTCTGTTTTTATTGCAAATCCTAAAGCTTGTGCCTCTTTTTGAGAGCACTTTTTCACATTTTAAATTGACTTTTAACCTATTACTCTCAGTTATTTCCACTTTTCACCTTTCAATGCAGTCACATTAAACATCCCTGTAAAAATATGGCAGATGATCAGTTCTTTGTCACTGTTGAAATCATAGCTAGCAACATAGGAACACAGGAATTCGGAGCAGAAGTAGGCAAATTCAGCCCTTCGAGCCTGATTTGCCATTCAATCAGACCATGGGTGATCTCTCCCTGGTCTCAAATCCACTTCCCCACCTGTTCCCCATATCCCTTTAACCCGTTTTTGATCAGAAATATGTCTATCTCCCTCTTGAAACATTCAACGATTCAGACCCCACCGCGCTATGGGACAGCGAATTCTGCAGACCCACTACCCTCTGCGAGAAATACTTCCACCTTGTCCCAATTTTAAATCCACCGCCTCGCAACCTATACCTGTTTGTGATAAAACAATTGATTTTTTTCCCCTCTTGCTCCGTTTGAGAGAAATACTTGGCCTGCAATCGGATTCTCCTATTGACAGCGCATCTAAGATAATGAACTCTGTGCATCTGGAGGAGTGTGGGCACAAACATGCATTGGCACCGTGCCACTCTTAGATCTTGTACAGCTTATGGGAATATCATTGGGATATGACTACAGGACATTTGACAAGCACCTCTTAAAATTCTTATCTCCCAGAAAATCCATTAAAGTCTGTACTCAGACCAGCAACTCAAACACCCCAAATAAGCCAAAGGTTTCTTTAAAAGAATTCTTGACTGGTTCTCATTATGAGCTGTCTCTTTTTTTTGAATAATTCAAAGGTTTTCTGTCTCTGTGCACAGGCACTGTTGCAAAATGTATTGAAAGTAAAATGACATATTATTCTCGCAATGTTCTTTGGAACATCTTCCTTTTGAAGTCCCTTTCAGAATGCAGTCAGTGGCCGCAGCAGTTTTGTTGTTTGTTGCTATGGTTATCTTTCTTGATTGGATTAATAAAATCAGCATGGAACTAAAGAAGTCTACAAATTGTGCTCAAAGTTCAAACACGTAGCCTATCTATGGAGTCAGCGTCTACTTTTTTTTCTCGCACCATCGACAGCTCATTTCAATGTGGAAGGAAAATATGTTAACAAATGTCTAAGTTTACTTATTATCGTCACAAGTAGGTTTACATTACCGCTGTTACTGTGAAAATCAAATTTTTTCCCCAATTGCTTTACAAGAATACATCACTTTCAATTCCCTTTCCCCCAGCGAAGGCAATATATATGTGAATCTTCACTTGTTCTAAATTATATCTAAATGTTTGTTCTAAGTTGGATATATTCTGAGCCAATAATGTATAGTCAAATCAATTTAACCGACCATTATATGAAATGACCATATGTTACAGATGGTAACATCAAAAATGTGCTCTGATCTATTAAAGTGCAATTGAAACCTTTCGCTAAAGAGTTATAGTTTGTTCCTTGTCTTTGTTTATCCAGCAGTGAGTGTTTGCAAAAGTTGACTTGGAAACAATCGCTAAATGGACTGTAGCTATTCAATGATTCTGTCTGATCTTTAAACAATCTATTTCTCTCGCGGTTCTTTGAAAAGCGTTTAAGATGCAGTTTGGCAGCTTTATTCCTATTCCGTTCTACGAGCAGAACACAGAGCTGCAAATGGTCAGGGAGAACAAACAATGGCAGCATATTGCTCGGGATAATGTATAAAGGTCTTTCAGATACCAGGGAGTGATAATAAGCCAGTGGACGGGCTAAAGCGACAAATGTAGAGCAGTTTACAGCCACCATGCGAAAGCTGAGATGAAAAAAGAAAGCTAATTTATGAACCACAAGTTTACATTAACACTGCAATGAAGTGAAAATCCCCTAGTCGCCGCACTCCGGTGCCTGCTCGGGTACACCGAGGGAGAATTTAGCACAGCCAATGCACCTAACCAGCACCTCTTCCGGACTGTGGGAGGAAACTGGAGCACTTGGAGGAAACACACGCAGACACAAGGAGAAAGTACCAACTCCACACGGGCAATCAGCCATGCCGGAAAATGAACCAGAGTTCCTGGTACTATGAAGCAGCAGTGGGAATCACTGTACCCCTGTGCTGCCTATGAGTGTGGAGTGAAAGAAAACTGGTCATAGCTTGAAATATGATTTAATTTTTAAATTAAAACCCTGCAATTTTGAAATTCTGCAAGCCAGTTAGCATCTCAAAGAGCCAATATTGCTTTGGACTACCAATTGAAATAATTATCAGCAAATTACTCAAAATGTATTCTATTGTATAATGTAAATGCCCCATGCTTACAGATAAAATAAGAAACAGTTAAGTAATAAATACATCTGTGCCTTTAGCTTTCCTCATTCCATTATATTGTACTTGGAAATAGAGCAAATACACATTATGTGGAGATGCCGGTGTTGGACTAGGGTAGGCACAGTAAGTAGTCTCAAAACCACCAGGTTGAAGTCCAACAGGTGTGTTTGGAATCATGAGCTTTCTGAATGCTGCTCCTTCATCAAATGAATATACATTAAAACTTTGAATATATTGCAGGTCAAGCTACATATAATACTCGAAAGCTATACAAACTATACCAATTGCATCAATTTGTATATTGCAAAATGCAAAATATGATTACACAAATAAAAGTTTTTTTTTGACATTTAAAACATATCCAATTGTTTAAGAGTAACTATTACACTGAAGTACAGGAAACTGTAAATGTAATAGCAATTTCTAATTATTAGATATAAAGACAGCTGTGGGATGAACTCAAAATTGCTTTCTTCTTTCCCAGGATATGGGTGTCACAGGTAAAGCCTACTTTTGTTGCCTATTCTTAATTGCCCTCAAACTGAGCAATTCAGAGGGCAGTTAAGAGTCAATCAAATGACTGTAGACATGAGATCACATAGAATCCGAACAGTGCAGAAGGAAGCCATTTGTTCCATTGAGTCTGCACCAACCACAATTCCACCCATGCCTGTAAGCCCACACATTTACCCTGCTACCCTTACTGACACTCGAGTCAATTTAGTATGGCCAATCAACCTACCAGTACATCTTTGGTCTGTGGCAGGAAATCGGAGTACCCAAAGGAAACCCACACAGACACTGGGAGAATGTGCAAATTCCACACAGACAGTGACCGAGGTTAGAACTGAATCTGGAACTTGGTGCTGTGAGATAACTGTGCTAACCATTGTGCACAATGGTACTTCACATTCTGGCCAGGTGAGATAAAGCTAACAGATTTCCTTCCTTAAAGGGCATGAGTGAACCAGATAGAGTTTTACAACAATCTGTGATAGTTTGATAATGAGGCTAGCATGAATTCTTTGACACATTCAAGTGACAGTTTAAGTTTAAAGTTTATTTATTAGTGTCACAAGTAAGTTTACATTAACACTTGCAATGAAGTTACAATGAAAATTACCTAGTTGCCATACTCCGGCACTTGTTTGGGTACATGAGACAGAATTTAGCATGGCCTGTGCACCTAACTAGCACATCTTTCAGATTATGGGAAGAAACCAAGGCACCCAAAGGAAAATTACACAGACAGGGAAGAAAATGTACACTCTGCAGGAACAGCGACCCAAACCGGGAATCGAGCCCGGGTCCCTGGCACTGTGAGACAGCAGTGCTAGCCACTGTGTCACCATGCTGCCCATAAGCATGGGTTTTGTAAAGACAGAACCAACGTCAGTGACAATGAACAATGGCATATTGGAGAAGTAACAGTTGGTGCAGAAATACCCCTGTGTATAGATGACAACCCTCAGAAGAAGCTGGGGAAACAATAGCAAGGTGCACTTAGTTTGCATATCATTGTCTTATTGATATGCATTTCTCCAGTAAGGATTTAGTTCAATGGGCTAGATATGGTTGGGGAATTTCAAAGGAAGGTACAGCCAAGTTTAATGATACCTTTGACTCTAGAATGGAGAAGGGTTCGATATGTTTGTTGAAGCTAGTCATCTTTTTCTGACTTTATATGCACCTATTATGTTTATAGTTTTTTTCTTTATGGGACAGAGTTTGGTGATTGAGAAATTCACCTGGCAACTTGAGACATTCGCAGCAACGTGATTGGGTAGGATTTGTAGGAAAGTGATTGGTGACATTTTTTTTCCCATTACTGCTGAGGGGAGAGGATTTTTTAAAAGAAACAAAATGATAGGTAAAGAAATGCCAGGAACAAATGGTCAGTAAGAAAAGGGGTGACACAATGGTTAGCACTGCTACCAGGATCTCAGATTCGATTCCAGCCTTGGGTGACTGTCTGTGTGGGGTTTGCACATACTCCCCATATCTGTGTGGGCTTCTTCCGAGCATTCCGGTTTCCTCCCACAATCCAAAGATGTATGGATTAGATGGTTTGACCACACTAAATTGCCTCTTAGTGTCAGGGAACTAGCTAGGGCAAATATATGGGATTATGGGGATAGGAGGGATTATGGTCGGTGCAGACTCGATGGGCCGGATGGCCTCTTTCTACACTTTAGGATTCTATGATTTTATAAAGCAGATGTTAACAGAGAAAATGCTGCTACTCTCGGTCTAAACTGCTCCTAACATTTATTACAAGGGCAGGATTAATGAATTGATTGCTAAAATGTATGGCTTTGCTGTTTTTTAGGACGGGGTTTATGCTCTTTGGAGGCTGCTAGTCGGAAAGATCATGCCATTGATTTTGAAGATGCTTCTGTTCAATGATTACAGCAAACGTTGAGGCAAAATGTTTGAAATACGATGCAATATTAAGGAGCAACATTTTAGATAGACCGTACAACTTGCCCAGGTTGTGACTACAGCACTGACATGTATTATGATTCTGCTTATTTCAATTCGATGAGGCCAAGTGTACTTTTCCATTTTATGTAAATGCACAATGTTGCCCATATTATAGATCGAGGCATGTATGGAGAAGGCATGCTTTAAAAAAAATCCCGGTGGAGTATTTTTTCAACCAACATAGGGCCTCGTAGAATCGATAATCTAATGGCTCTTTGTGGCAAGTAAGTGTAATTGGTGATGTTCCGGTGTAAATGGAATATTGCACTGTAATTTATTCCTTTTTCTCTCTCTCTGTACAGCGTTGTTTCATTGAAAAAGAAAGGAACGACTCGATGCCGTCTTCAGAAAATAGCACACGGAATGCCCGAGTTAGTTCGAGAATTTATCTTGGTTGTGCCGGTTGTAGACTGGGATTGATCTAAAGATGTTCGAGGCGGAGCCTGACACCAAGCCGCCAGATTTGGAGTTGACCAAAAGCTCATTCCAATCAGCTCGTTTCCCATCGCCTTGCTGCCTCTGCTAGTGTGTCAGTGTGGATGCTGACCTAGCCAGGGGAAAACCTCAGCATACCGGTTGTTGTGTTCTCTGGACAAGTGGAGCAGTAAGGATGGAGGCTGCCTCCCATCCTCACCCACCCCTTCTTAACCGTTAATTCAAAAATACAGCTGAATAAATTCGACTCAAATCTAGCAGAGGGGATGTGTTATATTTTTGCTGGTTCTTGGAAACCCTGTCTAATTTGCCCCACTCCCCCAATAGCCCCACAAATTTCCTCCTGCAAATATTTATCCAGTTCTATATATATATGTACGTTACTTATATGTTATATGTATGTGTATATATTCCTTATATATATGAATATATATATTCCTTATGTATATTCCTTATGCATACGTGTATATGTATACATATAGTCTTTGTATATTATATTCTGTATGTGCATTGCTGTTCTTATATATGGTATTTATGGATATGAATAGACCTTATATATTGTATGTATATTTGTGAATATATATACCTTATATATTGCATTTCCGCATGTGTACTTCTATTTCTTATACATTATATTTATATCTGTATATTCCTTATACATTATATATACTTGTACATATATATTCATATGTAGTAAATTTGCATATGTGTATTCCTTATATAGCATATGCATTTTTATATATTCTGTATATATTATATTTCTGTACGTGTGTATATATTTTTTATATATTATGTTCCTGTACGAGTATATATATCCTTAAAATGTGTGTTTTCACATTGTATTTATATATATTCATTATATATATATTTCTTATATATAATATGTATGTATTCCATATATTTTATGCATGTGTGCGTCTATAGGTGTAAATACAATGTATAGTGTAGCGGTTGTATATATTAATGTATACTGTATATAACTGTTACACTGCGGAGACCGTTTAAAAGTTATTATTGAATTTATTCGGCTGCCCTTCCAAGTCCCAACAGCTTAAAATTATTTTTTTCTCTCGTTTGCGTCGACCCTGGCTCATTGGCTCATTTGCCTTGAATCCATGTTACCTGGCTGCCAATGAGAACCGTCTCTGTCTATTCACTTGACCAAAACCCCCGCGAGTTTGAACACCTTGGAAGTTTTCACAAGCAAGTCTTTGTACATGAAAGCGGTGGGGTAAGGGGGGGGACGGTGGTTTAGTTTAATATCATAGTCTAAACGCTGGTTTTCTGGAGGGTTCGAAGGTGAATGTTCCAGACTTCATCGCCTCAGATCGGCCTCGGCTTTAGACTTTTTTTGAGCCAATCCCAAATGAATGCGAATGGGAGTTATACTGTAGTGTACACGCACCAATCCACTCAAGACTGACTCATCAAACTTTTGAATAGATTTATCATATATTTAAGCTGATCTTTTTGCCCTACCTGTGACTACAACCCTATATTCTTGCTCGTTCCCCTTTTCCTTTGCTCCTACGTGTTCTATAAACGGTATGCTTTGCGTGTTTTGCATGCAAGAAACAATACTTTTCACTGTACCCCAATACATATGTGCGAAACAAAAAATCAGATCTATTATTACCTATCTGTAACCGCAACGCTATATTTTACACCCTCCTTTTCCTTACCCCCATGTAGTCTATGAACAGTACGATTTGCTTGTACGGCGCGCAAGAAACAATATTTTTCACTGTATACCAATAAATGTGACAATAATAATAAATCAAATCTCATATTGCCCCACCCGTAACCGCAACACTATATTCTGCACTCTCCCCTTTTCCTTATGCATAAGTGTACATGTATACATATTTGTATACTATATATATTTGTGTATATGTGCATATCCCTTATATATTATGTGTAAGTATATATATGCGCTATAAGGGCAAAACTTGCTGTCCAAAGAGTACACAGGGGGAAGGAAAAGGAGAGCGTGCAGAATGTAGTGTTGCAGTTACAGATAGGATAATATTAGATTAGAATTTTTATTATGGACATATGCATTGGGATACAGCGAAAAGTATTTTTTTGCGTGCTATACAGGCAAAACATACCGTTCTCCCCTCTGTGCTTGATGAACAGTGTGTTTTGGCAGTGCAGTATGCAAGAAACAATTATTTTCACTGTATCTCAATAACGTGACAATAATAAATCAAATCATATTGGAATATATAAAGATTAGGTATTTATTTCTCGATCGATCATTTTTTCATACCTACATAAGGAGGGGAAATTGTCATCTATAATAACCGCTGCACTAATTTTCCACAAATTATTTCTTTCCACCCGCAGCCCTCAAAGTGATCTGTTAACAAAAAACCTAGAGAGAATTAAATCGTTAAGTTTATCAAACAGGGCAGAGTCATTTTTTTTCCCCCACCGCAAGCCAATAATGGTTTATAGGACATAGAAGTGTAGTTCAGGTTGTTAGAGATGGACCACACACAGACATTCAAGCGGGTAAATATAGCTGTATCAGGACACGTCAAGATGCTTTCCTGAAAGACTTGCAAACTTGGACAACACAGTGGGTGTTATATACAGTATCCGGGTGGAGGCTGCGTTTTTCTCTCTCTCTTGACGAGAATGGGAGAGCCAAGTTCAGAATAGAATTCTACAGTCTGACCACAGAGACACATTCATTATGAGTGTGTGTATGTGCGTGTGTATGCTGGGAGGGGGAGCGGTCGCGATTATCGACTGTTAATTTGTGCAGTCGACTATCACCATTGCGTTTTGCTCCAAAGCGTGATGTTATATTCACCAAATCAACAGTTTGGGGGGCTGGGGCGGGGAGGGAGGGTAAGAACCTTCCAATCCGAGCCTGTCAAATGATTTATCACATTTCAATATCACCAAACATTCTTGGGCGGTTGCCCTACTCTTTGTAGAATTATTCCTGTCATTTTCCCTTAAATGACAAACGAGATCACAAGTTGAAACAGAATGAGAACAAGGCTCTCTGCATCGCCAGTGGGAGGTGAGTCCTGTTTACAGGTGAGGTCACCTCGAGGTCAAAAGGCAGGCGTGTCTTGCCTCGTTTTTTTTCCCCTCTCTCCGCTCAAGCCCATTCAAATTTTACACCGAAAGATTTCACATACTTTTGATGTCCCTTAGCGAATAACACTCTTACTGCATTTGTTCTTTCGTACGTGGTTGACAGGCAGTTAGACATGGGGACAACATATTTGACACATATAGAGTGAACAGATATTCACATACAAAGAACACACCAACATTCTTCACATATACGCATTCGCAATAGAACGCACACGGAGCATTCACGTGTGTGCCAAAATACACGACACACATATTCACGAAATGGGGGGGGGGGGGCGTGCAAAAATTTACTGACATTCGTTCACACAGAAATGCAGACATGTTGGCACAGTGGTTAGCATTGCTGTCTCACAGCGCCAGGGACCCGGATTCAATGCCCAGCTTGGGTCACTTTCTGTGCAAAGTCTACACATTCTTCCCGTCTGGGTTTCCACCGGGTGCTCCGGTTTCCTCTACACAGTCGGAAAGATATTACTGGTTAAGTACATTGGCCATGTAAGTTTTCCCTCAGTGTCCCCGAACAGGCGCTGGAGAGTGGCGACCAGGGGATTTTTCACAGTAGCATCACTGCGGTGTTAATGTGAGCTTACTTGTGACACTAATAACTAACTTTAAAACAACAAACGTGTTCCCCGTTCAAATAGCCCAAATGCCCGCTTACTTTCAAACACACTTCCACACACAGGCAGATTTCAACACAGAACTTACACATAAAAGAAAATTTAAAACACACACACTCTCACATGCTCAGGGGAGGCGATGGTCTGATGGTATTATGGTTAGACTATTAATCCAGAAACTTAGCTGATGTTCTGGGGACAGGTTTGAGTCCTGCAGATGATGAAATTTGAAATCAATAAAAAAAACTGGAATTAAGAATTTGCTGATTACCGTAAAATCATTGCATACAAGCAAATTACTGTGGGTTCTGGACTCTGAAACTAAAAGAGAAACTGCTGGAAAGTCTCAGCAAGTCTGACAGCATCAGAAAAGTTTTGACCAAAAGTCATTTAGACTGGAAACATCAGGGTTTTTTTTTCTCCTTACAGATGCTGCCAGACCTGCTGAGATTTTCCAGCATTTTCTCTTTTGGTACCATCGCGGAAACCTATTCGTTTCACTAATGCCCTTTAGGGGAGGAAATCTGCCATCCTTGCTCTGGTCTGGCCCACATGTGATTCCACATCCACAGGTGTGGTTGACTGCCAACTGCCCTCCAAGGGCACTAGGGATAGGCAATAAATGCTGACTAGCTAGCGATACCCATGTCCCAGCAGTAAAAAAAACTCAGGAAAACTGGATACACAGAAATATAACACCGTGTGCAAACATACACACAAATAAATTGATAGATTATCTTTGAAAAACTCACATACATGCATGTCAACACATGTCATTTACACGGAAAGGCAATATTTGCAGGTACACACAGTGTGCAGGCACGCACACATACCCTCGCAGATCAACATTGAAACACACAGACACACAGAACGAACACAGTGCATATTAGCCGAGCATAATCACACTTAAACATACATGTCTTGTGAACAGAAACGCCCCAAAATGCACACAGAGCGTACAATATTTACACACTGCGCAGAATCACACATGCTATTTACATGTACAGGCATTCACAAAGTCACACAACACGGCGCACATATTAGCGCAAACATTTATACATGGCTGACAGCCGAAATCATATTTGCAGAAATATTTGCACCCTTCAAAGCACACAGAGCACATGCAGAACCCGGATACACACACACATACACATGTCAACACATGTCATTTATATGGAAGGACAATATTTGCACGCACACAGTCATAAGATCCATCTGCACACACTGAGATGTGCACATGCATAGTACGTGCTGCATTCGCATTCATACAGGCACACACGGGCGCAAATCCATCCACATACTCCCAACAGGACACAAATCCGTCCACATTCACGTCTAACTGGAACTGCCCGCTGCAAATCTGGCTCAGAAACTTATTCCACCGGAGCGGAATCCCAAATGTAAGGGTTGACAAAACGCAGCCTTTGCCGCAGTGACGGTGCCCCGGTGTAAATGCAATTCTTTCGAAGGAGCTTCGCGAATCCCGACCTGTTAAGCGGGTTACAATTTATCGGCACCCACTCATCCCCGGGGTTCCCACTTCATGTAAAAAAAAACTCCAGATCCGCGCTAGCCGCCCGAGTAGGAGCGGAGGTTAGTTCCTTAGGTGGGAGGTGAGGAGGGAAGAGTGGGGGCGAAATTCCAAAAAAACACGGACAAGATCCAATGTGAAAGGAAATTCCCGGGTAAACCTTCCAAATTATCCCCAGGAAAGGAGAGAGAAAATGCTGCGAGTGATCGAAAAACGAATTGCAGAATGTGTAATCGATGAAAAATTTGTGTTGACTTAGAACCATTCAAAAGCCCTCCCGATCCCCAACCTCCAAAATAGGGGTAGGGGGTGTTGTAAATTAAAGCCCGTAACCTGGAACAATTTTGCTGTTTTAAATTCAGTTTATTTATTAGTGCCACAAGTAGGCTTACAGATAGAGGGTAAAGTCGACAGACAAAATGACATGGGTGAGAGAATATTGTCCAATGAGCCGCTATTCGTATCCGAACAGAATTGATCCAATTACTTAAGAACTAAAATTAATGAATAAGCGTTATTAATTTTATTTTCTGAGGAATAACATTTGCCGCATCTATTGTGTAACAGTTGGGACTTTTCAATTTTGATATTTGGTAGCTCTTTGATTCATGTCCTATTCTCTAGCCGTTATCCTTAAAATGCGGGCATTATTGGTAATCCGTGCCAACTCATTCAAGCCACAAGCACAACCTCCAAACCATAAGGAGAACTCGGTTGCCAAACGCAAATAGGGTTCAATTTTTCTTGTGCGAATTCGCTTTGCCCCTTCCCCCACTTTTTTTTGCCTATCTGCTGCAATATAACAATTAGATTAAAGTGTTCTCATTTTCACTGCTGCCTTCCATTTAGCCTTATCAATTAAAGCCATAAATCGGGGCAACAAGATAAGCTGCGTGTCATTAAGCGCTCTATTCCGGCCTGAACACAAGCTGTTTGGAATTATCACATGGAGAATGTGCCTATGCGGATTTCTATAGGGTTACAATACAGATTAACACAGAGCCGCGCGATTTTTAGAAATCTTGCACCACTATCTGGCCCCAATTTCTCTTAAACAGCCCATTCTCATTTGAGAATAATTGTGGCTTATTTAGCTACACTGTCACATTGTTAAGTGACCGTTTGCAATAATGTTCAATTTGATAGTAATCATTGAGATGTAAAGGGATTTTTTTTACGCATTATCTAAACGATATCTTTTAAATGTGGATTTTTTTAATTGAATAAAATTTATTTTGTTAAAGGACTCCTGGAATTGCATTTACAGTAAGGAGGGGGTGAAGAGGCGACTATAGACAGACGGTTACCCCCTATGCTGCTCCCTGAATGTCAGGTCCAGATACGAACCACTTAGCTTTGGTCGGTTCTGTCCTGTTCAGACTCATGTTTTGTCCCCGTTTGGAATCAACAGATGCAATTTGGCACCCTCTCTTCCTCAACTAAACTCACTCTCCAGTTTGAGATGAGAATCCCCTGCTTAAACCTCGTTCCCCGAGTTTAAAACAAAACTAAAAGCCCTTAAAGTGGATTTGGCTGATGCTGGCTGAATGAACCCGTCTCGTTTTTTTTTCACCCCCTTCAACACACCGTCTCTTTGAGCCACGTCCTCTCCGCCTTTGTCATAAGATTCCCTTTGAACTCATCGGGACTTTAATAGTTCCCTTTATCGCCCTACACAAAAATTGCTCTTTAATTACCTTATTACCAGAAGGTCAAGTATAGTAGTGCCGGTCCAGACGCGAACACATTGACTACTGATTATTTATATGTGTTTGCAAAGCGACCTCAAAACGATTATGTCTTAACGACGGGCATAAATGGAGGTTAAAAAGTCTGAGATTATTGGAAATATTAGCAACTTGCCATTATGGAACTCGCAAAAGGTCATTTTTTTGAAATCTCATACAACACAAGAAATGGAGTGTGACCTCTGGCTGAGGAAGGATTCTTTTATTCTGTTTGAATTGAGCTCATGTTGTGATATTGTGCACGGGCTGTGCTTTATTTTGGGAGGGAGGGAAATAAAGAGTGGGAAAAAAAATGAAATGCCGAGGTTTTAATGTACTGTCCGTAGGCACCCGACTGTTCCTGCTACACACAGTTAGAGAGGATTAGCCATATCTGAAAAGAGGGAGCAGTTAATGCGGTATAGTGTGAATTGTCCCACCCCTGCAATCGGCTAAAACAGAATTACAGCTTGTACGAATCGTCTCCCATCAGTCTCCCGGGATACTGCACAACTTGGGTGTTCCGAGCACGGTTAACCAGTTTAAACCCTCACACCACCCCCCCCCCCCCCCCCCCTCACCCTCCAATGTCCAAACTCCTTGAGATGCAACTTCCACCGCCTAGTGACTAATGCCTATCTCTCTCTTTCTCTCTCTGCCTTTCTTGTATCTCTCGTTCTCTGCCTGTATGTCTCTCTCTCTGTCTTTCTCCATCTCTCTCTCTCTGTGCATTTCTCTCTGTCTCTCTCTCCCCATCTCTATCTGTTTCTGTCTGTCTCTGTCTCTTTCTCTCTTTGCCTCTCTCTCTGTCTCTCTCTCTCTGTCTGTCTGTCTCTCTTTTTCTCTCTGTCTCTGTCTGTTTCTCCCTCTATGTGTGTGTGTGTGTCTGTCTGTCTGTGTATGTGAGTCTGGAGATACTGAGGTCATCATTTTTTTTTAATGTTGTTATTGAAGGACCTAAATTTAACCAGTTGAAAATGGGTCAGAGAAAGAGGGGAAAGTAGTCTTTAAAAGATGACTGTCAACTTAGAGGAAAATGTATTTTTATTTGATAAAATTTATTACTTTTGTCACATATATGAGTGTATAGTGAAAAGTATTGTTTCTTGCACGCTATACTGACAAAAATATATCTTTCATAGAGTACATGGGGAGAAGAAAAGGAGGGTGCAGAATATAGGGTTGAAATCATTTTTGATTTAGTTTGTTTGATTTATTATTGTCACATGTATTGGATACAGTGAAAAGTATCATGTCTTGAATATATAAACAAAAACATGCCGTTCATAGAGTACATAGGGGAGAAAGAAAGGACAAAGCGCAGAATGTAGTGTCGAAGTTATTTTTGATTTGGTTTAATTTAGTATTGTCACATGTGTTGGATACAGTGAAAAGTATTGTTTCTTTATTCTATGCAGACAAAAACGTACTGCTCATAAAGAAGGAAAGGAGACAGTGCAGAATGTAGCGTTACAGCCATAGCTAGGATGTAAAGAAAGATCAAATTAATGCGAGTTAACTATTATGAGTTAATTATCTCATTGAGATCTCCATTGTTGTGAAAGCCGCAATATGTGAATAAAGTTTTTTTTGCCAGTTGCGGGTCTTGGGTTCCCGAGGCGAGAGAAGAAGAGATGGTTCTGAATATGTAGCAGTCGCCAAGGTGTTTTTTTGTTGTTGTTGTGTGGCTATTACTGGAGTTACCTGCCTCTTTCTCCCCCCTCCCCTTTCAACCCACTTAAAGGGAGAGGGAGAGAGAGAGAGAGAGACAGAGAGATGTGGGCGGTATTTGCTAATTACAGGCAGATAAAGCAACTTGTACCAAATGTAATTAGATTGTCCCGCAGAAGAAAAAAAGGATCTAGAAGACCCCATTATTAGGAGGGAGCTGCGCCCCGTTGCCGGGACAACTGTAAACCGTCCCAGCTTGCGTTCTGTTATGTACCAGCTCTTAAACCGAAGGCATTCCTGATGCCTCTGCTAACATTTGCAATATTCTCTCTCTCTCTCTCTCTCCCACTCTGGGACAATCTGTGTAGATTTGATGCTTTGATTCACAACGCCTTATCTTGCCTGGGATGGAAAAAAAAGAGAAATCCCACCTAATTAACCACCCAACAAATGTGTCGCGGCTGCTTCTGTGTCATTAAGCACCATGGTTTCATGTTATGTCTGTACAGAAATCCTCTTTTGAGGGGGTAAGAGAGAGAAAGATTCTACTTGTGAAGGTATCACTTTGTTCTTTTCGTTGGCCCAGAACACTGCGCCCCCCTCCCCCCTTTTTTTTAGTATAATTAATGCAATCCCCATCAAAAGGTATTAGGGAGTTCTTTGGTGTTTCACCCAGGGAAAGCTAGCCGATAGAGAGCGAAACAAGATAGCCGCCAAGACAAAAAAAATGTAACGTAATATAATGTCACAAGATAAACCCAAGTTCATTACTATAGCCCTTCGCCTGTCCTGTACTCTTCACAACTGCTCCCCCCCACCTCAAAAGATCGGCGTTTAATTCCATCGCAAATGTATTTCGATCACCCTCCCCCCCCTACCCTCCAGCGACCTTTCTGCTCATTCCCCGAGATAATTTTGAAATTAAACCCTGCGAGCATGGTCGAATATTACTATTAATTCTTGTGACGTTGGCAGGAGCTATTCTCTCGCTGGGAGAGAAAGGGCTTCTTTTGAACCTGGATATCAAAAGGCCAGTTGCATTTAATTCAAAGCTGGAGTGGGCTTGACAGAGGTTATTCCCCCATCAGAGGAAGTGAAATGAAGTACGTGGGTATACACTCATTTAATGACAAGTAATTGACAAATCCGAAGGCTCGCATTACTACAGGAATAGAACTGTATTAATTATTTAACAGCGATTACCCTTTCAGCGTGTCCTGAACAGAACTGGGCATGTATTGAAAAGATGACAAGTTAAATCACACTTTGCAGCGAGACAGAGAGAGAGTGGGGAAAATCTAGACAGAATTCTCTAAATGGGGCAGGATCGAAAATAAAGCCTAAACAGGATGATGTAAAAACTGACCCCGCTGAACTTTTATAATTCAGATCTTACACTTATTAAAATATATCCGCAAAGTAATAGATAGATAGATGCGTATTCGTAAATAGATGCATAAATGGACTGATAGATTGAGTTGCATATCCCTAAATAGATTGAGTAGCACATCCATTGAGACACAACTAGACAGAAAGATCGAGAGCGAGATAAGTAACTAGATAGATAGATGTACATCTCTATAGATAGATAAATGGTACCACATCCTTAATTTTTGATAGACAGGGACAGGCGGATATAGATAGATAGACAGATAGAGAGATAGAGAGATGTACATCCCTAAGTAGATAGATGGTACTACATCCTTAATTTTTGATAGATAGAGATGGACAGCTATAGACAGATAGATACATGTATTCATACATACATTCATATGGATAGATCGATGCACACACCTAAGTAAATAGATAGTACCACATCCTTAATTTTTTGATAGATAGAAAGATAGATATAGATAGATAAATAGATAGATAGATAGCTAGATAGATAGCCATTTAGACAGATAGATGGAGATTGATAGATACTTAGACAGACAGAGAAAAACAGACACGCAAACAGAGAGACCAGACAGACACTGAGCCATTCCGCCCCTCTATCCTGTATTCCTGCCATTCAATGATAACATGGCTGTTCTCATTCTCAGCTGCATGTCCCTGACTGAACACATTTACTCAGCATAAAAACTCGGATTTGAAATAGCTAATGTCTGGCATCTGCTTTATGTAGCGGGAGAGTTCCAGACTTTTGCTCCCTCTGTGCTGTATGGGCAAATGTCTCTGACGGCCTTGTCTGATTTTCAATCTCGGTGTACCTGCCCCCAGCTCCACCAGGAGCTTGGTTGAGTGATCGATAGCCAGAGTGGTCCCAGACTCTTTTTTTTGGTGATTCCGTAAATGGATGTTTTGTAAACTCTTCCTTCACTCAGATGGGATACCAATTTCAAACAACCCGCTGAATCACAACTACCGCAAGAAATACGCACTGATTAAAGTTAAGATCTGCAGTTTCATCGGTTACTAAAGAAAACGCGAACAATTTTCCAATATGAGTTATGGAGTGAATGCTTTTAAAATATATTTGTTTTTGCTTTTCCGTCCATTTAAACTCCACAGTTAAAAAAAAGATGCAAAATGATTTGGCTGCAAAAGTGCAAAGGCAAGAATCTGACTGACGCCTTGGTTACCGGCGACTGATTTGGATTAACAAATAGGTCATCCAGTTTTCACAATGCGTTGTCTGTTTTTTTTAATTTAAATTTAAGATCCTCTAGCCTGGCGTTCTAACCACATTAAAGTAAAAATAAATATTAAACGAAACCGAACCGATATCCAAGAAATATCACCCTGCAGGAGATACAATTTGCGAAATCTCTTGCGAACTGAGCAGAGATGATAGAATGTGTTGTGTTTTCTCTGCAAGGGCAGTGAGAAATATTGACGGCGCAATGAAGATTCCAAACGCCGATAAAGGCAAATTACTGTGGATGTTGCAATCTGAAACCAAAAGAGAAAATGCTGGAAAATCCCAGCAGATCTGTCATCTGTGAGGAGAGAAAAGATGTTTGGAATCCAGGTGACACTTTTAGCCTCGACAAAGGGTCATCTGGACTCGAAATCCCAACTCTTTTCTCTTCTTGCAGATGCTGCCAGGCCTTTTCGCGATTTTCCAGCATTTTCTCTTTTGGTTTCAGATTCGAAAGACGTGCTGGTTAGGTGCTAAATTCTGCCTCAGTGTACCCGTACAGGCGCCGGAGTGTGGTGACTAGGGGATTTTCAAAGTAACTTCATTGTAGTGTCAATGTAAGCTTACTTGTGACGCTGACAAATACAAAGAACAACTTGACAGTGTGCCCCAACAGGTGCCTGCGTTTGGTGACTAGGGGGTTTTCACAGTAACTTTATTGCAGTGTTAATGTAAGCCTACATGTGACACTAATAATAAAACAACTTGACAGTGAACCCGAACAGATGCCGGAGTGTGGCCACGGGAGGGGGATATTCACAGTAACTTCATTGCAGTGTTAAAGTAAGCATACTTGTGGCACTAATTTTAAAACAATCAACTTGATAGTGTACCCGAACAGGCACCGGAGCGTGGCGGCTAGGGGATTTCCACTTCATTGCATTGTTAAAGTAAGCCTGTTGCGACACGAATAAATAAACTTTTAAAAAAAGAGTTGATGGAGTAACATTCCTGGCTTGACTCAAATCCTCAAACTATTGTGGTTAAGAGTCGGAACCAAAATAATATTCCATTCCTTCACAGGTTTTCTTGGGTTTTTTTTTGCTTAAATCATTTTAACACGGTGGTGGGGGGGGGGAGGAATGTGGTCAGAATTAGGAATTTTGTGGCGGTATACTAATTCATTCAAATTCGTTTTGTGAGGGTGGCGGGGTGGGTGGGGAGGCGAGTTGGAAACTAACCATTTTCCGGCTCTGTCTGTGTTTTCAACATGTGGCTACAATGTGCCTTAAACACCTACACACACATTAATTTGAATTAGTTGAAAAAGACATAGTTGGCGGACATGTGATGGGTGATTTTTTTTTGCGATGGAGGGTGCAATTTCTTAAATTATTTGCTGGTCTCGTTAACTGGGCAAACGCAGTCTCCAACAGCAGCACCCCCCCCCCCCCCCACCGCATCTCATTCCCACCCCCACTTCCATCTTCTCTTTAATCTTCCCCAGTTCATTTCGGTTTCACCGTTATCAGTTTACGGTGAACCTGGTCTGCTTTCTAATGATCTCCGGGATCTCAGTTTCGTTTCAAGGAGGGGCGAAATTCCCCAATTCCCCGCACGCCACTTCTTTGAAACAATGCGCTCGGCATCGTTCCCCGATTTATCAAAGGGCGTGAAAGCCTTTGAAAAACCTGTTATCTCCAATTATCTATGCATCCATCCTCACTTGCTTTTGATTCGATTTCCTAATGTTCCCCAATATATCTCGATCGCCGTGTTTGCCCAGTGCTATATATCTCTGAGCGTCTCTCATTTGACCATTTAGAAATCTGTCAAATGTATAAGAGGTACATCTTCCTCCGCTCTGTTCCGTCACAATAACATTGAGGGCTTGAGAATCCAATTAAGCGGCGCCCCCTCTCCTACCCAATTAATGAACGTCGATAAAAAATACATTAATTTTCTACCTAACAGCGAGCAGGCGGTTCGGTGAAGGGCAACAGTTGAATTTTTCGTTCAGAAAAGATAGAGTATTTGCTGTAAAATGGCTTAGTATACATCAATTTTAAATAACTGTTCCAATTCAAGACACAACAGATTGACTTTGGTTTATTGCAACTGTTTCCCAATTTAGCCACAATCCAAAAAAAATAAACCTCAGCGGGGAAAAGGGCCTTTTCCTTCTACTTTTAATCCGAATTAAATATCGTCGAATTACGCTCCAAAATATGCCTCCCCTTCAAGTCAGTTCAGGTGAGACAAGTCACAATGGCGTTCCTGTTACAATCGGGTCAATTGATGTGTGCCGGCATCCGTCTAACTTTTTTTTCACCCAAAAAAAAACCTGAAATAGGGGCACATCTTCACAGATAACCTACCTGATGCCGTTGGGTGCCGCCGCTCCCGATACCCAGCTCCTGAAACCGCCTCATGATTGTGAAGAAGTCGAATCATCGCAGGATTATTTGAGCTCAACTCCGGCAGTGTTGACTTTAGCACAAAGCAAAGATTTCACTGCCCGCCTAGGTCCAAAATGATTATTTTACCAAGATATTGATCGGTGTCATAAAATTCCTTGAAGCGCGATGTGGAGAAGGGAGGTGGTGGTGGTGGTGGTGGCGCGGGGGGGGGGGGGGGTTGCTGGAATTAGGAGATATACCCCAGGTGGAGATTGACTGGAGGTGCGAGGGGCGATTGAAACCTGGCTCCCTTCACTGAAAGTATCGATTTTCACATTTGTTTCGGCGGAAATATTCGCTGGGTTTATTAATAAAATCCAACATTTAGGATGGACGTTTGGAATATAAGTAAAGTAAATGTGGGGGGGGGGGGCGGGAAACAGGGAAAAGCTTTAATGTTGAAACGTGTGACAGCGGGTTGAGGAATTTTGCACGGTATGTGTGTGAAATATACATTACAGGTTTATGCAGTCCACTCATCTACTTTTGTGTAAATCGAAACATAGAAGTGGGTCTATTCAAGTATAAACAGCCATCAAATTTGTCTGCTGTGTTTATGCTTGTATCTATGTGTGTCACATTTATATATGTACACACACATATGCACAGCCGTCAAACATATGTTTTATATACATATATATCACCATCAAGTACGTGTTTTTTATACATAAGGCACACACAACCATCGAATGTGTGCTTATTGTATAAATATATATATTCATGGCCATCAAATATATGAACATAAAATCATCAAAAACGATATATATGACAATCTGACATGTTAAAATGTATGCACAACCATCAAATATATTATAGACACAGCCGTCACATTTTATATATAAACGGCAATCAAAAAGTGTTGTATTTGTGTATGGTCATCAAATATATGTTGTCTATATCGTCAACAAATATGTTTTATATATAGTTATCAATATATGCTATGTAGGTATGGTCATCAATTTATGCTGTGTAGATATGGTCAACTAATATATGTTATATGTACAGTCGTCAAATATATGTTATTTATGTATAGTCATCAAATATGTGTTATTTGAATACTCACAAATTAATCGAATAAATGTTATTTATATATACACAAATTTATCAAATATGTTATTTATATATTCACACACAAAACCATCAAATGTTTAGATATATACAACCATCTAACACACACATATCAAATATATATTATTTATATTTATACATGTGTGTACACACACAACTATCAAATGTTATGTATAAACACAGCCATTAAATATATTGCACATACACAAACACACATCTATCAAATATGTTATTTATATGTGTGTGAACAGCTATCATATGTTTTATAAATCTATATAAATATATAGTACGACCATCAAATATATGGCATATACACAAACAGGCATCTATCAAATATATGTTATTTATATTTATATGTGTGTGTGTACACAGCCATTAAATTGGCCTGCTGTGCTGTGAGAGAGTTTCATACAGTGCGGTAACTTATCTCGCCGGATCAGTTCAGTGAGAGACACTTTAAAGTAGTTTTAAGGCGAGGCCCCCTGACAATGGTGCTGTGATATGGAACCATGTTAGGTTAGAGCATCGCATTCACACGTCCCTTTGTCACCGCCGCTGGCTCATTTCTCGCCGTATTCTGTCTCGCTCCGGGAGGCTTTTATGCGATAATGAAACACATTTTATGGTTGGCTCGCGACGTGTGTGTCCCCGGAGCGAGAGACAAGTTGTTCCTGGGCGTTTCGCAGCCGCAACGGTGTGCTGGGACAATGCGGAATTAGAAGGGGGATTTAATGTTGTTATTTCGCTCGAACAGTACTTTATTATACTCTTCACTGGCGCGTGGGAAACTATATCCGGGATTGGGAAATGCCAGCAATTTGATCCAAGATTTATTTTTTTATCCCTGATGCAAAACAATACTGATTTTTAATCTGGGCCGTTGATATTTACCTGGTTCTTAGCTAATATACCCGAGCTTTATGCAGACACGTATGTTATTGCTGGGTTAGCGAATTCGTCGCTCAACCTATCTTAATGTACAACGTTATTTTGTTAAGGATGTGAGGGGAGAGGGTGGGGGCTGGAGCGGGGGGGGAGGGGATGCAGCTTTTTCACAATCCCCACTGACGGGGAATCCCAACTAGTAAAAGCAAATGACTGCGGATGCTGGAATCTGAAACCCAAAAGAGAAAATGCTGGAAAATCTCAGCAGGTCTGGCAGCATCTGTAAGGGGAGAGAGAGAAAAAAAGAGCCGTCGTTTCGAGTCCAGATGATCCTTGGTCAGAATTGGGATCTCTTTTTTTTGGAAAATCCCAATTCTATTTTTCCCCCAAAGTAACCTCGTTAAGCGACTGGCGATATCTCGTTAAGTCTGACCAACAGGGTAGGTTTAAAGCGGGAATCGTCAAATTATATGTAGCACCAAGGCAACTTTTGCACAATTCCCTGCTGTGTCGGGATTGTCCATTAATGTCCACACTCTTCCCCCTCCCCACACCCCACCTCTTGAATATTTTGCTTCAGAGAAGATGCATGTGAGTGAATAGGCCCATACAATTCTAGAGCAATCTTCCACGTGTGTGTGTGTTGTGTGTGTGTTTGCACTTGACATTTTGGGTTAAAATCACCAATCGCCTTTTGCAGTTGAGAACCTTCGGCGAAACATCCGCTTCAAGTTTTATTTTATTCCCTATCGACTCACCTGAATTAGATTTGATCAGAATAACACTTAAATGATAATGTTCATTCTGAGGGGGCCGGTAGAAGCACGATGAACCGAACGGCCTCCTGGCTGCATTTCCAAAACCCGGGGGAGGGGGTGGGGAAATAATTGTTTAGATTCATGTGTGAATATCGCATCCAGTGGCCTATTCTACCCTGGCCTACCTTAAACAGCAATTTTATAATATATATCTTGACCATTTCTGTACACCTTCCATTTCTTTGTGTCGTTTGTATCATTCGGATACCATTTATAACACTTTTTTTAAAAAAATGAAGCGAATGGACTAACGTTGCTAACTTTCTGTGTTTTTGACCACTCTCATATGAGCCAGGGAAACTTGTGCAGCCGTGATTTGTCTCGATCATCTTGCTGGATAACGGGCGTTTTGCCCCCTCCAGACGCCTCTCTCAAAGCAGACAACCAGCTTCAGAATTTGGCTTGATTTATTATTGTCACATGTATTAATATACCAGTGAAAATTATTGTTTATTGCACGCTTTGCAGTCAAAGCATACCGTTCATAGAGAAAGTGCAGGATGTAGTGTTGCGGCCATAGCTAGGGTGTAGAGGAGAATCAACTTAAGTCTACGGACTGGGGACAAAATCATAACCCCATTTAAACAGGAGGCGCCCAGCGCTGCGGAATCCAATCCCCAATATTTAGCGCCCTCATATTAAGAAATTGCAAAAGAAAAAAAGGGGTGGGGGTTGAATCGCAATTTTAATAATTGAAATGTGCCATGCACTGCCAGTAAAACATAATACAGTTATAAGTTAAGGGGACACAAAGCAGGTTGCGCTATCTAGTTGGCTCTGACAGTTGGTTAAACAGAAGAGTTGCCAAATCAACCCGGCATATTTCGTAATTAAATTAAGTGAAAAGTCAGGGAGTATAATGCGGAAAATTTTAATCGGATTTGGGGATTCAATGTCGGTGCGTTAAGTCTTCCAGCGGTGGCCACATTCTTCCTGAACATGGCGGTGGAATGGAACAAAAACACACACACTCACACTGCGGTTAAAAAAAAAGTGGTTCTTAAACCGTGCGGTTCTATCCGCAAGGATCTGAATCTCCAATCCGGTCTTCACCCGAGGAATCAAAACCCGAAATGTCAGCGGGATCAGAAGCGGCGTGACGAAAATATAAAGTTTAAATCAGCTGGAGCAGAATCCTTAGAAATTGGTACTGGGGCTGGGGGTGGCGTAGAATGTGTCCACTTTAATCTGTACATCCCTTTCCAGGGTACATCTGGAAATATTAGAGGATGCATTGTTTTATTTGTTTTGTTTTGGGGGTGCAAGAAGGTGGGGGGGATATTAAATATTAGCCCGCATTCATATAAATTTGCATGTAAGCTTAATAGGGACTACGGCAGCTAAAAAATAAAAGTTGTCAGTCAAACGCTTTGCTGGTCTAGATATTGATGCATTCCTTCTAGATACCTCTTCACTTGGAGTAGCGGCAAAGCTTCCCAGTCCTGGCGAAACCTACACCATTATTCCATTGAAACCGAAACGGCGACAGGAGGGGGGCTGGGAGGAGGGGGAGAAGGAAAAAGAGAAAGAGAGACAGTCCACTCCTTTACCTGGCGCCACGCTACATGGTGGGAGCAAGCAACCTGACCCAGAGAATACTCCACCGGCCCCTCTACCCTAATTCCATCCCCCCTCCCCAGCCAAAAAACAAAAATGGGACACTAAAAATTCTTACCTGTGCAGAGGCGCAAAGTCTTATTAAATCCACAGTTCCCTCTTGACAATCGAGTGTGCTAATGCACCCAAAATGAAGACAGCACTACCTCAACAGTGTTGCTCGGCGCGAATAGTCTTGTGTTGCAACTTCAATAGATAGCCGGGAAAATATCGAGTGTATTTTAGCATCCGCTAAGCGTCGAAATTATCTTGCGTTTCAATAACAGACTAGACCGAGATGTCTACTTCTTTTTTAAAATTACTTCAGTCGGGTTAATGAGAAAATTTGATGGAGGGACGGTATAAACGCAGCTTTCAAATAAGGAGAAAAATGCCCTTTAACCGGATCAAAATATGTTCGTTTATTTATTTTTTTTCGTCGTGTGTCTGTTTAATTACATTTTTTTTCTCCTTTTATAAAATCTTAACATTTTCAACTGAAATGAAAGCGATTCCAAGTCTGTTACATCGTCTGTTACAACATCAACAACGACAGCAAAAACAAAAAAAAAATAAAATTGGAAGTTTCTCCACACCTAAGAATCTACCGCTTAACAATAAATTAAAAAAAAATCATCACTTTCTTGAGTTGGTGGGGGAGTGGGAAAAAATGTAGATTTTCCAGCCAGGCCTCGGGACGGGATTTCTAAAGAAATTACAAAAAGTGCAACATTCTTTTTTTAATATATAGCAATTAACCTTTCGGTGGTGGGAGCTGAAACATCCCTTTCCCCTCCCCGCAAAAGCTTGTGGCTGTGGGAATTACGGGGAACCCCGGCAGAGTGAATGGATGCAACACTTCAAAAAAGACACTTTTTAAAACTCTTTTTTTTTTCCGTTTCGTAGAGATTCGGTCGCCCGCTGGCAGAACAGACAAGATTCACAAGTCATAAATAAAACATACACAAACTATAATTTACTTGCAGAATTTTGTTTTCGGTGTGGGGAGTATTAAAACGGGGTAGAAACATTCCTCCGAGTTTATTTTGTTTTATTTGCGTGGTGGGGGGAGGCGGGAGGAACACTGGTTTTGTTTCAGTTCGATTCCTTCTTGTTAAGCTACAACTCCCAACACAGCAACACAGGGAATTTTTTTTTTCGGTTGGTGGGAGGCGGGGGGGGGGGAGCCTGCATTTATTTTTAAATTATAACCTCCCTCTAAAATATTTTTATTATAACAAAGAAGGTTCGTGGGTTCCGCCCAAATTGTCCGAAATATTTAAAAAAAAACCCAGAAGAACAAAAATAAGACAAAAATCAACCTCGAAACAACTGATACAGCTAAGAGTTTCAGAACATCAATATTATGCATTGGGCACAAAAAGACTTGCCTCCCCACACACACCGGACCCTCCTCCTCCCCCTTTAATTATTATTTCTTACAAATGTACACAGCCATCGGAGTCCATTTGTACCAGGGGAAGTTTATCTCTTTTCTTATTATTATTTTAAGAAGAGTTCATAATGGGTCTGGAATACACACCTTGGTAGTAAGACGTGTCGGTGGAGATGGGCGATGAATCTAAGACGGTTTTGGAAGTCATGGGCAAGTTGGCGGACATGGGGGAACTATAGTTAGAATAGTGCATCACCTGTTCGTACGCCTTCAAGTCCATTTTGTGGTGCTGCTGTTCCGAAGACATGAGGTTGTTAATTGAGAAGGGGTGGTTGAATGAGTAGTGGTGTTCTGGTTTGAGGTGGCTCTGAGCCTCCGTGGGGATGTGGGACAGCACTGAGTGATGCTGGTGCATCAAGTGTTGCTGGGCTTGCGAGACGGCGTTGCTGTGCTCGGGGCTGAGGGTGGAGCTCGACTTCAGGTCGACCAGGGCTCTCTTCTGCCCGCTGCCCGGCGAGCCGCTGGAGTGGGGCGACTCGTTGCCGGCGCTGCCCTCGGGGCTGCTGCCGCTGCCGGTGGAGCCGGTGTCGCCGGCGGCGGACGCCTTGCGGCCAGGGTCCTGCGAGTTCTTCAGCGCCTGCTTCTTCTCGCACTTGAAGCGCTTCTGGCGCCGCAGGTAGCAGCCGTTCTCGAACATGTTGCCCGAGTCCGGGTGGAGGGTCCAGAAGGAGCCTTTGCCCGGCTTGTCCGGGGACCGGGGCACCTTGAGGAAGCAGTCGTTGAAGGACAGGGAGTGGCGGATGGAGTTCTGCCACCGCTGTTGGTTCTGCCGGTAGAAGGGGAAGAGGTCCATGATCCACTGGTAGATCTCACTCAGGGTCAGCATCTTGCTGGGGGATTGCTGGATAGCCATGGTGATGAGCGAGATGTAGGAGTAAGGCGGTTTAGCATGGGTGTAGCTGCGGCGGTAAGTCTTGGGATCCCTTGACCTGTTGAGGTTGGATTGACCGTACATGGGGCTCATGCTCATGTTGCTGTAGGAGGTCAGGGCATTCATAGAACTGGCCTGGGCACTCATCGGGCTCATGCTGGGGCTGAGGGCATTGCCCATGCCTGTAATGGCTGCTCCCATGCCATTCATTGCCCCCGCTCCAGGAGACATACCAGTCATCGCCGGGTTCATACCGTTACTGACATATGACATGTTCATGGAGCCCGCTGTCATGTTAGCCGTTGTACCCATGGCAGACATACTCATGTAGGTATTCATCCCGTTCATCCCAATCCCCGGGTTCATATTGTTCACGGCAGAGTAACCCTAGGAACCAAACAAGGAAGAAAAAATATACAATGGTCACTATTGAGAACGCATTAACTAACCGGGTTAAAGCTTTATTATCATCATTTTTTGACTCCATCCTTAAAGTTACAAATGGACAGGGTAAAACTCAAATCCGTTCCTTGTTTGTTCCAAAAACGGAATTCAAATGGAATGACACCCGCAATTGAGTTAAATTTCATTGTAATTAAATATTTTACTCCTTCTTTAAAGTTTGCAAAGCCAATAACGGTAAAACCCCAAATCATCCCTTGCTTGTTCCCAAAGCAAAACAAATTAAAATTGAATCCAATTCATGTCCCCGCAACCGGGTTAAAAGTTTTTAACATGTAATTCGCCTGAACAAATAATCCATTGCAGCATTGTCATTCGTTTGCAATGACCAAAGTTCGAACTTGCTTGCGGTTTGTTTGTTGATTGTTGGCAATAAAGCTTCACTTTTTTTGTTTCAATAATAATCTAATTAAAAAAAAATAAACACCAGCTGGATACTGAATAACTAGGTCTGGTTGCTTTGATGTGTTGGTCTAAATGGTACAATTCTGCCCGGAAATGAACGAATTCCGCAATAAGAAATGGAAAAAATATATATAAATATAAAAAAAATTAGCAATTATGATGTTCGAACTAAAAGAAGCCCACAGAGCTTGTTTGTGTGGTTTAGGGACAGGAAGATAGATTTCCAATAAATCTGGACGCAGTCGAGTCAAAACTCAACTTTTGACTTTCCGTAAATAACACTGAATTCAATCACCGGCCTCAAAAAAAGGGGGCAGTTAAATAAGTTATGTCTCCAGCGCTTTCGAAGTATTTAAATGTACTACTGAAACTCTATTTTAGGCAAATAGAAGATTGTTTAAAGAATGTTACGGTGCAAATCGTGGAGGAATTGAAAGCGCCACAAGTCAATATTTGATCGCAAAGTTAATATTATCTTAAGGCTAATATTATCTTGTACATAAAGAGGATTGCCTTTTTTTTAAAAAAAAAGCCCAAACCTACCTCGGATTCACCATAGTAGGAGCTCCAGTCTGCGTGTTCATGTCCTTCCATTTTCACTGTGCCTAGCATGCTGGAGGTAGAGTGCATTATAGGGCTAGGGAGAGAGAGAGAGAGAGAGGGAGGGAGAGAGAGAGAGAGTGAGGGAAAAAAAAAGTTCCTGCTTATACAAGATTGTGGGCGATGGATCTCCCCCGTGTCGAAATGCGGAATAGCTTATTTGGAAAGTGCTGGGTTCCACAGGCTGGGCTGCGCGCTGCCTCTACAAACGACCCTCTATTGACAGTGCCTTGAAGTGACGCGGGGTGGCAAGCGGTGAACGGTGATATAGCAATGTGCGCGCCACACAACCTCCAATCCCAAATTTCCTCACAGCCCTATTTGAATAATCATCTCACACCTAGGCGTGAGAGCGTTCGCCTTCGCCTCTCCATTATACACCTGCCAACCAGCTTCAAAAGGGAACGTTTGAATAAAAGCGTTAAACCTTAATCTGATTTGTTCCATTAATAACATTGCGGGCTTTTTTTGTGTGTGTGTTGGGGGGGGGGGGGGTGGGGGTGGGGAGGAGTGGGAAGAACGTGGGGGGGGGGCGCTAGTCTACATGTATTTTATAAAAAATAAAACTCACCCACTATCATTGAACATGCTGCGTTATGGTGTGTGTTATTTTATCGGTCGCATGAGCAAATTGAGATTTTTTTTATTATTGGAATTTTAATTGCGCTCCCCCATCCCACCTTCCCCACCTCCCCAGAACTGTTTGTTTTTTTCACCCATTTCCCTGGATCGAAAACTGGAGGGGGGTTGTCACAACGGGATTTGAAAACACGAGGTGTTTGATAAAGTGGCCTCTTGCTCCCCCCCCCCCACGTCCCCCCCCCCCCCCCCCCCCCCCCCCCCCACCCCTAAAGGTTTTCATTCTGCCCAGTCTCAGTAACCCAATGACTGTCGGTGCAGGGAGACAAAAACGGCTTCGCCCCCGCTTACGTTTTGTTACAAAAAGTGTGACATTTTTTTAAAAAAAGCCAAGGAAATCCGATCGAAAATTAATGCTAACTGCATTTGTGAAAGCTTCTCTCCCCGATTGACTTAGTTCATGTATAGTGAGTGTGTTTATATATTGGGGAGAGGTCGTCTAAAACTTCTCACCGCCGTGGACAAGGTGGTAAATATTGTGCAGACACATCTTAAAATCCTGCCAGAAATTCAGACTTAAAATTATCCGTGGAGATATCTGTGTTATGAGTGAAAGGGCGAGGTTAAATAGGTTGCTTGGGGTGTTAGACACACCCACGCACAAACTGGACACAGACACACCTACACACACCCACATACTAGACACACCTACACGCAAATTAGGCACACACATACACAAACTAGGCACATACACAAACTGTACACACAAACCACATACACTTGCACACAAACTGGACACAGACACACCTACACACACACTAGACACATACAGTCACATCTACACACAAATTAGGCACACGCTACATCCACAAATCACACACAACTACACACAAACTAGACACAAACTGATGCACCTACACACGCAAACGAAACACATACAAACTACATACACATAATAGACACAGACAAGCACAAACTAGGCACGCATAAACACACAGGCTTCGCACAGATACACACGCTTGCACATATAAATTAGACACGAACGCAAACTCGACACGGTCACACAAACTAGACACACTTGCACAAAAACTAGACACATACACATCTACGCACACAAACTAAATACACAATTTGTAGAGACACTGCCACATACGAATTAGACACACAGATAGGTCTATATATTCAAACTAGATACACAAAGATAACTTGAACACACAAACAAGACTCACAGACAAATGCACACACTCATACTAAATGCACAGACACACTTGTATACACAAACTATGCACACACCAAATCATACTAACAAACTAGGCACAACACAGACACATACACACCCTGAGACACCTACACACAAACTAAACACGCAGATACAAACTAGATACACACGGACACCAACACAAACTCGACACAAATACACACACAAATTAGACACACATATACAAGTTAGACAAACACACACAAACTAGACATGCAGAGACACACAATTTTTTAGGCACAGACGAAATTAGACACACGGATACACACACACACACACACACAAACTAGGCACAGATATACCATACACAGAATCTAAACACACACATACATAAACAGGCACATAACTATTGCTCTATTCAATTATTCAAAACATTATTCAGTTTGTTATATTATATCCAGATAAAGCTTGTATATTAAATCAGGCCTCACGTGCATGTGTTTGTCAACAGACCTTTAAAGCATCTGTTGATTTTGTTCAGTGCAAGTGCATTTTCCAAAGCATCAGTTTTTTGACCCGAGATTAATACGTCGCTTTGGTATAAGCGCGCCCAAACATTTCTGAATCACTTATCCAGATATTAATGGACAAAATGGCACTTGCGTGGGCCAAGTCGCAAATGATGCAGTCAGTATTATATTTTTTTTTGGGGGGGGGGGTGAAGTGGATGAAGGTATCAGTACAATGTTTTAGTTTATTGTAGCCACTTAACCCTTGAAATTCATTCAAAATTGAGCTGTGATTCGAGTCCCCTGTCTTCCAGAGTGAGAAATTCTGCGGACTGAACCAAAGTTATTCTGCACTTTGCCAGAGAGATAGATAGATAAGAGAGAGAGAGAGAGAGAGAAAAGGGCTCAAGCAGTAAGATGTTGGCTATTTTGTTTTAGCAGGTTGAGACTTAGCCTTCGCTACTGTTTAAAATCGGGGGAAATACATGTTGGGATTTGTTTAAAATCCTGGCACATGCAAAGCTGGGGTTGTTGAGTGCCGAGTCGGGTGGTGGAGATTTCCTCCAAGGCGTCTACCTGCAATTGGCTATAATTATTATTCCCCCCCCCCCCCCCCCCCCCCCCCCCCTACGCCACCCTCCCCCCCACCCCGCTACACACACACACACAGTGCCTGTCCTCTATACAGTATGTCCCCTCTCAAATCCTTTGGCATCAAGACAAAAAACACCCTCCCCCTTCAACAAATGTACAATGTATTTTCCAAACCCCCAAACATTTTATTATGGCAATAATGACATCAGTTGGACGTGGAGAGGACGCTTCCATTAGTAGGAAAAACTAGAACTACAACCTCTGGCTAAAGGGACGCTCTTTTAAAACAGAGATGAGGAGTGCCTTCCTCTTCACAGATTCTTGAATCTGTGGCACTTTGCCGCAGAAGGCTATGGAGGCCAGATCATTCATTGAGTGTCTTTAAGACGGAGATAGATAGGTTCCTGATTAATAAGGGGATCAGGGAGAAAGGCAGGAGAATGGGGATGAGAAAAATATCAACCATAATTGAATGGCGGAGTAGACTCGATGGGCCGAGCGGCCTAGGTCTGCCCCTATGTCTTAAGGTCTTATTTGGTTCAACTACCACACCTTGTTAATCCAAATTGTTGTTCCAAATGCTTCTGAAGAGGCAGAGAAGATTTTGGGTGCAATGTGACACAGGCACTTAACTTCAGTTAGGGAGGGTATCAGGGCCTGACATCTGATCACGTTTAATGGGGAGTGGGGGATCCAAATGGTTACAGACAGGGTCGGTGTGATGTGTCTTCCCCTGCCGTTCCACCACGTTTACAAACATCTTTTCTTCTGCGAGCGTGGGGGCCCGTTGCTACAGCAGCCGTTACTATGCGAGGCGAATGCTTATTGCAAAAAAAGGCACGTTTGCCCTTCCCACAATCCTGAAGCTGTCCCCTTGTTTGTATTTACAGTCTGGAGGGAGTGCTGCTGGAGTTTGTCCCACTGCTCGCCTGCCCCTGGACCCTTCATGCAAAATAAAATGCAACTTTATAAATATATATAAAATAAAACAACAGGTGCCGCTCTGTTTGCTCTCTCTCTCACTCTCGCTCTCCAAGTAAGGAAGGAGCACTTTTCTGCACCCAGCAGAAGCAATTCTATCTGTACGGCACACCAGCAATAACACACACACACACACATATACATACATACACACAAATGAAACTCCCCTAGATGTTAACATGCCCTACAAGATCCGAGCGCAATGCTGTCAATTCCAGCTCTGATGCTGAGTTGTCTCCACTATATTCAGCACCAAAGCCAAATAAACAGCGGGAAAGCTGGCCAAGGGCTCCCCCTGATGGCGGGCTCCTGGTGATTCGGCCACTCCGACGAGCCTGACCACCCCCCCCCCCCCCCCCCCCCCCCCCCCCCAGCTACAGCCAAAATATCTCATCATCTTCCATCAGAGTCCCGACTCTCAGTGCTGAACAAAAACAAAATATATCGCGAATTGTCAGAATGACAGCAAGGGACTGGAGCTGTGTGTGGGTGTATGTGCGATTGAATATGTATGTGCGTAGGGTGGGCGTGTGGGTTAGTGTGTATGGAGGTGTGTGTGTGGGTGAGTGTGTATGGGGATGTGCGTGTGGGTTAGTGTGTATGGAGGTGTGTGTGTGGGTGAGTGTGTATGGGGATGTGCGTGTGGGTTAGTGTGTATGGAGGTGTGTGTGTGGGTGAGTGTGTATGGGGATGTGCATGTGGGTTAGTGTGTATGGAGATGTGTGTGTGGGTTGGTGTATATGGGTGTGGGTGTGGGTGTTTGGTTGTGTGGATGTATGTGTTGGCATTGGTGTGTGTGTGTGTGTGTGTGGACGTATGTGTTGGCATTGGTGTGTGTGTGGATGGGATTGTGTGTATATGGGAGTGTGTGTGTGGTAGAATGGGTGTAGGAGTGTGTATGTGCAGGTGAGTTGCAATGTGTGTATGGTAGGATGGGTGTGTGTGTTGCTGTGTGAATGAGAGTTTTAAGTTTTAAGTTTACTTATTAGTGTCACAAGTACTCTTACATTAACACTGCAATGAAGTTACTGTGAAAACCCCCTGGTCACTACACTCCAGTGCCTATTCGGGTACACTGATGGAGAATTTAGCATGGTCAATGCACCTAACCAGCTTGTCTTTCAAACTGTGGAAGGAAACCAGAGCACCCAGAGGAAATCCATGCAGACACAGGGAGAACATGCAGACTCCACACAGACAGTGACACAAGTTGGGAATCAACCCCGTAGTGCACTATGAGGCAGCAGTGCTAACCACTGTGCCACTGAGTATCGATGGATGGTGTGTGTGTGAGAGTATGTGTGAGTGAGTGTGTGTGTGTGTGTGAGTGTACATGAATGTGTGTATGTGTGTGTGTGTGTGTGTGTGAGTGGTGTGTGAGTGTACATGAATGTATATGGGTATGTGTAAGTGTACATGAGTGTATGTGTGTGTGTGTGTATCTGGATGGTTTCAAAAACTGTCACCTGTCTTCGGAGCAAAACAATATAATCTTCAAAACATATGGCAAGAAACCAATTTCACCCCAATCCAATTCAAGAGGAACAGTTCAATAAAACTTTCGAGATGGAGTTGGATAAATACTGGAATGTGGGACTTGGGAACAGGTTAGGGGAGCCGAGAGCTCCTTCTGAGAGCTTGCACAGAATTGCCTCATTTTGTACTGTTCTTTTATTCTAGGACTGGGTATAAAAGGTACTTTCTAGTAAAGAAGTCCCTGTTAGCAATAATCTGACTATAGCAGTGGACATATGTCAACACTGTTATGTGGAATGTCAAAATGCTCTCTTTCCTTTTACCACCCAAGTTAGAGGGCGGCATGGTGGCACAATGGTTAGCACTGCTGTCTCAAGGCTTCAGGAACCCAGGTTCAATTCCAGTCTCTGGTGACTGTCTGTGTGGACTTTACACATTCTCCCCGTGTCTGTGTGGGTTTCCTCCGGGTGCTCCGGTTTCCTTCCTCAGTCCAAAGATGTGTGGGTTTGGTTGATTGGCTATGCCAAATTGTCTCTTAGTGCGCTAAGATATGTAGGTTAGGGGGAATTAGCAGGGTAAATACATGAGATTACAGGGAAAGGGGCTGGGTGGGATTGTTATCAGTGCAGGATGGATGAGTTGAATGACCTCCTTCTGCACTGCTGGGATTCCATGATTCACAACGACAGTGCTTTCCAGTATAAACTCTTTTTTTAAAACAGAATTGGAGCTTTGAAATAGTATTCAGAAATGCCAATTGCCTTCTGTGTGGAATCTGCACTTTCTCCCCACGTCTGCATGGGCTTCCTCTGGGTGTTTCAGTTTCCTCCCGCACCCCAAAGATGTACAGGTTAAGTGGATTGGCCACAATAAATTGCCCCTTAATGTCCAAAGATGCGTAGATTAGAATTAGTCAGGTAAATATCAAGGGTGACAGGGATAAGGTCTTTGTAAGATGTTCTCAGCGATTCAGTGCAAACTCAAACAGTCGAATGGCCACCTTCAGCACTGAAGGGATTCTATTCTATTCTCTTGCTTCAATATAATTTTCCTCAAAAACAACTCATCTTTCTTTTCTCCACTTCTATTTTTGAAAGTCGCTCTTTCTCTCTTATCTCAATCCGCCCCCATAGTTTTAGGATAAGGGGCAGCAGATTTAAAACAGAGACAAGGAGAAATTATTTCTCCTGAAAGGTGGTGAATCTGTGGAATTCGCTACCCCAGAATGCCGGGACATTGAGCAAATTTAAGAAAGAGATAGATAGGTTTTTAATTAGTGAAGGGTTATGGGGAATGGGCAGGAAACTGGAGTTGAAGAACGGGTGAGATCTTATTGAATGGCGGAGCAGGCTCGAGAGGCTGAAATGTTCTGATATTCTATCCATTAATCATCTGATACATCCATCCTTGTGAGATACTGCCCTCCCACAACATAGAATCATAGAATGCAGAAGGAGGCCATTTGGCCCCTCAAGTCTGCCCTGACAACAATCCCACCCAGACCCTATCCCTGTAACCCCCATATCTTTACACCACTAATCCCTCTAATGTAATCCGGGGCTCTGGCGGACAATTTAGCATCGTTTATCAATCTACCTGCACATCTTTAAACTGTGGGAGGAAACCGGAGCACTTGGAGGAAACCCACACAGATGCAGAGAGAATGTGCAGACTCCATATGGACTGGGAACTGACCTCTGTTCTCCACAGCTGAGAGGCAGCAGTGTTAACCATTGTGCCACTGTGCCGCCTAGTTGGAAAGCAAAAAAGATTCATGATCCAGTTGGATGATGCTTGAATGTCAGCTACACAGCCAGTTTTACCTCCACATTTTCAACATTTTTATATCTGGTGAAGTGAAATGTTCACAAGAAATGACAAACCCAAGCTATCTTTTTAATGTCCCGATGATTTTTCTCCAGGATCCCACACAGCAGTGTTCAGGAGTCTAATCTTTGATTCCTGGAGACACCAGGCCAATCCTGGAAGATTGGGAAACATTATCTTCCCCTCACTTTCTTCTTTCAGCCTTTGTTCCCTGTCTTCTGTGACCTCTCAACTCAACTAACTTGACCCCTCCCTTCTGACCTCTGGGCTCTATGACCCTCACTCAACCACTCACAGCACATCATCTCACAGCTTAGATCCATTTGATGCTATCATGGACAAGAGATATTGTACTGATATGTCTGGATTTGAGCACAGGAGGTTGGGATGAAGGACTGTCAGTTGCTATATGAATGCGGAAGTGATCTGAAATTATGCAGTAAGGCGTCAATATTTGTTGACTGTGCCAAACCTGGAAATATTAATGGCAAATTGTGATGAGGATTCCGGAACATAGAACACAGAAAAGCACAGCACAGTACAGGCCTTCGGCCCTCGATGTTGTACCGAGCTATGTCTGAACCCAAGATCAAGCTTTCCCACTCCCTATCATTCTGATGTATTCCACCTTCCACCCGCAGGAAACCCATGTAGTGAGGGGGAGAACGTACAAACTCCACACAGTCACTCGAGGTTGGAATTGAACCTGCGTCCCTGGCGCTATGAGGCAACAGTGCTAACCACTGTGCCAGTGTGCCGCCCATATTTTGTTTTTAATGTCCAGACCACCTGGGGCCACATGTGAAATTACTTTGAGAAAATCCTGTTGGAAGTCCAATAGTAAAATATCTTCACTTTCCATCACACTTTAGAACAAACAACAAAGAACAAGACAGCATGGGAAACAGGCCCTTCGGCCCAACGAGCCCACGCTGCCACTCCGATGTTCCTACCTCTACCCGTGATCCCTGTCTATGTTTATAGATCTATGGATTAAAAACCAAATTTGAGATAATTTAGGGAGAATTTGTTTTGCCAATTAGCCTTTGAGCACATCTTTGGGATTTGATAGGAAACCGGAGCATCTGGAGAAAACCCACGCAAGCATGGGGAGAATGCACAAAACCCCACAGACACAGCCCAAATCCATGTATCTGAACGGCACAGCGATAGTCACTGAGTTGTCGTGTTGCCCATCAAATGGTCCAGGTCAAGCGCACACTAATGACGTGAAGCACTAGGATACTCACTTTCTTTAATGGTACTCTCATGTGCATCCTAATCTTAATCACAAGATTTGTTCATTATAACATATAATAACTAGGTCATGAACCTCCCGCTATACATCACATATAGTGATTTGTGAAAAAAAATCTTGAAGTTTCTAATGTCCAGGATCAAATTTTTACAAAATGAAAAGGAACTATATTGCTATAACATGCTTGAAAATGTCAATTGTATTGTCTCTTATTGTTTTCAGTATAATAGTCCTGCCTCTGTTAAAAGCCTGGAGTTGGGCTTAATATAATTGCCTCAGTGCTTTTAGTTGAATACAGATTGTTTTAAGTTTAAGTTTGTTTATTAGTATCACAAGTAGGCTTACATTCACACTGCAGTGAAGTTACTGTGAAAATTCCCCAGTCGCCACACTCCGGCACTTGTTCAGGAACAATGATGGAGAATTTAGCATGGCCAATGCACCTAACCAGCACGTTTTTTTTGGACTGTGGAAGGAAACCAGAGCATCCAGAAAAAACCCATGCAGACACAGGGAGAATGTGCAGGCTCTGCACAGCCAGTGACCCAAAGACTGGGAATCGAACCTGGGTCTCAGGTGCTGTGCGAACAATTGTGCCACTGAGCAGCCCATGAACAAGTGCCATGCATCTATTTTTCCAGCATGTATTAGCACTATTTACTCAATTGAATGGATGAAAAGTTTCCTTTTCTCCTTAGTTGCTTTCTAAAATACTCTGAAGTAAAAACCAGAGTGAATTTTAAAAATCTTATGCAGGTAAACTTCCTTTTGGTGTCATTCAAAGATGTGCGGGTTAGGTGGATTGGCTGTGTTAAATTGTCCCTTAGCGTCGGGAGGCTAGCAGGATAAATGTATAGGGTTGTGGGAGTGGCCTGGGTGGGATTGTGGACTGTGCGGACTCGATAGGCTGAATGGCCTCCTTCTGCTCTGAAGGAATCTATAAAACATTGGGTTTATGTGCGTCTGAGCCAGCGAGAGTGACGGGCTGTGCTGATAACACACTTATTGAAGGAATTCCTTTATCTGTAAACTTCAGCAAGCAGGTTAGGGAGAGAGAGAAGGCCAGAGTGTCTTTCCTCATTTGAATGAGTTTGTTTTGCAAAGGCAAAAAGAAGATTTGAATTCTAAAGCAAATACAAATCCCTTATCACTTCAACTTTGCTAGTCAACAAAAGGGTGGCATAGTGGTACATCCTTTAGCACTTCTGCCTCACAGTTCCAGGGACCCGGGTTCAATTTTGGGGTTGAGCAACAGTCAGTGTGGAGTTTGAATGTTCTACTCGTGTCTGTGTGGATTTCCTCCAGGTGCTCTGGTTTCCAATCCAAGTTGTATCGGTTAGGTGGATTAGCCATGTTAAATTGAACCTTAGTGCGCAAAGATGTGTAAGTTAGGTGGATTGGCCATGTTAAATTGCCCCTTAGTGTGCAACAATGTGTAGATTGGGTGGATTGGTCATGTTAAATTGCTTCTTACTGTAGAAAGATGTGTAGGTTAGATGGATTGGCCATATTAAATTGTCTGTGCAAAGATGTGTAGGTTAGGTGGATTGGCCATGTTAAATTGCCCCTTAGTGTGCAAAGAAGTGTAGGTTAGGTAATTGGTCATGTTAACTTGCCCCTTAGTGCCCCAAGATGAATAAATTAGGTGGATTGGCCATGTTAAATTGTCCCTTAGTGTGCGAAGATGTGTAGGTTAGATGGATTGGCCATGTTAAATTGCTGCTTAGTGTTCAAAGATATGTAGATTAGGTGGACTGGCCATGTTAAATTGGTAAGAATTTAGCAACACCAATTTTCAATCCAACCAATTTATTTGATAGTAAATCTGTGAGCTTTCAACACTCTCTCTGTGTCTTCGTCAGGCAAATGCAGCAGTGTTCTTAGCACTGCATTTGCCTGACGAAGACACAGAGAGAGTGTTGAAAGCTCGCAGATTTACTATCAAATAAATTGGTTGGATTGAAAATTGGTGTTGCTAAATTCTTACTGAATTCTTACCACCCCAGTCCAACGCCGGCATCTTTACGTCATGTTAAATTGGCCCTCAGTGGCCAAAGACTTGTAGGTTGGCTGGATTAGCCATGGTAAATTTGTGGAGTTACAGGGATGAGGTAGAGGGGAGGGTTTGGATAGGATGCTGTTTTGGAGACTCGATGGGCCTCTTTCTGTAATGTAGGGATTCTATGGTTGAAATCTCTGATTATTGATGTCTATGGGAATAACAGAGTGAAAGATTTAAAAAGTTTTAATAACACACAACCACAGTAAATTATTACTGGTACTTTTTATTTGTGAATATTTTGTCTGTCATTTATTCTTACATGAAGCAACTATGTTCTGAAGCAGTTTTTGCAACACAACACTTCTGACTGGCAAACTTTACTGATGTATTCAATGCCCTACTGTTTCAGCTAAACTCTTCAATATGCTTCCTCTTTGAACAGCCAGCTGTGTGAAACTTGGTTCTTCAAAGATGTAACGCCTCTGGTAATCTGCGCTTGGAGGTCCAATCCACATTCTAGAACTCACACTTCACTGCTAAGTGCCTGAGAAACAGTGCACAAGCCAGACCTATTGTCCCTCCAACATTTTTTTCAAAATGAAAAATAATTGTTTCAAAGCATTAAATTTTGTGCTGTTTTACCTCTGCTGAAGTTTTCACTGTCTCTTCCATGCCGTCCAAGAACAGGCAATGCCAACTTGCATTTGTAGAGGGCCTTTGACAAAGTAAAATCATAGAATCCTTACAGTACATGAGGAGGCCAATCTGAAAGGACATCTTGCCCAGGTGCCCGCTCCTGCCCTATCCTCATAACCCTGCACATCTAACATAGCCAATTCAACTAACGTTGAATCCACCTAACCTACACATCTTTGGACATTAAGGTGCAATTTACCATGACCAATTCATCTAATGTACACATCTTTGGGCACTAAGATGCAATTTAGCATGGCCAATCCATCTAACCTATACATCTTGGGTACTAAGGGGCAATTTAGCATAGGCAATCCACTTAACCTAGACATCTTAGAACATTAGGTTGGAACTTAGCATGGCCGATCCATCTAACTTACACATCTTTGGGCACTAAGGGACAATTTAGCATTGGCAATTCATCTAATCTACACATATTTGGACACTAAGGGGCAATTTAGTCATGACCAATCCACTTAACCTACACTTTGGAACTCTAAGGAACAATTTAGTATAGCCAATCCACATAATCTGCAATCTCTGGACACTAAGGGACAATTTAGCATGACCAACCCATCTACTTCTGCACACCTTTGGATACTAAGGAGCAATTTAGCATGTGAAATCTTCCTAACCTACACATCTTCGGACACTAATGAGCAATTTGCCATGGCCAATCCATCTAATCTATACAGCTTTGACAACTGTGGGAAGAAACTGGAGCACCTGGAGGAAACTCATGCAAAGGGGGGAGAACATGCAACCTCCACACACGGATGGTTACCCAAGATCAGAATTGAACCCGAGTCCCTAGTGTCTCAAGTTTTTTTACCGGCTCATTAATCAGACAAGGATCACACCAGGGAGAAAAACAAGTGGATAGCTCAATAAGTGTGTGGTCAAACCATAAGTTTTCAACAGGATCTTAATGGAAGCAAAGAGACTTGTGGAGGTTTAGGAGTTTTTTGTCACTGGTTGCCCTGGAATGCAGACATCATCTCTTTCAAACACAATAATACCAAACCTGATCACTGATTTATCAAATCTTATGAGCTACACTGACCGACAGATTGTAACTAAAGAACTTTTGAACACAGTACTCAATAGATACGGACAAATTATCATTGCTGATCTCATGTTCATGCATCCCAAAGAGATTTGGCATGTCAGCTATGACTCTCACCAACTTTGACAGATGTACCATAGAAAACATTCTTTCTGGTTGTATCACAGCTTGGTATGGCTCCTGCTCTGCCCAAGACTGCAAGAAACTACAAAGCGTTGTGAATGTACTCAAACTATGATGCAGACCAGCCTCCCACCTGTTTCCACTTCCCATTGCCTCAGCAAAGCAACCAGCATAATTAAGGACTCATGCAACCTGAACATTGTCTCATCCACCTTCCTCCATCAGGGACAATATACAAAAATCTGAGATCACATACCAACCGCCTCAAGAACAGCTTCTTCCCTGCTGCCATCAGACTTTTGAATGGACTGACCTCGCTGATCTTTCTCCACACCCCAGCTATGTCTGTAAACTACATTCTGCACTCTCTCCTTTCCTTCTCTATGAACAGTATGCTTCGACTTTCTAGCATGTGAGAAACAATGCTTATCACTGTATGCTAATACTTGTGACAATAATAAATCAAATTTAAAAAAGATATATTAAAAAGTGTGTTATCAAAGATTGATGGCAAAATTGTATGCTCCCCACTCCATTCCTAGAATTCTAATCCCATATCTCTGCACCTGGTCTATAGCCTTGTGTGCTGTGGCATTTGAAGTGCTCATCTAATTGCTTCTTTAATGTTATGAGGGTTCCTACCTCCACCCCTGTATTTATCCTGCTAATCTCCCTGACATTAAGGGGCAATTTAGCATGGCCAGTGCACCCCCTGACCTGCACATCTTTGGACTGTGGGGGGAAACTGGAGCACCCGGAGGGAACACATGGGGAAGAATGTGCAAACTGCCCACAGACAATGACCCAAGCTGGGAATCGAACCTAGGACCCTGGTGCTATGAGGCAGTAGCCTTAATCGCCATGCCATCGTGTTGCCCATAGAAAGGGAGAGGGAATTGGGTCCACCTCTTGGTGTGATGAATTAACTCAGTCATTCCGTGCTCAATAAATCTCCAGATGACTTGGGAATCAATTACCGGGAATTTCTGAAAGTGCTTTCTTGCTTCAGGTTGGTGGGAATTACCTGATCAGGAGATCGGATATCTACCACCACCCATCAGCAACCATCTCCTTCCCCCCACTACCTCCCCCAACCCCATTTCCTTCCCTTTCTCAAAGTCCCACAAGCAGCTCTCCCTCTCTATCTCACTCTGATTAAGATATCCATGACGTAGAGATGCCGGCGTTGGACTGGGGTAAATACAATAAGAAGTCTCACAACATCAGGTTTAAGTCCAACAATAAACTGGTTGGACTTAAACCTGGTGTCGTGAGACTTCTTACTAAAATATCCATGAGCAGTTATGCAGGGCAGAGCGAGGAATTCGCAAACACTGCTTTGTCAAATTGATTGCTGTGAAAGAGAAAGTTGGGCAGCTGTGACTATTTTAACACCAGGAAGCTCCCCCCACCCACCAGTGTGTCTGTGTCACAAGTCAAATGCCATTTCCTCAACGAAGAACAGTCAAGTTTGGCCACAACCGCAGGGAGTCAATGAGGTGCAAATCTGTTTCGCGCCGGTTCCATTCTGTTGCAGCCCAGTTGCTCAGCAAGGCATCAGCGCTTAACAGAGGCACAATCCACATCCTGGCACTGAGGGTGATCTCAGACTGCTCTTGGACTACAACAGGAGAGAACACATACGTAAAAGTTTTGAGTAGACAGGCTCCCAGCACTTCCCTCATCCCCCTCCGCTGCCCTCCTCTACCCCTCGCTCCTTTGGTCGATTTTATATTTCGCATTGTTGATGACGACCGCATGAGTTTGACCCAACCCCACACTGTTAGCCGGGACACAGGACAAATGGATAATCCCCCCCCCACCAGCGACGCAAGTTCAGAACCGACACAGGAAGGAAATGGCTTCTTAAGGAAATCAGCACCTGAGCATCCACCATTTTAAATCCCTCCAAAACCAGCCGGGACTGGATTATTCAGAAACGCATTCAGGAAAGGTTTTAATTGGCATCAAACAATGATGGGAAGATTAGCATTTGTTAGGCCTTTCTAACTGGAATAGTTGAGTGCATTTGCTACCAGACCAAACTAGGACAGAACAGTCAATTTTTAATTCAGTATCATTGCTGATGGATGGTATGGAGGCAGCAGGCAGATTTGAACTTCATTTCAAAGCTCCAATTCCATTCTTTTTTTTTTAACTCATTCATGAGACATGAGTGTCATTGGCTGGCCAGCATTTATTGATGTGGAGATGCCAGCGTTGGACTGGGGTAAACACAGTAAGAAGTCTCACAACACCAGGTTAAAGTCCAATAGGTTTATTTGATAGCAAACACCACTGCAATGAAGTTACTGTGAAAATCCCCAGTAGCCACATTCCGGCACCTGTTCGGGTATACTGAGGGAGAATTTATCAGAGCCAATGCATCTAACCAGCACATCTTTTTGGACTGTGGAAGGAAACCGGAGCACCTAGAAGAAACCCACGCAAACATGGGGAGAATGTGCAGACTCCACACAGAGCTGGCTTTCGCACCAGCTTTCAGTGCACTGCTCACCTGATGAAGGGGCAGCAAGTTCTCCAAAAGCTAGCGCCGTTTGCTACCAAATAAACTTTTTGGATTTTAACCCAGTGTTGTGTGACTTCTTACAGCATTTATTGCCCATTCCTGGTTGGCCTTCATCAGAGGAAAGCTGAGAGTCAACCACATTTTTGTGGCTCTGGAATCACATGTAGGTCAGACAAAATATGGAACACAAATTTTCTTCCCTAAAGGACATTTAAAAAGAATTCATTCCACTGCGAATCATAGAATCCCTTACAGTGCAGAAGGAGGCCTTTCAGCCCATCAAGCCTGCACCGAGAACAATAATACACACCCCTATATCCGTAACCCCACGTATTTACCCTGCTAATTTCCTGTAACCTACAATGCCTAGGGCATAGTGATTAGCACTCACTGCTACCTCACAGCACCAAGCTCCTGGGTTCAATTCCCAGCCTGGGTTACTGTCTGTGCGAAGTCTGCATGTTCTCCCTGTGTCAGCGTGAGGTTTCCTCCGGGTGCTCCTGTTTCCTCCCACAGTCCGAAAAGATGTGCTAGTTAGATGCACTGGCCATGCTAAATTCTCCCTCATGTACCCGAACAGGTGCCAGAGCGTCGCAACTCGGGGATTTTCACAGTAACTTCATTGCAGTGTTAATGTAAGTCTACCTGCAAGACTAATAAATAAACTTAAAAAAACTTAAACACTTTGGGATACTAAGGGTCAATTTAGCATGGACAATCAACCTAACCCACGCATCTTTGGACTTTGGGAAGAAACCAGAGTACCTGAAGGAAGTGCACGCAGACAGAGGGAAGACATGCAAATTCCATTTGAGGCCAGAATTGAATCCTGGGCCCTGGTGCTAATGGTGATGAAATATTTCACTCACTCAAATTATATTGGTGGGCCTGTTATTTTAGTAAAGACTGCAACCTAAATGGGTAAAGGCTACAGTGGCACAGTGGTTAGCATTGTTGCCTCACAGCGCCAGAGATCCAGGTTCAATTCCTGGTTTGGGTCAGTGTCTATGCAGAGTTTGCACATTCTCCCCATGTCTGTGTGGTCTCCTCCAGGCACTCTGGTTTCTTCCCACAGTCCAAAGAAGGTTAGGTACATTGACCATGTTAAATTGACCCTTAGTGTCAGGGGGAATTAGCTAGGGTAAATGCATAGGATTATTGGGATAGGGCCTGGGTGGGGATTGTGGTCAGTGCAAACTTGATGGGCCAAATGGCCTCCGTCTGCGCTGTCGGGATTCCATGATTCTATAAGAATAGATGGATGAATTGCAAGTGGATATATTATGCGTTTGGCTACCCCAATTGTCCATGATAATTTTTAGATCTATAATTTCCTGTCCATGTTCTTGGAGTTCAGCAGTGTAATCTCTCCCTCTCTGTTTCAAAGGTGACCAAATGACCTGCATCCAGATATTCCCCAAGACCAGTCCTGGTCTTGGCCAATGAGTGGAGGGAGGACTTGAAATATGAAAAGGGATTGATAAAATAAATGTAGACCAAATGTTTCCCACTGTGGGGCAGCCTCGAGTTTCCTCCCACAGCCCAAAGACGCACAGGTTAGGTGGATTGGCCATGCTAACCTGGAGTATATTGGTGTTCCAACATGAGCAAGTTAAGTAGATTGCCGTGCTAAATTGCCCTCAGGTTGAATGGAGTATTCGTGGGAAAGGTGTAGTGTTACAGTGATAGGGTGGGGACGAGGAGCTGGGGAAGATGCTCTGCCAGAGAATCGGTGCAGATTCAATAGGCCAAATGACTCCTCCACTCTGGAAGGGTTCTATGATTCTATGAGTCAAAAGTGACCACTATCGCTATTCCCGCAGCCAAGAAAATGTAAGAAACTACCCCAAAAGAATTAGGATAACCAAGGAGTCAATGAACTGGTGTATCTCAGTAAATATTCCACCCAATCCAGCAATCCTGGAGGCACCAATGACAATCAGATCCATTCTTTTTCAGGGTACAGGATTTTACAGCCTCGCTCGACCCAAAGTTGGAAAATCCCACCAAGGTCAGTGAACTTTCCATTCCTGGCCTGCTCTAATTCCGGTGGCAGGTGGGGTAGTAGAATTCGGCAAAGCTGTCTGCACCCTAACAGGAGGCCATCAAGAATTCTTTGAACTCTAAAATATAAAAGAATAACGCAACACAATGATTATTAATGGCGGAGGATGAGGGGAAGTGTTCCTCACCCTCTAAAAGGATTAAGAAGACCAAATTCACGATCACCTCTTACATCATACTGTCCTGTTGTGGTATGACTCATCTTGTGTATAAACCAAGTGAAGGGTACCAATAAACTCACTCCTTCACTGTAATTGCAAGAGTTATGACACAAAAAGGGTAAATGTGATTGCAAAACCCTAATGTTGCACGATCAACCCAGCACACTTCCCAGCGGAATGAAGGAGACCCATTATCAATCCGCAAACAGGAAAATATCTCCATATTTCAGACACTGAATTTGACACAGGAAAGGTAGACAATTTTCCCCTGCCCATCCTGCTGCCTCAGTATTATACATCAAGACCAAAACTGAACCATCATAGAATCATAGAACCCCTACAGTCTAGAAAGAGGCCATTCAGCCCATTGAGTCTGCACCGACAACAATCCCATCTCGGCCTTAACTCCGCTACGCCACATGTTTACCCCACTAATCCCTGTAACCTAGGATACTAAGGGTCAATTTAGTGAGGCCAATCAACCGAACCTGGACATCTTTGGAGTGTGGGAGGAAACCAGAGCATCTGGAGGAATCTCATGTAGATACAGGGAGAACGTGCAAACTCCACACAAACAGTGACCCAAGCATTGAACCTAGGTTCGTGAAGTGGTGAGGTAGCAGTGCTAACCACTGTGCTGCCCTGAATGAAAATGGGAAGACTTTAACCAAAAATTACTTTCGCTGCGCCCCCAGAGCACACTGGTGGATCAATTCCATCGCAAGTAAATGATTGCTGTATAACAGGAAATCAGAGCACCCCGGAGGAAACCCATGCAGACACAGGAAGAATGTGCAAACTCCTCACAGACAGTGACCCAAGCTGGGAATCGAAGCCGGATCCCTATCACTATGAGGCAGCATTGCTAACCACTGTGCCTCTCATACATATCAGGATTATGTAATTCTAGGGTTGTGCATGAGGATTAAAAAAGGATTAAAAGATGATTTGGAAATACAGGTGCTCTTGCAATTACGTCACTGACCTCCTTCTGCTCCCTGTCACCTCAACCTCACACACACACGCACACACACACACTCACACACAGACACGAACAATGCACTTCTATAGAAATTTTCCAGCTTCTCATCAGGTTGGCTAATTCCTGGGCATATATCAAAACAGCACTTTGACTGCAGAATGCGCCACACCAGTCCTGTCTTTCCCCAACATACACAAAGTTGCAACATTTTTTCTATTGCATTTCCCTTCCGTATAGCTGACGGGAAAGGAGTCATTCAGCGAGCAAATGAGACTGAGCGATCTTTAGAGATTGATATATGACCTTCAGGTCGGAAGGGTCACTTGCAACAGGCAATCATGTTGTGAAAAGTAGCTGGCGATGTGTTTTCATTGTAAGATATCCAGTCAGAATCATTAACTGCAACAGTTAGAAACAGTAAGTGGAGAACTTACAACAATTAAAAAAACACACACAGAGACACACATGCAATCCAGGAAGAAAAGACATTATTGGCCTTGGTAACCAAAGTAGTTTCTGTGGCAGTTATTTATATATTTATTATTAGTGTCATTACATTAACGCTACAATGAAGTCATGGTGAAAATCCCCTAGTCGCCACAATCTGGCACCTGTTCGGGTACACCAAAGGAGAATTTAGCATGGCTAAGGCACCTAACCAGCACATCTTCCAGACTGTCGGAGGAAACTGAAACACCCAGAGGAAACCCATGCAGGTACAGGGAGGAGGTGCAGACTTCACACAGGCAGTGATCCAAGCCGGGAATCGAATCTGGGTGCCTGGCTCTGTGAGGCAACAGTGCAACCACTGTGCCACCGTGAATATAATCAAATCCCATGCTGGTGGGTGGCACAGCGGTTAGCACTGCTGCCTCTCAGTGAGTGGGATCCAGTTCCGAGTCCTGGCTTGAATCACTATCCGTGCAGATTTTACACATTCTCCCTGTGTCTGCATGGGTTTCCTCTGGATGCTCCAGTTTCCTCCCAGTGTCTGAAAGATGTGCTGGTTTGGTGGATTGCCCATGCTAATTTCTCCCTCAGTGTACCTCAACAGGCACTGGAGTGTGGCAACTAGGGGATTTTCACAGTAACTTCATTACAGCGTTAATATGAGCCTACTTGTGACACTAATCAAGAAACCTCTTTCTTTTAAAGCCCTATAAATGGCCAAAACATGCCAGAGACCGGGGAGCACTTGCAAACATTGGCTTCCGTGATTGCCAAAGTGAAACACAGAAGTAAAATCCACTTGAATGGTAGGTGACAAATTTTTTGCCCTGTCGCCAGTGTTGACAGGGCGGTAGGCTGTTGCTGAGAGTTGGGGCAAGAGTTTAAAGCGATTATTGTTTCTTGTCTGCAAGGTAAACAGTGGGGGTAATTTAAAGTGCGGGGATGGTAAACAACTTAAAGCAGGTTCACAGAGACTCTGCTTGCATCTACTGGGGGCTAAGCGCAGCTACTTTTGACCATTTGGATTTCAATCTTCAATTCGATATTAAACCAGTTCCACTAAAGCATTTTGTCAAAAACATAACACTGCCAGAGAAACCATTGTGTGATATTAGCATACAAATGCTTAGCGTATTCATACAAAAAATTTAATACCGGTGTTAACCCATTTAAAATAATTGTGTTATATCTCGCCATTAGGATAGATCACAGAGGAATTTCCCACAAGGACGTTAAGAGTTTGTGTGTTAATCTTTGCACAGTGCTTATCCAAGGGACTGATGCCATTAGACTCCCTAGCCATATTAGTGGAACGTCGATACAGTCGGACAGTTCCAGCTTTCGTTTCTAAATTCATAGAATTATAGAATTAAAGAGTCCTTACACTGCAGAAGGAAGCCACTCGACCCATTGATTCTGCACCAACCACAATCCCACCCAGGCCCTATCCCCATAACCCCAAGCATTCACCCTAGCAAGTCCTTCTGACACTAAGGGCAATTTAGCACAGCCATTCTATCTAACCTGCACATCTTTGGACATCGTTGAATTTTTGAAACTTTATTTATTAGTAGACTTACATGAACACTGCTATGAAGTTACTGTGAAAATCTCCTAGTTGCCACACTCCAGCACCTGTTCGGGCACACAGAGAGAATTTAGCATGGCCAATGCACCTAACCAACAAGTCTTCCAGACTGTAGGAGGAAACTGGAGTACCCAAAGGAAACCCACATAGACACAGAGTGAGCATTCAGAATCCACACAGACAGTGACCCAAGCTGGAAAGCAGTCACAATCAGTCCATTATTCTGTACCGACATTCTGACAGAGCATCTTACCCAGGGCCTATATCTTACCCTATGCCCTTAACCCCATGCATTTACCTCACTAATCCTCCTATCCTAAGCATTCCGGAAACCTAAGGGACAATTAAACACGGTCAATCAACCTAACCCGCACAACGCAGCACAGCACGGGAAACAGGCCCTTCGGCCCAACCATATCTTTGGAGTGTGGGAGGAAACCAGAGCATTCGGGGGACATGCATGCAGACACGGGGAGAACATACGGACTCTGCACAGATAGCGACCCAAGCTGGAATTGAACCTGGCTCTCTGTTACTGTGAGGCAGCAGTGCTAACCACTGTGCCACCATGCCGAAATTTGTAATGGGAGATTGGCTTACTACCATTGGCCTCAGCACCGTCCAAGAAAGGGTGGGGGGAAGGGAATCACTCCAGGTTCCTAAACTCGATCACACCCTCACTGACCTGTTTTGGAAATTCTGCAGCTTGCAGATGTTGGGACAGAGAACAGTTGCTGTGATGAATCCAGCAGTCAAATAGCTGTCCAGATTTGCACGCTGGAATGAGTTGCTGGAATGTTGTTGATATCTGTTGAAACCCTTGATAGAAGAAATTAGCTTCTGCAGGGACAAGAGGAGAGAAACTTCTGGAAATTAGGTTGTGACAATCTTTGCTGTATTACACACTCTTCTTGAATCTCAATATCAGCAAGTTCAGAAATCACAATGAACAGGAGGATCTGTTAATTTATAAAAAAATTCCTTTTAACACATTATCGCCAAAAAAATAGCTAATTCCCCAACCTCTTGCAGCACAAGAGAGATTGACATTAAGCGTACTACTATTAGAATAATTAAAAATTGAACCATGCATCACGGTGGCACAGTGGTTAACACAACTGCCTCACAGCGCCAGGTATCCAGGTTCAATTCCGGCCTTGGGCAAGACTGCCCGTGTGGAGTTTGCACATTCTCCCCTTGTCTGCACACATTTCCTCTGGGTGCTCCAGTTTCCTCCCACTGTCCCAAAGACGTGCTAGCGAGGTATGTTGGCCATGGTAAATTAACACTGGCGTCAAGAGGATTAGCAGGGTAAAAATGTGGGATTACAGGATAGATCTTGGGTAGGATTGTTGCAGTGCAGACTAGTGGATTGAATGGCCTTCTTCTGCACTGTAGGGTCTCTACAATTAGTGGGGGTAAATATGTAAAGTTATGGAGATAGGGCTTAGGTGGGAAGCTCTGTTGGAGTTGGTGCAGAATCAGGGGAAGGCAATGACCTAGTGGTGTTATTGCTAATTCAGAAACTCAGCTAAAATCTAAAAATCCCAGCATCTGTAAGGAAAGAGAAGAGCTGATGTTTGGGGTCCAGAGGACTCTTTGTCAAAGCTCCATGCTGCCAGACCTACTGAGAATTCCCAGTATTTTCTCTTTTGGTTTCAGATTCGAAAGACGTGCTGGTTAGATGCTAAATTCTCCCTCAGTGTGCCCGCACAGGCACCAGAGTGTGGCAACTTGATGACTAGGGAACCATTGTAGACTGTCGGAGAAAACCACTTAGTGGATATTTGTTCACTAATGTCCTTTAGGGAAGGAAATCTGCCATTCTTGCCCAGTCTGGACTACATTGATGCTAGATACACAGCAATGTGAGGCTCAACTGCCCTCAGAGGGCAACTAGGGATGGGCAATAAAGGCTGGCCACCCAGCAATGTCCCATGAATGAATAAAAAAAGATTCAATGGGCCGAATGTCCTTCTTCTGCGCTGTCAGGATTCTATGATTAATGGGGTAAATACATAGGGTAACAAGGGTAGGGCTTGAGTATGATGCTGTGTCAGAGAGTCAGTGTAGACCTGATGGGCCGAATGCACTGTTTTAGAAATATCTGTAACGCTGATCAATAATTTCCACTCTATGTTGCCAAGAAATAAACATGATATGCTTTGCCCTTAACCAATTTACTTGAATTTTAACAGCCCTGAGCTCTCAGGAATGTTCAGCCAATTGTGCTGAAGATAAAGACCTTTATCTCAATAGCCATTACTTCCCTCATCTGCAGCCTTCAAAGTATCCAGCCTCTTGGCCCAGATGCACTGTCGAGATCACGTGGGTTTGGAGTGCACCTGGGTCAACTTAAAGGCAGGAATAAAGACTTGAAGCCACTTTATATGGTTAAGCAGTTGAGACCCAGCTGTTTGTCCAGATGAGAATGGGATGGCTTTGCTTAAAGGGCGAGCTCCAAGTCGACGGCTCTGAAAGGCCAATGAATATTTATAAATGTGGTGGGGTGCAAATACGCTGTTTACAACAGTTGTAAGCGCAGGATTTACATTTCAAACACAAATAGGACTCCCCGCCTCCTGCAATTTCATTCTCAAAACTGCGTAGGGACAGGATGAATATCATTGCTTTGTATTTAATTTGACGCCCATTCTGCAGTGCGACCCGCACAAATATACATCTTCAACAGATAAGATTTGCCTCTCTTGGCTGAGGTAGTTGGAACATAGAACATTTCCCCCTACCTCAAAACCAGATGCCCATACAGGCAAGGTGAAAGTATTTTGTGACGAAGGAGCCCCACTTTGATATCTTCAAAAATTAAAACACCCACTGTCCCGTCCACATGAAAATGAACTCCTCTCAGTCCATTTTCATGACATCTCTGCTCCAACCTAATGACTGAGTCACCACATCTATGTGGGTGGTGTTACAGTTGCATGTTTAGGGTGGTCATGCTCCAGTGATGTTTTATCATGGAGATTGTCAGATTAGAGACAAAAAAAAAGGATACATCTTGACATAGGTGCACTGGGGTGGCTTTGCATTAGATGTGGAAAAAGACAAGACAGGCACAGACACTTAAAAAAAAAGCCCAGCTGTGCTCAGAGGTTAGACTTTTCACACTGCTGCGAGCAACACAAATGCAAACTCAGAATACATATTAAATGCTTTGGTGTCTTGGGAAGGGGGAAACTGCTTCCAATCTTAGAAGGATTGCCAGAGGGTGCAGAGTTAAATTATTGCAAAAATATCCAGGGCGAAAAAGGGTGGAAACTTATTTTTACTCAGTTATCGTAGAATCCCCACGGAGCAGAAGGAGGCCATTCAGCCCATTGGGTGGAATGTGCCCATCTCGCCCATTACGGGAATTGTAGCAAGTTGGAGTGGACCACGCAAAAGTCCTTTGACTTTGGTGGAATTTTCCAGTCTTGGGGTGAACACGGCAGCAAAGTCCCGTCCTCCGAGTCTGCACTGACCCACCTTTTTAAAAAGTTGTACTCAAGCCTTATCCCACGTATTTACGCTGCTAATCCCCCTAACCTGCACATCTCGGTGGAATTCAACATGACCAATTCACCTAACCTGGGAGGAAACCAGAGCACCTGGAGGAAATCCACGCAGACACAAGGAGAACGTGCAAATTATGTGTAGACGGTCACCCAAGCCGGGAATTGAATTCAGGTCCCTGAGGCAGCAATACTAACCACTGTGTCTCTGTACTTCTCCTTGCAATGCTCAGAGATGCACTGCCTGAAGGGTGGAGGAAACAGTTTCAGGTATTTTTTGTCAATGATTTTAACTCTGCATTGTTTGGGTATGTACTTACCTACTGCTGGAAACGGTTTGTCTATATTCTACATGCTTTATACAACAGTCAATGCAGGCACAGTGAGTTGAATGGCCTCCTTTTGCAGTGTTGGGATTCTACGGTTCTTTCTGAGTTTGTGTGTAATTTTCTGGGTTTTTTTAATTGTCAACTTTCTCCTTTTTTATATATGTTATAATGCAAAATAATTCAAGGAAAGAACAGAAAACAATATAGCACAGGAACAATCCTGCACCGATACTCAGTTTCTATCTCTCTGTTTGCCTCCCGTTCATGTCTATCAAGATATGCCTTGGTGAACGGGTCTGCTTCCACCACCTCTACCGGCAGAGTGTTCTCCACCCTCTGTGTGACAAACTTACCCTGCACATCTCCCCTAAATTTACTCCTTCTAGTGTGTAACCCCTGTGCCTTCTTCTAGTCGATCCTTCCAACTTGGGAAAAAGCCTCTGACTATCCACTCTGCCTATGGGTCTCATAATTTTGTAGGCTTCTATTGGGTTGTTCCTCAACCTCTGTTTTTTCAGCGAAAACAATGTGGCGACCAGAACTGCACGCAGTATTCCAGTTGAGGTCAAACTGAAGTTTTATACAGTTGTAACATAACTTGCCAACTTTTATACTCGATGTCCCAATCGATGAAGGCAAGCATTGGACACTGATCATAGAATCATAAAATCCCTACAGTTCAGAAAAAGATCATTCGGCCCATTGAGTCTGCACCTACCACAATCTTACCCAAGCCCTATCCCCATAACCCCGGCATTTACTCTAGCTGACACTAAGAGGCAATTTGGCATGGCCGATCCATCTACCCTGCACATCTTTGGACTGATCCACATAAGTGGAGATGCCAGGCCTGATAACCAGAAGTTTGAAGAATGAAGTAGGTTCTAAGGAGTGACATGAAGGGGGAAAGTGAGGTCGAGAGAGTCAGGGAAGCAATTTCAGAGTTCAGACCTCAAGCAGTTGAAGACATTTTCAGCAGAGGTAGAGATTTTGAGTTGCTCAAACAACCAAAATTGATGGAAAATAGAAATCTAAGAGGTGGGGTGGATAGGGGTTTGGGGGGAGGGGTATATATAGATCTGAAGGAGGTTGCAGAGGTGGGTATTCTGAAATGCAAATGATTGTTGTAGTTGAATGAGCAATAACTGAACCTTTATGCGCAACCAGATAGTTGTGGAACTCAAAGTGAGCATCCAAGGTGCTTACTGTGTTTTGTAATCAAATACATGCTGATCCCGTAGTGGTTTTAACTGGACTGAATGTGTTCCATGTCCTGTGCCTGTTGCCGCTACAACGTAAGAAGTCTCACAACACCAGGTTAAAGTCAACAGATTTATTTGGTAGGAAATGACACTAGCTTTCAGAACGCTGCTTCTTCGTCAGACGAGTGGGGAGTTCTGATCACAGACAGGACATATAAAGACACAATTCAGTTTACAAAATACTGATTAGAATGTGAGTCTTTACAGCTCGTCAAGTCTTAAAGGTGCAGACAATGTGAGTGGAGATAGCATTAAGCATAGTTTAAAGAGATGTGTATTGTTTCGAGACAGGACAATAAGTGAGATGTTGCAAGCACAGGGCAAGTCATGGTTATGGGTTACAAATAGTGTGACATAAACCCAAGGTCCCAGTTGAGGCCGTCCTCATGTCTGCGGAACTTGGCTATCAGTCTGTGCTCTACGCTGTCGTGTGTCATTACAATGGCAGGAAACATTTATCGGAAAACCAAACTTTCAGAGGGGTGAATGATGGCTCATTGGGGAACTGTCTCACCAATACCCTCAGGTTTAAAATGAAGATTCCACAGCGAGTTTTGTTTGGGTCCAATACTGGGGAGATCAGTATGGATGTTGTGTCGACATGACCTCCAGTGGCAGGATTGTTGAACCATGACAAACTGGTGTTGCCATTTTATTACTAGGATGATAACTACACACATATATTTGTTTATATATCATTATTTCATGGTACAGAAGTGAGCATTGCTGAAAAAGACACATACTCTCGAAGTTTCTTTATCTTGCACTTATCAGAACAATTCACAATACCAATTATAAAAGAAATAATTGCACAAATATTACACATATATATCAAACTATGTATGATATATGTCAATATATATTATCTGTGTGTATATTTGTGCATGTCTGCAAGCATATGTATTTAAATGTATATGTAATACTTTGGAAATATGTACATTGATATATTTGTACGTGATCTGTTCAATTTGATTTGATTTATTATTGTCACATGTATTAGTATTCAGTGAAAAGTACAGTTTCTTGCATGCTATACAGATAAAGCATACCGTTTAATGAGAAGGAAATGAGAGTGCAGAATGTAGTGTTACAATCATTGCTAAGCTGTAGAGGAAAATCAACTTAATGCAGGGTGCCTCCATTCAAAAGTCTGATGGCATATATTTGTATACATGCATATCTGTGTGTATTTATATATCTGTACATTGTTATATATTTGTATAGGTGTTTATGTATGTATGTGAATGCTGTGAGTGTGTGTGTGTATGCGTGCCTGTGTATGTGCATGTGCATGCATATGCATTTGCTTGTGTGCATGCACGTGTGCGTACACATGCATCTGTTTGTGCATGTGTGGACATGTGTGTGTGTGTGTGTATACATATGTGTTCATGCTTGCTTGATGCATTAAACAGGAATCTAGGAGAAAAGGGACAGAAGGGTATGTTTTTGGGATGAATGGAGGTTGTGCGGGAGGAGGCTGATGTAGACCTGATGGATCCGTTTCTTTGCTGTAATTTCTCTGCAGTGAATCTGTTCCCGGGTAAGACCTATTGGAATTTGACCTCAACAAACATTGGTATCAAAGGGTTTTGTTGACAAATGAGCAAGTTGCACCTCGCTAAGAAATTCTCAGTGCAAAATTCCATTTTTTTTGGGTTACTCCCAGGAGTTTTTTTTTTCCTCTTAAGTCAACTTCTCTTTCTCATCACAGGCCCAGCCCAATGATTTACTGCCATCTGTGTGCTGCCATTGCTGTCTGTAAATTCTAACCTCTTGACGCACGATCCTGCCAATTTTACACAGAGGCAACAAAACCTGAAATACTGTTTACAACGAAGGAGCAGACAAAACGTAAAGAGACATTTACTCCCCGAATCGACACAGACTGATAATCTGAGTGCAAGTGTAATCGCTCACGCAACAAGTTTGGTGTTGTAGAGAATCGTCAACAAATTTCCACACTTATTTTAACTCACGTATCCCAGAGACAGTGGAAATACTGGTTTATGAATGAATCTATGCCTTAACCAACCTGTCCACCACTCCCCGCCCCCCTTCCTAATCTCTCATCACAACAGACTAAAACAAACATAAGGGGCAGCAGGGTGGCATCGCTGCCCTACAATGCCAGGGACCCAGGTTCGATTCCCAGCTTGGATCACTGTCTGTGTGGATCCTGCACGTTCTCCCTGTGTCTGCATGAGTTTCCTCCGGGTGCTTCAGTTTCCTCCTACATTCTGATAGATGCACTGTTTAGGTGTATTGGCCATGCTAAATTCTCCCTCAGTGTACCCGAACAGGCACTGGAGTTTTCTTTTCATTCGTGGGACATGGTCGTTTGTTGCTCTTGAACTGAGTGGCTTTTTTTAAAAAAACTTACTTATTAGTCACAAGTAAGGCTTACATTAACACTGCAATGAAGTTACTGTGAAATTCCCCTAGTCGCCATCCCTTAGCGCCTGTTTAGGTCAATGCACCTAACCAGCACATCTTTCAGACTGTGGGAGGAAACCGGCTTGCTAGGCTTTTTCAGAGAGCAGTTAAGAGTCAATCACATTGCTGTGGCTCTGGAGTCACATGTGGGCCAGACCAGATAAGGATGGCAGACTTCCTTTTCCAAAGAACATTAGTGAATCAGATGGGTTTTTCTGACAATTAACAATGGTTTCATCTGATTGATTTGATTTATTATTGTCACATGTATCAGTATACAGCGAAAAGTATTGTTTCTTGCATGTCATATATCATTCACATTATTCACAAAGCACATCGTTCATAGAGAAGGAAAGGCAAGAGTGCAGAATGTAGTGTTACAGTCATAGCTGGGGTATAGAGAAAAATTAATTTATTGCGAGGTCGGTCCATTCAGAAGCTATTCTTGAGTTAATTGATATGTGATGAGGTCATCATAATCAATAGATTCTTAACTCCAGGTTTTTTTTATTGAATTCAAATTCCACCATCTGCCATGGTGAGATTTGAAATCCGAGAGCCCAGAACATAAGCCGAGCTTATGGATTAATAGCCTAGTGATAACATCACTGGGCTATCGCCTCCCCAAAATGCGATGAGTGGATTTTCACAATATGCAGCATTACTGTAAGCCTACTTGCGACACTAATAAACCTTAAATAATATAAATGACTGAGAATAGTAAACTAAAACAAACACATTCATTTGACAACTTCTGTATTTTACCCTTACAAATATAAATCTCATTTCAGCATCCTCATGATCATTTTTAAGGTTTATTTATTAGTGTCACAAGTAGGCTTACATTCACACTGTAATGAAGTTACTGTGAAAATCCCTTAGTTACCACACTCTGGCACCTGTTTGGGTACACTGAGGGAGAATTTAGCATGGTCAATGCACCTAACTAGTCTTATTGCAGGGTATCTTTTAGAACTAATGTGATCGCTAATGTATGCAAGTGACTTTCATAACATTACTACTTTACTTATAAACCATAGAATTTCTACAGTGCAGAAGGAGGCCATTCAGCCCATCGGGCCTGTACAACCAAGCCTTTTCCACCACCCCACACGTTCAAGAAGGGGGCTCACCACTATCTATAGGCTTGGGCAATAAATGCTGGCCAGCCAGCGATACCAATGTCCCACAAATGAATAAAAAAATTACCCTTTAACCCTTCTATTCTACATATTCTAGTGCACTAAAGGCAATTTTACCAGTGCATCTAACCTGGGGCAGCACGGTGGCACAGTGGTGAGCATTGCTGCCTCATAGGTCAGGAACCTGAGTTCGATTCCCGGCTCGGGTCACTGTCTGTGTGGAGTTTGCACATTCTCCCCATCTCTGCATAGGTTGCTGAGGGTGCTTTATTGTCCAAGCCTAGTTGTCTTGCAAAGGTGGTGATGAGCTGCCTTCTTGAATGTGTTGGGAAGAGTCTGTTATACGGACCTGATGGGCTGAATGGTCTCATTCTGCACTGTAGGGATTATTCGGTTTATAAGTAATGTATTAATTTTATGGAAAGATATGCGATTTATGTGGATTGATCATAATAAATTGTCCCTTAGTCAGTGGAACTGGCTAGGGAAAATGTATGGGGTTATGGGGATAGGGCCTTGGTGGGATTGTGGTTGGTGAAGACTCGTTGGGCCGAATGGCCTCCTGCACCATGGGATTCTATGACTCTATCTTTGGACTGTGGGAGGAAACCGGAGGAAACCCACGCGGACACAGGGAGAACATGCAAACTCCACGCAGAAAGTGACCCAAGCTGGGAATCAAACCCAGGTCCCTGGAGCTGTGAGGCAGCAGTGCTAACCACTGTGCCACCATGTTGCCCATGAGTGGGGACTCATGAGTGAGAAGACTCCCATTAATCCTTCTTGTGCCGACAGCTGATGTTATTTGTCCCATATCGAGAGGGGAAAGGGAGGAGATCGAAAAAATATTCTCGCAGCGAAAACAAGCAATTATGACTTGTCCGTCTGCACTTGGTTAATAAGATAACTGCTATTAATAAAAGCTAAGGAGATTGATTTCCTGTGTGTTCGTGTCACTGTATTTACCAACCTTGCGCAGAATTCAGCTATAGACTGAGAAAGAGCAAACATATCCCAGCAGGATGTTGGAAGCCTATTGTCTAAGAAATTGGAGAGTTAACAGCTCCCTTTTACATGAGATTCCTGGGTTATGGTGTCGTCAAGAAGGACTATTAAGGCAATCTTCAGCCGCAAATGAAAACAGGCTTGGAACAAACTAGAAACGTATTGTTTCTGAATGGGTTTACCCTCGAATCGCATTTCTCCAGAAAACAACTGGTGAGGCAACCAACTTATTTGCCGTTTAACCGATTCGCTTGAGAACAAATCTAGGTGAGACATGTGAAAAATATCCTCGGGTGAAAATGATCAAGATTTTTCGATGTGATTTGGTTTATTATTGTCACATGCATAGGGATACAGTGAAAAGTTGAAGTTTACTTTGTTAGTGTCACAAGTAATCTTCCATTAACACTGCAATCAAAGTTACTGTGAAAATTCCTTAGTCGCTACAATCCGCCACCTGTTTAGGTACACTGAGGGAGAATTTAACATGACCAATGTTTTTTTAAATTTTATTAATGTCACAAGTAACACCGCAATGAAGTTACTGTGAAAATCCCTTAGTTGCCACACTCCGACACCTGTTCAGGTACATTGAGGGAGAATTTAGCACGGTCAATCCACCTTATCAGCATGTCTTTTGGACTATGGAGGAAACTGGATCACCTGGAGGAAACCCACACAGACATGGGGAGAAGGTGCAGACAGTACTAATTATCACCCCACTGTGCCACCTTCAAACCAGAAACTAGAAGCAGGAGTAGGCCATTCGGCCCTTCAAGCTTGCTCCACCATTCATTCTGATCATGGTTGTTCATCGAATTCAATATCTTGACTCTTCCTCCCCCCCCCCCACCATATTCCTTGATCCTTTTAGCCCCCAAAAGCTATATCTAATTTCTTCTTGAAATGAGACCTTTTGGCCTCGAATACACTCGGTGGTGGTGAATTCCATACATTCCCCACACTCTGGGTGAAGAAATTTTCTGGCAGCTTGTCCAAATGAAACTTCATAAGGCGGCACTGTGGTTAGCACTGCTACCTCACAGCACCAGGGACCCGGCTTCAATTCCGGCCTTGGGTGGCTGGCTGGGCGGACTTTGCACATTCTCCCCATGTCTGCATGGGTTTCCTCCGGGTTCTCCGATCCCCTCCCACACTCCAAAGATGTGTGTGTTAGGTTGATTGGCCGTGCTAAATTCGTCTTAGTGTCAGGGGGATTAGCCAGGGTAAATACGTGGAGTTGTGGGGATAGGGTCTAGTGGGCTTGTTTTAGCGCGGTTCAATGGGCCAAATGACCTCTTTCTGCACTGTAGGAATTCTATGAAAAGGAAAGTGTGTATGTGAACTTAACATAGTACATTCAAGATGGCACTAGAATATGGCAACTTCATACAAGCATACCCTCGAATTGTATCTTTTAATCTTGTTCTATGCTTTTAAAACTTTACTCTAACTCATTTAAAGTCTATCCCTATATTATCTATAAAGATCCCTATATGATCTTTCTCCATATCTTAGCTATGACTGTAACACTACATTCTGCTTTCCTTTCCTTCTCTATGAATAATATGCTTTGCCTGTACAAAGAACAATATTTTTAGGGCAACATGGTGGCACAGTGGCTAGCACTGCCACCTCACAGTGCCAGGGACCTAGGTTCGATTCCCGGCTTGGGTCACTGTCCATGCGGAGTCTGCACATTCTCCCCATGTCTGCGTGGGGTTTCCTTTGGGTGCCCCAGTTCCCCCCCACACTCCAATGGTGTGCGGGTCAGGTTGATTGGCCATGCTAAATTGCCCCTTAGAATCCCAGGATGTGTAGGTTAGATGGATTTGCCATGGTAAAAGTGTGACGTTATGGATAAGGGCGGGGGAGAAGGTGTGGCTAAGACACTCTACCAGAGAGTCGGTTCAGATTTGATGGGCAGAATGGCCTCCTTCGGCACTGTAGGATTCTATGAACCTATGAACTTTCAACTGCATAACCGCTCCATAACTAAGACTGTTTAATTCCACCTCCGTAATTTCAGCAGACTTTGGCCTCTGCTTACCCCCTGTTGAAACCCTGTTTAGTACCAATAGACGTGACTGTAACAATACATTGTGGGCTGGTCTCCCACGCTGCCCTCTCTATTAACTAAAGACCAATAAAACTCTGCAGCCTCTGATCTTACGTACACCAAGTCCCTTTCTCCTATCACCTAGTCATTATGACTACCATCGACACCACAAACCGCTGGCTCCAAATGAAGAGGATCTCCAAGAAGATTGCGCATATTGACCCTGGGGTAGCACAGTCGTTAGTATTACTGCCTCACTGCGCCAGGGACTCAGATTCATCTCCCAGTTTGGGTCATTGTCCTGTGTGGAGTTTGCACATTCTCCCCATGTCTGTGTGGGTTTACTCCGGGTGCTTTGGTTTCCTGCCACATTCTGAAAGACACACCAGTTAGGTGCATTGGCTGTGCTAAGTTCTTCTTCAATGTACCCTAACAGGTGCCGGAGTTTGGCAACTAGGGGATTTTCACAGTAAATCCATTGCAGTGTTAATGTAAGCCTACTTGTGACTAATAAATAAACTTTACTTCTACTTTACTGTGCTAACTGGCTTGCACAAACCCCCAGTCAAGCAACACCTCATTTTAAAATTCTCATCCTTCCTTTCCAATCCTTCCACTGTCTCACCTCCTCTCTGTCTCTGTCATATTCTCCAGTCACACAACTGTCTAATATATGTGCACTCATCGAATTCTGGCCCCTAATCATAGCATCAGAGAATCATACAGCACAGAAGAGTCCTCTCTGCCCATTCATGTCTCACCAAAGTGCCAGTTTCTGATCAATGGGACCCTTAGGATCTTGACAGCGGGGGATTCAGCGATAACATTGAGGGCAGAATTTTGTGCCCTCCCTCAAGTGAGACCAGAAATCCCTGCCCGAGATCAATAGATATTTTGTTGCTTGTCCCTCGCCCGCTCCGATTCCGTGGTGGGTGGGGTGGCTGAATTCTGGTGTGAATGTCAAAGGGAAATAGTTAGATTCTCTCTTGTTGGAGATGTTCATTGCCTGGCACTTGTGAGATGAGGTGTGAATGGTGTCAGTCCAAACCTGGATACGGTTCAGGTCTTGCTGCATTTAGACATGAACTGCTTCAATATCTGAGGAGTTGAGAATGGTGCCATACATTGAGCAATCATCAGCAATTGTCAATGGGAAAACGGTTGGAAACCATATCACCTCTCCAAGCGATTCCACCCTCCCCCTCCCTACCAGGCTATTTTAGCACAAAGAAATACTTACAAAAGGAGTGTCAGCCCCCCACTCCCCCCAGAATAAAGCTTCCAAGAGCTGATTGTCAATGAGGAGTTGGAAGCCCTCTCATACCACTGGCGCCATCAGGAGTCTAGTGGCCATTGCCATTAATACAGTGAATTGACCACCACGGATCATCGCTGGATCCTTGGCGATACTTGAATGTGGATGGCTTAGGTGTTGCGGAGAAGGTGTGGGAGTTGATGCTTCTGGAATGTATAAGATTATGAGAGGCATAGATAGGGAGCAGCTATTGCTTTTAGATGAAGGATGAAGCACGTGTTCAAGGTGAGGTCAAGATATTTGAGGAGGATGTGAGGAGAAGTGTTTTTGGCTAGAGGGTGGTGAAGGTCTGGAATGTGCTCCCTGGGACGGTGATGGAGGCGGGATGCCTCACATCCTTTAAGAAGTACCTCAATCAGCACTTGGCACATCGTAACATTCGGGGCTGTGGGCCAAGTGCTGGCAAGTGGGATTAGGTGGGAGGTCAGGTGTTTCTCATGTATTGATGCAGACTCAATGGGTTGAAGGGTCTCTTCTGCACTGTGTGATTCTATAATTCTATGACTATATTATTTCCTATTCTTTACAAGAACAGAAGAATTAGGGGAAGAGTAGGCCACTCAGCCTACTGCTAGTCAATAAGTCATGGCTGATCAGATTGTCATGGCACTGGCAGTGACCCAAGACTGGGAATTGAACCTGAATCTCCAACGCTGTGAAACCACTGTGCCGTCCAAAACTTTCACTCAAATTTAAAAAGGAAATTAAACTTTCCAGATGTTGAAATATACCAGTGTTCCAGTGCACCAAGGAAATGCACCTCAAATTCTTTACATAAAGGGGATGGCATGGTGGCACAATGGATAGCTCTGCTGCTGCACAGCACCAGGAACCTGGGTTCAATTCCAGCCTCGGGTGACTGTGAGGAGTTTGCACAATCTCCCCATGTCTGTGTGGGTTTCCTCTGAGTGCCCCGGTTTCCTCCCACAGTACAAAGATGTGCAGATTCAATGGATGCTGAATTGGCCTTAGTGTCAGGGGGATTAGCAGGGTAAATATGCGAGGTTACGTGAATAGGGCCTGGGTGGGACTGGGGCTGGCGCAGACTTGACAGGCCGAATGGCCTCCTACTGCACTGCAGGGATCCTATGATTCTCGGCGTAGCCCCAATCTTTTTGAACAAAGGGAATGCTTTCCATTAGATCTCGCGCGTTGGGACTGTGAAACCGTGTTGGGTCACAGAGTGTAAATATATCAACGCCTCATCGTTTTGTCCATTCCAATTTGCCTATATTGAATGTCATGAATTACTCTTCCAGCAGCACAGGGCGAGGCCTTTGCTTTCAATGTCAGTGCTGGCTCGTAATTACTCCTTGCAGCCCGCGGAGAGAGCAAACATCAGCATAAAGCGCAGGACCTTCAGGGTAATATCACTTGTCACAGCTGTGACAACTGAAGTTAAGAATGGAGGCTTGTTGCTTGTCGAGGTTTGTTTGCCCTTGGCTGAGTTCTGAAAGACACCGGGACTGAGAAACAGTTACAATAGGGGCTCAATAAAATGTTCTCCAAGTGTGGGAGCTGTAAGGACATCTCCTCTGACTCGGGATAACATTGACATGCACAAATACAGGACTGCACGCGGTGCGAATACCCTTGGATAAATTCCTTTGATATTGAAGGATTCTCCCTAAAGGTATTTTTCCCTTCAGTGTGTGCACAGAGCAAATAGGACTAGCAACCAGGGTGTTCCTCTTGAGGATTCCATCTGGCTCTTTTCTGTGCATTTTCTGACCCAGTATTTTTTTCCTTCCGAGACTTTCTCATGCTAATCGGCTTGCTTCAACTTCCAACACCTGCTTCACAATGTCAGTGGTCCATTTGACGGAGAATCTTAGCACTCAGAGGCCAGTAAGAATGGAATCAAGAGACAGGATCTGACATTACAAAAAACTTAATCCTTTCTTCCCCCCCCCCCCCCCCCCCCCACTCCCCCCCGACTCCTCTCTCCCTCCTCGTTTCCTCCTCCACAACTCTTTCACATTTAAAATGAGGAGGAACGCAATTGAATTGAAAGTCAGGTACTCCGAAGCTTTTAGTTTCCACGCTAGCGCATCCCCATGAAATTCCTGACGGATTTGCACGAGGTTTTATCTAGGAAGGCAATGATTTTGACAAAACTTACAGGATGCTGCGAGGCCTGGATAGATTGGATGTGGAGAGGATGTTTTCACTAGTAGGAAATACTGGAACCAAAGTGCCCAACCTCAGGCTAAAACCGAGATGAGGAGAAATTTCTTCAGCCAGAGAATGGTGAACCTGTGGAAATCTTTGCTGCAGAATGCTATGGAGACCAGGTCGTTGAGTGTCGTTAAGACATAGATAGATAGGTTCTTGATTAATAAGGGGATCAGAGGTTATGGGGAAAAGGCAGGACAGTGGGGATGAGAAAAATATCAGCCATGATTGAATGGTGGGGCAGATTCAATGGACCCGAGTGGCCTAATTCTGCTCCTTTGTCTTATGGTCTAAAATAACATGCAAATTAATTTTTTCGTTCATGACTTCCATAGGCAAAGATGATCAATGCTGTTAATAAGTTCAGAGTCGTTGGCTGGAATTTTATTGGCATGCCTACCCCAATTCCAGGGGTGATGTGGCTCGGAAAATGGCATTCTCCATTGGCCTCGGGGTGGGGGGTGGTGGTAATGTACGGACCTCGGGCAGACGTGCCAGTAAAATTCCATCCCTTGTGTAGTAATCATGGAATCATACATAGTGTAGAAGGAGGCCATTTGGCCCATCAAGTCTGCACCGATCATAATTTCACCCAGGCCCTATATCTGTAACCCCCCATATTTACCCTGCTAATCCCCCTGATACTAAGATCAATTTAGCATTGCCAATCAATCTAACCTGCGCATCTTTGGACTGTGGGTGGAAACCGGAGCACCTGGAGGAAACCCATGCAGACACGGGGAGAGCGTGCAGACTCCACGCAGGCAGTGACCCTAGCCGGGAATCGAACCTGGATTCTTGGCACTGTGAGGCAGCAGTGCTAACCACTGTGCCACCGTGCTGCCCTTATGTTGGGCATGCCGCTTGAAGTCATCGATCTGTCATGTGACACAGTGGTTAGCACCAGGAACCCTGGTTCAACTCTGGCCTTGGGTCACTTCATGTATGGAGTCTGCATGTTCTCCACGTGTCTGTGTGGGTTTCCTCCAGGTTCTCCAGTTTCCTCCCTCAATCCAAAAGGCGCGCTGGTTGGGTTCATTGGCCATACTGAATTCTCCCTCAATGTACCCGAACAGGTGCCGGAGTGTAGTGAGTAGCGGATTTTCACAATAACTTCATTGCAGTGTTAATGTGAGTATAATTGTGACACCAATACATAAATAAACATTTCAGCTGACAGATTCCCATGCACGCCCGCTGACCGTTAAGTGATTTTAGATATTTCACTGCTGCCAGCCTTGATTTTTGGGTAGCATGGGGGCATGTGGTTAGCATTACTGCCTTGCAGTGCCAGGGACCCGGGTTCAATTCCAGCCTCGCTCGGGTCACTGACTGTGTGGAGTTTGCACATTCTCCCCGTGTCTGCATGGGTTTGCTGTGGGTGCTGCAAAACGTATATGTTAGGTTGATTGGCTGTGCTAAATTGCCCATTTGTGTCAGGAGGATTAGCAACATAAATGTGTGGGGTTACAGAAATAGGACCTCGTTGAGCTTGTTGTAGAACATAGAACATAGAACATTACAGCGCAGTACAGGCCCTTCGGCCCTCGATGTTGCGCCAACCAATGTAACCAATTTTATGACCCTCTATCCTAAACTATTCCAATGTTATCCACATGCCTATCCACTGCCCATTTGAACGCCCTTAAACTTGACGAGTCCACAACTGCTGCAGGCAGGGCATTCCACGCCCTTACCACCCTCTGAGTAAAGAACCCACCTCTAGCGTCTGTCCTATAACTACCACCTCTTAATTTAAAACTATGTCCCGTCGTGTTATCCATCTCCATCTGAGGAAAAAGGCTGTCACTATTCACCCTATCTAACCCTCTGATCATCTTATATGTCTCAATTAAGTCACCTCTTAGCTTTCTTCTCTTTAATGAAAATAACCTCAAGTCCCTTAGCCTTTCCTCATAAGACCTACCCATCATACCAGGCAACATCCTGGTAAACCTCCTCTGCACCCTTTCCAATGCCTCCACGTCTTTCTTATAATGCGGCAACCAAAACTGTACACAATACTCCAAGTGTGGCCGCACCAGAGTTTTGTACAGTTGCAACATAACATCTCGGCTCCGAAATTCAATCCCTCTACCAATAAATACTAACACACTATACGCCTTCTTAACAACTTGAGTACCAACTTTCAGACATCTATGTACCTGTACACCGAGACCTCTCTGCTCATCTACACTACTGAGAGTCCTACCATTAGTCCTATATTCTGCACACATATTACTCTTACATCTTACTTATTCTTACTGTTGTCAGACTAAGAAGTCTCGCAACACCAGGTTAAAGCCCAACAGATTTATTTGGTAACAAATGCCATTAGCTTTCGGAATGTTGCTCCTTTGTCAGGTAAGTCCACATCACGATTTAGGCTGAATGGCCTCCTGCAGGGATTCCATGAGCTCTCTCCGCTCTGCAATTCTCTCTCCCCCTCTTTAGCCCACTTCCCTCCTTGGCAACACTGCCACCAGCCTACTCTCTCGGTCAACTTTCTGTTCACCTTTCTGAATGTCTCAGAACATTATAAGGACATTAGGTGTGATGCCGCCACCTTGTGGTAAGAGTGAAATAAGCCAATTAAAAGGTGGCAATGAAAATCAACAGCAGGAGAAACAAATACTGATTATAACAATGAGTAAGTCATCAAGCTATGTTTGCGAACATGCCTGTGTGACTCACAATGTTAAAGGTGCAATATGAATGCAGGGTGTTTGTGAATGTTCGGAGCATTGCAAGAACATTTCAGAGTTCCAGGGTGTGAATTTTCCATCCATTGGGGTGTGTATGGAAGGCAAGTCTGGAAATGGGCGGAAAACACGCTTTTGGCCGCTGATGGCCATTGAATGTGATTTCATTCTGGTTCATTAATGAGCAAACAGAGTACAACACGAACCAGGAAAGGCTCAGTGTTGCTGGGCAGGGTGGAAAGTGGCACGCGCTGAATCATAGAAAGCATTCATTTAGTTTGCCACATTTAGAAGCATAGAATCCCTACAGTGCAGAAGGAGGCCATTCGGCCCATCAAGTCTGCGCCGTCCACAGCCCCACCCAGGCCATATTCCATGCATTTATCCTAGCTAGTCCCCCTGACACTAAGGGATAATTTAGCACGGCCAACCCACCTAACCAGCACATCTTTGGGCTGTGGGAGGAAACTGGAGCACCCAGAGGAAACCCACACAGACATGGGGAGAATGTGCCAACTGCACACAGACAGTGACCTGAGGCTGGAATTGAACCCAGGCCCCTGGAGTTGTGAGGCAACAATGAGCAAAAAACAAAGATCAAGGAAAATTACAGCACAAAAACAAGGCCTTCAGCCCTCCAGACTTGAACCAACCATGCTGCTCGACTGAACAACAACCTTCTACACTTCTGGGACCATATCCCTCTATTCCCATGCTATTTATGTATTTGTTCTAATGTTCCTTAAAACTCAATATTGTTTCTACTTCCACAAACTCTTCCGGTACAGATAATGTGAGTGGAAAGCACGGGTTAAAGAGATGTGTATTGTTTCCAGACAGGAAAGTTAGTGAGATTTTGCAAGTCTAGGCAAGTTGTGGGAGGTTACAGATAGTGTGACATGAACCCAAGATCCCGGCTGAGGTATTGTCTGAACCTTTAAGAATTGATTAGCTGTAAAGACTCACATTCCAATTACGCAAGTAAATTAAGTTTTTTGTCTTTGTGTCCTTTTTACGATCAGAACTCCCAGCCACCTGATGAAGGGACAGGCTATCCCGAAAGCTTGTGGCTTTTGCTATAAATAAACCTGTTTGGACTTTAAACTGGTGTTGTGGGATTTCTTTCTGCCTCCCCTGTAGCCAACGAGGATACAAAGATTTCTCTCAAGACCTCAGCAATTTCCTCCTTTGCCTCTCTCAATCTTCTGGGATATATCCCATCAGGCCCTGGGGACTTGTCTACCTTAATGTTTCTCAAGAACCTGAATACCTCCTCCTTTTTGATCTCAACATGATTCAAACTATCTACACACCCTTTCCCAGGCTCATCATATACCAAGTGGATGATGATGTGAAGTATCATTTAACACTTCGCCCATTTCCTCTAGTTCCATGCATACATTCCCTCCCCATCTTTGAGTGGGCCAATTCTCTCCCTGGCTATCCACTTGCTCTTTATATTATACAGAAAGCCCTGGGATTTTCCTTAATCCTGCTGGCTAATTATTTTTCGTGACCCCTTTCAGCCCTCCTCACTCCTTGCTTAAGTTTCTTTCTACTTTCCTTATATTCCACCCTTGCTTCGTGTGTTCCCAGCCTCTCAACTTTGACAAATGCTTCCTTTTTCTCTTTGACTGGGCACACAATATCTCTCATTATCAAAGGTTCCCAAAACTTGCCAGAGCTATCCTTCAGCTTTCCAGGAATGTGCCAATCCTAAATCTCTATCAACCTCATGATGGCCTTTTTTTTGTTTTTATTCCAACTCAATCAAATCGAGTCCAATTCAGAATCTCAACAAGTTGAAACATTCTCGATTCAAACTGACCAGACAGGGCCCTCATCTCCTGTCTTGGGCTTGATGATCCGAGCTGATTGGAGCAGGCACATCTCCTCCTCCAACCTTATTTGCATCTTAGCCAAAAGGCCGAGAAGCAATTTCTTTTAGTCTTTTTTCAAAAAATATACGTTATTCATAAAAAATCTTAATTAAAACATTGCAAACAGTGTAGAATAAAACATTTCTACAGTTATATACAGTTTACAGTTATCTCATTTCAATAAGAGCAGGTCCATAAAACCTCAATCAAAAAGTTGTAAGTATAGGTGTCTACAAATTGCAAACAGTGCAGAATAAAACATTCTCTACACTTCACAGTTTTTACATTTCAATACTTAAAACTATATACATGCTTCAAAAATTACTGTGTGCTGCTGTTTCTCAGATTGGCACAGAGTTGCACAGGTCGAGGGTTTTCTGCAGTTCCTGGGCCCTATTTTTTTCCAAAAATATACTTTATTCGTAAAAATATCTCAATTAAAACATTGCAAGTCTACATGTCAATAAATTGCAAACAGGTCAGAATAAAACATTTTACAGTTGTATACAGATTATAGTTATTTCATTTCAATAACAGATCCACAAAAATTTCAATTAAAACGTTGCAAATGTACATTTCCAAATTGCACACAGTACAAAGTAAAACATTTTTACAGTTCTATACAATTTACAGTTTTTCCATTTCAATACTTAAAGCTAAAACATGCCTCTAAAATTGCTGTGTGCCGTTGTTGCTCAGATTGGCACACAGTTGCGCAGGTCTTTTTACTTGGGGGGGTGGGGGGGTGAGTGGCGGCGTGGACGGAATCACTGATATGATGTTTCAGGCTTATCACTCCTTGGCACCAGATCTACTACTTCCCATTTCTTGGTAGATGTTGCTAGGCCAACTTTTCCCAGATGTACCAGTGAAGTCCCTCCACCAGAAGCTGTAACCCCAGTTTATCTCTGGAGGTGATCTCTTGCTTCCCATTTCTTGGTGCTAACGACTGTATCACCCAGAGAAAAGGGAAGGTGGCAGGCTGGCACTTCTAATGAGGGGGGCAGCCACTGCAGAATGGTCTCGAGCAGCTGCAGGTCCGCAAATAAATAAATAGCTATGAAAAATCTATGTGAGGAGCATGGAGGCAGCACAATCAAGCACAACCTCAGTCCCCAAACATCTTACTAAATCGACCCGGATGATTCATCTTGCTCTGGGTTAAATGGCAACTGAAAGATTTGGACAATCAGCCTGTCCACCAACTGAGAAAGCAGATAGCCACATAAATTGCAGTTGATTGCTCCTTAACAGGCTAAACTATTTGATTGCTGGATGTTCTGACTCCTGTGTGAGTCACAACCAAAAGACTGCACCTCTGAATGACAATGTCAAGATGTGTGCATCGCATCTTTTTGTGCAATTTTTTACCTGCTTTTGGGCTGGGTTTCTGCCCACTCTCTCAAGCAACAGCAAGTTCTGACCATGGATTTGATAAGCCACATTGTTATGAGGAAATTTTAAAGGGGACCAATTGTGGCTTAAACCGAGACAATTCAAAACTCACAAGGCAAATATCTCTGTGGAAAAACATAACAAATGTGTTTAACCAGGAAAACATAGAACAAACAAACAACGTACAGCTACTTCCAAAGGGTTCAGTAGCTCTTTCAGAACCTCACTGAAAGATCTGATACACATAGTCAAATAGTTATAGTTACAGTTTTTTTCTAAACAATAATTCTCAGTTATAGTTTTTTTCTAATCAATAATTCTACCTTTTATTAGCTTCAAATCAATCAATACTAATCACTATCAAGTACCTCAGCCAACCATATAATACTGATTAGCATGGTGATATCTTATTTGTCCAACTAATCCTCATTGTCTCCCTTTTTGGCTCTAATATTTCCCTGTTGCCTGGTAACAGCAAACACTACCATAAGGTCAAAGTGATGCTTCCACTGGCTCGCTGCCAAGTTGAATAGACATGTGATCCTGCATCCAGGGGCATATCTATCCTTGTGTCTGGGCAGTGAATGAATCTATTCATTACACTGTAACGTATGTTCCCTTACAGGAATCCTTCCGATAAGACAATCGCTGACTAACTGGTTCCCAGATCTTTGACTTTAAACTATTGACATTTATCACCATGCCTTTCGGTAAATTTGCTTGGCTAAAGTGAACATTATATCATAAATATCAGCATATATATTTTGGAATCATAACTACTTGTTTTGATTGCCTTACAGTTTGTGTTGAGAATCATTTAATTGCTTAATGATCTCCTGTCCTCTGAAAGACTGTATCTGCCTATGAATCTTTTTACCTGGTTACTATTCCCCTTCTTCACACACGAACATTTAAAACTGTCAATCCTTGACTTTATTGTGGCTTAAATGTTGCTGTGTATTGTGATAGTCAGCCGTGGAATAAAAATCAGCACAGGTGCGTTCCTTTTGCCACTACAAATACCACATCTTAGGCTCCCAATTACTGCTGGCATTAAAATTAAAACCAAAATATCTAAATGACTGTACATCAAATCTATAGTCCATTTACAAACACTGCATCATGAAGGAAGATGCGTAATAAGTGATTTCAAAAGGATGAAATGCAGGTAGATTTAGCCATGATCTCATCAGAAGCGTCACGGTGGCACAGTGGTTAGCACTGCTGCCTCACAGTGCCAAAAACCCAGGTTCAATTCCCCGCTTGGGTCACTGTCTGTGCAGAGTCTACATGTTCTCCCCATGTCTGAGTGGGTTTCCTCCGAAAGACGTGACGATTCAATGGATTGGCCATGCTAAATTGTCCTTCAGTGTACCTGGACAGGCGACTAGGGGATTTTCACAGTAACTTCATTACAGTGTTAACGTAAGCCTACTTGTGACACTAATAAATAAATAGCAGAACAAGCTTGATAGGCCGAATGGTGTACTTCTGTTCGTAGATGGGCTCCAGACCCTGTGAATGAATCTGTCTAGATAATGAATGTGAAAATGACCCACGGACGATCAAAATAAATCAACTGCACAGTTTTATTGGGCAGATGATATTACTTTACACACATTTGAAAAGTTTAATTTGTAAATACATTGATAATCTGATAAGTTGCATCAAATAAATAGGGGTGGCATGGTGGCACAGTAGTGAGCACAGCTGCCTCAGGGTGCCAGGGATCTGGATTCAACATTCTGCACATTCTCCCTGTATCTGCGTGGGTTTCCTCCGGGTGCTCCGTTTTCCTCCCACAGCCCAAATGATGTGCCATTTAGATGGATTGGCTGTGCTAAATTCTCCCTCCGTGTACCGAAACAAGTGCCAGAGTGTGACGACAAGGGGATTTTCACAGTAACTTCATTGCAGTGTTAATGTAAGCCTTACTACTGACTAATAAATAAAGTTGAAAACTCACTTATAAATGTGATAGAACTTAAAATTCCTCCTGGGTATCTGACTATAAAGTAGCAACCATTTCTAATAACTCAGTTCGTTCAGTTTCTACTTGAGTTATTTTATGGTATAAAGTGGGCGCTTGGGAGTGTGAAAAAGCTTCTGGAGAAATTGGAATGAGTCATAACCATGTTGATGATAATGGATGCATCAGCCCAAATTTCTCAGCGAGCCCATTCCACCCAGCAAGCACAACAGCCACAATAAAAACTCGCATCCATACATCATCACCTTCAATTTCATCAAATGTCCCAAGGGGTGGGGTGGGGGGGATATCAGAGGAGCATTATAAAATAAGAGTATTAAAGAGAGAGGGCCATTGAAAACAGACAGATGTAAAGTGATTTAAAACATTAACATTCATTCCAGTGGACCTAATGTGTGAATGTAACTTCAACTGAGTGGCTACAAGTATCCCAATGATAAAGATTAGTAGGGTGGCACAGTGGTTAGCACTGCTGTCTCACAGCGCCAGGGACTCAGGTTCAAATCCACTCTAAGATCACTGGCTGTGTGGAGTCTGCACATTCTCTCTGTGTCTGTATGGGTTTCCTCTGGGTTCTCCAGTTTTTCTCCCACAGTCCGAAAGAAGTGCACATTAGATGGATTAGCCATGCCAATGTGCCCCTGAGTGTCAGGGGGATTAGCACGAGTTATAGCAACATGCCAGGATTGTTATCGGTAGAGCTTGATGGGCTGAATGGCCTATTACTGTAAAAATCGCCACACTCAGGCGCCTGTTCGGGTACACTGAGGAACAATTTAGCGTGGCTAATCCACCTAACCAGCACGTCTTTCGGACTGTGAGAGGAAACCGGAACTCCGGAGAAAGCCCATGCAGACACAGGGAGGAGGTGCAGACTCCACACAGACAGTGACCCAAGCGGGGAATCGAACCTGGCTCCCTGGTGCTGTGAGGCAGCAGTGCTAACCACTGTGCTGCCTCAGTGAGGTCATGGCTAATCTGTGGTCTAAATCCATCTGCATTTCAACCTACTTATTTCGCATCTTCCTTCATAATTCAGCTGAATGCAGCCTTGTAAGGATTCTATCATTCTGTAACACAACAGGTAATATCAGAATAGAAAATGTTGCAAAAACTTGGCAGGTCTGGCATTGTCTGTAGGAGAGAAAGCAGAGTTAACAGATGGGATTTTCCAACCTCACTGCGCCTGCTGCAGATCTGGGAAAATAGGGCCCAAAAATCGGCTACATTCTCTACGCGAAATAGTGCATGATTGTCCCAGACACTTGCTAATGGCGCAAACCAGAGAGCATTCAGCTGATATTTAAACACCCATCAAATCGCAGCAGAGGAAGCCTTTCAGCCTTCAGGCACAGTGGGATAATGGGCAGAATCAGTACAGGGTGTCTCCATCAGCACTGTCTTGGTCACAGCGGGGGGCTCAAAGGCCATTGGAGCCGAGGGACAGTGTTACAGGGGTGGGACCGAGGTAGGGATTATAATGGGGTTTAAGACAGGGGAGCTATGTGCAAAGCAATTGCAAGGGGGCTATGACTGGTGGGAGGGGGGTGCTTTCTGAGGTGGGGTGGCTCATGAAAAGGGGATAATGATGTGGGGGTATGTCAGGGGTCATAATGGGGGGAAATGCTAGAGATTGGATAGAGTCACCCTTCGGTGGGGGGGGGGAGAGGAGAGGGGAATGTCTGATGCCCCAATGCAAGAGGTGGTGGGGGGGGGGGTAACATGTCACCAATTTTTGAAGGATGGTTCTAATGTCCATGGGGGATAGGAGGGGGTCTCCCAATACATTGTGAGATGGGGATATCCTTAGGGAATGATATCTGAATGCTTTGATGCCAGGCTTAAAACGTATGTTTGGGTCCTCTCCCCCAACCCACCACCCCAAACCAGAGCGAAACTCAGCACTCTCCCAGAATCTCACCCAGTGTGAGGCATGGAGTGCATCTGAGAGACCGGGATCGCTCCCATTCCTGTCGCCATGACCACATCCAGAAAATTCCACCCAACCTTTCGATTCCTTTTCGCCAGAACTGAAGGAAGGGAGAATGTGAACAAAGAGCAAAGAAAATTACGGCGCAGGAAAGGGCTCTCCACAGCCTGCACCGACTATGCTGAGCGACTGAACTAAAACCCCCTTATCCTCCCGGGGACCACATCCCTCTATTCCCATCCTGTTCAAGTATTTGTCCAGACGCCCCTTACAAATCACTATCATATCTGCTCCCACTGCCTCCCCTGGCAGCGAGTTCCAGGCTTGAAGGTGTCGGATATTGACGTGTGGCTGGGAGAGATCGCAACAAAATGCAGCAACTTTAAGGGGCAAGAGGAGAAGCCTGGGTGTAGGAGAGGGTGGGCGGGTGTCGGGATGGTGGTGGTGGTGGGGGGGGAGGGGGTGGTGGTGGTGACGGAGGGGAAGTGTATTGAGGAAATTCATGTGTGGGCCCTTTAAATGAAGGGAGTTTAAGATGGAGGTGAAAGGTCACAATCTTCTGCTACCAAACTCAATATTGAGTCTGACGTCAGGGAATAGTGGATCAGCTGACCAAAGGTTTGGCCAGAGGGGTAGGTTTGTAAGAGGCAATTGAGGTAGAGAAGCAGAGAATGATGGAGGAGGTGGAATTCCAGAATAATAGAATCCCTGAAATACAGAAGGAGCCCATCGAGTCTGCATTGACCACAATCCCACCCAGGCTCTAACCCTGTAACCCCATATATTTATCCCGCTAATTCCCTGACATCAGGGCCAATTTAGCATGACCAATCCACCTGACCCGAAAGGTAGGCAGATCCACCGTTCACCCTTCTACATTCATGTCAGACATTGGCCTTGTTTTAATTAATGAGTTTGAAGATGTTTCCCGTCTATTACAATGGTTAAACACCAGATGGCAGCATCGGCTCACATTTTGGTAAACCCGTCCATCATGTGAAGTGACTGAAGGGGGTCAATGTAAAACACATGTAGCAGGAGTTGTTAATGTTGTAGCAACAATGTGTTAGAAATTAGCACATTGTACATCGTGCCCGGGAATTACCTTCTGGGAGAAAATGAAATGCCTGTTTCTCATTTCATTTGGCTGATCCTCTAAAGCCACTATTTTCTCAGGAGATTAAGAAAACTTGTATTACGTTGATCTTTCTCTACACCCTTGCTCTGACAGTGACACAATATTCTGCACCCTCTCTTTTTCCTTGTGTTCTCTGTGAACAGTATGCTTTGTCAAATAACATTTTCCACTGTATCCCATCAAATCGTTTCCAGTGTTTTCCCATAACCATAGAACCCTACAGTGCAGAAAGAGGCCCTTTGGCCCATCGAGTCTGCACCAAACACAATCCTACCCAGGCCCTACCCCTACATCCCTACATATTATACCCACTAATTCCTCTAACTTACGCATCCCTGGGGGCACCAGGGATTACCATTTGAACCCTTCTGATTTATTTTCTCGTTCCTTTGGAGTGCAGTCATTCTACAGAGTGCTGAGGGCTCACATGTAAGTTACAATCATGAAACTGGACAGGCAACACAACGATTGCATTCCGCTTGTGTTGGACGAAAGGGGCATGGGGTCACTTATTTCCTGCACCCGCTTTCAGTCCTTATTGTGTTGGCCCTAATTTAAAATTTGATGTATTAATACAGATTATGGATAGGTGATAGCCTAGTAATATTATCGCTAGACTATTAATCCAGAAACTCAGCTAACGCTCTGGGGGACCCAAGTTCGAATCCCGCCACAGCAGGGATTTGAACTCAATAAAAAATATCTGGAATTAAGAATTTACTGATAACTGTGAAACCACTGTTGGAAATGTCCATCTAGGGGACAATGTCCATGCTAAGGGACAATTTCGTAGCATGGCCGATCAACCTAACCTGCCCATCTTTGGACTGTGGGAGGAAACCGGAACATCTGGAGGAAACCCACGTAGACATGAGGAGAATGTGCAAACTCCACGCAGACAGTGACCGAGCCAGGAATCGAACCGAGGACGCTGGAGCTGTGAAGCAGCAGTGCTAACCACTGTGCTACCGTACCATACATTTTGATAAATGTACTTTTTATATTTGGAAGTTTGGAAACAGGACTGAGACAGGGATGGAACAATAGACACATGCCACATCTAACATGGATTTACAGTTGCAGATACAGCTTGATCGAGCATGCATGTTACATGCAACACAAGACAAATAAGGAATCCATTCCTTGAAGTCACCAGCTGCACTGGTATTAGCTATGGATAAGTCAGTAACACCACCTGCTTCGGAAAGGCTGGTGATGGTTTGGGGGTATTATCGCTGCTGATTTTCCTCACTGCACTTTTCATTTTAGTGCTATCCATTCAAGAATTTCTGTGTGAACTTTGACATCCTCCCCACCCCCAACCCCCCACCCCCCCACACCTTTTCCACCCCAGCCTCAGGACAGGTGTAAAATTCCATGCAACATTTCAGACCAGATCTGTAGTGCAATTCATGTAGACTTTTCAGAGATGTGGCCAACCTTACAGTATTGACTATCAGGTTACACGCCAACACCATAGTTAAGAAAGCCCACCAATGCCTCTACTTTCTCAGAAGACTAAGGAAATTTGGGATGTCAGCTACAACTCTTGCCAACTTTTACAGGTGCACCATAGAAAGCATTCTTTCTGGTTGTATCACAGCTTCCTGCTCTGCCCAAGGTCACAAGAAACTACAAAAGATTGTGAATGTAGCCCAATCCATCACACAAACCAGCCTTCCATCCATTGACTCTGTCTACACTTCCCACTTACTCAGCAAATCAGCCAGCATAATTAAGGATCCCACACACCCCAAACATTCTCTCTTCCACCTTCTTCCTTCGGAAAAAAGATACAAAAGCCTGAGGTCATGTACCAACCAACACCTTCTTCCCTGCTGCTGTCAGAGTTTTGAATGGACCTACCTTACACTAAGTTGATCTTTGTCTACACCCTAGCTATAACTGTAACACTACATTCTGCAGTGTCTCATTTCCTTCTCTATGAGCGCTATGCTTTGTCTGTATAGTGTGCAAGAAATAGTACTTTTCACTGTATGTTAACACATGTGGCAATAATAAATCAAATCGGATCAGGTGGCAGTCATCTTTTGATATTTCCATTTGTTTTTATGGGACAACTCCATGGCCTCAATTATATGGCCCTCAAAGCCCTGTCATAGCTTCTATATCATCCCATGCCCGTACACACCCTCCAATTACCCCTCATACCCTGATAGCAACATCATGCCCATTAACCTAGTATGAACCCTGTACAAAACTAATTGACCCTATAGTGATTTGTGGAAACGTTGTTCCAAAAAGCACTGCATAGTTTTCTACTGCTGTAAGATCCCTACTAAACTGTCAATCAACCAGATCTTTAAAGTATCAGCAACAGAAAATATAAGCACTTGACCTTTACTTTTTTTTCTGTAAATAAACATTGAGCCAGTGATAAAATAAATCAGAGAAAAGGAGCTTGTGAAGCTATGAATCAAGTGATGTTTGCCTTCAATGCAACCACTCCAACAAAGTAAAGCCTAATTATGTGAGTCTGGGCTCTCAGCCAAGCCTAATTATGTATTTTGCAATCGGGGCTATAAGCCAAAAGTCCTGGTGCAACACCACAAACATTGCAAGGAGGGGGAGTAGGTGGTGGGGAACTAGGAGATGCCAACCCTCATGAAGGAGTCAGCCTGGTCAGGAATAAATGGTACGGCATTGCTATCTGCATTTTTCTCCCATGCCAACAAAAACTGGGGGCACCAAGGATGGGGGCAGGAATCTTGGAATGAAGTTTCATGCTTCCATTCTAAACGGAGACCCACCACTCCCAAATATGGCCTATAGTTCTCAGGCTAACCTTGACAGTGGGTAGAGCAGTTACCATTTGAACCCTTCTCATTTATTTTCTCGTTCCTTTGGAGTGCAGTCATTCTACAGAGTGCTGAGGGCTCACATGTAAGTTACAATCATGAAACTGGACAGGCAACACAACGATTGCATTCCGCTTGTGTTGGACGAAAGGGACATGGGGTCACTTATTTCCTGCACCCACTTTCAGTCCTTATTGTGTTGGCCCTAATTTAAAATTTGATGTATTAATACAGATTATGGATAGGTGATAGCCTAGTAATATTATCGCTAGACTATTAATCCAGAAACTCAGCTAACGCTCTGGGGGACCCAAGTTCGAATCCCGCCACAGCAGGAATTTGAACTCAATAAAAAATATCTGGAATTAAGAATTTACTGATAACTGTGAAACCACTGTTGGAAATGTCCATCTAGGGGAGGAAATCTGCTTTCCTTACCTGGCCTGGCCTGCATGCGACTCCAGAGTCACAGCAATTGTAGTTGACTCTCAACTGCCCTCGGGCAATTAGGGATGGACAATATAAGTGCTGGCCAGCCAGTAACGCCCATGTCCCAGGAAGGAATAATGGAAAAAAAAGATTACTGCGATATTCAAATCCCAGGGCTGCTTCATAGAATTCTTAACCCTGTTTGAGATTCAGTGCACTGCATCTGAGATTGAAATTGAGATGGGCTCGGAAATGAACAGAGGAACTAATCATCTTTCCATTGTTGTAACAAATCACTGCCTTGTAAGATTGAGAATTATACCTGCGCTATGTTTGCTGTTGGAGAGGAGGTGTAAATTAGGTTATCTCGAGATCCAACTATTGTAATTATTGACTTCATGAGGTGAATTACAGAGTGGCTATTGGGATCAAGCTGAGCTAGTTACTATCACTAGACTTCTTCCCCAACAATCTCCCAATCCCATTCCAATAAATAAGAATGGGCTATTCACCCTAAAGTTGTGTCAGAGTTGCCTCACAGCGCCAGGGACCTCACTTCAACTTTGGGTCACAGTCTGTGCAGAGTCTGCACGTTCTCCCCATGTCTGAATGGGTTTCCTCCAGGTACTCCAGTTTCCTCCCACAGACTGAAAGACGTGCTTGTTAGGTGCATTGTCTGTGCTAAATTCTCCTCACTGTACATGAACAGGTGCCGAAGTGTGGCGACTAGAGGATTTTCACAGTAACTTAATGATAGTGTTAATGTAAGCCTAATTGTGACACTGATAATTAAACTTCAAACTTCATACCAAGTGGCACAATGGTTAGCATTGCTGCCTCATAGTGCCAGGGACCTGGGTTCGATTCTTGGTTTAGGTTACTGTCTGTGTGAAGTTTGCATATTCTCCCTGTGTTTGCGTGGGTTTTTTCTGGGTTCTTGGTTTTTTGCTACAGTCCAAAAATGTGTAGATTAGGTGGATTGGCCATGCTACATTGCCTCTTAGTATCCAAAAGTGTGTCGGTTAGAGTGGATTGGCCATGCTAAATTTCTCCTTAGTGTCCAAAGATGTGTAGGTTAGGTGGATTGGTGTTGCTAAGTTGCCCCCTGGTGTCCAAAAATGTTTAGGTTAGTAGATTGGTCATGCTAAATTGCTTCTTAATGTCCAAAGATGCGTAGATTAGATTCATTGGCATTGTTAAATTGCCCCTTAGTGTCCAAAAATGTACAGTTAGATGGATTAGTCATGCTAAATTGCCTCTTAATGTCCAAAGATGTGCAGGCTAGGTAGATTGGCCATGTTAAAATGGCCCTTGGTGTCCAAAGGTGTGTAAGTTAGATGGATTGACAATGCTGAATTGCTCCTTTGTGTCCAAAGATGTGCAGATTAAGTGGATTGGCCATGATAAATTGCCCATTATTGCCCAAGAATGTATGAATTAGGCGAATTAGGGGGGTAAATACATGAGTTGAAGGAATGGGGTAGGGAAATGGGGTGGGAGAGTGGGCTTGAATAACATATTCTTCAGGAGAATCACTGCAGACTCAATGGGCTAAACAACGTCCTTCTGCACTATAGGGATTCTATGAAATAATTACGTACGTACTTATCTATTTCCAAAGGCCTCTCTTTGATGAACAGATAAGAGCAGACTACCATAGGATGTGCTGCTTAAAGTGTATGTGTGCGTATCTCTGAAGGCTTCACTGTGCATTCTTACATGACTCTTCTGCTTAGAGGTACAATTAGAATTCTATGTGTCAGCAGGCTAATTCAGACACTGCCGATGTTTAGTCGCATCTGTTGAGTAACAGTCTAATGTGCAAGAAATTTTCGGTGGTTGACATGTTATCATACAATCCTACAGTGCAGAAGGAGGCCACTTGACCCAATAAGTCTGTGCTGATCACAATCCCACCCAGGCCCTATCCCCATAACCCCATCTATTTACCCGAGCTCGTCCTCCTGACACTAAAGGGCAATTTAGCATGGCCAATCCACCAAACCAGCACAACTTTCAGACTGTGGGAGGAAACCAGAGCACCTGGAGGAAACCCACGCAGACAAGGAGAGAATGTGCAGACTTTGTACAGACACTTATTTGAGGCCAGAATCGAACCCAGGTCCCTGGTGTTGTGAGGCAGCAGTGCTAACCACTATGCCACCCTTGCCATATATAATCACAACTATGCCATAGCAGCATTTCAATAGATGCATCTTTCAAACAGTGTTTTGGGCATGTTCAGGGAATATTGAGTCATGTTTCATTAACAATGGTTCAGATACACTGAGAGCAAAATCCTTTTCAAAATCCATGCTGATTTTTTCATTGCGTCTCTTACTGAATATCCTAATACCTTTCCTACCACTGACAAGAGACTAAATAGGCTATACTGCCTGCAGATAAACAGCACTTCACGCTGACATTATAGTTTCAGTGCTTACACACAGCTCAAAGACGGCGCACTTTTAAAAAAATTCTTTCATGAGATGTGTGAAAGGCCAGCATTTATTTCCCATTCCTAGTTGAGGTGGGCAATAGAGGGCAGTTGAGAATCAACCACATTGCTGTGGGTCTGGAGTCACACGTAGGTCAGACCAGGTAACGACAGCAGATTTCCTCCCCTAAAGGACACTGTTGAATCAAACAATTCTTATAACAATCAACAATGGTTTCATGGTCATCAGTTGACTTTAACGTCAGATTATTATTAAATTTTCAAATTTCACCATCTGCCGTGGTGGGATTCGAACCTGAGTCCCCAAGTATTATCTGGATTGGTCATCCAGTGATAATACCACGAGACCACTGCCCTCCCATTACAGAAAGGGGAAAAGCAAAGGCTAATCTTAACTTTGAATCCCTACATTGCTGGACATTGGTAGGAACTAGTCAAAATGGAGGTGGTAACCTCCAGAAAAATCATTTAGTTATCAAGGAACTAAAGATCAATATTGTGACGGGAGTCAATTTGTGCACAGCAAGCTCCCACAAACAGCAATGTGATAATGATAGGACAATCTGGTTTGGTGATGTTGCTTGTGGGATAAATAATGGCCAGGACAATGGGGAATAAATAGCTCTACTGTTCCTCTCCAAAACACTGGTGTGCGATCTTTTATATCCACTCAAATATCTCATCCAAAAAGAATGCCCTCTGACAGCAAAGCCCCCCCCAATGGAGTGTCAGCCATTTGTACTGAGCATTCGGAGTGGGATTTGAACCCAGAACCTGCTGATTCCGAAGTTTGAATGCTACGATTTAATGCATGACATGATTATGCAACAGTGAGCATCTGATTACTGAAATAACTCCTGGTGTTCCTTCATTTCAGCCTGCCATCTATCAACTCACAAGTTCACAAGTCTCTGAAGGTGTCAGTACAGGTGGAGAATATGGTAAAAAAAGCGTATGGTATGTTAGCCTTCATAGGAAGGGGTATAGAATACAAGAGTAGGAGTCTGATGTTGCAGGTGTATAGAACGTTGGTTAGGCCTCATCTGGAGTACTGCGTCCAGTTCTGGTCGCCGTACTACGGGAAGGATGTAGAGGCCCTGGAGAGAGTGCAGAGGAGATTTACCAGAATGCTGCCTGGTATGAAAGGGCTGTCTTATGAGGAAAGATTGAAAACACTTTTTCCACCATTAGAAATGGATAGAACAAGGGGTCACGGGCTCAGGGTGAGGGGGGCTATGTATAAGACGAATATTAGAGGCCAGTTTTTCACACAAAGGGTAGTGGGGGTGTGGAATGCACTGCCGAGTAAGGTGGTGGGAGCAGGCACACTAGGGTTGTTTAAGGGTCTCTTGGACAGCCACATGAGCGGTCTGCAGATAGAGGGATATAGCAGGACTGTTTGAATATCAGGAGGACCAAATAGTAGTAGACTATCTTTTAGTTTCGTCTCGGGAATGTCTTAGTTTTTTTTAGCATGTTTAATTAAGTCTTATTTGTTTCCGCAGGCAATTCGGTCCACCTTGTTGACCAACAAGGGGCATGCATGCGGCATGTCGTGCGAGAGCTGCTCTTGGAGGTTGCTTCAGGAGTTGCCTAGTGCTTCACGTCGTCAGTGTATGCTTAAACTGGACCGTCTGATGGGCAACATGACAGCTCAGAGACTATCACTGTTGCTGTGCTGACACATGGATTTGGGCCTGTGTCTGCGGGAGTTTGCACGTTCTCCCCATGGTTGCGTGGGTTTCCTCCGGGTGCTCTGGTTTCCTCCCACATCCGAAAAATGTGCTCTTAGGCTGATTGGGTATCAAATTGTCCCTATATTGGTCCCTATATGGGAATCTTCAACAATAGGCATAGCCTAAAGACAAGGATATGTCATTAAGATGTTAGGACGGTGGCGTGGGCTCGTTGGGATGAAGGGCTTGTTTCCCGTGCTGTGTTGCTTTTTGTTCTTTGTTCTTTGTAACTCCGTCTACACTTCCTGCTGTCTCAGAAAAGCAGCCAGCATAATTAAGGACCCTACGCACCCCAGACATTCTCTCTTCCGTTTTATTCCATTGAGGAGAAGACACAAAAGTCTGAGGTCACGCACCAATTGACTCAAGAACGTCTTCCCTGCTACTGTCAGACTTTTGAATGGACCTATCTTGCATTAAGTTGATCTTTTGCTACACCCCAGCTATTGCTATAACACTACATTCTGCATTCTCTCCTTTTCTTCTCTATGAATGGTATGCTTTGGCAGTATAGCATGTAAGAAACAATACTTTTCACTGTGTACTAATAATCTGACAATAATAATTCAAATCAAAATCAAATCAAATCACCAAATCTAGATTTATTTACAACAATTAGTAACACTCACATAGGTGTCTTACAGAGTGCTAGTAACCTGGATAATCCACATTATAAACCTCCGCAGAGCTCCCAGATTGGACAGCATTAACTGCCTCAATCAGGGAGTTCATACTCTGACTGGCTCACCTCATAGGCCTTGTAAAAAAGTTTTCATTTTAAAGTTTATTTATTAGCCTCACAAGTAGGCTAGCATTAACATTGCAAGTTACTGTGAAAACCTTTGAGTCACCACACTGTCTTATGAAAATACACATTTCTATTCTTTGAGCTTTCAATCAAACTGTTCAATAACAGGCACCCCACTGTGATAAGGTTAGGTTGTAAAATATGTCATGCATTACAAGTTCTATCACAATAGCCCTTAGTCTTACATCAATAATCAGTGAAATATGAAGTACTGAATTTTTTAAAAAAATCATTTTTCTAAAACTAATGCCCAGTTGATTTATGTCCCTTCACAGCTTCAAAACTACCCATGAACTCTGATAGGCCTTTTTTAAAATTTATTTATTATTGCCACAAGTAGGCTTACATTAACACTGCAATGAAGTTACTGTGGACACACTCTGGTGGCTGTTTGGATACACTTAGCATGACCAATGCATCTAACCCAAACATCTTTCAGACTGTGGGATGAAACCAGGGCACTGGGAGGAAACGCACGCAGACAACATGTAAACTTCATATAGAGTGACCCGAGCTAGGAATCTAACCTTAGCCCCTGGTGATGTAAGGCAGCAATGCTAAACATTGTGCCACTGTGCCGCTCTTGAAAATCGTTACAGTTACAGCTCTGCGAATGACTTCGGCCTGGTTAATGCAACTTCTTTGGACTCCGGACAGCTTCGGAGTCCCGGTATCCACAAATTTCCCAATTTTGAATGTTTAGTTTTGATTTGATTTGATTTAATATTGTCACATGTATTAACACGCAGTGAAAAGTATTGATTCTTGCCCGCAATCCACGCGAAGCATAGAGAAGCAAAGGAGAGAGTGCAGACCACAGTGTTACAGTCATAGCTAGGGTATAGAGAAAGATCAACTTAGTGCAAGGTAGGTCCATTCAAAAGTCTGATGGCAGCAAGGAAGAAGCTGTTCTTCAGTCGGTTAGTACATGATCTCAGACTTTTGTATCTTCTTCCTGATGGAAGAAGGTTAAAGAGAGAATGTCTGGGCTGTGTGGGATTTTTAATTATGCTGGCTGTTTTTGCAAGGCAGCAGGAGTTGTAGACAGAGTTAGTGGATTGGAGGTTGGTTTGCATGATAGATTGGGTGATGCATAGAGTGATAACATTCTCCAAATGAGCTTACATTTGCACAAACTGTATTTCAAAAACTTTTGAAGGACACAGGGCAATTATTACCAATAAGATGCGTGCAGTCTGATAGTTTTCCTTGCGGTCATTTATCACTGCTTACTCGCAGCGCTGATTGTCAATGCTGCTGAAGTGAGCCTGAGTGGCCAACAAAATCAAACAGTCCTTCAGGAACAAACTCTTCACCTTTGCTGATTAATACGCTCTACAAAGTAAGAGGAAAATGAGAAAGACATTGAGTGATTCTGGATGTCTGGAGATCTACATTGACTGTGCTCCAAGGAAGTCAAGTGGATAAGGATTGGCATAATGATCCCGGCCACAAAAAAAAACTGAGGAAAATCACAGTACAGAATGGGGTCATATGGTTCATTGAGCCTGCATTATCAACAACAGGCTGTATCCCTGTAACACCACATATCTATCCTCCTGATCCCTTTTGAAGGGTCAATTTATTATGGCCAATCAACCCACCTAACCCACACATCTTAGGGCGAAACTGGAACACCGGGGCGAAACCCATGCAGACATGGGGAGAATGTGCAGACTTCACACAGACAGTCACCCAAGGCCAGAATTGAACCCAGGATCCCTGATGCTGCGAGGCAGCAATGCTAACCACTGTGCCACCCCTTTGCTTGTTAGTTCCTCAATTAACTCTAATAAGTCTGTCTATCAGGATTTGCCTCTTACAAAATGTGCTGACTCCACACAGACCGTGAGCCAAACCAGGAATTGAAATCAGATCTCTAGAGACATGAGACAGCAGTGCTAACTATTGTGCCACCCCTGAATGACTCCAGCTATCTGCACCATGAATTCATACAGGTGTATGGCAGTGTTAAATGTACTTTTAACAAAGATGTGCAGGTTAGATGGATTGACCATGTTAAATTAGCTCTTAGTGTCAGGGGAATTAGCAGGGGTAAATACATGGGGTTATAAGGATAGAACCTTGGTGGGATTGTGGTCAGTGTGAGCTCAATGGGTCGAACAGCCTCCTTCTGCATTGCAGGGATTCTATGATTCAGGACAACGCAGAGGAGCAGAAGTAATACTAAAATTGAAGAGAAAGTGCACTGTTGCTTGAAATTAGAGCCCTTTAATTGCATGGAGTTAAAATGAAGACAGAATTGGGATCTTCTTAACAAAATCTACAGGTTATGAGGAGGAGGAGATACGATGGGACTTATTCAATAGTCACGTGCTATTCATATGGAAATAGGAGCACAAAGGTTCAGCTGAGGGCAGTGATGCCAAACACTTAACTCTAAAAATTTAGTAAGTGGGAGAATTTTGGCGCAGTGATAAAAGATGTGCTATTCTGGCTTTGTATAAAATAGAGAGTAGTCCAGCAGATGGAGCTGGAGACAGCAAAATGCAAGAATCAGAAATCCCTACGGTGCAGAAAGAGGCCATTCAGCCCCTTGAGCCTGCACCGACGATAATCCCACCCAGGCCCTTTCTCCGTAGCCCCACGTATTTTCCCTGCTCATCCCACTGACACTAAGGAACAATTTAGCATAGACAGTTGACCTAATAAGAACATCTTTTGACTGCGGGAGAAAACCAGAGCATGGGGCGGAAACATGCACAGGCACGGGAAGAACATACAGACTCTATACCGACAGTTACCCAAGGTTGATATTGAAGCCGGGTCCCTGGCACTGTGAGGCAGCAGTGATAACCACTGAGCCATCATACTGCTTAGATACTGTTCATGCAGCCCAAGTCAAAAGATTATCTTGCTTGCCCAGTCCAGAGACAATGATAATTCCTCAGGTCTGGGGGCGTACCAGGAGTCAGAGGGGAACGATCTACATGTCATGACCCACTTGGGTCTGAACAGCAAAGGTGAGACTAAAAACAAAGTTTGACTGATGGGTCATGAGCAACGCAGGGCTAAATTAAAAATGCTGCACAACTAAAGTCTTTGGATTACTACCTGAGACATGAGCAAATTAGCATAGGGTAAATAAACTCTACAAGTTGGATGTGTGCCTTAAAGATTAGTGTGGGAGAAATGGGTCTCTGGGGAAGGAGGAAATTATGCAATTTGAATAATATTCACCTGAACCACACTGAAACCAGTGTCTTGGTGAGTTATATATGGAGGGCTGTAGAGAGGACATCCTCCACCCAGTAAAAGATTAAAATTGTCTGGATTTTGTACAGATAGCATACAACAATGATTTGCATTTATACACCACCTTTAACATAGCAAAGGTTTGCCACACACTTACAGGATGTAGCAACAAAATTTGAAATTGGGCTCATGTAAGGTGACATTATTAATAATGCAATGAAGTTACTGTGAAAATCCCTTAGTCACCACACTCAGCATCTGCTGGGGTACACCGTGGGAGAATTGAGCATGGCCAATTCACTTAGCCAGCACGTCTTTCTGGCTGTGGGAGGAAGGACATTGTGCGGCACGATGACAAGTGGTTAGCACTGATGTCTCACAGCACAACGGATCCAATTCTTGGCTTAGGTCACTGCACAGAATTTGTACATTCTCCCTGTGTCTGCATGGGTTTCCTTCAGGTGCTGCAGTTCCCTCCTACAGTCCGCAAAAATGTGCGGGTTGGTCAGATTGGCCATGTTAAATTGTCCCTTAGTATCAGGGGGAAAAGCAGGGTAAATATGTGGGGCTTCAGGAATAGGGCTACAGTGGGATTGTTGTCAGTGCAGGCTTGATGGGCTGAATGGCCTCCTTTTGCACTGTAGGGATTGTATGAAATTGAAGCACCCAGAACAAAACCCCATGTGACACGGGGAGAACATGCAAACTTCACACAGACTATGATCCATGCCGGGAATTGAACCAAGATCCCTGGTGCTGTAAGGCAGCAGTGCTAACCTCTGTGCCACCACGTCGCTACATGACTTAGCAATAAAATAAATTAGCAATAAAATGTCTTATGTGAGGAGGGGAGGAGGATGCAGAGGTTTGGGGGAATTCTTAAGGATCTAGGCAGTTGGAGGCACAGCTGCTGATTGGTGGAGTAATGAAAATGGGGATAGCACAAGACAAAAGGACTTTAGGAGTGGAAACACTTCAAGGTGATTGCAGGGTTGGAGAAGAGTACAGGGATAGGAGAGGCAGAGTAATGGAGAAGTTGAAAGCAAGGGAAGGAAATTACAAATGAAAGCTAATCTAGATCAGTGAGCAGCGAGGTGGTGGGAGAATGGGTCCTCATTAAGATAGGGGCAGCCTCCCCCCCAGATTTACGAAGAAAATACTATTCAACAACAGTCAAATATGCCAAGACTCCATTGACACCAAGGCATTGGATGAAGCAGCTCTGTGGACATTGGAAGTAGGTATTAAAAATGTTCATAAACAACTGGAGGGATGGTGGAGACATTTCAAACCTTTATTTTTAGCAGTGCTGTACTTTTAAGAAATGTATTTGTGTCATGTTTCTTGTGCAGGGTATGTTTAAAATTTAGCTCTGATTACGGTGCCACTTTGTCTATAACCAGCAGCCCACATGCTGAGAATGCAGAGGAATAATTTCTCCTAAATATTGCAACGTTTGTTTTAATCAGAGTTAATGCAGGTTTGCTATTTTTAGCGTTTTCTCTTGGAGTTTCAGAGGAGGGTTTAATTAGGTTAATTGACAAGAAGAGAGGGTCATGTGAGTATGTGGAGCTAGGCTTACAGAGAAACATGCTGTTTGAATTTGACAGGAACAAGAGCTCTTTCCCTCTCCTCTCTCTTGAAATTGAAGTCTGAATTCTAGGAAATAAATATTTCTCTCTAGATGTCTGTGAAGGCAAGAAGTGTCCCCATCCCCACCTTCTCGGCCCTTCTCTCTCTCTCTCTCTGGAGTTCTGCTGTGTGAAGATAGGTTTTTCTCTGGAGACTGCTTCTGGGAGTCTGTATGTCTGTCCAGAGGTTTAAAAGTTTAAGAGGTCTAACAACTTATATAAGTTGTGTGTTTTTGTTCATTGATTCTGAAGATAAGTTTCCATTTGAGGGAATACTGCTTAAATTGGAACTAATAGAGATAGATTAGCAGTAATTTGTCATGTTTAAGTTTTTCAATTGGAAAAAGTTATGCTAATTCTTTTTGTTACGGCTATGTTGAGGATTAATCCAAATAATGCACAATGAGTACTTAAATCTTTCAATTATTTTTATTAATTTGCTAGCAAGGAGAACAGTGAACAGTGAATTTCATTATGGTGTTCTCTCAATTCGTACAATAATTAGCAGTTATAGTTAATTGCAACAAATGAGAAACGAGCAACTTTCTAATCCTTAATTTGCAATTTTATCCACCAATCAGAGCATAGCTTTTTTCCCTTTCTTATCCAACAGAAACTCTTCTCCTTCATTAGCATAATTATGTCAACATACCTTGTTATTTAGCATTTGTCATGGTAACTTGTTCTTTATTTTCATTTATGTCCTAGCCCGGAATGCAATGTTTATGAAACTGATGCAAGGTTAGATTAGTCTCTTATCCTGAGTATGTAAGCATTAGCCTCACTGAAAGCCTGGTAAGCTCATATTCATTTGCTGTTATTCAACAGAATTGTTTATCAGAACTTACTTTCCAAAGTTAAAATGCATTGTTAAATAAAATTTGTTTTAATAAAAACTTCCTAGTGGGTCAAAAGAATCATAGCTGGAGTGAAACACTTTATGCTCACACTAATGCCAAAATCTAAAATAGTTGGTGTCCAGGCTAACTTCATTGTGCACCTTAGAGTTTCTAATCTGGTCCCCAATGTACTTAAATATTTTAAGAAGGTCTGTTTTGCCTTGGAGCTCATCCATATTGAGGTTCCACTTTAAGCCTGACTTGGATAGGCTCTGTATATCCAACGGTAGGCTTTTAAAATTAATGTCATGTTTGCATTGCCCCAGTTTTCAGTGTGCTGGGGGTGAATTGTGGGCAGTCAAAAGGCTTGATTAGTTGACAATGGAGCTGTTAAGGATGTGCCAAGCTAAATGAACGCAATGGATTTGTGAGTTAGATCGGACTAATTAACTACCACCATTTGCTGCGTGGTAACAGATAGTAATTCTGTCGAGATTTACAGCTAACTTACCATATTCCTAGCGATTTTATTATTTTGCCATGGAGATCTGCTGAGAGTGGGTGTTGCCTGGGTAGGATATATATTAAGCAGTTTTGCTGACAGAACTGCAAAGCAGAAGGGAAACCCCATAATTTCTGTCTGGTTCTGAAACATACAGCCCTCGGAGTGTTGCTTTCTGCTGAGAGAGGAGTGATTCTTCAAGTCACGACAATTACACTCAACCCCCACACACACACTCTTCATTTCCAATCTACTGACAAACAAATGGGAAATTAAACATTTGCTGTTTTTTTTTCTCTCAAGTGAGCATTTTGAACTCACCGTTTGATTTTTAAAATTCAGGAGGGCAAGCACTAGCCAAGCAGGTCCAAAAGTAGCCAGCGGGATTTTCCAGCTGCACTCGCCTGGAGACTGGACTTCCCCTTTTACCCGCTACGATTCCTGTGGCAGGTGGAATGGCAAAATTGACCCCTATTTGTCAACGGGTCAGTTGGGTGAGATACCCAGGGAAAGAGCATTTGGAACCACACATCAGAAAGGAATGTCTTCAGCAGAGAGGAGGTGAGCAGTTGACATTAATAAATAAAAAAGCAACAACAACTTGCATTTAGATGGCGCCTTTCATGACCTCTGGATATCTCAAAGCACAATGCTTATTTGGAGAACCAGTAATGTAATGATAAGGATTTATAAGGCTCTGGTCAAACCACATTTGGAATATTGTGAGCAATTTTGGACCACTTTCCCAAGGAAGGATATGTTGGACTTGATGGGAGTCCAGAGGAGGTTCATGAGGAAGATCTCAGGAATGAAAGACTTGGCATTTGAGGATTCTGGGTGTGTACTTGATGGATGAGGAGGGATCTCATTGAAACTTACAGAATACTGAAAGACCTGGATAGAGTGGATGTGGGGAAGACGTTCCCATTAGTAGGAAAGACTATGACTCAACGGCACAGCCTCAGAGTAAAGAGATGATCCTCTAGAACCAAGGTGAAAAAGAATTTCTTCACCAGAGGGTGGTGAAGCTGTGGAACTCTTTGCCGCAGAAGGCGTTGGAGGCCAGGTAATTGAATGTACTTAAGACAGAGATTGATAGGTTCTTGATGGGTAAGGGATCAAAGGTTACGGGGAAAAGGCAGGAGAAAGGGCTTGAGAAACACATTAGCCATGATCGAATGGTTGAGCACAGTCAATGGGCTGAATGGTCTAATTCAGCACTTATATCTTATGGTCTTCTGCGTCTTAACAATGCTGTAATTCTGTGATTCACTCTCTGGTTATTGCAGGGCTTTTTTAAGTGGAGTCACTGTTGCAATGCAGGCAATTTTGCGCACAGTAAGCTGTCACAAGCAACAATGTGATACCGACTAGATAATCAGCAGTTATGATGTTGGTTGAGGAATAAATACTGGACACTGGGGGAGAACTCGCCTGCTTGTCTTTGGATTAATGCTGCGCAAACTATTACAGCCAGAATGGACCGCTGTGACCTCAATTTGACATCCCAGACAGCACACTGGCATAGTGGTTAGCACTGCTGCCTTACAGCGGCAGGGTCCCAAGTTTAATTCCAGCCTCGGGTTATTGTTTGAGCAGAGTTTGCATATTCTCCCCCTATCTGCATGGGTTTCCTTCAGATGCTCCAGTTTTCTCCCACATGTCAAAGATGTGTGGGTTTGGTTGATTGGCTGTGGTAAATTGACTCTAGTGTCAAGGGATTTAGAAGGTAAAAGCGTGGGGTTATGGGGATAGGGCCTGGATGGGATTGTGGTCAATACAGATTCGATGGGCTGAATGGCTTCTTTCTCTACTGCAGAGATTCGATGATTCTATAAGACTCCAAAGAGCCTTAGATCATTGGGCGAGATCTTTGAGCCCTGGGAGTAGGGTATAAAGCCGGAACATTGTGACTAAGGGGTTACATGCTACCTAATGTGCTACAGCTGGCTTCCAAGAAGAAGGAAATGAAAGTGTCACAACATTGAATGGACATCTTCAGGAGAAAGCTTGGGAGCAAATGCTTTGGCTTCAAATCCTGATTTTAATTGCCACCAGAGTGAACACTGCTTCCACCAGTAAGGTTTTCTGGATGATTGAATGGGAAACCTTGATAGATCAGAAGAGTAAAAGGCCATCTTTGCAAAGGTGGTTATCCATCAGATGATGTCTGCTCCCTAATAACATCCCATCTTCTCCCAAGGAGGATACTGAATTGAAGACAAGTTTTTGTTATTCATTCATAGGATGTGGGCATCGCTGGCTGGGCCAGCATTTTATTGCCTATCCCTAACGTTTAAAGTCAACCACAAATTTGTTTCACTAATGATGAGGTTTTACAATAATCAACAATGGTTTCAGGATTATCCAGATTCTTTTTAATGAATTCAAATTTCACCTCCAGCCATGGTGGGATTTGAACCCGGATCCCCGGAGCTTTACCTTGGGCCTCTGGATTATAGTCTAGTGACAATACCACTAGGCCACTGCCTCCCTAGTCACCACACTCACGTGCTCTATGCCTACAAATGCTAAAGCGTTTCTTGATAACTTATAGAATCGTAGAATTATACACTGCAGAAGGGACCCTTTGGCCCTTTGGATCCGGTTCAACACATTAGAAATGCTTCAACTCCCACCTAATTCCATCTGCCAGCACTTGGCCCATAGCCCTGAATGTTATAATGTGACAGGCATTCATCCGGATACTTTTTAAAGGAAGTGAGGCATCCCGCTCCATCACCCTCTCAGGCAGCACGTCTTAGACCATCACCGCCCTCCTCATATTCCCCTAAATTTCTTGCCCCTCACCTTGAAGTTATGTCCCCTCGTGACTGATCCTTCAGCTAAGGGGAATGGCTGTTTCTTATCCATTCTGTTCATGCCCCTCATAACCTGTGCACTTTGATCAATACCATTCTGTTGCACTAAGCCTCTTGGTGTGAGGGATGTGCCAACACACTCACTCTGTCGCAGCTGTGTAGAGGATTGAAGACAGCAACTCAGCGGGTGGTGCAATGACACACTGATTGGCATAGCTGCCTCTCAGCATCAGAGACCCGGGTTTGATCCCTGCCTTGGGTTATTGCCTGTCTGGAGTTTGCTCATTCTTCCCTGCCTGTGTGGGTTTCCTCTGGGAGCTCTGGTTTCCTCTCACAGTCCGAAAGACATGCTGGTCAGGTACATTGGCCGTGCTAAATTCTCCCTCAGTGTACCCAACCAGGTGCTGGAGTATGATGACTGGAGAATATTCACAGTAATTTCATTGCAGTATGTAATTTAATGTAAGTCTACCTGCGACACTAATAAATAACAATTTTTTTTTTATATAATAACTTTTACAGCAGACCCACATTTCATTGAATGGTTTTTGGGTGATTCATTAATGATGAATGATTAATGGAGACATAGTGATGATGTGGTGTTGTTACTGGACTAGTCACCCAGGGCAATGTTCTGGGGATCTCAGTTCGAACCCCACCTTGGCAGATGATGAAAGTGAAATTCAATAAAAAATAATCTGGAATGAAAAGTTTACTGATGAGCAGTATTCTCCAGAGAATATCCTCCCCACAGAAACTGGGGCCAGAATTCTCCGGCCCTGCTGCCGCTTCGCGCGAGAATGGAGAATTTCTGTTCACTGCAGCGGGACTGGAGAACCTCAACCAGAGGGCGAGGACAGAGAATCCAGCACTGAAACTTACTCACATATGAATATTTGAGGGGGGTAGCACAGTGGCAATTTAAAGGGATCCGAGATAAATAAAAAAGTTTATTTATTTGTGTCACAAGTAGGCCTACGTTAATGCGGTTATTGTAAAATTCTCCCGGTCGCCACACTCTGGCACCTGTTCGGGCACACTCAAGGAGAATTTAGCATGGCCAATGCGCGACCCAGAATGTCTTTCAGGAGGAAACTGGAGCGCCCGAGGAAAACCCGCGCAGACACGGGGAGAATGTGCAGACTCCACACGAACAGTGACCCAAGCCAAGAATCAAACCTGGGTCCTTGGCAATATGAGGCAATAATGCTAATCACTGTGTCAATCTATAACATCTCACTGTGTTGATAGGATTAAACAGTGGTGGGGAGGGGTGGTAGAGTTTTAAATGGAACATAAGCAATATCATAGACCATTGATCTCTCTCTGTGCTGTATGTTTAAGGTAATATATCCTCTCCACGGAATATTCCTCTTTATCTTTCTTCATTCCATAACACGCACGGACAGTTTAAAAGAAAACCACTTCTGAGGGGCATAAAGGGCTTAATTCAGCAAAACTACAGAGAAACCCATAGATGAATACAGCAGCTTATCAGGTCATGTTCCTTGGCAGTGAAACAATCAGCCGGAGGTCTTTCAGCATATTTAATACTTATTTATATTGATGGATTGCAAGGACAGATTCTATTCGTAAAACAGATTTATTCAGCATTAATTAATGAGAAGTCAACCTGTTCCAGCATGCATAAAGTGATAAAAATTTAACTCAGTCATCTCCATGGGGTAATGAAAGGAAATTATAGGGGCTCCCCTGGCTGGCTTGTCAGTGTTAACTTGCAATAAAACTGTCAGAATCCAACCCTGCATCATCCCTGTGCTCTCAGGCTGAAATAAGTCCCCAGTCTGGCAAACCTGCATTTTAAAATTCAGCACTTTATTTTCTTCATTTGCCAATCCCCATCAACTGATGCAAGCTGTCCTATGCAGAGAAGGTCTTTGATTTGATGATGATTTGATTTCTTATTGTCACATGTATTGGGATACTGTGAAAAGCATTGTTTCTTGCGCGTCACACAGGAAAAGCATAGCGAAGGAAAAGTGAGGGTGCAGAATGTAGTGTTACAGTCATAGCTAGGATGCAGAGAAAGATCAACTTAATGTAAGGTAGGTCCATTCAGAAGTCTGATGGCAGTAGGGAAGAAACTGCTCTTGAGTCAGTTGGAACGTGACCTCAGACTTTTGTACCTTTTTCCCGATGGAAAAAGGTAGAAGAGAGAATGTCTGGAAAGCGTGGGGTCCTTAATTATGCTGGCTGCTTTGCCAAGGCAGCAGGAAGTGCAGACAAAGTCAATAGATGGGAGGCTGGTTTGGACTGGGCTACATTCACGACCTTTTGTAGTTTATTGTGATCTTGGGCAGAGCAGAAACCATACCAAGCTGTGACACAACCAGAAAGAAAGCTTTCTATGGTGCATCTGCAAAAGTTGGTGAGAGACGTAGCGGACATGCCAAATTTCCTTAGTCTTCTGAGAAAGTAGAGGCATTGGTGGGCTTTCTTATCTAGAGTGTTAAGACTCTGAACACACCTTTCTGTTTCCACCCCTTTGCAGAGTACAAAAAAAGAGGGAGGCCCAAGGTGGGGTGTAGGAATATTCTGTCCAGTGACAAGTGCCCTTGTGTTTTTGCTAACTCATCTACCAAGAAGGTCTTTTGCAGATGTCAGCACTGAAAGCCTGAGACCCTAAGACACACTGGTTAAACATGAAGACAGCAAATCTTCTGCATTGGAGTCTTACCTCCTTGGAGCTGGTGTCCATCCCCTCTGCCTTATTGCCCTGTAGAGGGTAGGTGTGACGGGGTAAAAGGGTGGAGGGGAGAATGAACTCCTGCTGTTGCTGTTGGTCATGGTTCAGTAACCCTGGCTGCAACATTCAAGAAGTTCGACATCTTCCAAGACAAAGCAGTCCACTTGAATGGCATTTCAATCAATGCATCCAAGATTCACTGCCTCCACTAGTGATGCACAGTGGCAGCTGTGTGACCATCTTCAAATGCACTGCAGCAATTCACCAAGACTCCTTCGACAGCACCTTCAAAATCGATGACTTATACCACCTGAAAGGACAAGGGCAACATGTACATAAGAACATTATCACATTCAGATTCCTCTTCAAGACACATGCATTCCTGACTTCTAAATGTATTCCTGCTCCACCACTGCCAATGAGTCAAAATCCCGGAATTCCTCCCAAATAGCACAGTACATGTAACTACACCACATGGATTGCAGCAATTCAAGATAGCAGCTCACCACCAACTTTGCAAAGGTCCTTTCAAGGGTCGTGAATACAGCCCAATCTATCACGCAAACCAGCCTTCCATTCATCGGCTCCATCTGCACTTCCCACTTCCTTGGAAAAGCAGTCAGCATGACGAAGGACCCTACACACCCCGGACAGCCTCTCTTCCACATTCTTCCATCAGGAAAAGGATATGAACATCTAAGGTCTGAGGACTCAAGAACAGCTTCTTTTCTGCTGCCGTCAGACTTTTGAATAGGCCTACGGTGCATCAAGCTGATCTTTCTCTACACCCTAGCTATGATTGTGACACTACATTCTGCACTCTCTTCTTTCCTTCTTGTCTGTATAGCATGCAAGAAACAATACTTTTCACTGTATACTAATACACGTGACAATAATAAATCAAATCAAATTAATTCAAGGGCTATTTGGGATGGGCAATGAATGCTGGCCTAGGCAGCAACCTCCATATTCTGACACGGATCAAGTTGGGATGTTCCTACACACAATAATAAACCAGGCCACACTTTCTTCACTGAACCATTGGTTAATGGAAAATTGGGGTGGGATCCTCCAGCCATGCGCACCACAAGACTTGGAATTCTCTCCCAAATTCAATGGACCTTTGAATGGTCCATTGGGTTTTCTGATACGCTAATGATGATTCCCGTGGCAGGCAAGGAGTGTTATTTTTGGCCTAGGTCTTTTAAGCAGGAATCTTTTCCTCTCATGGAGATAGGGAGCTGTCATGACTAGACTGAACTGTCTCAGATAACGGCATAATGTGTTTTGTTAGCAGCACATGAAGAGAGGTTATTCTTTCACCATGGTGAACGCAGGTCAAAGCCACAGGTTAATAAAAGCTTCGAAGTGCTGGTCACGATGTGAATTCCTTTAAATCTGAGCTTTCCTCACTCCTTTTATCAACAATTCAATTGAACATAAAACATAAAATAAAAGCATCAATGCCATCAAAACATTCCCAAGGTCACTTGTATGATCCAAATCTGCAGCCTCAGGATTTAGACTCAATCCTTGCCGTCCAGTACATGGGGCACCCATGGATCTCAAGCCTCAGAATCCTAGAAACAGGGGAACAAGTAGCAGGAGTAGGCCATTCGGCCCTTTGAGCCTGCTCATTTTGATCATGGCTGATCATCAAATTCAATATCCTGACCCCTCCTTTCCCCCTTATGTCCCTTGATCCCTTTAGCTCCAAGAGCTATATCTAATTTCTTCTTGAAATCACACAACATTTTGGCCTCAACTACTTTCTGTGGTGGTGAGTTCCACACATTCACCACTCTCTGGGTGAAGAAATTTCTCCTCAACTCAGTTCTAAACGTTCATCCATTATCCTCAAACTATGACCCTTTGTCTGAACTCCCCCACTATCGGAAACATTCTTTCTGAATCTATCCTGTCTCACCCTGTTCAAATGTTGTAAGTTTTTGTGAGATCACCCCCCACTTTTCTAAACTCCAGTAAATATAATCCTAACCAATTTAGTCTCTCCTCATATGACTCACCTGCCAAGTCAGGGATCAACATTAACCTTCGCTGTGCTGCCTCTATAGCAAGGACAATATTTATTAGATAAGGACCCCAAAACTGTGCACAATACTCCCGGTGTGGCCTCAACAGAATCATAGAATTCCTACAGTAGATCATTCGGCCCATTGAGTTTGTACTGACTATAATCCCATACTGACCTTATTCTCGTAACCGCATGCATTTATCCTGCTAACCCCTGTCGCTAGGGTCAATTTAGCATGGCCAATCAATCTAACCTGCACATCTTTGGAGTGTGGGAGGAAACAAGAGCACCTGGAGGAAACTCAGGCAGACACGGAGAGAATGTGCAAATTCCATGCAGTCATTGACCCAAACTGGATATTGAGCCCAGATCCCTGGCACTGTCAGGCAGCAGTGCTGCCATGCCACCGTAGGCCTAAGGATGGGCAGGCTGCTTTGCCTTATCCATTCACCGTCATACGGAGGTGATTGAAGACCTGTGAGGATGGGCACCCATTTTTTTTTGTGTGCCTCTCCCCTCCTTTTCTCATTCCCCCCCGTCAGTGGGCACTTCACCACCCACCCACCCTACTGACACATCATAGGCATAGAGAGATTGAATAGGTTAGGACTTTACTCTCTGGAGTGTAGAAGAATGAGGGTAGATTTGATAGAGGTGTATAAGATTTTGATGGGGTATAGATAGAGTGAATGCAAGCAGGCTTTTTTCATTTAGGCTAGGGGAAAAGAAAACCAGAGGGCATGGGTTAAGGGTGAAAGGAGGAAAGTTTAAAGGGAATATTAGGGAGGCAGAAAGTGTGGGAGTGTGGAATGAGCTGCCGGATAAAATGGTAAACGCGGGATCACTTTTAACATTTAAGAAAAACTTGGATAGGTTCAGGGATGAGAGGGGTGTGGAGGGATATGGTCCAAGTGCAGGTCAGTGGGACTAGGCAAAAAATGGTTCGGCACAGACAAGAAGGGCACAAGGCCTGTTTCTGAGCTGTAATTTTCTGGCAGGCACTTTTTAATCCCAAGATTTTAGCTGCAAAACCCAATAGCGAGAGCAATTTATCAATTTTGTTTCCACGTAAAATGGATTTCTTAACTGTATCTCAATCTTAATCTCAGCTGCCAGCTTGTATTCGGGTGACGTCTTCAGATGTAGGAAAATGGTCCAAGGGAGCTGGCAAAGGTAATTATCAAACGTAGTTTGACACTTAGCCAGACACAGAGATAGTGTACCAGAATATAATTTGTCTTTAAAGATCAATCAGTTTTGAACAGCCATGAAATGGTCCAACTTGTGCCAAAAATAAATATGTATTCACACGGTGTAAAGGGATAGTTTTCCATATCTGGCGCAAAAATTATTCAAGAGGGATAACTATAAACACTTACATGCCTGATAAACAGCTTCTCCCTGCAGGTTTCACAAAGATAGAACAAAAAATAACCCACACCGAGGTACAAAGGAATAAGTCAACACATGGTAAATAGATTCAGATTTATTCATGAACACTTCGTTAAGGGTGCATTTCATTACCGTGTTGTTATGGGGAGGTGGACAACTCTAATTGTCTCTTTACTGACAATGCATTCCAAATCCTTTTTACCTCTGTGAAATCAGAGTCAGTACATGCCCTTCCACCATCTGTCTGATCCACGTACGTTGCAAAACTTAATCTAATCAATTTATTGTCATCAAACTACAAATGCCAAACTTTTCTCTGCTAGTTGTCAGCATCGTGTAGGGCAGAGAAAAGTCTCGGGCACTTTCCTAAGGCCCAACGGAGAGGCCCGAAGTGTATGTTTTTAGATTATGTATTCATTCACATAAGGGTGGTGCAGAGGTTAGCAATATCGCCTCACAGTGCCAGAGACCTGGGTTCGATTCCTGCCTCGGATGATTGTCTTTGTAGAGTTTGTACTTTCACCCCATGTCTGTGTGAGTTTTTTTTGGGTGCTCCAGTTTCCTCCCACACTCCAAAGATGTGCAGGTTAAATTGCTCCTTAGTGTCCCAAGATGTGTAGGTTAGGAGGATTAGCAGGGTAAAGACATGGAGTAATAGGGATAAGGCCTAGGTGGGATTGTTTTCAGTGTAGCGCAATGGGCCAAATAGCCTTCTTCTGCACTGTAGGGATTCTATGATCCTGTGGAGTAGGCTTACATTAACACTGCAATGGAACTACAGTGAAAATCCCCCAATTGCCTCACTCTGGCACTCTTTTGGGTACTGAGAGGGAATTTAGCACGGCCGACGCACCTAACCAGCACATCTTTTGGATTGTGGGAGGAAACCGGAGTACCCGGAGGAAACATGGGTAGAATGTGCAGACTCTGCACAGATAGTGACCCAAGCCAGGAATTGAACCTGTGTCCCTGACCTATGAGGCAGCAGTGCTAACCACTGTGCCACCATGCCACCCTTAGGCCTTAAACTTCATTAATGGTTGATCCAGCAGTTGCCTGTGTCTTTTGAGCTTTTACATATATCCCATTTATTATACACAGTCATCCAGAAATAATTTCCAGGTGGGCATGGAGGCGATCTTTTTGTAGGCAATGTGGTAAAGTTGACACTTAGATGACAGCATTGTACGTAATCAGTTGAGAAAAATTTGAAAAGGAGTGTTTTCTTATCCAGATACAGTGGTACAAATTGATTGGCGTATTTGTTTTGATTTGATTTGATTTGACTTACCATTGTCGCATGTATTGGCATACAGTGAAAATTATTATTTCTTGCCAGCTATACAGACAAAGCATAGACAAGGAAAGGAAAGAGTGCAGAATATGGTGCTACATTCATAGCTAGGGTGTAGAGGAAAATCAACTTTATGCGAGGTAGGTCCATTCAGAAGTCTGTTGGCAACAGGGAAGATGCTGTTCTTGCGTCAGTTAGTATGTGACCTCAGACTTTTGTATCTTATGGCGGAAGAGAGAATGTCCGGGGTGTGTGGGATCCTTAATTATGCTGTTGCTTTGCTGAGGCAGTGGGAAGTGTGGACGGTGTCAATGGATGGGAGACTGATTGGAGAAACTCCCCCTATAATTGGTAAAAAAAGTGTGAGATGCTGTGACCTGCTCCTCAGCAACCCCTAGTGGTTAAATGCAAATAAATCCCTGGCACTCTCTTTGTAAATTCAACATGCAACAATTTATTTATCTAAATAGCAGTGAACAACTTTACTAAACTATTAATAAACTGAATCAAACAAAAATCTTATGGTGTGCTGTTTCAATAAATACAATTCCCACTCATTAACAAAAAAAATAGAATTTAGTCAGTCACCATACTCTGGTGCCTGTTGGGATACACTGAGGGAGAATTTAGCATGGTCAGTGTACCTAACCAGCGTATCTTTAGGACTATGGGAGGAAACTGGAGCACTGGTTAATGCCCTTGCACAGCAGGACAAAGACATAATCTCAACATAATAGTTAGAATGTGAATCTTTATAGATACAGGCAGTATATGCTCTGTTTGTGAAATCTACCTCTCCACTCACCTGATGAAGGAGCAGTGCTCCGAAAGCTCGTGATTCCAAATAAACCTGTTGGACTTTAACCTGGTGTTGTTCTTACTGTTCAATGCTAGCATTTCTACATCACAGTTAGTTTGATACAGAGGCATTTTTTTTAAAGAAAGAGGGGTGATGTAAGGTGGCACAGTGGTTAGCACCGCTGCCTCACAGCGCCAGTGACCTAGGTTCTAGGATCGCTGTGCGGAGTCTGCATGCTGTCCCCATGTCAGCCTGGGTTTCCTCTGCGCGCTCCGGTTTCCTTCCACAGTCCAAAGATGTGCTTTTTAAGTGCTAACTTCTCCCTCAGTGTACCAGGACAGGGCCAAAGTATGGCGACTAGGGGATTTTCACAGTAAAATTCATTGCAGCGATAATGTAAGCCTGCTTGTGACTAATAAATAAAGACTGATATTGTTGTATTATTTATTATGCAGTTCACAATTAGGGTCTGGAATGCACTGCCTGAGGCAAATCCAAAGGCCTTCAAAACTTCCATTATTCAAAGATTATAAATTTGCACGGCTATGGCTAAGCAAAGACTGGAGAGTGGAACTAGCTGCATTATTCTTGCAGGGAGACAGCATGGATATGACAGGCTGAATGACCTCCTGTCCTGTAACAATTCTATGTTTCTATGATTGTCGTATGAGGAACAGTTGAGGTCTCTGGGTCTGGACTTGTTGGGGTTTAGAAGGAAGAGGAGGAGGTCTTATTGAAACTTACAGGATACTGCAAGGCCTGGATAGAGTGGATGTGGAGAGGATGTTTCACTAGTAGGAAAAAGTAGGATATGGCCTCAGGCTAATGGGACAATCCTTTACAACAGAGATGAAGAGGAATTTCTTCAGCCAGAGAATGGTGAATCTGTGGAACTCTTTGCGGCAGAAGGCTGTGTAGGCTTGGTCATTGGGTGTCTTTAAGATAGAAATAGAGAGGCACTTGATTAATAAGGGAATCAGGGGTTATAGGAAAAAGGCAGAAGAATGGAGATGAGAAAAATATCAACCATGATTGAATGGCAAAGCAGACAATATGGGCTGACTGGCCTAATTCTGCTCTTATGTCTTATGTCTTATTAAGAGCTAAGAACCAATTGTTGTGGAAAGGAGTGCTGGATTTACTGTCGCACTGCAGTTGTGTGCTGAGCATCAATTTATCAGTTCTCCAGCCACACGGAAAGCAGCTAGAGACACAAATTCCAGCACAGTCCAAAGATGTGCGGATTAGCTGAATTAGACATGCTAAATTGCCTGTTTGAGTCCCGGGATGTGTAGGTTAGAATGATTAGCAGGGTAAATGTGTGTGGTGGTGTGTGGGGATAGGGCCTGGGGTGGGATTGTTGTCAGTGCAGACTCGATGGGCAGAATGGCCTCCTTCTTTGTTATCAGGATCCTATGATTCTATGCTTCATTGTGAGTCACTAAGGGTAACAATTACACAAGCAGAAGACATAAGCAAAACATTCTGTAAAAGTTGGGTTGCTAGGAATTGTTCAAGAGCCATGAGATTTCAGATGCATTTAGAGAAATCTTTAACAGCTCATGTCAAAGAAGAAAAAGCTCAAAAGCTTTTGGAATGATAGTCTTTATTTTAATGGAGTTGAAATTCCAAGAGATGGGAGTCATGTTTGACTGTCTATGCTTTGATCACAATACACTTGGAGTTCAGTTCTGGGTCTCCCATATCAACTCCTTCAGGATGAAGTTTGAAATATAAAGATCATTCCACTAATTCTCGCCATGATGAGTGCCATTGTCTCTGCTGTTACCGACTACCGTAAATTATACTTCCTACAGTGGCACAGTGGTTAGATCTGCTGACTATCTGCTTCGGGGTCCCAGATTTGATTCTGGCCTATGGGTCACTGTTTATGTGGAGTCTGCACATTCTCCCCATGTCTAACTGAGTTTCCTTCAGTTGCTTGGTTTTCTCCCACAGTCCAAAGATGTGCAGGTTAGGTGGATTGGCCATGTTAAGTTGCCCCTCAGGGTCCAAAAGATGTGCTGGTTAGGTGGATTGGGCATGCTGAATTGCACTTTAGTGTCCAAAAGATGTGCGGGTTAGGTGGATTGGCCATGCTAAATTCTCCCCCAGTGTCCAAAGATATGAAGGTTAGGTGGATTAGTCATGCTAAATTGCCCCTTGGTATCCAAAAGATGTGCAGGTTAGGGGGATTGGTCATGTTAAATGGTCATTTAGTATCCAAAAGATGTGCAATTAGGTGGATCATTGCATGATCATTGCGCAGGGTTACAGGGATAGAACAGGGAATTGGGCCTGGATAGAGTGTTCTTTAATTTGATGGGCCAAATGGCCTCCTTTACACTGTAAGGATTCTATGGATTCTTGACCTTTGGCGGACAATCCAGGAAAAGCCAAGAGTCAACAGGGAGTTGACTCTCTGGAACGATTTCCGTTCCACTGGTCCCACAAACACTGCCAAAATTAAACGGGAAGTTCAAATCCTGTGTCGGTCGTCACTTTGGCTTCTATTCCAAGTGGAAAGAAAATCAGTGCCTGAGAAAAAAAAACATCAGCCATTCTTTATTCCCCTTAGAAGGCTGATCCTCCAGTTGCGTAGAACAAGCTGTGTTTTGTCAGGAGGGAAAGAGCACTGAATATACCCATGAGTGGCAATAAATAAAGCTTCATTTTAACATGAGGAGCCTCTGACTTAATGTTACTTGGCTTCAATTATTGCAGATGGAGTTCGTGAGCACTTGCAGTCCTTTGTTGTCTATAAATAGATTCATCTTCCCCCCGCCCTGTCCTTGTTAATTGTATTCTTAACGAAGAGAAAACACAGAATTCAAGTGCTTGCTCACAAAATGCCTGACCCTCGCTGAGACTATCATTTCCACTGTTGTTTTTTTTCATAACACAGGACTTTACTTCCCATGGGACTATCAACTGCGAGGTTCCTGCTGAGATTTAATGCTATAAACCAGACTGAGCTCAGAAACCTGTTGTGATGGATGTATCCAATTGAGTTTGTTTGCACTGCCCATGGTAAGATGCCTCCTTATAATGATGAAGATGCCTTGACGTCAGCTCACTGTCTAAGCATTGAAACTGGATACAATATCAAGGCTGCAAACAGGGTGAGGCCAAATTGGATATCCCTTGCAAATGGATGCAGGGATTGAAATGCATGTTTCGACAGCAGGCCAACTTTGTGGTGCTAGTTCATTTCAGTCTCCCTCAAGTCTGACCAGCACTCGCTGCTAAGACTGTATGGAGGTCTCTGTAAAAGTGGCAGAATAAAGAAGGCCTTTTAGTCAAAAACACTAGATAGCCATGGAGGTTGTTGATGGGGGTTTTCTCTCACTGGGTTCCAGGGCTGCACGATGGCACAGTGGTTAGCACTGCTGCCTCACAGTGCCAAGAACCAGGTTCAATTCCTGACTTGGGTCACTCTCTGTGTGGAGTCTGCACATTCTCCCCGTGTCTGCGTGGGATTCCCTCTGGGTGCTCCAATTTCCTCCCACAGTCTGAATGATGTACTGGTTAGGTGCATTGACCCAAAAAGGTGCCAGAATGTGGCAAATTTTGCAGTATCTTCATTGCAGTATTAATATCAGCCTTACTTATCACTAATAAATAAATTTTCCTTTTATTGCTAAAGTTAAGCGAATACAAAGGCTCATAAAAGGTTGTGTATTAATTTTAAGATGTGGCTCTGTTAACCTACCAATCAAATGGGGAAATGATGTAAAATAACCCAACACTTCAGGCAGAGAATGAGGGCAGCCCAATGTCACACTGACAAACAATGCCCCCGTAAGGGCAATTATACATTCTCAAAATCATGTTGCCCACCTTTCCGGTGGGCATATTCCAGCAAACTTTAACACAAATTAGTCAATAATCACTCTGCCATTAACTCCAGCCAATAACAATACACAATTTGACCTCATGAGATTACTTTTGTCGTTAATTATGATCGTTACCCCCCCTTTCTGTTACAGGACATTGGACTGTGAAATGGGAGAATGATTCCCACCGACTTGAACCCATGCAACACACGTTGACCCTGAGAAATCCCCTACGTCTGCTTTCTCTCTATGCTATCAGCTCAGAGCTGGTAGAGCTTTATTCTTCAAACTGGCATTGGTAGCCACCTTCTTCCTGATAACTGCTGATAACATAACTGCAATCAGTGGTACCATTGTCCTCTGGAATGCAGGCACTGTCTATTGCCTCCTCCCATCAAACCCTGATCTATCTTGTCATTGACCAAAAGTTCACAAAATCCTAAAAGCAAACTGCATTCATTTCATAAATTCAAAATCCATGTTTTAAATGAAAAATACTTGTTCTCATGGAGCATCATCTATAGCAACAGCCCTTGTCAATGCTTGCTATAGCCTAACATCATTCGCTCATAAGTCAGTATTGTGTTAATGTTCTTAAACCCATGATTATGTATTTTGTTAGCCTAATTTAGACCCCCCCCTTCCCACTTCAGAAGTCAATGCCTATGAGTCAAGCTCCAGAGACCTGAATATAGTAGCACAGTGGTTAGCGCTGCTGGCTTACAACACCAGGGCCCCAGATTCAATTCTGGCCTCGGGTCAGTGGCTGCGAGGAGTCAGATCGTTCTAACCGCATCTGTGTGGGTGCTTTCCGGATGCTTCAGTTTCTTCCCATGGTCCGAAGATGTGCGTGTTAGCTTGATTGGCCATGCTAAATTACATCTTTAGTATCAGGGGGATTAGTAAGGTAAATATGTGGGGTTACGTGAGTAGGGCCTGGTTGGAATTGTGGTTGGTACAGACTTGACGGGCCGAATGGCCTGTCTCTGTATTGTCGAGTTTCTGTGATTCCCATATGGGAAGAAATTCAATGGCCTTACGTGAATGATCCAGGTCAGGGCAGATATCTTCAAATATTAAGGCCAAAATGTAACCACTGTTCAGGCAGATGCAATTTTCCTATCCCACTACACCGAATGATGATCTGGTTAGGTGCAAATTCTCTGACCCCACTACAGCGGGAGTTTATTGTGACAGGCAGTAAGATTGTGCCCTAAATCTCACCAACTGCACCACACGTCTCAGTCACTGACCCATGACTCACCTACCAACAATCTCAATCAGTCTGGCTTCATATTCAACGTACATATGCTTCATCTCACCCTCAAACATCATTCACACCCTCATCTCGAAATGTGCAAAAAAAGCCAAAAGCTATTCAGTCATAACATGTGGAGTCAGTTTGTAGACTTGATAGGCCAAATAGCCTCATCCTGCACTGTATGAATTCTATGGACAGCCACGCGACCCGTAGAGATTGCGGGGCCTTTACTGATACATGACCCTCACTTTATCAGACATCTTGGTGCATAACAGAAAGCAACAAGAGCGAATTGATAGGCAACAAGTTCCCACGTGTCATAATCCCCGTGGAGGCGAGGGTGGTGTCCATCACTGGGATTTCCATTGTTGAAGCTGTGGCTAGCGGCAAGTCTGTATCTATGGTCAGCGATGACATCCCCAGGCCTAACTCTGCAGCTCACATTCTCACTCCAGCTCTTGGCATCTTGCCTGTGGATTGTGGTCACAGCAATCCAGCATTCTGTCATCCAATACAGTTCCTGAGGGACCTGAGTTCAATTCCTGGCTTGGGTCTGTGTGGAGTTTGCACATTCTCCTCGTGTCTGCGTGGGTTTCCTCTGGGTTCTCCGGTTTCCTCCCACAGCCCAAAGATGTGCGGGTTAGGTTGATTGGCCGTGCTAAGAACGTTCCTTAGTGTCCTGAGATGCATGGTTTAGAAGGATTGGTGGGTAAATATGTATGGATGGGGGGTAGGGCTTTGGTGGGATTGTGGTCGGTGCAGACTTGATGGGCCGAATGACCTCCTTTTGTACTGTATGGATTCTATGATCTATGAACACATGACTAGTACTAGCATGGCACTGCTTCTTCTCAGAGAGGTGGCATTTGTCTTCCTACCATGCTAATCTGCCTGTTCCTTTCTGCCTCCTGCCAATCCATTGCCCTAGATTCTGCGGCCACCTGTGCCAATTTGGTGCAGAGTGTAACTGGAACATGAGGGGTCAGAACTATTTGAGGGCATTCTCTCCAGGGAAAGCATGTGGGAAGCACGGTGGCACAATGGTTAGTGTTGCTGCTTCGCAGCCCCAGGTACCCGGGTTCGATTCCATGTCCGTGTGTGGAGTTTGCACGTTTTGCCCCATGTCTACGTGGGTTTCCTTCCACAGTCCTATGATGTGCAAGGTAGGTTGAGTACCCATCTAAATTGCTCACACTGTTTGCTTGCCTCAGTGCCAGGGACCCAGGTTCAATTCCACCCTTAGGTGTGAAGTTTGCATATTCTCCCAATATCTGCGTGGATTTCCTTTGGGTGCTCTGGTTTCCTACCACACTCCAAAGATGTGTGCATTAGGTTTATTGATGATGCTAAATTGCCCCTAAGTGTCAGGCTAAATGCATGGCATTAGGGGGATAGGACCTGGGTAGATTGTGGCCAGTGCAGACTCCTTGGGCCGAATGGTCTCCTTCTGCACTGTAGGATTCTATGAATCTATAAAATGTGGCTGCTTCTCTTTGAACAGGGACCTGCCCTATGCAGATGTTGAAGGGAAGGGAAGGGACTATGTCCAAAACACAGTTCCTCGGTTACCCATCGCAAATCCAGATGAATGTATCTGTGCTGTATCTGGCTTGTGGGTTTCAATCCTCCAGTTTGATGAGTATTTAAATTATTTACGATCATTACGAGGGGTTGGTGGGTAAAAGAACTAAATGGTTTAATTCCAAACATATGGCATTATCAACGAAAACTGCACTGTAGTGTGTAGTTGATTGAGCTGATGACTGTTTCACTCTCTGATAAGCTCTCTGAAGCTGTTTGGTGTTAATACTGGAGCCAATTTAGCACAAGTCAATGACCCAATTTATATTCTGAAGCTGAGTTGGATCATAACCTTTATCTCTCTAATTTGCTTGCTGAGCACACAATCAAATGTGTTGTGTTATGTCTCATTTGCTGTGCTGTATCAATGCAGGGAGTAAGCGCCGTTGGCCAAGCAGTATGACCCACAGCTGGTGCCATTCCCAATTTCATATGTCCCAAATTACCCAGAAGTAATTTTGATTAGCCTGGTGGCATGGTAGCACAGTGGTTAGCACTGCTGCTTCACAGCTCCAGGGTCCTGAGTTCGATTCCCTGATCGGATCACTGTCTGTGTGGAGTTTGCACATTCTCCTTGTGTCTGCATGGGTTTCCTCCAAGTGCTCCGGTTTCCTCCCACAGTCCAAAGATGTGCGGGTTAGGTTGATTGGCTATGCTAAGAAATTGCCCCTTAGTGTCCAGAGATGCGTAGGTTAGAGGGATACAATATGTAGGGATATGGGGGTAGGGCCTGGGTAGGATTGAGTTCAGCGTAGACTCGATGGGCTGAAGGGCCTCTTTCTGCACTATAGTGTTCAATAATTTTAAGTGACTGACCCACCTCGTCCAACAGGCGTAGACTTACAAACCGGTGACCGCAGCCTAATAGGACAAGAAGAGAAAGGTCAAGTGCCACATTGCATTATCATGCAGTTTTGCGAGCTAAGTTAGAGGCGGCATGATGGCACAGTTGCCTCACAGTGCCACCCAGGTTTGATTCTCATCTTGGGTGACTGTCTGCGTCGAGTCTGTACATTCTCACCCGCATGTCTGCATGGGTTTTGTCTGGGTGCTCCGGTTTCTTCCCACACTCGGAAGATGCGCAGATCAATGGGTGCACATGCTAAATTGTCCCTTAGTGTGTCAAAGTGTATAAGCTTGGGAGATTTGAGAAGTTAACATGTGGAGTTATTGGGTTAAGACCTCAGTGGGATGCTCTGTTGGAAAGGCAATGCAGAGTCAATGGGCCAAATGGTCTCCTTCTGCGTTCTATTAGTCATCATCTAGTTGACTGGTGAAGCAGACTCATACAATTCCTACAGTGCAGGAGGCCATTAGGCGTACTGACTCTTTTCCAAGCTCCATCCCTGTAAACCCATGTATCTTATCCCACCCATCCCCCTAACCTATTTATATCTCAGCATATTGAGGGATAGCATTCTGAAAAGGAAATGAAACTTCTAAGTGTCAGGAACATAATAAAACAGCACTTCACATACACATAGACTTCATAACTCAGTATGCCGGGTAATTAACTAGTCTTTTGATACAGTGGTACAGTGGTAAGCATTGCTGCCTCACAGCACCATGGACCTGGTTTCAATTCCCAGTTTGGTCACTGTCTGTGTGGAGTCTGCATGTTCTCCCCATGTCTGCGTGGGTTTCCTTTGCGTGCTCTGGTTTCCTCCCACAGTCCGAAAGACATGCTGGTTAGTTGCATTGTCCATGCTAAATTCAGTGTACCTGAACAGACACTGGAGTGTGGTGACTGGGGGAATTTTCACAGTAACTTCATTGCTGTGTTAACGTAAGCCTACGTGTGACGCCAAGAAATAAACTTTAACTTTAAAACTTTAAAAACTTTAAAACTCTTCTCTATTTCTGAACATCAAGTATCGTGCAATGATCCTGTCCGGCTCCGTGAGCTGAGCCAGTTTGACAAGTCTGGCTTTATCGCCGGAATTGGAGCAGGTGAGGGGCGGATAGCGGTAAGGTCTGCTGAACTTTGGGTGGGATTTTCTGCTCTCGGGTTGAACAAGGCTGTAAGATGCCACCCTATTAGTTTGTGTATGTGAGCTGTTTCTTTTCGTATTAGTCCGATCCTCCAGCAGCAGGCGAGCAAATCTCAGAGGTTGGTTAATGCTCGATCGGGTCGCAATAGTTCATGCCAAAATTATTTTTCATTGCGTCACAGTATTGCAGTGTTCTCCTGCTCCAGAAGTAAAAGAAGTATCTGCAAATCTGCCACTATTGCCAAGTCAGTCTATAAGTTTGTACACCCAGATATCAACTCGCAGTGTGGTTTTGAGCTGCAGTGCCATTAATCAGCTTATCATAGAATTCCTACAGTGCAGAAAGAGGCCATTTGGCCCATCAAGCCTGCACTGACAATAATCCCACCCAAGCCCTATCCCTGTAAACCCCCCCATTTTACCCAGCTATTCTCTAAGGGGAAATTGAACCCGGCCAAGCCACCTAACTCGCACATCTTTCAGAGAAAACCCTTGCAGATGTGGGGAGAATGTGCAGACTCCACGCAGACAATGACCCAAACCAGAAATCAAACCTGGGCCCCTGGCAGTGTGAGGCAGGGGTGCTAACTACTATACCGCACTGGGGAACAGCAATTATAGCAGGCTAAGCAAAAATATAATTATTCCTACGTGCAATAAATTAGATTCATCATTTTCATTTGATTTGATTTTGATTTGATTGGATTTATTATTGCCACATGTATTGGATGTATGTTGTTTCTTGCACTATACAGACAATGCATACTGTTCATCGAGAAGGAAACGGGAGAGTGCACACTGTAGTGTGGACATGAGAGCTAGGGTGTAGAGAAAGATCAGCTTAATGCAAGGTAATTCAAAAGTCTGATGACGGCAAGGAAGAGGCTGTTCTTGAGTTGGGTGGTATAAGATCTCAGATTTTTGCCACTTTTTCCCGATGGCAGAAGGTGGAAGAGAGAATGACCGAGGTGCGTGGGGTCCTTTAATTATGCTGGCTGCCTTGCCGAGGCAGCGGGAAGTGTAGACAGAGTCAGAGGATGAGAGGCTGATTGGCTTGTTGTACTGGACTGCATTCAGAACCCTTTACAGTTCCTTGTTGCCTTGGGCAAGAGCCATACCGAGCTGTGATACATTCAGAAAGAATGCTTTCTATGGTGCATCTGTAAAAGTTCATGAGAGTGATAACTGGCATGCCGAATTTCCTTAGCCTCCTTTTACCACTCTATAAGTTCAGCTGCAACCCTCTGCAGATGGGTATTATTATGTCAATCCTTTGACTATTAGGATAATGAAAGTCAACTTGTAGTGTTACTTTAAAAATCCTCTGTTTCTTAGTTTCATTTAGACCACCCTTCAGAAAACTCAACAGAAATATGGAAACCATTTCTTCCATGCGTATGCCTACAGAATTTCCAAGCAGATTTTCAATATGGGACTGTCTCAGGGAAAATGATACTTGAACTGATCAGCACAAATGCCGTAAGGACAATTGAGATGAAGAACATCTTATTGACATCATAGTCCACCTTACTCAGGGAAACACTGCAGCTCGATTGACCCATTTGGAGGCCACACACTGAGATTTCCTTCAGCGGTTTCAGAGGTGACCTATGCTGAATTCACCTTGTCTAGAAATGCCCAGAGGAGACCCACAAGACCTTAAGACCTTAAGATGTTGGAGCAGAATTAGGCCATTCAGCCCATCAAGTCTGCTCCACGTTCAATCATGGCCGGTAATTTTCTCAATCCCATTCTCCTGCCTTCTCCCCATAACCCTTTATCCCCTTATTGATCAAGAACCTATCTATCTCTGTCTTAAAGACACTGGCTGCAATGGGTTTCATAGATTCACCACCCCCTGGCTGAAGAAATTTTTCCTTATCTCAGTTTTAAAGGAGCATCCCTTCACTCTGAGGTTGTGCCCTCAAGTTCTCGTCTCTCCCATGAGTGGAAACATCCTCTCCATATCCATTCTATCCAGGCCAAGTTTCAATTAGATCTTCCCCTTATCCTTCTAAACTCCATTTAGTATAGACCCAGAGACATCAACCGCTCCCCATATGACAAACCCTTCATTCTTGGAATCTTTATTGTGAACCTCCTCTAGACCTCTTCCAAGGCCAGCACACCCTTCCTTAGGATAGGGCACAAAATTGCTCACAATATTCCAAATGGGTATGAAGGGACCCTTATACAGCAGTACATCCTTATTCTTTTATTCCAGACACAATTGCAGATGCTTCCTCCAAGCATCGGCAGGGAGACCGTGAATCACCAGATGTGTGGCCATCTCTACCAATCCCGCATCAGACACTGCTGTCAATGGAGACCCATAGAACACGACAAAATCATTTACAGCTTGGATGTTCTCAAGCAACAATGAGTGAGCCACCAAAAGGAAACAAGGAGTATAATTTAGCTGTCAGGGACAATGGAGCTCCCAGAAAAAGGAGTATAGAAACGTAGATACCAGAAGCAGGAGTATCTTCAGACCTTCAAACCCATTCTGCCATTCATCATAATCATGGCTGATCATTAGATTCAATATCCTGATTCTCCCTTTTCCCCATAATCAATAAAAAAACATCTATTTAATTTTGAATATTGCAGAAACTCAGAGGTCAAACAAGTGACTTAAAAGAGATATGGTGAGGGATACTCTGAATGTATAGCCCTGTTTGTGTCACTCTATGCATTTTTAGACATTTCTGCCTATGTGCTAGCCTGTAGGGGGTTAACTAACTCTACTAAGCTGACCAATTGTAACTAACTTGACTACATATAGAATCAGAAGCCATGATGGGTTAGGTAAAAACTGAATGCATTGAGTGACTTTAAAACAGGTTCTTGATTAATAAAGGGGTCAGGGTCATGGGGAAAAGGCAGGGGAATGGGGATATGAAAAATATAAGCCATGATTGAATGGCGGGGCAGACTCAATGGGCTGAGTGGCCTAATGATGTCTTATGATCTACTAGGACGGGACCTCGGCAAACTTTCTCTAACCTTCAACAATATCCCCTTGAGATATCTTACACAAGCACTGTGCCTTCCGTGCTGAGAGAACATCACCTGCAATTACTTCAACAAGATCACAGGGAGAAAAAAAAACAAAGCAAGAAGGCCAATTCCTTTAACAAGGTAGATTTCCTCTGATTACTGGATTGACCACATTAGAGATTCTGTAACACTTTTATTCCAATATTATGTCTTGCAGTTATTAACATTTCATGGGATTCATTAATTCTGCTAATGGTTTTAGATACCTGAGTTCACCTCTGGCAGGCTTCCTGGGCGCATACTTAATGTGATTGTACGATGTTGTTTGGTCCATTATTTTAATAGAAGTGTTAACCTTTCCTATTTTAAGTGGCGTAAAATCTCTATTAAAATTACCAGTCACAAAATGTCATGCAAACCATTAAAGAGCAGACCGCTACTCTTGCTAACAGTCATGTCTGGCCCCATGTTGTCTTCCAGCTATAGAAATCACAGTCGAATTTGGAATTATGAAACTGAGCTGATATTGAAAAATGAGTAATTAGCAGAAAAAAGGAAGGTTATTGCCTGTTGTTGAGTTGCCTCATAAATAAAACAGAAAGGGCACAGAAACAACTGGATTTGCACAGACTCTTTATAGTGCAGAAAAAGGCCATTTGGCCCATTTGAGTTGACCTTGGCTCTCTGAAAGAACAATCTACTTGCTCCTATTCCCCTGCCTTATCCCCATAACATCACACATTCTTTCCTTTCATGTACCAGAGCAGCACAGTGGCACAGTGGTTAGCACAGCTGCCTCACAGTGCCAGGGACCCGGATTCGATTCCCGGCTCGGGCCACTATCTGTGTGGAGTTTGCGTGTTCTTCCTGTGCCTGTGTGGGTTTCCTCAGGGTGCTCTGGTTTCCTTTCACAGTCCAAAAGACATGCTGGTTAGGCACATTGGCCAAGCTAAATTCTCCCTCAATGTACCTGAATGTGACACGGCGGTAAAGTGATTAGCACTGTTGTCTCACAGTGCCAGGAACCTGGATTCAATTCCAGCCTCGGGCCACTGTCGATGTGGAGTTTCACATTCTCCCCAAATCTGCGTGAGTTTTTTCTGGGTGCTCAGGTTTGGTCCCACACTCCAAAGATGAAGTTTATTTATTAGTCACAAGTAAGGCTTAGATTAACATTGCAAACAAAGTTACTGTGAAATTTCCCTAGTTGCCACACTCCAGCACCTGTTTGGGTCAATCTACCTAACCAGCATGTCTTTCAGAATGTGGGAGGAAACTTGAACACTCGGAGGAAGCCCATGCAGATGAATGGGTTTCTCTAGACTGTATCTAATGATATTGTATAGATAAGGGGACCAAAGCTATTGATCCAAGTCACCATTCTCTCTACAGTAATGAATGCGAGTAAATTATTGATCTGTACAGGGGATGAGTCAGGGTTGGGCGACTGAATGGTATGCAGTCATCCTAAATCCATTGAGGTGGATTATCCCAACAAACCCATGGGTGGCAGGAGACGGGATGGGACAGCAACATCCTGGCAAAGTCCAGGAAATGTGAAGTATCTGTGCTTTTAAAATTAAAATAAAATTATACTTCATATTGGTAGTCTCTTTAAGAATTAGATTTCTCTGGAAAACAATTTTTCACGAAAAGCAACTTGACGTCAATGAACGATCATGTGACCAAGCCAACTGAGTGATGAAAAATAGTAAAAGTAGGTGTGGCTCTGTTTTCGAGCAATTTTAGGCTAAAAGAAGCTGACAGAACAGATTATTTCTTTCAACTAGAATTCAGTTGAAGTTTTGTCTGCTGGCTGAACACCCTTGATAACTGAAAGACAATTAGCAGTGAGATAGACTTCAGGGAGAGGGCAGAAGAGAATGAAAGCGAGAGGGAAAAAGTGAGAGCTCCTAGATGCATGATTCTGGAACAAAAGCACATCAGAGCATTAGAAAATTAGAAGTCTAACCCAAGGTGGTTATGCATTCGACATTAGGTTGAAATGGGATGGTTGGAGGAGACTTGAAGGGGCAACATTACCGAGAGTAAACATAAGACCCAATAAGTCTCAACCATTATACAAATCTTTGAAACTATTCAGATCAAATGGTTAATCAATTTCTGATAAGTACCTGAGTTGAGTTTTTTGGGAGTAAGTCCAGTAGGTGCAGAAGGAAATCTGAGTTAACAAACTCTGTTTAGAATATGAATAATTTCTGTTTATTGTGCTTTTAATACCTTTTACATAACTGACTATTCACAATAGAGTAACTATTGATATTTGTGTCCTTTGCTACTTGTGTAACAAAATTCTTTGATTTTAAACAGTGAACTGTGTGTCTTCATTCTTTCCATAAATACCCAAGTTATTAAATTTCTAGAAAAGGAAAAATTGCGTTCTTGACGGATATCATAAATATATCACTCTAACAATCTTCATACTGGGGGGATTATCCTATGGGGCAAGAGTATTGTTACAGGAGATGGGGACGAAGTGACTGAAATTATTATTACTGATCTCGTCTTCTGCTTACGACCACCTTGTTTTACTTTTTAATATCACTTCTTTTCCTTTTTATCCTTTCAGTAAAGTAAAAGGTTATTTATTAGTGTCACAAGCAGGCTTATATTAACGTTGCAATGAAGTTAGAGTGAAAATCTCTTAGTTGCCATACTCCAGCACCTGTTCCTTATTATAATGAGACATGGTGTGTTTCCCAAACCTCAGTTTGTGAGGTCCAATTCCAACAATAACCCCACAGCAAATCCTTTACAAAAAACAAAATAAGAATTTATTAACACATTCAAAATCTGAGGAGTAGATCTTGTCACACATTCACGCGCATAAACATGATTTAAAGTATATTAGTGTCACAACACTGCAATGAAATTATTGCGAAAATCCCCTAGTCGCCTTATTCTGGTGCCTGTTTGGGTATACTGAGGGAGAATTTAGCACAGCCAATGCATCTAACAAGCATGTCCTTTACACTATGGGAGGAAACCAGAGCACCCGGAGGAAATGCATGCAGACATGGGATCCCACAGCTGGATGTCTGAATTCCACATCGCTGTCCCTCCAGTCCCCCTCATCCCCTGTCATTGGCCTCTTGATGTCTTTGGGTCAGCCCTAATGCCCACCCCACCCCGCCGCCGACCCTACACATATGCCCCGCCGATTCCCCCACCCTCTAATTGCTGCCCAGCCCCAATATAACCCTCCCAACCAGCCAGCAAATTACTGACTTAAAGAAGAGATGGAGGTCAGAAGGAGGCTATTTTACTGGAGCCTGGCTTTCTCTTCTGAGGCCAAACCTTGACCGAAGACTGAATCCAAAAGCTGTATAGTAAAGCAATTCAAATGGCTCAAGCCTGAGCGATGTGCTTGGCTGGGCTTGGGTTGAGTGAATCGGCTAATGATGTATTTTAGGAACCCTTGTTAAAGTGCATTGCCTTTTGGTCTGGTAACTGTAGAACTGTTAGTGCAATGTCAGGGAGCTGAGGAGACACATGACGTTAACATGAATGGAACCCATCCAATTAAACTGGGAGGAAATCACACAGCAAATCCATATTGGAAAAACGTAGTCAACTCAACTAAACGCAATGCTGTCTTCTCTCAGCATTGAGAGTAGTTTTAAGCAACGTGCGTTAGATCACAACCAGAAGATTAATTCTGGTTGAAATTTTTCTAATTCCAATTGAAGGGCGCAGGCATTAATTGTTGTAGTCTGGTGACCTGCAATGTCTTTCTCCGCTATATGACTCAGAGTTCTTTATCCAGCCCCCGGACAAGTGCTTTATCAGAAATTTCAAACCGTTTAACTGATTTTTAAAAAATGATTAGTCGAATTATATTAACACTGCAATGAAGTTACTGTGAAAATCCCCTAGTTGCCACACTCCAGCACCGGTTTAGGTACACTGAAAGAGAATTTAGCATGTCCAATGCACCTAACCAGCATGTCTTTTGGGCTGTGGGAGGAAACCGGAGCACCCAGAGGAAACCCACGCAGACACAGGGCGAACGTGCATACTCCACACGGACAGTGACCCAAGCTGGGAACTGAACCTGGGTCCCTGGCACCGTGAGGCAGCAGCATTAACCACTCTGCCACCCTTTGGCATTCATAGCGGAGGCAAATAATGAGATGGAAGAAGAAAATGGAAAAATAATTTATCCGAGGAATTAGAGATTTATTTAGCCAATGCAGTTTCCTTTATTGCAATACTTGATACAATACTTGTTACAATATTTTGAAATGTTATGCAGGCAAAAGATTGCAAATGTTTACCTCTCAATCACTGTCACACATTAACTTTTAATTTATTTCTTGCCATTTCTATGGCAATCCTGCAATTATAATACATTTTGCTAAGCTTATCCTTAAGTGAGGCTGAGGACTTAATATGCTTGAGGGAAGCGAAGTGTGTGTGAAATACCAATGACACCATGTTCACGTGATTATGCTCAGAATTGCACATAACTTAAGAAAGTAGTTGAGCAGCAATTTATCGACTCAATCTGAGGTGCTAATATGTTGTCTCCTTTAATTTATTGCCTGGCAACACAATAATTCAGCTAACAGCTATTGGTGCAAAGAATGTGTGTGGCTTACTTTGGTACTAAATCTGCAAGTTTTTTTTAATCCATTCCTGATACGTGGGCGTTGCTGGCTAGCCAGCCTTTATTGCCCATCCCTCATTGTCTGAGGGCAGTTGAGAGTCAACCACGTTGCTGTGGCTCTGGAGTCACATGTAGGCCACACCAAGTAAGGACTGCAGATTTCCTTCCCCAAAGAACACGAGAAAACCAGATAGTTTTTTATGACAATCAACAGTGGTTGCATGGTCATCATTAGACTTTCAATTCTAGATTATGTATTGAGTTCAAATTTCACTATATGCCGTGGTGGGATTTGATCCTAGGTCCTAGAACATTGGCCTGCGTCTCTAGATTACTAACCCAACAATAATATCACTACGCCATCACCTCCCTCTATTTAGCCCATAGCCCTCTATACCTATCTCACCCATGTAACTGTATAATGTTTTTTAAAGGATACAATTGTACTCATCTCTACTACTAGCTCTGGCAGACACTCACTACTCTGTGTGAAAACATTGCCCCTCTGGACTCTTTTGTATCTTTCCCCTCTCGCTTTAAACATATGCCTCTACTTTTAGATTCCCCTACTTTGGAAAAAGCTGTTTATATCTTTCTTATTTAGGCCCCTCATTGTTTTATAGATTGCTATAAGATCACCGCTCAGCCTCCTACACTCCAGGAAAAAAAGTCCCAGTCTATCCAGTCTCTGCTTCTAACTCAAACCATCAACATTCGAGTGAATCTTTTCTGCACTCTTTCAAGTTTAAGTATCCTTTTCCTAATAGGGTGACCAGAATTAGGATGAAGCAGTATTCCAAGTGTGGCCTTGCCAATGCATTGTACAATTTCAACAAGATGTCCCAACTCCTATAGTCGATGTTCTGACCAATAAAGCAAAGCATGTTGAATGTCTTCTTCACCACCATGTCCATCTGTGACTGCACTTTCAAGGAGTTATGAACCTCTATCCCTACGTCTCTTTGTTCTACTATTGCCCCCAACCTAACCCACACATTTTTGGGAGGAAAACCAGAATTTCTGGAGGAAACCCAAGCAGATACAGGGAGAATGTGCACACACAATAACCAAAGCCAGGAATCAAACCCAGGTCATGGCACTGTGTGGCAGCAGTACTAACCACTGTGCCACAGTGCTGCCCTACTGGTCCATAACCAGATCGGAATGAGAGTCATAAAGGTCTACAACATAGAAACGGGCCCTTCGACTCAACTTGTCCATGTCATCCTTTTTTTAAAACCACTAAGCTAGTCCCAAATGCCATATTTGGACCATATCCCTCTATACTCGCCTTACCATGTAACTGTCGAAATGCTTTTTTAAAGACAAAATTGTACCCACTTCTACTACTACTTCTGGCAGTTTATTTCAGACATTCACCATTCTCAGAGTGAAAAAATTCCTTTTTGTATCTTTCCCCTCTCACCTTAAACCTATGCCCTCTAGTTTCAGATTCTCCTATTTTTGAGAAAAGATACTGACTAAATAGCTGATCTATGCCCTTCATTATTTCATAGACCTCTATAAAATCACCCCTCAGCCCTCTACTCTTTAAAGAGAAAAATCCCAGTCTATGACTGACATAAGGGTCAGGATTGAACTGATTTGTTTGATTTATTATTATCATGTGTATTGGGATCCAGTGAAAAGTAATTTTTCTTGCATGAAGAAACAGACAAAGCATATCGTTCATAGAGTACATAGGGAGAGAAGGAATGGAGAGAGTGCAGAATGTAGTGTTACAGTCATAGCTCGGGTGTAGAGAAAGACCAACTTAATGCAAGGTAGGCCCATTCAAAAGTCTGTTGCAGCAGGGAAGAAGCTGTTTTTGAGTCGGTTGGTCCACTACCTCAGACTTTTGCATCTTTCTCCCAATAGAAGAAGGTGGAAGAGAGAATGTCCAGTGTGTGGGGCCCTTGTTTTTGCTGGCTGCTTTCCCAAGGCAGCAGGAAGTATAGACAGAGTCAGTGGGTGGGAAAATGGTCTGCATGATGGATTGGGCTTCATTCATGACCCTTTGTAGTTGCTTGTGGCTTTGGGTAGAGCAGGACAGATATTTCCGAAGCCACATTTGATTTGATTTGATTTATTTTTATCCCATATATTGGGATACAGTGAAAAGTATTGTTTCTTGCACACTATACAGGCAAAATATCATGCTCATAGAGTACAAAATGAAGAAGGAAAAGATGCAGAATATATAGTCAGAGCTTGGGTGTTGTGAAAGTCGTCATGGCAAACTCCTATTCACAGTTGGTGTCACCATTTTCCATTAATCACCAGTTGGAGTTTCCCATTTATCGCTATTGAGTTGGAGGGCGTTCATGACGCTTTTGATTGAAGCGATGAGTCGGAGCTTTGGCTGCCCTGCTGATCTCTTGGCAAGGCTTGCCTCCCCACGGGGCATGTGTATCCTTGAGGATGCAGCCATCTTCCATTCTATGTATCTATTATGGGACTAAAACCCGTGTTTGCCTACTCAGAGGGCAGTATTTTCCAGCCCTGCTCGCCTCAAGACCAGAAAATTCTGCGTAAAGTCAATGGACACTTCCATGATGTGTTTCCACCCCACTGCTACAGTTCCCATGGGATGGGAAAATTTTAGCCATGGTATCTCACAAACCTTAGATTTTTTGTGCAATGAAATTATCCCAATGGAGATGCAAAACCAATTACCCCCACCCCCCACCAAACTGCCCCAGATATTGTAACTCTGAGGATTATCATTTGTTTCATCGAAGCATCACACCTCAGTCCCACTACTCTTAATCATAAGACCATAAAATATACAAGCAAAATTAGACCATTCAGCACAACCCATTCAATCATGACTGATATGATTCTCGTCTTCGTTCTCCTGCCTTCTCCTCATAACCCTTGATTCCTCCCTTATTGATCAAGAACTTATCTATCTATTCTTAAAGACACTCAATGACCTGACTTCCATAGCCCTCTGTATCAATGAGTTCCACAGATTTACCATTCTCCAGCTAAAGAAATTCCTCCTCATCTTAGTTTTAAAGGAGTGTCCTTTCACTCAGAATTTGTGCCCTTGAGTTCTAGTCTCTCTTAATAGTGGAAACATTCTCTTCACTCTATCTGGACCTTTCAGTATTCTGTAAGTTTCAATTAGATTTCCCCTCATCCTTCTAAATTCCATCACACATAGGCCCAGACTTGTCAACCAGTCCTCAAATGACAAACATTTCTGTTAAATTCTACAGAGCTTAATTTCTACAATTCTCTGAAATCTATCTCCAATATCTAAGTCTAACTGAATTATATTCAATACCACCTCGCTGTATTTACTCAGAGATATAACTTTACTTCTTGAATCCAAAGACATTGGTCCAGATGTTTGCTTCCAACTCAATGAAGCAGAGAGGGGACATTTCCTGGATTAGATGTTGGGCCCACCACCCGCAGAGTGTAGGCTGAGGCAAAGGAGTGAACAAAACAAAAAGCACCCCTCCAGCACTCACCCCTCATGTGCTGTCACCCAGCCCCACTCAATCCCCATCCCCTATCTATTCCACTCCATGCCACCATTCACTCCCATGGGCCCCCATATTCCTATGTCACTCTGAGCCTCTCTACCCACCCCTCATGAACCCTCATACTCCCATGTCAATACCCCCCCACTCATCCCCAGAGTCTTTTATATCCCTTATGCCGACCTAGCATCAACGCATGCCAACCCATGCTCCACCCATCACTCTTTTATCTTACTTTCCTGACTCACCTAGTATCCACCATGGAAAAAAACTCAAAATATGATTGTGTCCAATGTAATCAATGATGACATCACTTTTTTAAAGTTTTTACTATTAACAATAATTTTTCATAATCATCACGAAATCATACAGTGCAAAAGAGAATGTTCGGCCCATCAAGTCTGTACCGACACTTAAGAAATACCTGAACACACACCTAAACTCATCTGCTAACACTTGGCCCTTAGCCCTGAATGTTATGGAGTGCCAAGTGCTCATCCAGGTACTTTTTAAAGGATCTAAGGTATCTCGCTTCTACCACCTTCCCAGGCAGTGCATTCCAGACCATCACCACCCTCTGAGTAAAAAATATTTTTCCTTATATCCTCCCTAAATCTCCTGCCCCTCATCTTGAACCTATGTCCACTTGTGATTAACCCTTCAACTAAGGGAAAGAGCTGCTCCCTATCCACTCTGTCCATGTTGCTTATAATGTTGTACACCTCGATCAAGCCATCCCATTAGTCTTCTCTGCTCCAATGAAAATATCAGCGAACACTTCAGCGGTCACGGGCATTCGGCCTCCAACCTTTGGGTAAACGTTCTTCAAGGGGGCCTTCATGACACACGACAGTGCAGAGCCGCTGAGCACAGACTGATAGCCAAGTTCTGCACACATGAGAACGGTCATAACAGGGATCTTGGGTTCATGTCACACTATCTGTAACCCCCATACTTGCCTGGGTTAGCAAAAAACCTCACTTACTGTGCTGTCTGGAGGCAATACACATCTAAGCTGTGCTCAGTGCTCCTTCCACTCACATTGTTAGCCACTTTAAGACTTGAATAGCAGGTTAGGTGTAAGGATTTGCATTCTAATCAGCAATCTGTAAACTGTCTGTGCTGATATGTGTGCTATTGCAGACCAGAACACCTCATTCGCCTGACGAAGGCTACAAAGGCCGAAAGCTTGCAGGTTTGCTATCAAATAAATCGGTTGGATTTAAAATTGGAGTTGTCAGACCTCTTACTGAGTTTACCCCAGTCTGACACTGGCATCTCTACACCAATGAAAATATGCCAATCTTATTCAATCTCTCTTCATAACTTAGGTGTTCCATCCCAGGCTACATTGTGGGTGAGTCTCCTATGCAACCCCTCCAGTGCAATCACATCCTTCCTATAATGTGGTGACCAGAACTGCACACAGTATTCTAGCTGTGGCCTCACCAAAATTTTACACAGCTCCAACATGACTTCTCTGCTATGTTTCACATAGAAACATCAGCAAGAATAGGCCATTTGGCCCTTTGAGCTGCTCTGTCATTCATTATGATTATAGCTGATCATCAACTTCAATATCCTGATTCCCCTTCTCCCCTTCCCTTGGTGGCTTTAGCCCCAAGAGCTAGAGAAACAGAAATTTTGAAATTGACATCTTGACTGTTCTTTGACAGCTTTGACAGTTTTTGACAATTTTGATAGTTCAATTGAGTTTATCTCCCTTTTATGCACAGTCATGCCTATATCTAACAATTGTAAAGGGCACTTTTGAATGAAGGCAATTGTTGATGATTATGGACAGCTATCTCTGTGAGCCACAAGTGCTTCAGAACCTGCCTCATATTCTGCCTCTTGCAAAAATGGTGAGGTTGTGTTTCGGGACATTATCCTCCTGAGATAAATTACAAAATAGTAAGTAATGTGTAGACATTTTCCTATTCTTGGCACACCATCACTCTTACCCCAAATTAAAGGAGAAACATACTTAAATTTAAGTTCATTTATTGGCATCACAAGTAAGCTTATATAATACTACAACGAAGTCACTGTGAAAATCCCCTCATTGCCACACTCTGGTGCTGTTTGGGTACACTGAGGGAGAATTTGGCATGGTCAATGCTTCCTAACCAGCACATCTTCTTTTTGGTTATATCACAGCTTGATATGGCTCCTGCTCTGTCCGAGACTGCAAGAAACTACAAAAGATCTTGAATGTAGTCCAATCCATCAAGCAAACCAGCCTCCATCCATTGACTCTGTCGACACTTCCCACTGCCTCGGAAAAACAGCCAACATAATTAAGGACCCCAGGCATCCCTGACATTTTATCTTTCCCCTTCTCCTGTTGGGAAAAAGATACAAAAGTCTGAGGTCATATGCGAATAGACGAAAGAACAACTTCTTCCCTGCTGCTGTCAGGCTTTTGAATAGATTCATTTGGCATTAAGTTGATCTTTCTCTAAACCGTAGCTATGACTGTAACATTGCATTCTGCACTCTCTCATTTCCTTTTCTATGAATAGTATGTTTTGTTTATATAGCATGTAAGAAACAACACTTTTCCCTTTATGCTAATACACGTGACAATAATAAATCAAATCAAATCAAAGTTTACCTTTGCCTTAAAAAGAAAGTTCATTGACTATGTTTTTACTGCTGTCTTGGGAAGAGAATTCCAAAGATTCACATCACTCTTAGAGTAAAAATTTCAACTCATTCCCATCTTAAAAATGTGAGTGCTTATTTTTAAACTATGTCCTTTAGTTCTAGACTGTCCCATAAAGAAAAACATTCTTTCAGCATCCACCATGTATAGTTCCTTCAGGAAGTTACTCATTTCAGTAAGATCACTTCTTATTCTTCTAAACTCAATGAATATAGGACCAACCTATCCAACATTTCCTCCTAAAATAACACTACACATCACTATGTAACACATTCTGCACTCTCTCATTTCCTCCTTTGTGATCCGTATGTTTTGTCTACATAGAGCATAAGAAACAATACTTTTCACTGTATGCTAATACATATGCCTATAATAAATCAAGTCCTTCTGGACTGTGGAAGGAAACTGGAGGAAACCCACTCAGATATGGGGAGAATGTGCAGATTCCTCACCGATAGTAACCTGAGCCAGGCATCGAACCCAAGCCACTGACGCTGTGAATCAACAATGCTAACAACAGTGTCACTGTACCGCCCACTTATATCATGGATATTATATTGACAACATTTAAATTTGCATTGCCATACCAGCAAATCTGTGAAGCCGGTTGAATAGTGGAAAGGTCATTTAATTAGCAAGTTGTGTATCATTAAATACATTTTCCAACAATTAGCATACATGATTCAGATGATAGCGATGTCTCCCTTAACTGCTGCAAATTGAAAATTCTCAACAGCCTGATTATATTGGTTAGCCTTTGATGCAATATTTTTCTTGACTCTGCTGTTGGATTTTTTTGAAATTAAGCCAACTATTTTCTCACTCAGCCAGCCAGCGATATGTTATGTGAAATCAGTAGCATCTTGACATGATGAACAGTACAATATTTACCAATTTATTTCAAAAGAATACATCTGGGAAGTTAAACGATGTTTGCTGTGCTGAGAAACCGAACCTCAAAAGCTTGGGAATAAATAAAGTATTGTTAGTTTAACAAATGGGAATTCAAAATATTATCTCACACAATATTATTCTGAGGATTCCATTACCAAAACAAAGAACATAAATACGATAATATTAAATCATCTGTCTAACAGAAATAGAAAGAGAATTATTTGATATGATGGCACAGTGGTTAGCATTGCTGCCTCACAATGCAGGGACCTGGCTTCAATGTCTTGGGTCATTGTTTGTGAGGAGTCTGTACATTCCCCTCATGTCTGTGTGGGTTTCCTCTGGGTGCTCCAGTTTTCTCTTACAGTTTGAAAGGCACAGTGGTTAGCACTGCTGTCACACAGCGCGAGAGACCCAGGTTTGATTTCTGGCCTTGGGTCACTGTCTGTGTGGAGTCTGCACATTTTCCCTGTGTCTGCGTGGGTTTCAACCGTGTATTCCGGTTTCCTCCCACAGTCCAAAAGACGTGCTCCTTAGATGCATTGTCCACGCTAAATTCTCCCTCAGTGTATTTGAACAGGTGCCGGAGTGTGGTAACTTTCACACTAACTTCATTGCACCTTAATTTCCAAAGATGTGCAGATTAGGTGGATTGGCTATGTTAAATTCTCCCTTAGTGTCCAAAGATGTATATCATGGAGTCACAGCATCCCTACAGTGCAGAAGCAAACCATTCAGCCCATAGACTTCTCACCAACTCTCCGACAGAGCACTTTCACCAGACCCTATCAAGGTTGCAAGCATTAGCAAGATAAACACTTAGCGTTACAGGGATGATGCTTGAGAAAGATGCTTTGTCAGAGAGTCACTGCAGATTCAATGAGCCTAATGGCCTTCTTTGCACTGTAGTGATTCTGTTATTCAATTATTTGAAATATAGTGCCTACTGTACAAGAATTCATGGTATTAATATTTAACAGAAGAAAGGACAAAGAATAGTACTGCACAGGACCAGGCCTTTTGGTCCACTAAGTCTGCGCCAACCACATTGTCCAACCTAAGCCTGCATCCCTCTATACCCCACTTATTCACATGTCTGTCCAACTGTCTTTTGGATAGGCATATGGATAACATTGGAATAGTTTAGATTAGAAGGTCATTAGATTTGTTCCACTGGTCGGTGCAACATCGAGGACCGAAAGACCTGTATTGCATTGTAATATTCTATGTTCTAAGTCTTAAATGTCGCTAACATATCTGCCTCGGTCACCTCACTTGGCAGTGCATTGTAAGCCCTCACCACTCTCTGTGTAAAATATTTCTTCTGCACATCTGTATTGAACCCTCCCCCCCTTCTTTCTATTAAATAATTCAACAGAGGAAATCCTACCCCCAAAACTGTACCATCAAAAATTCAAATTCAAAGGAAGAAGATTCCTCTTTGTAAAATTGGGTTCCAGCCAAGGGAATAGTCCACCTGGCTATGTCCTTCCCAAATCCGACCCATTTTCCTGGGCTGGACTCTTGATGTGATTCCCAGAAGCGTTTGCAATTTGGACATGGGAGATAGCTTGAACTTCACGCTTAACTACTTTTGGTCGGCATTTCCTCTTTCCACAAACATTGAAGAGTGATTGCAATACAGGCAGAAATGTCTGGAAAACAGGATCAAGAGAACCTTTGTATAACTGCCTATGTTCTTGTACCATTGAGCTGAAACCAATTAGTAAGTCCCTTTCCCCTCCCTAAGCTTCCTTCTATGTGTACAGTTCTGATCATCCTATTATAGAGTAACAAGTTTAATCAGGCAATTGAGGTGGGCCTGTGAGAATATGAACTCCCTGATTAAGAGCCAAATTTATGGGCCAATCAGGGACCCTCTTGCTTTGTATTTAACGAGGCGTGTCAGTTCCTCTGGGACTCCAATGTGAGCTGTTAACTGAAAGCACTCTGTATGCTGTTATCAAACTTGTAAATGAAGAGATCTTGCTGAAGGGACTTCTGCCTCTGAGGACTAATTACAGAAAGAAAGGGTATTATTAAACTAGAAAGAATGCAGGAAAGATTTACCAGGATGCTGCTGGGACTTGATAGTTTGAGTTATAAGGAGAGGCTGGACACACTGGGATGTTTTTCCCTCGAATGTAAGAGGTTTAGGGGTGATCTTATAAAGTTCTATAAAATAATGAGGGGCATAAATCAGCTAGATAGTCGGCATCTTTTTTTTCCAGAGGTGAGGAGTTTAAAACAAGAGGGCATAGGTTTAAGGGGAGAGATACAAAAGGGTCCAGATGGGCATTTTTTTTCAGAGGATAGAAAGTGTCTGAAATGAGCTGCCAAAGGCAGTAGGAGAGGCAACTACAATTTTGTCTTTTAAAAAATGATTAGAGAGTTATATGGGTAAGATGGGTATGAAGGGATATGAACCAAATGTGGGCAATTGGGACTAGCTTAGTGTTAAAACTGGGTGGCATGTGCAAGTTGGGCCAAAGGACCTGTTTCCATACTGTAAACAAAATTGAAACAAATGAAAAACTAAAATTTCCAATCTCCAAATTGTTGAGATATAATTTTATCTTCACCATAGAACATTTGATATTACGTGAGCAGAATATTAAGTGGAATGTATCATCTGCTAATGAGACCTGACTGCTTCTATTTAGGTTAATGCTACTTAACAACGCACTCCAAGCCTTACTTTGAAATGTCGCCAATTTCAATATGTAAAATAAACTTCTGTTCATCCAAAAATCTGCTGCTTACATAATAACCTGTTCCCAATTCCCATCCCCCCCATCACCCCAGAGACCCATTCACCCTTCAGCTCTCTAGTAACTCCAGGGGTTGACTGTAAAGGAACAGTGTTTTACTGCACAAAATGAAGTAGAACCACAAGCCTGTGGTGAACACAAACAGATCCCAACTGGAACAGTGCAATAATGGTCCCGCTCAGGAGCCTGCTTTATACATGATTCCACTTGGTGATTTCATTGCCAGTCTTCAGGGAATTCATATTCGACAAGTCCTACAGGGAGAGTCAATCAGTGATTTCCCCACCAATCCCTAGAAGTTATCACAACAAGAAGTTTCACAACACCAGGTCAAAGTCCAACAGGTTTATTTGGTAGCAAACGCCACCAGTTTTCGAAGCTCACCTAACAAAGGAACAGCGCTCCAAAAGCTAGTGGTGTTTGCTACCAAATAAACCTGTTGGACTTTGACCTGGTGTTATGAGACTTCTTACTGTGTTTACCCCAGTCTAACACCAGCATTTCCACATCATGGTTATCACAGCTCCAGTGCCTGCAGATCTACATTGACCCCTTGATGGGAAACAGACTAAGTTTAAAATTCAATGGTCCCATCTCTCTTTATTCTCTGCAATCTCCACCAACTCCACAATCCATCAATCCTGGTCAGGCATCCTTTCTGTCCATGCTTTCAGCCTTCTAGACTTCAAACTATTAAATTCCCCAATGTGGAGACGCTGATGAAGGAACAGTGCTCCAAAAGCTCTTGATTCCAAATGACTTGGTTGAACAAAAACCTGGTGTTGAGAGAAATCTTACTGTAGAATTCCCCTTTAACTCCCTCCCCTCTCTAAGATGCAACTTAAAACCCATCTCCTGTTTTTGCTCCTTTGTCCTCATTTGCGGCCCTCATTAAAATTCCATTTCATAACACTTTTGTGAGGTGCCTTGAGTTATTTTACTGCACTAAGAACACTGTATGAATGCAAGTTATTATATTGCCATTTTAAAAGAGTTTATACCTACATTAAAGAAAAGTGAATAAGCATCCATGTAAATGTACCAACTCATGTGGGAAAAATAATGCTGAGAATTAAGTTTGGCTAAATTCCAATGCCAGTTCAATCAGCGTTTGCCTTACAACTTTTAAGTATTTCTATTCATAGAATCCCTACAGTGCAGAAGGAGCCATTTGGCCCATTAAACCTGCACTGACCTCAAGACCATCCTTTTACCCTTGCTAGTTCCCCTGAAACTAAGGGGCAATTTAGCATGGCCAATCCACCTAACTCGCACATTTTCAGACTGTGGGAGGAAACCAGAGCACCCGAACAAAACCCGCGCAGACACAGGGAGAATGTACAAACTCCACACAGGCAGTGACCTGAACTGGGAATTGAGCCCTGGATCTCTGGAGCTGTGAGGCAGCAGTGCTAACTACTGTGCCACCGAGCTGCCCGTGTTTTGCTACCTGTAATAAACCTCACTTGCTTGTAGAACTTGCAGAGCTCAGCAGTAAAGAACAGTAGTGTAGATCACTGGGCTAACATTTCAAGTGCCCAGGCTAACACACTGGGAGAATGGCTCATGTGTTCAAATCCCACCACAGCAATTTAAATTCAATTAATGAAATCTAGAACTAAAAGCCTGCCTGAGCAATGGTCACCATGATTGGTTCACTAATGTCCTTCAGAACTGCGTGTAACTCCAAGACTTGCAACAATGTGGTTAACATTACCCCTGAATACTACCTAACAGGGCAATTAAGCATGGGCAACACATTATAGCCTTACTAGCAACACTGAAGTCCCAGAAAAGATTTGGGTGTGGGGAGGTGAGATTTTCTGGCCAAGCTCACCCCAAAACCAGAAAATCCCACCCGACGTCAACAAACCTTTGCGTGGTCTGCCCTGCCCGCTATGATTCCTGTAGGGATGGGAAAGCTCCGCCCCCCTTGATTTTTAAACAAATATAATGATAATACTAAGGTAGACAGTGGAAATATCCATCCTTACGAACTGTTACAGGGCATAAAGTCCCACTCAGTGTCCAGCATAATTTAGCTGGACGTACTGAGCAAGATGCAGCCTTCTAAATAATCAGCCTATTCTTGTGTTCCAGTTAAAGGATTAATGGCCTCAGAACATCTAATTACAGATACATTTGGCAGAATATCAACTTGCTTTTTAAAAAAACAATATATAATTTTACTCTAGTTAATTTCCATGTTACATAAGTAGATTGAGTGTGTCTAATTACATAATAATCCTCTTGTTTTCACAAACTGTATCTTTATTTGAATGCGTGCAGCGTATGTTAGGACAGATGGCAATTTTCAGTTGTTTAACAGAGCCTTGTTATTTATGTATGAGACCGTGTACAGGGTTTTGTCCAGGGAGATTTGCCTATGTTTAGAGTTACTGCTTTGCGTGAGGAAGTTCTGTTTACATTACAGCCCATTTAAGTGGTCATTTGTTGCCTCTGTTCTTTCCGAGGAGCAGGCAGTATCATGGGCAATGGATGAGAACAGGATGGAGACATTCTTCTCCAGACCTGATACGAAATAGGGTGCTACTTTTCCTAGGACCTGTTCACAGTGATTGCCATTTTCATAACTTTGGCTCACTCGCTGTACAGTAAGAAGTCTCACAACACCAGGTTAAAGTCCTTTATTTGGTAGCACAAGCTTTTGGAGTGCTGCCCCTTCATCAGGTGAGTGGGAGTTCTGTTCACAAACAGAGCATATAAAGACACAAACTCAATTTACAAAATAATGGTTGGAATGCGAGTCTTTGCAGGTAATAAGTCTTAAAAGTACAGACAATGTGAGTGGAGAAAGGGTTAAGCACAGGTTAAAGAGCTGTGTGCTATCTCCAGCCAGGACGGTTAGTGAGATTTTGCAACTCATGGGGGTTACAGATAGTGTGACATGATCCCAAGATCCCAGTTGAAGCTGTTCTTAAGTGTGAGGAACTTGGCTCTCTATTTCTGCTCAGCGATTCTGCATTGTCATGTGTCATATAACTGTGCTTACTCCAGCCCAATGCCGGTATCTCTACACCATCACTCACTGTAGGTAGATAAGTTAAAGATTGCTGTTATGGGAACACTAGTATGGTAATTACGCCACTGGATTAGTCATTCAGAGGGATAGGTTAATGATTCTGTGGATGTGAGTTCAAATTCCTCATATGACGTCTGGGAAATTTAAGTTGACTTAATTAAACAAACCAGGAATTAAAAGCTGGTGATAATGGAGATGCTGGAATCTGAAACAAAGACAGAAAAGGCTGGAAAATCTCAGCAAGTTTGACAGCATCTGTGGAGAGAAAATATAGTCAGCATTTTGAGACTCAAAATGTTGGCTTTATTCTCTCTCTACAGATGTCACAGCAGATGCTATTAGTTGAGCAAGTCAGTTTCCATAGGGAAACAAATATCAAACATTCCTACTGCTCTATCGCCCACCCACACTTTGGCAAATCAGACCACAAGGTTGTGCTCCTGCTCCCAGCTTACAGGCAAAAACTGAAACTGGAGAATCCATCAAAGATAGTCGTGCAATGTTGGTCTGAGGAATCGGATGATGTCCTAATAGGCTGCTTGGAGTCAGTGGACTGGTCAGTATTTAAAAACCCTGTGACCAGCTGGAAGTGTGCCACTACAGTAACTGACTTCATTAGTAAGTGTGTAGAAGGCTGTGTGTCAAAGAAGCAAATCCATGTGTTCTCCAGCCAGAAACCATGGATATCCACTGCTGCTGAGGTCCAGGTCTGAGGCGTTCAAGTCAGGCAGCACTGACCTATACAAGAAAGCCAGATACAATCTAAGGAGACGTCTCAAAGACAGTACCAGACCATGCTAGAGTCCGAGGCTAACCACACCGACCTCCGTCAACTACGGTAAGGTCTGCAAGACATAACAGGATTTAAGATGAAGGCATGTAAATTGCTGCCACCAATGCACCCCTTCCTGGTGAGCTTAATGTATTCTGTTTTGAGCAAGAGTTGAATGAGAGAATGCATTCCACCCTGGAAGCCCTGGAAGAACATGGATCTGGGGTGACCATTGCAGATGTCATTGCAGCTTTCTTGAAGGTCAACCCATGGAAAGCCATTGACCCAGATGGGATACCAGGACATGCATTCAGATCCTGCGTGGATCAGCTAGCCGGGGTATTCACAGGCATCTTCAACTTCTCTTTACAACAATCTGAGGCGCCTATCTTCTTCAAGAAGAGGACAATCATTCCGATACCTAAGAAAAACCAAGCAACATGCCGTAATGACTATCGTCCAGTGGCTCTGACATCCATCATCATGAATTGTTTTGAAAGGTTAGTCATGGCATCAATCAATTCCAGCCTCCCGGACTACCTGGATCCAATACAGTTCACTTACTGCCACAAAAGGTCCACAGCAGATGCCATCTCCCTGGCCCTGCACTTATTCCTGGAACAACTAGATTACAAGGATACCTATGCCAGATTCCTATTTATTAACTTACAGCTCAGCCTTCAACACTATTATTCCCACAAAACTCATCGTGGCCTGGGCCTTGGCTCTTCCCTCTGTGACTGGATCCTGAACTTCCTAACTCATAGACCACAATCAGTAAGGATTGGCAGCAACACCTCTTTTACGATAATCCTCAACACCAGTGCCCCACAAGGTTGTGTCCTCAGCCCCCTACTATAATCTTCATACACCTATGACTGTGTGGCCAAATTCTCCTCCAACTTGATTTTCGTGTTTGCTGATGACACCACCGTAGTGGGTCGGATCTCAAATGATGATGAGTCAGAGTACAGGAATGAGGTAGAGAATCTGGTGAACTGGTGCAATGACAATAATCTCTGTCTCAATATCAACAAAATGAAGGAAATTTTCATTGAAAATCAATAGGGATGAAGTAGAAAGTCAAGAGCTTAAAATTTTTAGGTATCCAGATCACCAACAATCTGTCCTGGTCCCCCTATGCTGACACAATAGTTAAGAAAGCACACCAACACCTCTATTTTTTCAGAAATGTAAGGAAATTTGGCATGTCAGCTATGACTCTCACCAACTTTTACAGATGCACCATAGAAAACAGTCTTTTTTGTTGTATCATAGCTTGATATGTTTCCTGCTCTGCCCAAGACTACAAGGAATTACTAAAGGTCATGAATGTAGCCTAATCCATAATGCAAACCAGCCCCCCAACCTTTGATACTATCTACAGTTCCTGCTGCTCCGGCAAAGCAGCCAGCATAATTCAGGACCTCACGCACCCTGGACATTCTCTCTTTCAGTTCCTTCCATCGTGAAAAAGGTACAAAAGCCTGAGGTCACGTATCAATCGACTCAAGAACAGCTTCTTCCGTTCTGCTTTCAGACTTTTGAATGGACCTACCTTGCATTAAGTTGATCTTTGTCTACACCTGAGCTATGACTGTAACATGATATTCTGCACTCTCTCGTTTCCTTCTCTATGTTATGCTTTGTTGTGTAGCACGCAAGGAGCAATACCTTTTGCTGTATATTAATGCATGTGACAATAATAAATCAAATCAAAGCAAATCAAATCAAACGGGCGTTACGGATCATCATACACGCAGCACAATAGTTAGGACTGTTACCTCACAGCTCCAGGGACCTGGGTTACATTCCTGGCTTGGGTCACTGTCTCTATGGAAGTTGCACATTCTTCCCATATCTGCATGGGTTTCCTCTGGGTGCTTCAGTTCCCTCTCACTGTCCAACAATGTGCGGGTTAGATACTTTGGCCATGCTCAATTGCCCCTTAGTGTCCCTAGTTGTCGGTGCAGATTCGATGGGCTGAATGGCCTCCTTTTGCACCGTAGTGTTTCTTTGCTTTTTATGGAAATCTTTTGTATTTTCAAAATGAGGAAGGCAAGCCAATGATTCAGAAGCATAGAACTGCAGCAACATCTTGAAGAGGTGGAAAATTAATGCATTTGTTAATAAAAAGGAAAAAAAAAACCTAAGCACATAAGATTAAAATTACACAGTTAAAGCCGTCTAACTAAACATTACCCCTTCAAAACATTTGGTCAGAACACATAGTGGATAGTGAAAAATCCCAATTGCAATGGATCTTGATCAATTGGGCCAGTGGGCTGACAAATGATAGATGGAGTTTAATTTAGATAAACGTGAGGTGATGCATTTTGACAGATTGAACCAGGGCTGGACTTATTCAGTTAATGGTAAGGCATTGGGGAGGGTTAGAGAACAAAGAGATCTCGGGGTACAGATTCACAGGTCCTTGAAAGTGGAGTCACAAATGGACTGAGTGGTAAAGAAGGCATTCAGCATGCTTGGTTCCATTGGTCAGAACATTGAATACAGGAGTTGGAACGTCTTGTTGAAGTTGTACAAAACATTGGTAAGGCCACACTTGGAATACTGTGTACAGTTCTGGTCACTCTATTATAGAAAGGATATTATTAAACTAGAAAGAGTGCAGAAAAGATTGACTAGTAAGTTAATAGAAACGGTCCTGAGAGATCAGATTTATAGCCATTTGAAAAGACACAGTTTAATTCGGGATAGTCAACACGGTTTTGTGAGGGTAAATCCTGCCTCACAAATTCGATTGAATTCTTTGAGGAGGTAACTAAGTTGTGTGGATGAAGGTAGAGCAGTTAATGGCATATACATGGATTTTAAAAAGGCATTTGATAAGGTTCCCCATGGTAGGCTCATGAAGAAGATAACGACGTGTGGGATAGAAGGAAATTTGGCCGATTAGATAAGTAACCGGCTGTATCATAGAAGACAGGGTGATGGTGGAGGGAAAATTTTCAGACTGGAGACCAGTTACCAGCGATGTACCACAACAATCAGTGCTGGGTCCTCTGCTATTTATGATTTTTATCACTGGCTTGGAGGAGGGGGCTGAAGGGTGGGTTAGTAAATTTGTGACGACAGCAAGATTGGTGGAGTAGTGGATGAGGTGGAGGGTTCTTGCAGGCTGCAAAGAGACATTGATAGGATGCAGAGCTTGGCCGAAAAGTGGCAGATGGAGTTGAACGCTGAAAAGTGTGAGGTGATTCATTTTGGTAGGACGAACTTGAATGCAGATTACAGGGTCAACGGAAGGGTTCTAAGAAACATGGAGGAACAGAGAGATCTTGGGATTCATATCCACATATCTCTGAAGGTTGCCACTCAAGTGGATAGAACAGTGAAGAAGGCTTATAGTATGTTAGTGCTTCTTAACGGAGGTTTGTGTTTAAGGGCTGTGGGGTTATGCTGCAACTATATCGGATGTTGGTGAGACCACATTTGGAATATTATGCTCAATTCTGGTCACCTCACTATAAGAAGGACATGGAAGCATTGGAGAGAGTGCAGAGGAGATTTACCAGGATGCCTGGTTTGAGGGAGCTGGGGTTTTTCACTTTGGAGCAGAGAAGGATGAGAGACGACTTAATAGGGGTTTATAAAATGATAAGAGGAATTGATAGAGTTGACATGCAGAGATTATTTCCTCAGGTAGACGTAGCTGTTACTAGGTGGCATAACTATAAGGTTCATGGAGGGAGACATAGGAAAGATGTCCGAGGGAGATTCTTTACTCAGAGAGTAGTTGAGGTGTGGAATAGACTACCTGCTGTGATAGTGGAGTCGGACACTTTAGGAACTTTCAAGCAATTATTGGATAGGCACATAGAGCACATTAAAATGATAAGGAGGGGACAGCTTGATCTTGGGATTGGACAAAGCTCGGCACAACATTGAGGGCTGAAGGGCCTATACTGTGCTGTAATGTTCTATGTTCTATGGGTTTTTTTGCACTGAACGTTTAATTTTTGATGACAGCAGATTCAGGGAACTCCTTTAATATCAGTTCTGTGGCCCAGAAATAAACACTGGCAATTTTTTACAAAATTTGCAAGTGTGTTCCAAAAAAACTTATTTTTTTTTAGAAAAGTCTATTTTAATTTTTTTCTTTAACTCAAACCTGTAAAGAGAATTCAAAGAGAATATCTTATCTCGGAAAAGAAAATGAGATCATGTCATCCGTATCATCTTTATTGCGAATCCTACCATCCTGCCCACCATGGAATCGGAGCAGGCGCGGGGCGGGCAATGGAAATGCCCGTTGACTTCGGGCGAGATTTCCCAGAGATTTCCCGGGTCAAGTGAGCCCTAAAATCCCGCCCATAATCTTTTCATTTCAAAAGCGAATGGTTAGTAATACTTTTATCATAATGGAAAGCAGGACTCACAATAAAGATGATATGGATGATACGATCTCCTTTTCTGAGATATCTTTCGGAAACTCTTTGAATGCTCTCTGCAGGTTTGAGTTAAAGAAAAAATTTAAAATAGACCTTTAAAAAAAACAAGTTCAAACAATTGGAAGTTGCATACTTGCAATTGTGTAAAAATTAAAATATTTGTCAGTGTTTATTCCTGGACTACAGAACTGATATTAAAGAAGTTCCCTGAATACCTCAACTACCGTCATCAAAAATTAGAATGTTCAGTGCAGCTTCCATTTATAACTAGTTTCTGCTTCCACTTTTCCTTTAAGACAACACCTTCTTAATTCTGACTTTCGAGCAATTCTTTTGGCATTGCGCTGCAGTCTGCTGAATATTAAGTTTCATTGCGACGGGAAGTATTCCTTGTTAGGGTATTCTCAACCTGTAAATAGTGCATACACCCCTGAACCCGAGGTAGTGAATCACCGAGACATGGAACATTGTATAAACCACATCACTGGCACTGTAAGGTCAGAGCGGAATGGCAGGTGGGACACCAGTCCATGGCGAAAATTGTTAAAATCATACTTGCCAATTTCAGTCCGGTGGAGAAATCATTCAGACTTCAAATATTAACTGTTTCAAGGATACATGGATTAGGTGCATTGGCCATGCTCAATTGTCCATTAATCTCAGGAGGATTAGCTGGGTGAATACATGGGATTATGGGGTTAGGCCCTGGATGGGATTGTGGTCAGTACAGGTTCCTTGGGCCGAATGGCCTCCTTTTGAACTGTAGGGATGCTATGTTTTTCTCTCCACAGATGCTGCCAGTACCTGTTGAGCTTATCCAGCATTTTCTGTTTCTTGCCGGCTCCAATTTCTTCCGAGCTCCTGGCGCTCGACCTACATCAGTGCATTAGATCAAGCAGCTTTGTATGTGTAAGGAATAGAAAGAGGGGATGCTGAAAAGACTGGCGGAGTAAGAGAGTTAATATCTTAGGCTCCTGTTATTAGAATGTGAAAGAATGAGGAATGTAACGTATTTTAATCAAGTAAAGAGACAAGGAAAGGGGGAATGTAGGAAGAATAAAAGAGATGGAATATTTTGGAAGAAAAGAGAGATTAAATGAGAAAAGGGGTCAAGGTACCAGGCAGTAATAAGGACTTGCATTTACATAGCACCATTAACATAATGACACATCACTCCAACCATCACTCAAACCAACTTCCCATCCATTGACATTGTCCACACTTCCCACTGCCTCGGAAAAGCAGCTAGGATAATCAAGGACTCCATCCTGGACACTCTCTCTTCCACCTTCTTCTATCAGGAAAAAGATACTAAACTCTGAGATCACGCACCAACTGATTCAAGAACAGCTTCTTCCCTGCTGCTGTCAGACTTTTGAATAGACCTACCACGCACTAAGTTGATCTTTTGCTAGCTATGACAGCAACACGACATTCTGCATCCTCTCCTTTCCTTTTCTATGAATGGCATGCTTTGTGTGTATAGCGCGCAAGAAGCAATACTTTTCACTGTATACTAATACATATGATAAAAATAAATCAATTCAAATCAAAGCAAATCAAATCATCCCAAGGTACTTCACAGGGGCACTGTAAAGTGATGACAACTATACAGAGTCAAAGAGAATCAGTGAGTTATCGAGTGATTATGGGAGTGAAAGAGAACATTCAGCCCCTCACGTCTGTGCAAGATGTCTGCAAGAGCAACTCACCTTGTCTCACTCCCTGCCCTTTTATCCTTTAATTTATGTCACTTCTTCCCATTTTTCCAAACAGCACAGTAGTTAGCACTGCTGCCAGGGAGCTGGGTTCGATTCCCAGCTTGGGTCACTGTCTGTGTGATGTCTGCATGGGTTTTGTGCTCCAGTTTCCTTTCACAGTCCGAAAGGCGTGCTGCTTAGGTGCACTGGCCATGCTAAATTCTCCCTCAGTGCAACCAAACAGGTTCCGGCGTTTTCTATTTTTGTTCTACATCTAACCTATTCTGGGTGAATTAAATCAATTACAGTGAATCCTGGAGTCTGAAACCAAAAGAGAAAATACTAAAAAAACCTAGCGGATAAGGGATCCCCCAGTAGGGGATTTTCACAGTAACTTCATTGCTGTGTTAATGTAAGCCTGCTTGTTACACAGATAAATAAACTTTTAAAACTGAAAAGAAAGTACCACGATGAAAGGATCATAATTATAGAGTCTTACCGTAGGGGAGGAGTATCTCACTTCATAGCATTTTAACCTAAATCTGTTTAACATTTTATTTCTTTTTATCTTTTCTCTCTATGTCTTTTTCTCTTTCTTTCCCTCTTTCTGACTTCCTCTTTCTTCCTTTTTCTCTCTTTCTTTCTTCCTTCTTCATCCTTCCCAATCAGTAAAACAACGCAGCCAGCATAATTTTTGATGTAGATAAATACTCTTTAACTCTGAATGTTTGCATTGGTTGCCATCCAAGGCACTCTCCGGTGAGGATTGTGGTCAGTTAAATCCACATGGCATTGGTTTGGGGTTATTAAGATGTAAATAGCTGTTCCAAAATCAGCAGCCACCCTGGGAAACATGGAGTAAACAAATTGGATTTATTCATACTGTTGCAATACCATTTAATCTTGCCCATCACCCCACAGCTCTGCAAGGGAAACTGGAGCTGGGAAAAATGGGGTGTGGTGTCAGTAAAAAGTGCAAATGAATTTTCAAGTGTGTGTCAGTTGGGCAATTCTGATTATTTTTTTCCCTCCTACAGGAACCGATTCACAAACTTTGGGGGAATCTTTGACTTTGATACTTTACAGCAGGGAGTGGATTTTCCGTTCCTGCCGACTGTGGGAATCACCGCAGATGGGACTGGAAAATTTGATGGGCCATTTACACAGGCAGGGATTTCAGAGACAGGAAAATCTCACCTAGTGTAGCTTTGACAAAGCGTGACCTGATCTCGAAACATCAGCTCTTTTCTCTCCATTCAAATGTTGCCCGACCTGCTGGGATTTTCCAGCATTTTCTCTTTTGGCTTCAGACTCCAGCATCCACAGTAATCAGTTTAAATCTCCCAGAGTAGGTTAGGTGTAGAACAAAAATAGAAAACGCTGGAAACATCTCTGATGACTTGATAACATCTATGGAGAGAGAACAGAACCAACGCTTCGAGCAAGGATGACTCTTCATCAGAGCTGATGAAAAAATCCATCATTTTCTGTTTTTGTTTCAGATTCCAACATCCACAGTATTTTGCTTTTAGATTAGGTGTGGGCTAAGTGAATTAGACATCGTAAATGCACAGAGTTATAGGGATGGGGTCGAGGGGATGCCTAAGTGGGACACTCTTTCCAAGAGCTGGTGCAGAATTGATAGGCCGAATGGTCTGTTTCTACACTGTAGCAACTCCCTGATTCTATGGATTCTGTTTATGTGTTTGCACGCCATACAAATAGCTGACTGGGGTAATCATTGTCCTACAGGAGAGGCTTGATGAACCCCATTTCAACATCAAGCTTCTATGGTAAGCCTGGATTGCGGAGCGTGCCTTATGAGGGAGCTCGACCTTTTCTCTTCAGAGGTATATAAGATGTTGAGAGGTATTGATCGAGTGGATAGTCAGAGGCTTTTTTCCAGGGCTGAAATGGCTGCCACAAGAGGATACGGGTTTAAGGTGCTGGGGAGCAGGTACAGAGGAGATGTCAGGTGTAAGTTTTACACTCAAAGAGTAGTGGGTGAGTGGAGTAGGCTGCCGGCAATGCAGATTCAATAACGTCTTTTAAGAAACTTTCAGATAAGTACATGGAATTTAGTAAGATAGAGGGTTAGAAGTAAGCCTAGTAATCTCTAAGGTAGGAACATGTTTGACACAACTTTGTGGGCTGAAGGGCCTGTATTGTGCTGTAGTTTTTCTATGTTTCTAATGACCTGGGACCTAATTGCAAGTTTGCCAATAAATATGGTGTGTTGAGCTGTAGGAATCCAAAATCATTCACTTGGCAGTGAAGGTAGGCATGAGATAAAGAGTAGTGAAGCTCTTTGGTGATTTTGTGTTGAGGGAAAGGAGCTCATTTTCCTGCTCTATTTCCAAGGTAAGTTTGGATACAGGAGTGTAAGATCAAGCAGCTCATCCCACATAAATAGGGATGTTTTATTGCAGTTGTATAGGGCGTTGGTGAGGCCACACTTAGAGCATTGTGTGGTATTAAGAGAGAAGCAATGGCCTAGTGGTATTATCGCTAGACTATTAATCTAGAACCTCAGCTAATGTTCTGGGACTCAATTTCGAATTCCATCACAGCATTTGGTGGAATTCAATAAAAGATACCTGGAATTAAAAATCCAATGATGACCATGGGAACATTGTCAATTGTCGGAAAACCCATCTGGTTCACTAACGTCTTTCAGGGAAGGAAATCTGCCTTCCTTACCTTGTGTGTCCTACAGAGCCACAGCAATGTGGTTGATCTTAATTGTCCTTAGACAACTAGAGGTGGGCAATAAATGCTGGCTAGCCAGTGATGCCCATATCTCACAAATGAATAAAAAAATGTTTTCATGTCCTTGATTTGATTTAATAATTGTTGTCACATGTATTAGAGTACAGTGAAAAGCATTGTTTCTTGAGCGCTATACAGACAAAGCATACAATTCATAGAGAAGGAAAGAAGACAGTGTAGAATGTAATTGTTAGATTTGTAGCTAGGCCGTAGAGGTAAATCCATTCAAAAGTCTGAAGAAACAGGGAAGAAACCGTTCTTGAATTAGATGATATGTGACCTCAGACTTTTGTATCTTTTTCCCGCAGAAGAAGTGGAAGAGAGTATGTCCAGGGTGCATGGGATCCTTAATTATGCTGACTGCTCTCCCAAGGCAGCGGCAAGTGTAGACAGAGTGAATGGATAAGAGACAGGTTTGTGTGATGGATTGGGCTACATTCCCGACCTTCTGTAGTTTCTTGCAGACCAGGGCAAAGCAGGAACCATACCAAGCTGTGATATAGAATGCTTTCTATGGTGCATCCATAAAGATTGTGTGTGTTGTAGTGGACATGCCAAATTTCCTTAGTCTTCTGAGAAAGTAGAGGTGTTGGAGAGTTTTCTTAACTATAGGTCAGCATGGAGAGAACAGAACAGGTTGTTGGTGAACTGGACACCTAAAAGCTCAAAGCTGTCATCCATTTCTACTTCATTGTGTAAGGTCGGCGGAACTGTAACAATACAACTCGACACATAAAAACCTAAGAGGACTTGATGCGGTAGATGCTGAGAGGTTATTTCCTCAGGTTGGAGAGTTTAGAACAAAGTGGGGGGAGGGTCACATTTTCAGGATAATCAAAGAATCATAGAATCCCTACAGCGCAGAAGGGGGCCATTCCGCCCATCGATTCTGCAGCCATCTCAATCCCGTCCAGGCCCTATCCCCATAACCCCATGTATTTACCCCTAGCTAGTGCTCAAGGGGCAATTTAACATTGCCAATCCATCTAACTTGCACACCTTTGGAATGTGGGAAAAGTACCCGGAGGAAGCTACGCAGACACGGGAAAAATGTGCAAACTCCACACAAACGTTTTGCCCATTGAGATGTAGAGAAATTTCTTCAGAAAGTGGCGAACCTGTGGAATTGTGAAGGTTATGGAGGACAAGTCACTGAATGTATTTAAGAAAGCGGTGGACAATTTTGTAGATTTTAATGGCGTTAAGGGCTATGAGGAGAAAGCCGGAATATGGCGCTGAGATAGAGGACAAGTTAATCATAATGAATGGCTGAGCAGTCCTGAGGGGCTAAATGGCCTACTCCTGCTCTTAGTTTCTATGTTTCTTCAGTCAGAGAGTTATTATATAATTTTTTGGAATTCACTAACTCAGGGGGCTTGCGGTAACTCTGTTGTTTGGTATATTCAAGGTTGAGATTTTTGGACTTAAAGGGATGCGGGGATAAGGTGGGAAAACAAAGCGAGGTTTGGGGATCACAATGATGTTAACAGATAATGGAGCAGTCTCATGGGACCTATTCTTGATCCTATGTCTTTAAGTTCTGATTGACCCCAAAAACCAGAGCTTTTAATTGTGAGTCTAAAAGCTCACATCGACCAATCACAGAACATTACAGGACAGTACAGGCCCCCAATGTTGCGCCGACCAGTGGAAGCAATCTAATGATCCTCTAACCTAAACTATTCCAGTGTTATCCATATGCCTATCCACTGACCATTTGAATGCCCTTAAAGATGGCGAGACCACAACTGCTACAGGCAGGGCATTCCACACCCTTGCCACACTCTGATTAAAGACCCTACCTCTGACATCCGTCCTATAATTATCACCCCTCAATTTTAAAGCTATGTCCCCTTGTGTTAGCCATCACCATGCGAGGAAAACGCTCTCACTGTCCACCCTATCTAACCCTCTGATCATCCGATTAATTCCCCCCTCCTATTGAATCTCCAGACTGAGAGCGCTGCCGTCAAGCTCCCTGTCCTGCAAAGCGAAGCCACAAAACATTTATCAACGCCTAACATCTCAATTAATCAATCTCGTCCAGCGATGTGAGGCATCAGAAAATATGAGTGCTGTCACAGGGCATTAATCACAGGACAGAGATAAGTCATTTTTGGCTGATATTAGCATGGTAAAGTTAATAATGTTGGGAGAGGTTCACTTGTAAATGCTGAAATGCTTGCATGGCATTGTGAGCCTGACACTTTTTCTCCCCCCTTCTGCACAAAGCTACCCTAAGCATACCATTATGTTATCAGACACACCACTTAGTGCTCTTACAATTCCACGAATGACTCACAACAAACGCTAAACAGGAGTAGGTAAGTCTAAATGCTTTTAGTTCTTTTAGAATTCAGCACACAAAAAGAAGAACTAACTCTGGCTAATGACGGCTCCAGGAGATTTAAAAGATACCAAAGCCATTGACTGCTCCATTAGTCACAAAGCCTCTCCAATTTGATGGACTGATATTATGATAAAACTGTTAACATTCAGTGGGTGGGCTGGGTGGAGGGAACTTGAATTCTATTCACTGATAAGCATTTCTTGCAAACATCCATTGGCCTGAATTTGTGCCACAAAAACATTTTTCAATGCGTGGCTGTTTCTTTTTTATTAATGTATCCCATACATTTCTCCCATTTGTGCATTTTTAATAAATTACCTTTCCATACTTTTGATCATATACGGCTAGGGTGACACATTGACACAGTGGTTAGCACTGCTCCCTTACCATACCAGAGATCTTAGTTCGATTCCCAGCTTGGGTGAGTGTACATGTGGAGTCTGTATCTTCTCCCCGTGTCTGCCTGTATTTCTTCTGGGTGCTCAGACTTCCTCCCACAGTGCAACAGATAAAATTTATTTGTTAGTCACAAGTGAGGCTCCCATTAACAATGCAATGTGGTTACTGTGAAACTCCCCGAATCTCCACGGTCCAGCACCTCTTCGGGTCAACGCATCTAACTGGCACGTCTTTCAGACTGTGGGAAGAAACCGGAGTATGGGGGAAAATCCACCCAGACATGGAGAGAATGTGGAAATTCCACACAGTTACCTAAACTGGAAATTGAATCTAAGTTGCTGGCGCCGTGAGGCAGCAGTACTAATCATTGTGCTGCGCAGGTTAGGTGAATTGGCCATGCTAAATTTCCTGTAAGGGACTCAAAGATGTGCAGATTAGCCAGATTGGCCGTGTTAAATTGCCCCTTAGTATCTCAAGATGTATAGGTTAAGTGGACTGGCCATGCTAAATTGCCCCTTCATGTCCCAAAATGTGCAGGTTAGGTGCATGTCCCATGCTAAATGTGCAGAGTTCTCAGAATAGACCAGAGGGAAGAGCCTAAGTGGGACACTGTTATGGAGATTTGGTGAAGTTTCGATGGACCATATGACCTCTTTCTGCCTTGTGGGGATTCCATGATTCTAACCACAAGAAAATGAAGCTTTTTAATTTTTCTTTACAGTATTTGACACTTCATTAATAATATTTGATAGTATTCAGTGTTCTCAATTCTGGTACACAAGGGGGAATTTCTTCTGTGGCAACTGTATTTTTCAGTAAAACTAATTCTCTGATATAAGCATCACCAGGAAAGCCAGTATTTATTGATAGTCCTTAGTGTCCCTTGGAGGTGCAGTGGGTAACATCCTTGCCTCCTAACCAGAAACTATGAGTTCAAGTCCCACCCCAGGATGTGATGGCCAAGGAAGGTGCGTTCAAAATATAGCCAAATGGGTTGAACATCAACCTGCAAAATCCTTCCAAATACTGTAATGGGTTGGCAGTAAGAGCAGGAGAGAATCCTGGTCGGCCAGGTTTGATGCAGAGTGGTACCTGTCTGCAGACCATGACCTGTCCCAGGAATTACTAGCCGCGGAAACAGACAGAAGTCTACCTTTGTGCACCATTAGGTGTGGGAGCGGAATTGGAATTAGTCATCCTTCAGAAGGTGATGAGGATCGTGGGGGGGGGGACCTCTAAAGTGCAGTAGGAATGTCTGGGAGTTTGACCTCATTGATGATGAAGTAGGTTGGCACGTAACCTGTCAGGAACCAGAGGGGAACTTGGAGATGATGGCTTTTCCAATGGCCTGTGGTCCTTATCCTTCTACTTGATGCAGACCAGAGGTAGACTCGATGGGCTGAATGGCCGACTCCTACTTCTATTGCCCATGCTTTTTATGTTTCTAACCAGCATCACAAAAGCAGGTTATCTGGTCATTACTGCATTTCTGTTTGTGGGAGTTTGCTGTGTTTACCAGATTGCAACAGGACTACACTTTGAAAGCACCTGATTGGCTACAGAAGTGATACCCTGAGGTTGCAATGGATGGAAGTGTGTCGATTGTTCCCGTTACCGGTGTGTATGTCTTCAAAGCGGTGGGTTTAGAGATTGTTCTATCAAGGAGAGAGCTGAATCTGCTGATGACCATGAAACCGTTGTTAATTGTTGGAAAAACCCATCTGATTCACTAATGTCCTTTTGGGAAGGAAATTTGCCGTCCTTACCTAGCAAGGCCTACTTGTGACTTCGGAGCCATATGGTTGACTCTCAACTGTCCCTCAAAGGTAATTAGAGATGAGTAGGCACAGAAAGTAGTCTCACAAACCAGGTTAAAGTCCAACAGGTTTACTTGGTAGCACGAGCTTTCGGAACACTGCTCCTGCACAAAGTGAGTCACTCACCTGATGAAGGAGCAGCCCTCGAAAAGCTCATACTACCAAGTAAACCTGTTGGACTCTAACCTGGTGTTGTGAGACTTCTTACTCTGCCTAGCACAGTCCAACGCCGGCAACTCCATACCAGAGATGGGTATTAAATACTGACTGGTCAGAGACACACAAATCTCATGAGCAAATTAAAAGAAAAGAGCTGGACAGAGGCAGGTTTTAAAAAAGGGGGTGAGTTAGAAAGCTAGAGAAGTTTACAGAATTTGAAGCCTTGAAGGGGAAGTGGTAGAGAGATTAAAACTGGGGGATGCTCAAGGGGCCAGACTTAGATGAGCATAGATATTTTGGAGGGTTCTGAGACTGAATGAGGTTCAAACATAGAGAATTTGAAAACGTAGACAGAATTTAAAAATGGAGATATTGTTTAACCAGGAACCAATGTAAATCAGCAAGCATAAAGGGTGATTGGTGGGTGGGACCTGGTATGAGTAAGAATATGGGCAGCAAAATTATAGAAACATCATTATGTGTCAATCCAAATCTTATCTTTCAAAGCTTTATTGAACGGCCTCGATTATTCTTTCAGGGGTGTATTCCAGATCTTAATAATTCACTGGGTGTCAGTGGCTGGCCAACAGTTCTTTCCCATCCCAAATTGCCCTCGGAGGGCAGTTGAGAGTCAACCGTATTGCTGTGATTCTGGAGTCACATGTAGACCAGATGAGGTAAGGATGGCAGATTTACTTCTCTAAAGGACATTAGTGAACCAGATGGGTTTTTCCAATAATGGTTTCATGGTCATCAGTAAATTCTGAATTCCAGATATAATTTTTTTTTAACTGAATTCAAGTTCTACCACGTGCCATGGTAGGACTTGAATCCAAATTCCCAGAATATTAGCTGAATTTCTTGATTAATAATGTAGTGATAATACCACTATACCATCACTTCCTTAAATGGGCCCAATTTGCCATGTCACCAGCTACAACATGCTGGTTAAATCCACACCCTAGAGTAAAAACATAATTACTAAAAGCAGGAGTAGTGTCCATTTGAGCCCTTGAGTCTGCTCCATCAATCAAAATCCTGGAATTCCCTCCCTAATGGCATTGTGGATCAACCCACAGAACATGGATTGCAGCATTTCAAGGAGGCAGCTCACCACTATCTTCTTAAGGGCAGCCAGGGATGGGCAATAACTGCTCGCCAGCCAGTGATGCCCATGTATCATGAATGAATCAAAAAATTATGGCTGATCTTTTCGTGGACTCAGCTCCACTTATGTGCCTGCTCACCATAACCCTTAATACCTTCATTGTTCAAATATCTATTGTTGCTTGAAAACCATTCAATGAGGTAGCTTCAACTGCTTCAGTGGGCAGGGAATTCCACAGATTCACAACGCTTTGCGTGAAGAAATTCCACCTCAACTCAGTCCTAAATCTGCTCCCCCTTATGTTGAGGCTATTCCCCCTAGTTCTAGTTTCACCTCACAGTGGGAACAACTTCTCTGCTTCGATCTTATCTACTCCCCTCATAATTTAACACCTTTCTATAAAATCCATCCTCATCCTTCTGAATTCCAATGAGTATAGCCCCGGTCTACTCAGTCTCTCCTCATAAGCCAATCTTCTCAATTTTGGAATCAACCTAGTGAATCTCCTCTGCACCCCCTCCAGTGCCAGTATATCCTTTCTCACATAAGGAGACCAACACTGTACACAATATTCCAGGTGTGGCCTCACCAGTGCTTTATACAGCTGTAACATAACCTCATTGTTTTTAGACACCATCCCTCTGGCAATGAAGGACAAAATTCCATTTGCCTTCTTAATTACCTGCTGTGCCTGTATACTAACATTGTGATTCTTGTACAAGGACACCCCGGTTCCCCTACACAGTAGCACCCTGCAATTTTCAAAATAGTCCATTTTGCTTTATTCCTGCCAAGATGGATGACCTCAGATTTACCAACATTGTACTCTATCTGCAGAATCTGCACATTCTCCCCATGTATGTTTCCTCTGGATGCTCAGGTTTCCTGAGCAAAAGACATGCTGGTTAGGTGCATTGGCCATGCTAAATTCTCCTCCAGTGTACCCGAACAGACGCGAGACAGTGTGGCAATCGAGGATTTTCAGTCACTTCACTGCAGTGTTAACGTAAGTCAACTTGTGACTAATAAATAAAATCTTTGAAAAGAAAACTTTGTGTGACATGGTGGGACAGTGGTTAGCACTGCTGCCTCACAGCACCAGGGACTCAGGTTCAAATCCAGCCTTGGGTCACTGTCTGCGTGGAATTTGCACTTTCACCCCATGTCTGCATGGGTTTCATTTGCGTGCTCCGATTTCCCCCCACATGTCCAAAGGTGTGCCGGTTAAGTTGATTGGCCATATTAAATTGAGGCTAGTGTCAGGGCGATTAGCAGGGTAAATGTGTGGGGTTACGGGAATAAAGCCTGGGTGAGGTTGTGATCGGTACAGACTGTAAGGGATGAATGGCCTCCTTCTGTACTGTAGGGATTTATGATTCTATGATTGTTTCAAGGACCTCACCTGTCATAACCTCCTTGTCATCAATTTTTGGCATGCTATTTGTGTCTTCCACTATGAAACCTTTGGATTTTGTGCAGCGATAAAACTTTTCTTTAAATAAATGGGCTGCATTGAAAGTTTACAACCTCTTCTGGCCGAATACTAGCCTTGACATTTTTTTTGCTGAAAATTAGAACTCTTTTTTGAAGTTGAAAGTTTGTCTTAGAATAAATAGCTTTAATTTTGTCATGTATTGCTAACTAATCTGTAACCTATTGGAGATAAATGGCATCCCACTTGAAAAAGATAACTGGCAAACACAAACATGATGTTGCACTAAGAACAGGAAATGTTTTAAATTAAGCACTTCTTTAATGAACATGTTTCATATGGGGATATTGCAAAAATTTGATTAGACTTTGAACTTTTTCTGGGAATTACACTGCTTACCGACACCAAATATTTAGATCATGCTATTCAAAGACAAAACAAATGAGAGGCATCATTTCTTCCCAATGGGACAACTTGCATCCAGATGTTTCGCTATTTATTCTTTGATGATGGATTCAACATTTCCCTGTTAAAGTATCTGAGCTAGCCAGCCTATAACGAGCCAATTAGACTCCTATCCATTGACTCTGTCTATTCTTCCTACTACCTCGGCAAAGCAGCCAGCATAATAAAAGACCCCATGCACCTTGGATATGCTCTCTTCCACCTTCCCCCGTCGGATAAAAGATTCAAACGTCTGAGGTCACGTACCAACTGACTCAAGAACAGCTTTTTCCCTGCTGCCATCAGACTTTTGAAAGGACTTACCTTGCATTAAGTTGATCTTTCTCTACATGCTAGCTATGACTGTAACACTACATTCTGCACTTTCTACTTTCCTTCTCTATGAATGGTATGTTTGTCTGTGTAGCGTGCAAAAAACAATACTTTTCACTGTATGTTAATCTATGTGACAATCATAAATTGAATCAAATCAAAATGTAGTTACCTGCGTTTTTTAAACGGTGGCATAGCATTTGCTGTTTTGCAACATGCTGGATCTGCTGTAGAGTCCGGCAAATTTTGGTATATTACCACAAGTGCATTTGCTGTTTCCCCCACCATCTCTTTTAGTACCCTGGATTGTATTCCATTAGGGACAAGTGAGGCATCTTTAATTTCCTTACTAGAAATTAAAAGTTGGATAAGAGTTAAATGGATTGTCAGAGTGTGTGTCATTCGAAAGTTGAGAGTCACGCACACATGTTCCATCAGCATTGTTCATACAAATATTGACTTTGCAATGTCACGTTCTGAATAATGGAAAAATATTTGAGATGCATCAAGCTGGGATGCCTCACAGAAAGCTCAAGAGAAAAGTTATTCAATACTGGCCTGAAGTTCTACATCCAGCTCCACCCAACTCTAGGTGACTAGTTCATACAGGAAGGACTAATTTATTTAGGCAAATACCCATTCATTCCCTGAACAGTCTTCACTGAAATTAGACCAGTTCATTCATTTCTATTCACCCACTATAATTAAGAAAGTCCACCAATGCTTCTACTTTCTCAGAAAACTAAGGAAATTTAGCATTCAGCTATGACTCTCACTAACTTTTATAGATGTGCCATAGAAAGCATTCTTTCTGGTTGTATCACAGCTTGTTACGGCTCCTGCTTTGCGCAAGACCACAAAAAGCTACAAAAGATCATAAATGTAGTCCAATCCATCACGCAAACGAGCTTCCCATCCATTGACTCTGTCTACACTTGGCACTGCCCTGGCAAAGCAGGAATAATTAAGGGCCTCACCCCAGACATTTTCTTTCCATCTTCTTCCCCCGGGAAAAGTCTGAGGTCATGTACTAACAGACTCAAGTTAGTACTAACAGAGTACTGAGGTCATGTACTAACAGACTCAAGAACAGCTTCTTCCCTGCTGCCATCAGACTTTTGAATGGGCCTACCTCATATTAAATTGATCTTTCTTGACACCCTAGCTATGATTATAACAGTACATTCTGCACTCTCTCATTTCCTTCCCGAATAAAGGGTATGCTGTGTCTGTATAGTGCATGAGAAACAATACTTTTCACTGTATACTAATACACTTGATGACAATAGATCAAATCAAAATCAAAACTATAATTTTATTGAACCGACGCTCAGTGGCAGCAGTGTGTACTATCTACAAGATGCACTGCAGCAATTCACCAAAGATCCTTAGATAGCACTTTCCAAACCCACGACCACCTCCATCTAGAAGGACAAGGGCAGCAGATACATGGGGAATACCATCACCTGCAAGTTCCCCTCCAAGCCACTTACCATCCCGACTTGGAAATATGTTGCCGTTCCTTCAAAGTCACTAGGTCAAAACCCTGGAATTCCCTCCCTCCCGAACGACATTGTGGGTCAACCCACAGCATGTGGACTGCAGTGATTTAAGAAGGCAGCTCACCACCATGTTCTCAAGGGTAATTAGGGATGGGCAAGACATGCTGGCCAGCCAGTGACACCCGTGTCCCATGAATGAATAAACAAAAAGTTACAAAAACAGTAACAATGTGGTGGAAGTTTCTGCATGCGTCAAGACTCAGGAACGACAGAATTATTGGAAACTTTGATGGCTTATCTGCCCTTTTCTGTGCGAGGAAGTGAGTGAGTTATTACAATTGACAAGATTCAAATGTTAGGTTTTGCAGATATAGATTTTGTGTTAGATTAGGTTAGCTTAGAATTCGAAATCTACTCTGATCCATTTCGCATTCTGCTCAATACATTTAACAAAGAATTTATTGCCTGTGAACGAGCTTTGCAGCATGCACAGAGCACATACTGAGAATGGTAGACAGGAAAACATTTAACACTTGGAGCAACTGCTACATAGAATCCCTACAGTGCAGAAGAGGCCATTCAGCCTATCTAGTCTGCACCGACAACAATTCCACCCAAGACCTATCCCTGTATCGCCACTCATTTATCCTACTAATCCCCTAACCCACACACCTTCGGATTATGGGAGGTAACTGGACCACCCAAAGGAAACCCACTCAGACACTGGGGGAAGGTGCAGACTCTGCACAGACAATCATCCAAGATTGGAAACAAGACTCAGGTCCCTGGCACTGTGAGGCAACAGGACTAATCACTGGACCACCATGCTAAAAATCACAGATTCATAGAAACCCTACAGTGCAGAAGGAGGCCACTTGGCCCATTCAAATCTGCACTGACAGTAAACCTACCCAGACCTTATTCCACTAATCCCTCATATTTACCCTGCTAATCTCCCTGATATAGGGTCAATTGAGCATAGCCAATCAACTTAACCTGCACATCTTTGGACTGTGGGAGGAAACCAGAGCAAGAAATCTCACAACACCAGGTTAAAGTCCAACAAGTTTATTTGGTAGTAAACGCAAACGCCACTTTCGGAGCACTGTTCCTTTGTCAGGTGAGTGGAGAGTTCTGATCACAAACAGGGCATATAAAGGTACACACAGTTTACAAAATAGTGAATTGAATGTACACACACACACACACACACACACCGGGAATGGAACCTGTGTCCCTGGAGCTGTGAGACAGCAATGCTAACCACTGTGCCATTGTGCTGCTCCTAAATGATCAATGAATGCAAGTTTTATTTCAACAAGGCTTGGTGATACAAGTTCGCCCTTCAGAGTGATTAACTGATGTAATTTCTCATGGTCTTTTCAGAAAGCTTTCAACTGAAATACCTCTGATTGTGCTCATTTTCAAATGCACTTCAATGTGGAACTCGTTTTGGTTGAATACAGCAAGAGCCTAGAAATTAAGTGGTAGGTGCGAACAATTTCTTTTGATTGGGCTGCCGTGCTTGTTTGAATCGTCTGCTGAGAGGTCAGCCCATTGTCATCCAGAATGTGGTTCCAATGTTGTGCAGGAGCAGCCTTGCAAGCTAATCAAACAATTACCAGCCAACTTCAATCATCTGTCCTCACTTTGCCTCGCATAGCAGTCAGAAATCTCAATGCAATATTATGTCTCTATATTAGTTATTCGAAAGTCGGCAGAGAAATAATTGTTTGACTGACCTACTTCACCTTCTAATTCTCTTAATATTAAATTCCAATTGCAATTCTCTTCCCACACCCAGTGGTGCTGACATTTATCTGTTGCCATAGCTAATAGTTTGTGTAACAAGTTAGTTATATGTCTCTAAACTTTCATAATAGGTGCAGGCCCAGTATCTAATTTAGGTTAAAATGCTATGAAGTAAGGTACTCCCACCGCCCCACCCTACTTTAGGACTCTATAATTATGATTCATTCATTGTATAGTTTTCTCCTTAGTTTTAAAGTTTGTTTATTAATGTCACGAATAGGGTCAGATTAATACTGCAATGAAGTTACTGCAAAAGTCCCCTGGGCACCACATCTGATGCCTGTTCGGGTACACTGAGGCACATCCTTGGACTGTGGTACGAAACCAGAGCTCCTGGAGGAAACCCACGTAGACATGGGGAGAATGTGCAAACTTCACACAGACATTGACCCAAGCTGGGAATTAAACCAAGGTCCCTAGCTCTCTGAGGAAGCAGTGTTAACCACTGTACACTGTAAACTCTAAGAATGTTTTGCATTATCCCTCTCATTCTTCCTTTCTTAAATGATAGAAAACTTTAATTTAGACAACTGTGAGCTGATGCATTTGGGCAGATGGGAAAAGTTTTACACAAGGAGATTTGGGTACAGGTTCGTAGCTCCTTGAAAGTGGGGTCACAGGTCACAGAGTGGTGAAGAAGGCATTTAGCATGCTTGATTTCATTGGTCAGAACGTTGAATACAGGTGTTGGGACGTCTTGTTGAAGTTGTACAAAACATTGGTAAGGCCACACTTGGAATAGTGTGTGCAGTTCTGGTCACCCTATTATAGAAAAGATATTATTAAACTAGAAAGAGTGCAAAAAAGTTTTACTACTGGGACTTGATGGTTTGACTTATAAGGAGAGGCTGGATAGATTGGGACTTCTTTCCCCTGGAATGTAGGAGGCTTAGGGATGAACTTATAGCAGTCTATAAAATAATGAGGGTCATGGATTAGTTAGTTAGTCAACATCTTTTCCCAAAGGTGAGGGGTTTAAAATTAGAGGGCATAGATTTAAGGTGTGAGAGGAGAAATACAAAAGTGTCCAGAGGGGCAATTTTTTTCACACAGCGGGTGATGAGTGTTTGGAACAAGTTGCCATTGGTAGTAGTAGAGGTGGGTACAATTTTGTTTTTTAAAAAGCATTTATACAGTTACATGGGTGAGAAAAGTACAGAGAAATGGGTCAATTGTGGCTAACTTATAGTTATAAAAGGGGGACATGGACAGGTTAGGCTGAAGGGCCTATTTCTATGCTGTAAATCTCTGTGACTCTGTAACGTTGGTAAGGCCATGCTTGGAATACTGTATACAGTTCTGGTCACCCTATTACAGAAAGGATATTAATCTACTAGAAAGAGTGCAGAAAAGTTTTACTCAAATGCTACTGGGACTTGACTAAAAGGAGAGGCTGGATACACTGGGAATCCTTTTTCCTGGAGTGTAGGAGGCTTAGGGGTAATCTTATAATGGTCTACAAAGTAATGAGTGGCATGGACCAGGTAGATAGTTGACATCCTTTTCCAAAAGTAGAGGAGTCTAAAACTGGAGGGTATAGGTTTCAGATGAAAGGGGAAAGATACAATAGGGTCCAGAGGTGAATTTTTTTCACACAGAGGGTGGTGAGTGTCTGGAATGAGCTGCCAGAGGTAGTAGTAGAGGCAGGTACACTATTGTCTTTTAAAAAGCATTTAGACAGTTACTTTGGTGAGAGAGGTACAGAGGAATACGAGTCAAATGGGGGCAATTGTGACTAGCTTAGTAGATTTAAAGAAAAGGGCAGCGTGGACAAGTTGGGTCAAAGGGCCTGTTTCCATGCTGTAAAACTCTATGAGCTTGACTGTATTGTGACAGTGTCACAAGCTGGAAATCAAATTCAGGTCCCTGGTGCTGAGAGGCAGTAGTGCTAACTACTATGCCATCGTGCCACCCCACTTGAGGTATCTATCCCACTTTAGGACTATGTCATTATGTAATCTAATTCATTCATTTTGAGGTTTCCTTTTCACTCTTACAGCCAACCCCATTTGTGGGTTGAACTCTTTGGCCAATTGGGGATGGACAATAAATGTTTGCTTAGCCAGCAGTACTCACATCCCATAAATGAATTTTTAAAAATTAGGAACCTCCCCAGAACTCCCAGATAAATTCATGGCAAATTTTGGTATAGGGCAGCTTAAAATTGTCACAAACCCAGCCCCATTCTTTCAACAGAGAGAAGCATGAATCCACAGTCTGCAGGCTAAGCTTGACATTACAGAATAATTCCTTCGAAACAATATTTAATCAACTGAAACTTGTACGTACATCCTTTTATTCAAGTAAGCCCTTTGGGATTGCAGTGCAAGAGGCTTATTATTATGAACTCAGTTTTTGATATTTTAATTCTTTTTCACTGAATTGTGTTTGCTTTTATCAAGTTGCTGAATTTTTCCCGTGCTCCGCATAAGATTGATTGGCCATGCTAAATTGCCCCTTAGTATCAGGGGGACTAAATAGAGTAAATGCATGGGGTTATGGAGATAGGGCCTGGATGGAATTGTGGTCAGTGCAGTTTCAATGGGCTGAATGGCCTCCTTTTGCATTGTAGGATTCTATTGGAGGCAATGCAGTGAAGATTCTCTTCTTGAACAAGAGGACTATCCTCTGATGGAGGGACACTGAGTAAATTGGGTCCATGCCCTCTGGAGTTTAGAAGGAAGAGAGACAATTTCTTTTTTAGGGTGTTTCTAAGATAAAAACTGTGAGGTTCAAGGGAAGGGCAGATGAGGTTGAAAGGACGGCAGGCAAAGTTGGGAGGGAGGGCAGGCAATTTTGAAAGACAAGCTTGAGGAGGGCAGGGTTGGTTGAAAAGGAGAACAGACAAGGATAATGGGGAAGGGCAGGCGAGGTTCTGTAGATCTGACTGTTGACACCACTCTGCAACCTCCCCCCTTCCAGCAATATATATACAGTTGATAGCAAGTCCCAGTCAGCTTTATAGAATCCCTACAGTGCAGTAGGAGGCCCTTCGGCCTATCAGGACTGCACTGATCACAATTCCACCCAAGCCTTTTATTTCCGTAACCCCACATGTTTGCCCTGTTAGTCCCCAGTCACTAAATCACAATTTAGCATGGCCAATCCACCTAACTTTCACACTCTTTGGACTGTGGGAGAAAACAGGAGCACTCAGAGGAAACCCATGGAGATAGGGGCAGAACATGCAAACTGAACACAGACAGTTACCCAAAGCTGGAATTGAATCTGGGTCTCTGGTGCTGTGAGGCAACAGTGTTAACCACTGTACCACCGTGTCTCCCCATTGTGGGGTGCACAATGGGACTACCCAAGAGTTTCAATTTCAAATGTTCATAACAAATAGGGGCAAGAGTAGGCCATTTACCCTATTTGAGCCTGCTCCATTACTCAATTAGATGCTGGATGACCTGTTCTTTTGATTTGATGTGATTTGATTTGATTTATTATTGTCACATTTATTAATGTACAGTGAAAAGCATTGTTTCTTGCATGCTTAGACACAAAGTATACCATACGTAGAGAAGGAAAGAAGAGAGTGCAGAATGGAGTGTTACAATCATAGCTAAAGTGAAAGAAAGATCAGCTTAATGTAAGGTATCAAAAATCTGATGGCAGCAGTGAAGAAGCTGTTCTTGAGTCAGTTGGTACATGTCCTCAGACTTTTGTATCTTTTTCCCAATGGGAGAAGTTGGAAGAGAGATGCGTGAGGTGCTTGATTATATTGATGCTTTTCTGAGGCAGTGAGAGGTGTAGACAGAGTCAATGGCCTCAGCTCCGTTTTCTTGCCTGTCGCCCATAACCCTTGAACATTGGGGATGACAAGAGTGTGGATAAGTGAGTAGAAAGGAAGTTGAGAGTTGTCACTGGAACTAAAGTTTGCTGCGTACCTCAACATTACCATCCTATTTTTCAATTTGCTGCTGATGTTAATATATTGGACACACAGTTATGTCATGAAGCAAGCAAAAATAAAGTGAATAAGATTCTTTAGGCTTACTTTTGTGTTGGGAGCTTGGAATTTTCCACGTGAAATACATTCTGTGATTGCATTATTCATATATTCATTGTTCTGTTGGCCTTCTCTCCACCGCCACCACCATGGACTGAGCTGGCACCCACCTCCATTACGACTCTCCCCCAATGGCCAACCCAGCGTTCCCACCTTCTCCACCTGCTCCCAGCCCACCACCACATCTAACTGTATTCTCCCCTCAATGAGTGACATGATGGTACAGTGTTCTAAATGCTGCCTCACAATGCCAGTGACACGGGTTCGATTCCCGACTTGAGTTACTGCCTGTGTGGAGTTTGCACATTCTGCCTATGTCTGCATGGGTTTCCTCTGCATGCTCCCATGACATAAATTGGCAGTGCCATGTTGATCAAGGGGTGGGCCCCAGTGGGAGCCTCATAGAATCATAGAATCTCTGCAGTGCAGAAGAAGGTCATTTGGCCCATTGAATCTGTACCAACCACAAACCCATCCAGGCCCTATTCTCATAACCACATGCATTTACACTAGCTAGTCCCCCGCCATTAAGGGTCAATTTAGAACAAAGAACAAAGAACAAAACAGCACGGGAAACAGGCCCTTTGGCCCAACGAGCCCGCGCCGCCACCCTGATGTTCCCACCTCTACCCCTGATCCCTGTCTATGTTTATAGATCTATAGATTAAAAACCAAATTTGAGACAATTTAGGGAGAATTTGTTTTGCCAATTAGCCTAAGAGCACATCTTTGGGATATGGGAGGAAACCGGAGCACCCGGAGAAAACCCATGCAAGCACGGGGAGAATGCGCAAACTCCCACAGACACAGGCCCAAGTCCATGTAACTGCACAGCACAGCGATAGTCACTGAGCTGTCGTGTTGCCCATCAAGTGGTCCAGGTCAAGCATACACTAACGACGTGAAGCACTAGGATACTCTCGAAAAAGATCCAAGAGCAGCCCTCTCACGACCCATCACGTGTATGTCCCTTGTTAGACAACAAGGTCGACCACAGCGCCTGTAGGATAAAAACAAGTACATCAATATTATCATCTATTTACACACTTCCCAGGGACTCCCAAGGCTAATGATCCCTTTTTTAAATTAGTTTTCTATACCCCTCCATTCCCATTCTGTTCATGTGCCCATCTAAGTATTTCTTAAATAACTTCAGAGTGCCTGCCTCCACCACTTTACTTGGCAGCACATTCCATACCCCCACCACCTTCTGTGTGAAAAAACTCCCTCTAGCTTCCAAATTATACCTTACCCTCCTCACCATAAGCCTGTGACCCCTCGTGCTATTAGAATCCATCCTAGGAAAAAGCTTAACCCTGTTTACTCTATCTCTACCCCTCATAATCTTGTACACCTCTATTAGATCTCCTCTAAGTCTACGTCCTTCTAAGGAAAAAAGTCCCAATTTGCCTAACCTCTCCTCATAACTCAGACCTTCCATACTAGGCAGCATCCTGGTAAACCTCCTCTGCACTCTCTCCAGAGTCTCCATGTCCTTCCAGTAGTAAGGCGACCAGAACTGGACGCAGTATTCCAAATGAGGTCTAATCAACGTTTTATACAACTGCAACATTAAAGGCCAGCTCTTGTACTCTATACCTCTTCCTATAAAGGCTAGCATACTATATGCTTTCTTCATTTAGCATGGACAATCTACCTGACCTGCATATTGTTAGACTGTGGGAAGAAACCAGAACACCCAGAGGAAGTCTTCCATGTTGCCATCTGACTTTTGAATGGACTTATCATAAATCAAGCTTAACTTTACTGAAGTGAATCCCATTGGCCCCAACTTGTTATCATCAATTCCATGCAACCCAGGGCCTCCATATAACTTTTAATTTATATTAATTTCTAATCCGTATGAATGTAGATGCCATGATTTTACCATTTCCTCTTAACATTTGAGTAGTTAATACATTTATTCTGTCTTAACTCATGTTAACTCCTTTTCAAAAATAATTATTGGGTTTGGGATTGGCACCCAAGGGAAAGAGGACAGTGTTAACTTAAATCTTTGCTGTTTGCAGCAGAGGGTGGGCTGAATACTGACACAAAGTCTCCTCACCCAAGTCTGTAACACTTTGGGGGGTATCTTGGGTGGATGCTAACAAATCAAGGGTTCTTGCCTCAATCAAGGTGGGGAATCCCATCTTGGGCTAGAAATGAATGAAGAGTATTTAATCACACTCCTGTGTCTTCAGAATGGGGGATAGGTCTGGGTAAGTTAGGACGTGAGTTACTTGCCACAGAATTCCCAGCTTCTAACTGCTCATGAAGCCATAGTATTTAGATGATTAGCCCCAGTCAATGGCAGTTTGCAAGATGTTGATAGCAGGAGATTCAGCAATGTTAATGCCATTGAATGTCAAAGGGAAATAGTTAGATTTCCTCTCTGTTGTTGGGGATAATCATTGACCAACGCTTGTGCAGTGAGGATATGCACACATGAAAGAAGCAATGAACACACTTAGGACAACATACATCTTGCAGGAAAGACATCTTTAATATACTTAAAATTACCGCAAGCTAAACACCTTTGAGCACAGGACTGTTAGTCATGTTGACAAACAGTCACATAAATGCTTTTAAAGGCAAAGGTTCAAATGAAAGGGGTCAAACTCGGGACATCCCCCCCCCCCCTCCCCCCCCCCCCCCCCCCCACACCACACACACACACACACACACACACACACACACATGTTAGCCATGCTAAATTCTCTCTCAGTATAGTCGAACAGGTGCTGGAGTGTGGATGGCTAGGGAATTTTCACAGTAACTTCATTGCAGTATTAATGTAAGCTTACTTGTGACATAATAAATAAATCTTAACTTAAAAGCTTTACTGTACTGTGATGGAAAAGAATGCAACCCTATATATTTCTTTTTAAATAAACTTAAATAGGTAAACTTTAACTTAATAACTCCTACTCAAATCTAAAGTAATGTTTAATGATTCTATTTGCGTTGTCTTTCAAGTTTACATATTGTTTCCCTGAGGAACACCTCCATTGGAGTAAGGGTGGAATACATTCTTCAGAAAGTTACAATATTATCATTTCACCTTCAAAATAATCTCTATTTCACATTGTAATTGTGGAGAATTAGCGTGCTTAGACAATGGCTTCACAATCTTGAATATACACTGGCATGCTTTCAAAATGCTTCTCGGAAATATAATTACCTGAAGTCATGTTCAGTTTTGTCCTCAGTGTGTTAATTGAAGTAAAGTTTCTTAAAATTACAATTAAAAGGACAAACACGAGAATTAAAAGGGAGTTTCGGTTTGCAGCTATTCTGTAACTTAGATCACTGAAATCTAAGCAATGCTGTAAATACTTAAAGCTGCACAATCAGACAGTGATGATGGAGCATAGAAGGCAGAGGGAGAGAAAACACGTTCATGAGAGAGAAAACACGTTCTCATCAGGAAATTTAATCATTCCATACTCGGGGCCTGCACCTGGTTGATTCATGTTGCTCACCCCTGAACTTTGGGAAAATCACTTACATAACATTGTGGAATAGGTAGCTGCTTCTCCCAAGAAGGATGGATTCTCCCACAAGTTCACCGACCTCACCAAGCTCCTACCTCTTCCATTCCTTTCTCTGCCACGGCTTTTCCCAGTTGAAGATTGGGAAGATGGAAGGCTTTGGGTATATTTTCCCATTCTGCCTGCCACGGGAATTGAAGATGGGAAGATCAAATAATGAAGGGCATACATAGCTAGATAGTCAAGATAGTCAATATCTTTTCCCAAAGGTCGGGGGGTCTAAAACTAGAGGATAGAGGTTTAAGACGAGAGGGGAGAGATATAAAAGGCCCAGAGAGGCAATTTTTTCACCCAGAGGGTGGTGAGTGTCTGGAATGAGTTACCAGAGGTAGTAGCAGAGGCGGGTACAATTTTGTCTTTTAAAAAGCATTTAGATAGTTACATGGGTCAGATGGGTAAGAGAGATATGGGCCAAATGCAGGCAATTGGGATTAGCTTAATGGTAAAAACTGGGTGGCATGGACAAGTTAGGCTGAAGGGCCTGTTTCCATGCTGTAAACCTCTATGAATCTGTTGCTGGAATTTTACTGGCATCCCCGCCCAGGAATCGGTATGGGTGAGGCTCACAGAACGGCTTTCTCCATTGGTCTTGGCTGGGATCTTACAAGCCTCGGGTGAGTGAGGCGGTAAAATTCCAGCATAAGATTCTATAAGGGTTTCAAACATCTGTATTACTGTTCATGGCCTCCCATTATTTGAACCGGACAGAATTTGCTTTCACTGATGATTTGTATTACTGACCCTACAGAAGAAGGTTTACTTAAAGACTTCCCAATGAATTACTACTAACCGATACAGAAGAACCCTATCAGCATTTGCAAGCATCGTGAGTTGGCCACAGATTCATGAGAGAGAAAACACGTTCTCATCAGGAAATTTAATCATTCCATACTCGGGGCCTGCACCTGGTTGATTCATGTTGCTCACCTCTGATCTTTGGGAAAATCACTTACATAATAGGGCAGAATAGGTAGCTGCGCCTCCCAAGAAGGATGGATTCTCCCACAAGTTCACTGACCTCACCAAGCTCCTACCTCTTCCATTCCTTTCTCTGCCTCCCTACCTCCCAATAAGCCACAGCTTTTCCCAGTCGAAGATTGGGAAGATGGAAGGCATTGGGTATATTTTCCCATTCTGCCTGCCACAGGAATTGAAGATGGGGGGAAGAGATGGATCAAGCAAGCGTCTGTTGACCTTGGGTGGAATTTTTCTGGTTTAGAATGAACGTGGTTAGAAAATCCTTCCCATTGTTTTTAGCTCCCGCCACACTCTCCATCTCCTTACCATTGACGGCATGGTGGCACAATGGTTAGCACAACAGCCTCACAGCACAAGGGACACAAGTTTGATTCCCAGCTTGGGTCACTATCTGTGCAGAGTCTGCACATTCTCCCCATGTCTGCCTCGGTTTCCTCCGGATGCTCCAGTTTCCTCCCATATTCCAAAGTTATGCGGGTTAGGTGGATTTGCCATGCTAATTTGCCCCTGTGCATCAGGGAGATTAACAGGGTAAATACGCAGGGTTAATGGGAAACAGCTTGGATGGGATTGTTGTCGGTGCAGGCTTAATAGACTACCTGCATTCTGAAGAATATGCTGGTTAGGTGCATCAGCGAAGAGAAATTTTCACTTAGTGTACCTGAACAGTCGCCGGGGTGTGGAGGATTTTCATGGTAAAGGACAATCTAGATAGCAATGGTACCAAAGAAGAAAAAAGTTCCAGATAGAAGAAGCAACAGCGAAAGCCCAGAATATTCCAGAAAACACAAACCCTGGTTGTAATTTAGAGAGTGACTAAATTCTATTTTTTTAATGAATGGGAATCGTATTTATTTGAACAGCATTCCATTGGAATCTTGTTTAATTCGAAGATAGTTAATAGAAGGGATTTATTCAGTTTGTTAATAGTTTAGTTAATTTGCTCACTGCTAGTTAGATAAATAAATTGTTCCATGTTGATTTTAGAGTGAGTGTCAAGGATTTATTTTATATTGAACCACTAGAAGTTGTTGAAGAGCAGGTCACACCACTTCACACACACCTTTAGCAGATTACACAGTAAGATTCTTTCTTTGGGTGTTTTGGTGTTAGTCCTCAGAGGAAGATCAACCTCTGCTTTATAACACAATCTACTCACCTCCTATTCCACTCATGTAGACTTGCACCAGAGATTTGGAGTTTTGCGTGGAGCTCTGGTCACCAGAAAGACATCAAAGCTTTGGAGAGATAGTGCAAAGAAGATTCACTAGGATGTTGCCTGGTCTCGAGGGTGTTAACTATTAAGAGAGATTGAATAAACCAGGATTGTTCTCTCCAGAAAGATAGAGGCTGAGGGGAGAACTGACAGATGTCTACAAAATTATGTAAGAAATAAAGAGGGTGCGTAGTCAGAGGCTTTTTCCCAGGGTGAAGGTGTCAATCACAAGGGATTCAAGGTGAGAAGGGGAAAGTTTACGGGAGATATGTGGGGTACGTTTATCACACAAATAGTGTTGGATGCCTGGAATGCGCTCAGTAAAGTTTTGCAACACCAATTTTAAATCCAACCAATTTATTTGATAGTAAATCCGCGAGCTTTCAACACTATGCTGTGCCTTCATCAGGCAAATGCAGTACTGCATTTGCCTGATGAAGGCACAACATAGTGTCGAAAGCTCGCGGATTTACTCTCAAATAAATTGGTTGGATTTAAAATTGGTGTTGCAAAACTTTACTGAGTTTATCCCAGTCCAACGCTGGCATCTCTACATCACGGAATGCGCTGCCAGAGGAAGTTGTGGAAGGAGGCACATTAGCAATATTTAAAAAACATCCAGATGTGTACATGAATAGGGAGGCAATAGAGGGATACAGAGTAAGGGCAGAAGGTTCTATTTTTAGTTTTGTTAGGCCATCATGTGCTATACTTCTCATGTGCTATACTTTTCTTTGTTCTTCGTACTTCGATGATAAGTGACCTTGTCTGATGTTGACTGACCAACGTGTTCTGTTTTACTTTCAGATACTCAAATACTGGCAACCCCAATAATATCATCTCTACTATTGTCTCAAAGACTGAAATTGTATGCAGATTCCTCTTGTATAATCTTTTTTTACCTGCTGAATCGTTGCTGTGATTGTAGATGGAGCCATTTCTTTTGTTCGTTAACCTTGATCTGTGATGCAAAAGATTTAGTGCCCGATAGGGTTGTTATGGAAATGCGCGGAAAACGGAGGATTACTCATGCGATTTGAAATAATTTTAAAGCAGCAATCAGGACACGAATGAATGTAGTTAATATCCTAAGAGCAAAATTGTACCTTATCGCTCTTGCTTCTCATTTTCTGCTTTTCGTTTCTCACTTTTCCTTTCACTTTTTGAATTCATATCTTACCTGCTGTTACCCTGCTATAGAGGGAGCACTGTGAGGGTCTACCCAGGTTCCTGGGACGGCAGGTCTGTCATATGAGGAGAGATTAAGTCAATGAGGATTGTATCATTGGAGTTTAGAAGAGTGAGAGGGGATCTCATTGAAATTTATAAAATTCCAACAGGGTTGGAGGGTAGATTCAGAAAGAATGTTCCCAATGGTAGGGGAGACCAGAACGGGGGGAATGGTTTGAGTATAAAGGGTAAACCTTCTGGGACTGAAGTAAGGAGGTATTTCTTCATCCAGAGGGTGATACACGTGTGGAATTCATTACCACAGAATGTAGTTGCGGCCAAAAAGTTGTGTGTTTTCAAGAAGAACTTACATATAGCTCTTGGGGCAAAAGGCAGTCAAGGGATATGGGAGAAAGGAGGGGTCAGAAAATTGAAATTAATGATTAGCCATGATCATAATGGAAGAGCAGACTCGAAGAGCCAAATGGTCTATTCTTGCTTCTAGTTTCTATGTTTCCATATTAGCTGTTTGTATTTATTGTTAAAATAGGGTAAACATTTGGTTGCATGGGGCTGTCTTTTTGGATGTTAAAATAGGTGTAAAACTATCATTGATGAAGGCCAAGATGGGTGTAATTAGCCACTCTGCCTCTTGAGTGTGTGGTTTGGGAGACAAGTGGTTTCTGTAGTACAACTCAGCAGGAAAGGAAAGGCAGATGCATGGTATATCTTATGCAGGATATCTCTGTGTGGCCCCCATGGCTGTCACTACTGTTCAGTTTATGTTTGAAGCAGTTAATGCTTTCCCCCTGACACCAGGGTCTGTACAATCAGTGTCATCCCTTGAATATAGCTGTTGCAACAAACTAATGGATGTCTGGGCTCTCAACCAAGTCTCATTATGCATTCTCTTTGATCTTTTCAGAATTCTCAAAAGGGAATGATACCCATAGATGGGAAAGTAGCAAACATAACCCTTCTGTTCAAGAAAGTTGGGAGAAAGAAAATAGGGAACTCTAAGCTATTTAGCTTCATGTAACAACCAAAATAATGGAATTTATAATTAGTACATGGTAACAGAGCACTGAGAAAATATTAATATATAATTCAGCAGAATCAACTCAGATCTATGAAAGTTAAACACATTTAAAACAGCTACATTGAATTGTAACCAGGAGGGTAAGAGGAATCAGTAGATGCATTTTATTTTGAAAAAAATATTTGATAATGTGTCACACAAGAGGATATTGCACATTATGGTTCATAAGGGAATTAGGATAATGTATTCACATGGATTGAGGATTGACTAATATACAGAAGACAAAAAGTAGGAATAGGCAAATTATTTCTCTATTAGTGGGCTGTAACTTGTGGAGCACTGAGAAAATCATTACATGGGCATCAGCTACTTATGTCAATGGCTTGGCTGAAGGATGGGGGGGTGGATGGCGGGAATGATTGCGATGTATCCAAGTTCACTGATGATGCAAATCTAAATGGACAACTGAAGCTTTGAGAGGATCTAAAGAGACCAAGGAATAAAAAAAGAGACTAGAAGCAGGATTAGGCCATTCTGCCCTTTGAGCCTGCTCTTCCATTCATTATGATCATGGTTGATCATCAAATTCAATATCCTGATCCCCCCACCCCCCATATCCCTTGATCCATTTAGCTCCAAGATCTATTAAAATATGGAAATTTTGACTTAGACATTTTGACAGTTCTTTGACAGCTTTGACAGTTTTGGTAGTTCCAATAGGTGTCTGGACTTTTTATGCACAATCATGTCTGCATTTAATAAATCTAAGGGGCACCTTTAAATGAAGGCCTGAAGTTAACTGTGAAATTGATCAAGAATTGAGAAAAGCATTGCCGAAAGAGAATAATGACATCCAACTTGCACTTCTGAGCTTGCATTCAACTCATCTCCAAAATGGTTTAGCATCATAGAAACATAGCAACTAGATGTTGGAGGAGGTCATTTGGCCTTTTGAGCCTGCTCCGCCATTCATTTTGACTATAACTGATCATTAAATTCAATATCTTAATTCCCCCCTTCTCCCGATATTCTTTGATCCGTTTAGCCCCAAGAGCTATATCTAATTTCTTCTTGAAAGCACACAATGAGTTGGCCATGGAACATAACAGGTTAAGTGTGTGGGCAAGAGCTTAGCTGGGAAGAAATGAAAAGTTATCCACTTTGCAATGGAAATAAAAATAGAATATTTTAAAAGGTGAGAGACTGGCAAATGGTATTCAAGGGAATTGGGAGCCCTTGTACACGAATCACAGAAAATTACTGGTTACAATGCAGGTATAGCAAGCAATTAGGCTTTTGTTAAAAGCAGATTATAGCACAAAAGAAATGAAAATTTGCTGTATTAAATAGATGGAACTTGATGAAACTACACTTGCAATATTGTGTATAATTTTGGTCTCTATTTAAGGAAGGATGTGCATGCCTTGGAGGGTACAAAGGCTCACTAAATAATTCCTGGTATAAAAGCATTGCCCTATGGGGGGAGGGATTGAGGAGGATGGGCTGACAGCTTCTGAGTTTGGAAGAATGAGAGGGGTGATGCAGAACATTTGTAGAGCCCAAGGTGGCACAGAGGTTAGCACTGCTGCCTCACAGAACTAGGCACCCGGATTTGATTCCTGGCTTGGGTCATGGTCTGTGCAGTGTTTGCATGTTCTCCCTATATCTGTGTGTATTTCCTCCGGGTGCTCTGGTTTCCTCCCACAGTCTGAAAGACATGCTTGTTAGGTGCATTGGCCATGCTAAATTTTTCCTCAGTGTACCCAAACAGGCGCTGGAGTATAGCAACTAAGGGATTTTCACAGTAACTTCATTGAGTAGTTAATGTAAGGTGACTTGCGACACTAATAAAATAACCGGTAAACTTTAAACAGTGTCAAATCTGGGAGGATCTTTCCCCTGGCTAGAATCTGGATGGGGTCATAGCCTCAGAATAAAGGGTCTTTCTTCAATCCAATGTTTGCAAGAGCTGCATATTCCCAGATTCCTGGAGCTGGGTTGATGGAAATTGGGCCATAAAAATAGGAGGGGAACCATACCAGGGCAAGTGCATTCTTGCCTCCAAGAGGGATATGTCCAGGGATTAGATGGAATCAGAGTCGATTGTTTTCTCAATGGAGGTGGGGCGCTGACTAAGGGACAATTGAAGTGTGACTTTGGTTGTGATGGCTTCATTACATTCCTGCTGTTACAGAGGTTGATCCCACCAAGCATGGCACCTGCTCCATTGTTGCATGGAAAAATTGGAAGACAACTGGAACATCCCGCTTTAACTCTAGTTGAGGCCTCATAGTGATATGAAGGCCAAATAGCCATGAATCCATCTGGGTAAAAATGGCAACTGATGCTGGTGTTCTTGATCCCCCTGTTTTAGAGTTTTAGAAACCCAATAGTGTAGAAAGAGACCATTCAGCCCATTTACCTCCCTTCTCCACCTCAGTTGGAAAATGCAACCCTAGGACTCTGTGAGATGGGATTTTCCAACCTGCACTCGCCCCAAAACCGGAAAATCCAACCCAAGGTCAACGATCCTTTGAATGGTCTGTCATTCCTGCTTGCTACAATTCCCATGGTGCTTGGGATGGAAAAATTCCCTCTGCATCACTGATACATATCGGATAGAATTTTACCTCCCTGCCCGCCATGGGAATTCATTGAATCCCTACAGTGCAGAAAGAGGCCATTCGGCCCATCAAGCCTGTGTCGACAACAATCCCACCCTAAGCCTATCCCCGTAACCTCACATATTTACCCTGCTAGTCCTCTAACACTAAGGGAAAATGTAGCATGGCCTATCAACCTAGCCCACACATCTTTGGACTATGGGAAGAAACAGGAACATCGGAGCTCCAGAATTGGAGCAGGCAAGGAATGAAGCATGGAAAGTTTGTTGACCTCGAGCAGGAATTTATGGTTTGAGGACGAGCAGGGCAGTAAAATCCCGTCTCTCATGATGTTTCCGAGTAAGCAATAGACCTGGAAATACTTGGGGAGCTTTTTCTTCACTCTTGTAGTATAGAAATGATTGAGACAACTAAAAATCCCTGGATATTGGCATTGTGTGTCCTTTTCCCATGCCAAATTTCCTAATCAGCTTCTTCAATGTACAGTTACGTCAGGCCAACTTACAGCGCAGTGAAGTTGGATGAAAACTTTCGTTGCTGCATCCTGGGCTTGTTACAAAAAAAAAGACAACTGACATTTGCGAAGTGTCTTTCCCAGGGTTTCACAGCCAAGGAACTATTTCTGAAATGAAGCCGCTGCTGTGTGAGTATCAACAAAGGATTAAAAGGATGTAAGTTCCATCCCTCGCTCTCCCTATATGCCTCTAGAGCAATCAATAAGAATTCAAAGTTCAATTGTTTTTGCAACAGTGGAGCAGAGCTCCGAGTGAATATGTCTCTCTGTTCCCACCAAATAACTTTCTCTCTTTCCTTCCCCCATTAAGCTGATCATTAACTCTGAATTCTTTAACATTTGTTCACTTGTCACTAATATCACTTTACGCAGCTAGATGTAAAATTGCGAGTGACAACCTCTCCCGTGTCTTCCAACGTTTTGCAATACTTTTTTTTTATTAATTCATGGGCATCGCTAGCTGCTTGGCTAGTATTTATTGCCCATCCCCAGTTGCCCTTGAAACTGAGTGGCTTACGAGGCCATTTCTGAGGGCAGTTGAGAGTCAACCACATTGTTGTGGCCCTGGAGTCACATGTAGGCCAGACTGGGTAACGACGGCAGATTTCCTTCCTTAAAAAGGACATTAGTGAACGAGATGGGTTTTTCCAACAACAGTTTCATGGTCATCAGCAGATTGTTAATTCCAGATTTTTTTTTATTGAAATCAAATTCCACTGTCTGTTGTGGCAGGATTTGAACCAGAATATTAGTTGAGTTTCTGAATTAATACTTTAGTGGTAATATCACAAGGCTGTCACCACCCCTTACATGTTAATGTCTCTTTTTTAAAAAATTACTAATGGGATGTGGGCATTGCTGGCTGGGTTCATTCAATGGACTTCAGAGATGAGAGGTTTGTGATAAGAAGTGAGATTGTACGGTTTAGGCCTACACTCACTGGAACTTACACGAGTGAGGGGAGATCAATTAGACATTGATTGGGTGCTTCCTCTGGTGGGCATTCTAGGACGAGAATGCCCACCAGAGGTTGTGAATCTGTGGAATTCGCAACCCCAAAGTAGCTGGAACAGTGAGTAAACTTAACAGGGAGTTAGATTTTTAATTAGTAATGGGTTTAAGGGCTATGGGGAGAAGGCAAGAAAATGGAGATGAAGAGCACATCAGCCATGATCGAATGGCGCAGCAGATTCGAAGGGCAGAATGGCCTACTTCTGCTCCTATACCTTATGAATGTATGGACTTATCCCTGAGGTCGCTTAAGAGTCAACAATATTGCTGTGGGTCTGGAATCACATGTAGGCCAGAGCAGGGAAGGACGGCAGATTTCCTTCCCTAACTGCAAGTGAACCAGATGGGTTTTCACGACAATGGATACTGGTTTTGTGGCCATCTTTTAATTCCACGTATTTGATGGAATACAAGTTTCACTATTTGCCATGGTGGGATTTGAATCCGGGTCCCCAGAGCATTACCTGGGTCTCTGGATTGCTAGTTCAGTGACAATACCACTCTGTAAGAATGTAAATTGTTGCTGTGGTTGTTCAACCAGAGGTCAGCAAAAATATCCTCAAATTTCCCTTTGGCTTACGTTTGTAGAAAGTTTACTTATCAGTTACAAGTAGGCTTACATTAATGCTGCAATGAAGTTACTGTGAAAACCCCTGAGTTGACGCAATCCGGCACCTGTTCGGGTACACTGAGGGAAAATATAGGCATGGCTACTGCACCTAACCAGCACGTCTTTTGAACTGTGGGCGGAAACCAGAGCACCCGGAGGAAACACACACAAACATCCTACTGCCAACAACACCCACTCAGCAATCCCAGGATTCTGGTGACTGTCCATGTAGCAGCAACCATGGCCTCCCCCGCAGCGCTGCTGAACCAGTCTCCAGTTGGCTGGCCTCTCTCAATAGTTGAGAACTCAGGTGTCTTGATTCTGGGGGGGTCTCGCCACTGCCTGATTGTCCTGCGGTTTGTCGGCCTTCTGGAAAAGAGACAGCTTGAGTCCCCTGCCAGTGCTCCCGACTCCTCAACAAGATTCCAAACGAATAGTTGGATGTTAGAACAATCCAGTAAGGTTCAATGAAAAGTGTGGATTCAAGTCAAGAGTGGATAAGTTTTTAATTGACAAGGGAATTAAGGGTTACGGGGAGAAAGCGGGAAAGTGGTACTGAACCACTTAGAGATCAGCCATGATCTTATTGAATGGTGGGGCAGACTCGAGGGATTGAATGGCCTACTCCTGCTCCTATTTCTTATGTTCTTATGAAAATAGATTAAATCTATCTTCAGAATGTGTACGTCAACAGAAAGAGATAACAAGACAGTTAAATTATTATTCTGCCTGCGTACTTCTGACTGTATTACTCAGCGTAAAGAACAATGAAGGCCAATTATGGTCTATCTTTTGACTTTATTCATTTAAAAGTTTATTTATTTATTAGTCACAGATAGGCTTACTTTCCCATGGCAATGAAGTTACAGTGAAAATCCCCTCGTTGCTACACTCCAGCGCCTGTTCGGGTACACTCAGAGAGAATTTAGCACGGCCAATCCCACCCTAACTTGCACATTTTTGGACTGTAGGAGGAAACCGGAGCAGCCGGAGGAAACCCACGCAGATATGGGGAGAATGTGCAGACTCCACCCAGACTGCGATTCAAGCCGAGAATTGAACACGGGGCCCTGGCGCTGTGGGCAGCAGTGTTAACCATGTAGGTAGTGATCTGCGTATTGCTGAACTATTGCTGTCATTCTTAGTGGAGTATGGATTCTCAGTTGATGTAAATGGGTTTTCTCTGAGTGTTCCAGTTTCCTCCCACATCACAAAAATGTGCTTTTTAGGCTGATTGGTGCCAATAAATTGTTCCTGAATTGGATCTCCCTTAATCTGGCACACATATGAAATGGAGTGCCAATCATACTGATCGTGTTATGTTTGATGCAAATCAATTGCTTTTTTTTATCAAATATGGTTGGAAAAATCCTGGATTGTGCAGCTAGAGAGGGATTTAAAAAGAGCTTTCCACCAGATGTATAGGTTCTTGGAGAGAGAAGGAAAGAGGTCAGACTGGACCAGAACAGAACTGTGTCCGAGCTGCTTCAGAGAGTGACGAGTACATAGAAACATAGAAGACAGGAGCAGAAGGAGGCCATTTGGCCCTTAGAGCCTACTCCGCCATTCATCATGATCATGGCTGTTTGTACACTTCAATAGCTTAATCCTGTTTTCTCCCCATTATCTGTGATCCATTAACCCCAAGTGTTATATCCAGCTGCCTCTTGAATACATTCAATGTTCTGGTATCAACTACTTCCTGTAGTAATGAATTCCACAGGCTCATCACTCTTTTTTGGGTGAAGAAATGTCTTCTCATCTCCATCCTAAATGGTCTACCCTGAATCCTCAGACTGTGACCCATGGTTCTGGACTCCCCCACCATTGGGAACACCCTCCCTGCATTTACCCTGTCTAATTCTGTTAGAATTTTATAAGTCTGTATGAGATTCTCATCTGAACTCCAGCAAAATCAATAGTCGATCTCTCTTCACATCAGTCCTGCCGTTCCTAGAATCAGCCCGTACATTATTGCCTATTTAGTAATTACCACTTTATTACTCAATAAATCCTCTTAATTTGTGAACCTGAAACTAACCACCACCAACTTGTCTTCGTCAAGAACCTGAATGAAATTTCAAGTGCTTTACAGAATCTTAAAGTATCCTTGAGCTTCAAAATATCTGTGACCTCACAGGGCAGCACCATGGCACAGTGGTTAGCACTGCTGCCTTACAATGTCAGGGACCTGGGTTCAATTCTGGTCTTGGGGGTGTGTGTGTGTGTGTGTGTGTGTTGTGTGTGTGTGTGTGTGTTGTGTGGTGTGTGTGTGTGTGTGTGTGTGTGGTGTGTGTGTGTGTGTTGTGTGTGTGTGTGTGTGTTAAGTTTGCACATTCTCCCCATATCTGCATGGATTTCCTCTGCGTCCTCTGGTTTCCTCCCACATTCCAAAGATGTGTGGGTTAGGTTGAGTGACCATGGTAAATTGCCCTGTAGTATTAAGGGGATTGGTAGGGTAAACAGTGAAAAGTATTGTTTCTCATGCGCTATATAGATAAAGCATTCTGCTCAGGAGAAGGAAAGGACTGAGTGCAGAATATAGTGTATTAGCTAAGGTGCAGAGAAAGATCAACTTAATGCAAGGTAGGTTCATTTAAAAATCTGCTGGCAGCAGGGAAGAAGCTATTCTTGAGTCAGTTGGTACATGACCTCAGACTTCTATATCTTTTTCCCAAAGGTGAGAGGGAGAATGTCAGGGGAGCGTGTGGGGTCCTTAATTATGTTGGATGCTTTGCTAAGGCAACAGGAAGTGGAGATTGGTTTGTGTGATGGATTGGGCTACATTCAAAATCCGTTGCGGTCTTGGGCATAGCAGGAGCCATACCAGGTGGTTTGATGTGTTTTGCAGGCTTCTGCCTTAGTTTCAATTTCTATTCTGCGCAGAGAACATCTCTTTAATAAACCTGCTATGTGTTACTTCGAACCTATGCGGGCAAACCACATCTTTTTCTTTTGCTTAAGATCCACGAACCCCAACGTAGTTAGAACATTAGAACTGGTCAATAACACTATAGCAAGAGCTACTGCAGGGAAAATCTTCTTCCAGAGCACCATTATGATTGCAGGCGCTGGAAGAAATTCTCAATTATTTCAGGAAAACTCCTATTCATCACGCTGCCATGTTGTGCAGCAATGCTTTCTACAACAGGAAATCTTCATTGCGAAAGGTAGCACCACAACATTGTACAATTTGTCATTTCTTGGACCCTGCATTGAAATGGGACTTATATTTGCTATTACTTTGGTTATTATTGTTTTTGTAGTGAATGTACATATGCCAACATTCCAATTTCTATTCCAGGGACATTCCATTCTAAAAGTGCACAATTCCCATAGTCATAACCCCCCCTCCTGCATACAAGTGAAGGCAAGCTAAATCTCTAGTTTCCTGCTGTCTTATTAGCATCCTCCCTAATTCTGGGAGCAGGGGATTGATGTGCATTTTTCACATAAAGTGCATTTTCTTTGAAATATATAACCCCCTGTTCTTGTAGAATAATCAGATCACAGGAATTCAGTCCTTATTTCAGTTGGAATTGAACTGGATGCTCAGGTTGGGGGGGCGATGAGATTTTAACTGTCATTAGCTTCGACAGAGAGCAAAACCAGCGCAATTTTAACCACCCTTCTTAACACCAACTAAACTCTGGTAACAGTTGGACGTGAAGTGGACAGGAGCTGGATGTTGAGTTGTAGGAATTCAAGGTGGCCAAAGGAAAACTACTCCAATGGAAGAGGTTGGGGTTTTGGAGTTCAATTGTTCAGAGTTTGATTGTGTGAGTCTGATAACTGATCTACGCTCACTGTGCTTGTTTGGTTAAGCCTGGATGTTAACTCAATGCAAGGAAGTATAATCAGTCTTCGGAGGCAGAAGTCTCTTCATCAAAATCACTTTATTTACAATTCCAGCAGCCGTATGCAAAGGGCTGTGTCTCAGCAATCTACCTTCGGGAATGCCGGAGGAACTGACATTCCTGGTTAAATACAAGGAAAAGAGTCCCTAATTGGCCCATCAATTGACTTCTTAATCAAGGAGTTCATATTCCAATAGCCAACCTCAATGGTCTGACTGAAGTCATTACAGTAAGGTAAGGTCACATTGTACTGGAGAAATGACGGCCCATGGTATTCTCAGTAGATTATTAATGCAGAAACACAGCCAATGTTCTTGGGGTCTGGAATCAAATCCCCCCACAGCAGCTGGTAGAATTTGAATTCAATAAAAAAAATATCCGTAATTAAGAATCTACTGATGACCATGAAACCATTGCTGATTGTCGGAAAAACCCATCTGGTTCACCAATGTCCTTTAGGAAAGAAAATCTGTTGTCCTTCCCCGGTCTGGTCTCCATGTGATTCCAAAGCCACAGAAATGTGGTTGACTCTCAACTGCCCTCAGAAATGGCCGAGCAAGGCACTTAGCTCTTGCTATAGTGTTATTGACCAATTCTAATGTTCTAACTATGTTGGGGGTCGTGGATCTTAAGTAAAAGAAAAAGATGTGGTTTGCCCGCATAAGTTCAAAGTAACACGTAGCAGGTTTATTGAAAGAGATGTTCTCTGCACAGAACAGCAATTAGGGATGGACAATGAATGCTGAGAAATCCCACAACACCAGTTTAAAGTCCAAACAGGTTTATTTGTAGCAAACATCACAAACTTTTGGGACAGCCTGTCCCTTTGTCAGGTGGCTCAGCCTGTTTGGACTTTAAACTGGTGTTGTGGGATTTCTTTGTATTTTACCTCAGTCCAACGCCAGCATCTCTACATCAATAAATGCTGGCCAGCCACTTTCACCCATGTCTCAGAAATGAATAAAAAAGCCTCAGATGACAATAGCTGCTTTCCCCTTTGCGGGTGAGAGCTGGCTGGTGGTGATTTAACCAAAGGATCACCACACTTCAGGGAAGGGGTGAAGTTGAGAAGGCAGGCCCTTCAAGTATAACCTCAACCGATACAGTGATTGAACCCACGCTATTAGCATCGCTCTGCATTACTAACCAGCCACCCTAGCCGACTGAGCTAAACCAACAAAATGGAAAATCTTTTTATTTACTCGTGTTAAAGTTTATTTTATTAGTGTCACAATTCAGTTCACATTAACACTGCAATGAAATTACTGTAAAAATCTCCTAGTCGCCACACTCCAGTGCCTGTTAGGATGTACTGAGGGAGAATTTAGCGTGGCTTGTGCACCTAACCAACACATCTTTTGGGCTGTGGGAGAAAACAGGAGCACCCGGAGGAAACGCACTCATTCATGGGGAGGATGTGCAGACTCCACACAGACAGTGATCCAAGAATCATAAAATTCTACAGTGCAGAAGGAGGCCATTCAGCTCATTGTGCCTGCATCGACCACAATTCCACCCAGGTCCTATCTCTATAATACATATTTACCCTTGCTAGTCCCCCTGATATGAAAGGGCAATTTAGCATGGCCAATGCACCTAACCAGCACATTTTTTCAGATTGTGGGAGGAAACTGGAGTGTCCAGAGGAAACCCGCACAGACACACAGAGAACGTGTAAACTCCACCCAGACAGTGACCCAAGTCGAGGATTGAACCCAGGTCCCTGGCACGGTGAGGCAGCAGTGCTAACCACTGTGCCACCCTGCTGCCCAAAGAGACAGACTAATTGTTGGAAAGCAGTCATAAAATGATGCAAATAAAACCCTTGCACACTTAGAAATTGGTTCAACTTCTGCATCACTCCAAGGAAAATCAAATGTACAACAGGGGTTCTCAGGAATACGGGAGAGACGGGAACCCCTGAAATCATGAGCTCTCGGAGCCCGGAGGAGCAATCCTACTTTTCCCATCCCCATAAAGGACTGTAAGTAAAACTGTCCCAAAAAGCCACATTTGTTCCCAGTTCACACCGTGTTTGAAATTACCTGACAAGAGAAGCCAGAGAAGCTATACGGGTCACAGTTTGGAGTGACACACATTCACATTGCTACTTTATCACACCATTAGCAAGTGGACAAGATGTCAGAAGAAAGCTCCCGGCTTCCTGGAAGTCCCATTAGTCACACTGTGTGACAGATTAAACATTGCCGCCTTCCTCAAACCTTTGATTTAGTTGTTACCTCTGTCACTTCTCCACTGTAATGAGGTCAGAGTGAGAAGCTTTCACATCTCTAATTGCGTAGAAATACCTTTCCATTTAAAGAGGAACTCCATTGCGTGGAAGCTCTATTCTGATCTTAGATATGTTTACCTTAGCAGGGTTACTGTAAAATATATTATCAGGGTGATGAAATGAAAAGTCAGAATTGCTCCACTCAAGCCTTTCTCAATAGTCCAGCAAAGGTGTCCAGAATAAACTGAGGCTATGCAATTTTGCATAACTTCTCAATACGCAGAGGACTAAATAAAAATGGAGCATCCCCCAACATACTCCCCCGTCCAGCAACTGGGTAAAGGCTGACAGTGATTTGATTGTAATTGATTTGATTTATTGTTGTCATGTGTATTAGGATACAGTGAAAAGTCTTGTTTCTTGCACACTATACCGATAAAGCATATCACTCATAGAGCACATAGGGGAGGAGGAAAGGAGAGGGTGCAGAATGTATTGTTACAGTCATAGCAAGGGTGTAGAGAAAGATCAGCTTAATATAAGGTATGTTATTAAGCAGAGGCTGATCTCCCCTCTGAGGACAAACATGGAAACATCCAAAGAGAAGAACCTTACAGTGTAATCTGTAAAAGATGTGCGTGAAGTGGTGTGACCTGCTCTTTATTTATCTAACTAAAAGTGAACAAATTATCTAAACTATTAACAAACTGAATAAATCCCTGTTAACTATGAACTATTCCCCAATAAAACAAGATTTTAATGGAATGCTTTCCAATAAATACAATTCCCACTCATTAATAAAATATAAAATTTAGTCACTTTCCAAATTACAACCAGGATTTGTGTCTTCTGGAATATTCCGGGCCTTCTCTGTTGATTCTTCTGTCTGTAACTTCCTTTTCCTTTGGTACCTTTGCTATCTAGATGGTGTTTTCTCTAGGATATTGAGGATGCTATGACAGCCAGCAATTCTCTCTCTTGAGAGCGAGAGTTAGGAGCTGTGAGCTGTTAGTTCTGACAGGTGGTACTTGTTCTACTCAATTTGTCCCACTGCTTCTTTCTTTTTATACCTATGATGACATATTAGTATTTCCTACAATAGGATGAGTTCTAGATTATGAAAACCATCAGATTCAAATTTAAGAGATTTTTCATATTGAAGTGCTTAATTCAAATTAATTGACTAAATTCAAATCCTGTTGTCGTAAAACTGTTGCTTGACCTTTTGATATTAATGTTTCAGTTTGGAGTCTCTGCGTACTTGCCAATCAAAGAAAAAGCACCACCTTTTAATAGGACCATGCAATGCTTCCCCCCTACCTCTGAGCATTTTATTGTTTTGCAAACACCAAATTCTAACTTCCCAATTGACACTTACTCTATCCAACTTCTCAGCAGGTAAGTCCATTCAAAAGTCTGATAAAGCTGGGGAAAAGTTGTTCTTGAGTTTGTTGGCACACGATCTCAGACTTCTGTAACTTTTTCCCAAAGGAAGGAGGTGGAAGAGAATATGTCCAGATGCGTGGGGTCCTTAACTATGCTGGCTTCTTTTCCAAGGCAGCGGGAAGTGTAGACAGAGTCAATGGATGGAAGGCTGGTTTGCATGATGGACTGGGTTACGTTCACAGCACTTTGTAGTTTCTTTCAGTTTTGGTCAGTGCAGGAGTCATTCCAAGCTGTGTTACATCCAGAAAGGATGCTTTATATGGTGCATTTGTAAAAATTAGTGAGAGTTGTAGTTGACATGCCAAATTTCCTTAGCCTCTAGAGAAACTGGAGGCATTGGTGGACTTTCTTGACTCAGCATGGAGGGTCCTGGACAGGTTGTTAGTGATCTGGACACCTTGAAACAGTGACAATGAGGGAAAGGGGAAAAAAGGCATAGTGCTGAGGGGGAGGGCTATGAAATGGCAATGAGTGATGTTGATGTGGAAGGCACTCTGAGAATTGCTTCCAATAGCTTCCAAATCTTTACAAGTATTGCCTTGTAAAAGCACTCACTGTCGCCAGAAATAAACTTCCATATTGTTATGACTTAGCTGCTATGTTACACTTTCCTATCACAATTTGTTTTCTTGGCCTTGCTGGTTCCAATGAAAGCTGTCAGCATTAATAAAAAACAAAACACTCCGAAACTATTTGGAAAGAGAAAAGAACTTTCCATTTATTTGTTGCGTTTCATCACTGTAGAGCAATGTTTTGCCATCAATTAAATCCTTTTGACGTGTACTCTGCTCTAATGTGGGAAAGAATTAGATAACAGGCTATTTGGTGGTCTGTAATGCATGCTCCTTTTGCAGGCGTACTTATTTTGTCTAAATGTTCCTTCAGTGAAGAAGTCCAATAAGATGGAAGGTTGTTGATGGACATTGTGAACTCCAAGGACTGGAGGTGGTGCATTATAGAGTGTGCACAGTGCATCAATGGGGCATGGTGGCACAATGATTAGCACCGCTGCCTCACAGCATCAGGGACCTGGTTCAATTCCCAGCTTGGGCCATTGTCTGTGTGGAGTCTGCATGTTCTCCCTGTCACTGTGTGGGTTTCCTCTGTGGGTTTCCTCCCACAGTCCAAAAGACGCCCTGGTTAGTTGTATTGGCCGTGCTAAATTCTCCCTCAGTGCACCCGAACAGATGCCGGAAGTGTGGTGATTACGGGATATTCACAGTAACTTCATTACTGTGTTAATGCAAGTCTACTTGTGACACTAACAAACTTCACAAACTCTCTGACAAAGCATCTTACCTAGGCCTCATTCTCACACCCCCACATTTTTACCCTGCTAATCCCCCTAACGAACACCTATTTTGAGCACTAAGAGCCAATTTAGCAAGCCAAATTCACCTACATTACACATTTTTGGAGTGTGACAGGGAACTGGAGACCCAGAGGAAACCTATGCAGATGCCAGGAGAATGTGCAGACTCTACGCAGACAGTCACCCAAGGCCAGAATTGAACCCAGATCTCTGGCGTTCTGAGGCAGCTGTGTGCGACTGTGCCAGAAGTGGAATCACCTTGAAATAATTGTTGCCATGTCTGAGAAGGTAGCCAGCTCATTGACACTGCTTTATTGTTCAGGCAGTTTGGGCAAAGCTGTGTTAGTCGGTTGGCTGGATGGCGAGTATGTTTGAACAGCATGAGATTAAATTCCATTCCAGCTGAATAAACTTGGAACCTGAACTCACATGAACCAGAGCTCAGGAGTGGAAAAGACTTGTTTCTTCACTAGACTAATAAAGACTTGTTTCCCACAATGGGCTATACACATGAACCGTTTATTCAGTCATTTGGCAATACAAAACTTGAATATTGCTCAAGAGTTTCATAGCTTCAAAAACTATGTTGAAGTTTTTCACTCTTTGCACTTCTTAAGAATATAAGTATAATGCGAAAACAACTACTTATACTGAATGAGAAGAGAGGCCTAATTGGTTGGCAAGTGGATGCTGATTGGTAAAAACATTTGGCGGAATTTTCCCCTCGCACCCAATCATAATGGGCAGAGGATAGGATCACTCAAAGATCTGTTGACCTAGAGCAGGATTTTGCATTCCTGGGATGAGAAAATCCCGCCCATAGTCATGGAGAATGCACCACTTGATGACAACTGACAGTTAACCGCCAACCACTTTTTGTCTGAAATTTAACCCGGGCTGCTTGATTTTGGTTGATCAAGGCACTGTTCCAAGAAACAAATCCACTACCGTCTTCCACTTAGGGTGTTAAACTGAAACAGGTGCAGTGTGTGTGTGTGTTCTTTCTGTCTGCAAAGAGCAGCCCTATTTAATAACAGAAAAAAACTTCCAGTGTACCTAAATGCATCACATTCTGAGGCTTCTACAGTAATTATGGTTGTGGGCAATTGGAATCATACGCTCCTTTATCAGGGACCACTCACCTGATGAAGGAGCAGTGCTCTGAAAGCTTGTGGCTTGTGCTACCAAATACACCTGTTGGACTTTAACCTGGTGTTGTGAAACTTCTTGCTGTTCCTCCCACAGTCCCAATAAGTGCTGAGTAGATCGATTAGTCATGGCAAATTGACCTTTGTGTCAATAGGGATTAGCAGGGTAAATATGAGGAGTTACGGGAATAGGGCTTGGGTGGCATTGTGGTCGATGGGCAGACTGAATGGGCTGAATGGCTTCTTTACTGAACTGCGGCAATTCTATGATTCTATGAATGTGTGTCAAACTCATTGGCTAAACTTTCAGCTTGACATCAAGAGTGAGCATATTTATCATAAACATTTCTGATTTATTTTAACAAGCCCAATGTTTCCATTGCATTTGTAATTGAAATGTGTTTATTCTGATCTGAAAGTTTCCTTCAAGTTGCAAAGAATCAGCTGCCTCAGTGAACAGCTGTTTCAAGTAATATTGTCATGGATTCCTCCAGGGATTGTTCAGCACACCAATTGTAAATATGTGATGCAGCTTCCCCACCGAGAACAAGGGCAGCAGGAACATTAGCACTGAGTTTCCCACTTCTTCCATTCAAGTTACACAGAGATTGAGCCCCATTTCCTTGTTTAACCTTCCCAAAATAATGTTAACGTACATTTTTGTTGCAGTTCTGAAAGAACTGCTTGGTATATTTTCCCCGTGTCTGTGCGGGATTCCTCCTGGTGCTTCCGTTTCCTCTCACAGTCCAAAGATGTGCGGATTAGATGGATTGGCCACTCTAAATTGCCTCTTAGTATCCCAAGTTGTGTAGGTCAGAGGGATTGGCCATGCTAATTTGTCCTTTAGTGTCCAAAGATGTACAGGTTAGGTGGATTGGCCATGCTAAATTGCCCCTTAATGTCCCAAGATGTGCAGGTTAGATGAGATTAATCAGGGAAATGCGTGGGGTTATGGGGATAGGGCAGGGGGAGAATGCCTGAGTAAGATACAATGTCAGAGAGTTGGTGCAGACTCGAAGGGCCAGATGGTACCTTCTGCACTGTAGGGATTCTATGATTCTATAATTTAATCCAGTCTATGGCTCATCTGGTAAACCACATCTCATGAATAATATCAGTTGATCTTCAGCATCTTTAAAGTAGAAGCTGGGACATGTTGGGTAGATTTTAATCTGATCCATCTCTCCCTTTGGGCTGCTCATGAGATGGGTTAAAATTGTCCCGAGACCACACTGTTTAGCCTGCCGCCAGTTTCTTCTTATTGGCATTCAATTTGGCCAAGGTTTTTTCTTCAGGGAAGAAGGGGCCAAATCGCAGTTTGGATATAAAGACATTAATCACTCCAGCCAACATAGGAATCATAGAACCCTACAGTGCAGAAAGAGGCCCTTTGGTCCATCAAGTCTGCACTGAATACAATCCCACCCAGACCCTACCCCGATACATTATACCCACTCACCTCCGCTACCCTAGACATCAAGGGGCAATTTCTTATTATGGCCAATCAACCTAACCCGCACATCTTTGTAGTGTGGGACAAAACAAAACCAAAGTACCCGGAGGAAACCCACGCAGACACGAGGAGAATCTGCAAACTCCACACAGACAGTGACCCAAGCCAGGAATCGAACCCCGGACCCTGGAGCTATGTTGACAGCAGTGCTAACCACTGTGCTACCGTGCTGCCCACCATGATTGGGTAATTACCCCGTCAATCGCACTTAGTGAAGACAAGTGACTGGGAATGACCTAATGCACATCATCTGTGTGTGATGTTGACCACTTACTGGCTGGCACAGCTGGATGGCATGGGGGCATGGTGGTTAGCACTGTTGCCTCACAGCGCCAGGGACCCATGTTCAATTCCAACCTTGGGTCAGTGTCTGTGCGGAGTTTGCACATTCTCCCCGGTGTCTGCGTGGGTTTTCTCCGGATACTCCGATTTCCTCCCACAGCCCAAAAATGTTAAGGTTAGGTTGATTGGCCATGTTAAATTTCCCCTTATGTTAGCAGAGTAAGCCTGACTAATAATACAGACTCAAAAGGCTGAGTGCAGTGTAGGGTTTCTACGATACTGCGTTATTCTGGAAAAAGTAAGCTGCTTTTATCGGGAGATGTTGCTGTGGTTTTTAGTTATGGGTTCCGCAAACATGAACACATACTTTTTAATCATAGAATCATGGAATTCTACAGTGTAGAAGGAGGCCACTCGGCCCATTGAGAATGTACGATCACAATCCCACCCAGGCCCTATCCCCATAACCTCATGCTAGTCACCCTAACACTAAGGGGCAATTTAGATAGTCAATCCACCTATCCTGCACATCTTTGGATTCTGTGAAATAAATAAATCCTGTGGACTGTTTGCTGTAATATTCCACGAACATGTACTCTGTCCTGGCTGAATAGATTCGGGTTGGTGTAAAACAGACTGTTCGCTCTGAGTCTTTTTAGTCTTGTCCTACCTCCGACAGTTGGCTGGCAGAGTTAAATAGTCATTGTGCTAATTGGAATATCTTAGCCTGGGTGATGTTACCAGTTCTGCCACGCTTTTCAATCTGGGTTTAGGCTTGAAGAGTACCAAAATTACCAGAAACATCTAGAGGGAAGCAGCTAACTACCCAGGGAGGACTACTTATGTGGGCCAAGATGATCAAGATGGTTCCCTTGAGCCTCTGGGCCTCCTTCCCCTGACCTTCCACCTTCCCCCACCCATCTCCTCCTCCCATCCATCACTAAATTAAAATTTAAAGTTTATTCATTAGAGTCACAACATTGCAATGAAGTTAGTGAAAATCCCCCAGTTGCCACACCCTGGATTCTGTTCAGATAAACCTAGAAATATAAAAACTAGAAGCCATTCAGCCCTTCAAGCCTGCTCCGCCATTCACTTTGATCATTGCTGATCAAGAAATTCAATGTCCTGATCCCTATCTTCCCCCCAGATCCCTTGATCCCTTTAGCCCCAAGAGCTATGTTTAATTTCTTCTTGAAATCACACATTTTTAACCTCACTACATTTTACGGTGAGTGAATTCCACACATTTACCACCCTCTGCATGAAGAAGTTTCTCCTCATCTCTAAAAGATTTATCCCTTGTTCTCAAACTATGACCCCTTAGTTCTGGAGGGAGAATTTAGTATGGCCAATGCACCTTGCCAGAATGTCTTTCGGATTGAGGGATGAAACCCATGCAGAGATGGGGAAAACATGCAGACTCCACATAGACAGTGACTGAAACCAGGAATCAAACTCGAATCCCTAGCACTGTGAGGCAGCAAGGCTAACCACTGTGCCACCGTGCCAAATCACCACCTGGTCAGGAATTGCCAGGCACTTCCTTGAGAAAGGGGTTGCCCTCCAGGTAAGAAATCTAAGCCACCAGCAATGGTTCACTCATGCTCTTTAGGGAAGGAAATCTGTCGTCCTTAACTGGTCTGGCTTACATGTGACTCTAGAGACACAGCAATCTGGTTGACTCTCAACTGTCCTCTGAAGCAGCAGTAGCAAACTATTCAATTCAAGGGCGACAAAGAATGGGCAAAACATGCAGGGCAACCAGTGATGCCCATGTCCCACGAATTAAAAGGAAGTTTCCACCACCAACACTGACCCCCTTCCACCATCCTCTCCAAATTTTAGTTTAAGGAGCCTAAGGGCTACTAATGGGTTCCGTGAGATTATTTGACTTGTCCTCTCCACAGTTAGGCATATGCAAGTCGGTATCAGAGGCCTTTGCAATCACCTGACCCACGTACCTGCTGTGCCCCCCACTGGCCCTGATACTAGGTGCTTCTGGAGGACGCTGATAAGTATGATCCTAATATGAATGACAACACAAGGAAACATGGGTCTGTGATAAACAGATAAATGACATTAGATAAGGAAGCAGCGATTCCTGTGTCCTCAGATAGTTGGTAAGACAAACGTCACTAATTAGAATGCAGATAGAAATCTCATTTAAGTTACGTTTGTGCACATTGTGATGCAGTCTTGATACAGCATGAGGCAGAGTAAATAGAGTGAACAAACAATTGCAATCCGTCGGACAGCAGAGTTTAGAAGATGGATTATGAATCTGAATAAGACAAAAAGAAGAATATTTTGAAAGAATACATCGGAAGAAGCTGGAGTGACATTGAAATGAATGAAGTCCCATCCGTTTTTTTTCATTCATTTGCGAGTGTAATAAGTCCACGGAGGCAAAGGTCCAAAAGTTCTTTTATTTACAAGATATACTATGTAACAGTGTGCTCCCTGCTTCAGCAGGCAGAGGGACTGACACACCAGCTTTAAATATGGACCATGAAACTCCCTGATTGGGCCTGCAATTAGGACTCAGTCAGTGACAGCTTTTCATGTTCAACCAAATAATCAAAATTAAATTAACTTCGGGACAACTCAAAAGAGGCATTTCCCTAAAAGGAGTGGAATCACCCGAAACAAAAGGCAAAGCAGAAAGGAAACTTAAAACTTCAAATTAAAATTTGATTAAACAGGTCATAATACATCCCAGTTCCTGCAGTGCCCAGAGGGACACGGAAGACATTAACAGTGCCCTCAGACAATGCATGCTCCCTCTCCAGGGACACCCAGCCATGAATATAACCACAGCAGAGAGGCAGACAGATAGGTGACCCCCTTGATTGCCCACATACGTTAGAAGAAGTCAGAGTGACATTGAAATGGATGGTATTCCACAAGTGTTTTTTTTATTTTTTTTATTCATTTGTGGTGTAATAAGTCCACAGAGGCAAAGTTCCCATCACCAAAGGTTCCTTTATTTACAAGACATACTACACAACAGTGAGCTCCCTCTGTACTCTCTGCTTCAGCAGGCAGAGAGATTAACACACCTGCTTTAAATATGGAACATGAGGCTCCCTATTTGTGCCCTAATTAGGATTCAAACAGGAAGTTAATACTCTAGCAGGCCAACCTCATTTACCTGATGAAGCCATCATAGTGGGATATGGGCATCACTGGCTGGCATCATTTATTGTCTATCTCCAGTTGCCCGAGGGGAGTTTAGAGCCAACCTTATTGCTGTGGATCTGGAGTCACATGTGGGCCAGACAGGTAAGGATAGTAGATATTCTTCGCTAGAGGACATTAGTGAACCAGGCGGGTTTTTCCAACAATCAACAATGGTTTCATTGTCATCAGTAGATTCTTAATTCCAGATATTTTTTGTTGAATACAAATTCGACCATCTGCTGAGGTAGGATTCGAATCTGGATTCTCCAGAACACTAGCTGAGTTTCTGGATTAATATTGTAATGGTACTACCACTGGGCCATCATCTCTTTAGTAGAGGAGTAGATAAGCTTGTGCCATTATGCCCAATAATAACAGAAGATGGCAGATGCAATGCCAAGTTTGGAAGTACAGAGGTAGCCAGCTGTAATATTGTGAGGGTATGTCCAAGAACCAGAAAATTCAAGTTTGTAACAAGAAAAAAACTCACAAGGTGCTGCATTCGCTCTATTTTCTCAGAAAGCTAGATAATTTAAGTTCTGTGGAACAAATTAAAGTCTTTAATGCCTGTTAAAAATTCTACGAATAAGCAAATGGAGGGGTGCTTGAAAAAATATATAGAAAGAGGCAGCACAGTGACACAGTGGTTAGCACTATTGCCTCACAGCACCATGGACCCAAATTCAATTCTGGCCTCTGATCACTGTCTGTGGGGAGTTTGCACTTTCTCCCTGTGTCTGTATGGATTTCTTCCGGGTTTTCTCACACACTCCAAAGATGTTCAGGTTAGGTTGATTGGCCATGCCAAATTAACCCTAATGGGGGTAGTTTAGCAGGGTTAATATGAAGGGTTATGGGAATAGGGTCTGAATGTGATTGTGGTCAACACAGACTCGATGAGCTGAATACCTGGCCTCCTTCTGTACTATTGTGATTCTATGAAATCTTGGTAAGTGACATCCAGAAAAGGAAATGTTAGTATTTCAATCATTCACAAGGAAGTGATGGCCTAGTGGTATTACCGCTAAACTATTAATCCAGGAACTCAGCTAATGTTCTAGGGACGTGGGTTCAAATCCCATCACGGCAGATGGTGGAATTTTAATTTAATAAAAAATGTCTGGAATTAAGAATCTACTAATGAAACCATTGTTGGTTGTCAGAAAAACCTATCTGAACCTGGTTCACTAATGTCCTTTAGAGAAGGAAATCGCCCATCCTTACCTGGTCTGGTTTACATGTAGTTCCAGAGCCACAACAATGTGGTTGACTCTCAACTTCTCTCTGAAATAGCAGAGCAACCCACCCAGTTCAAGGGTAAATAGGGATGGGCAATAAATGCTGGCCAGCCAGCAACACCCATGTCCCACAAATGAATGAAAAAAATTGATCAGAGTTGAGAAGTTTTTGAGATCTCCGCTAGGGGGGAAGTGGAGGGCAGTAGACAGAAGAATCGGAGAATCCCTACATTGCAGAAGGGTGCCGTTCAGCCCAGTGAACCTACACCAACCCAGGCCCTATCTCCGTAACCCCACGTATTTACCCAGCTGATCCACGTGACACCAAGGGCAGAATTTTACGCTCTCACTCGGCCGAGATCATAAAATCTTGCCCGTTTCCAATGGAGATTTCCAATTTGGGAACCTTGCCTGCCCCGATTCTGAGACAGACAAGGAGGTAGAAATTCAGCTTAAGGGAGAACTTAGAATCAACCTCATTGGCACATTTTTGTAATGTGGAAGGAAACCAGAGGAAACCCAGGCAAACACAGGAGAACACGCAAATTCCACACAGATGTAAACTGCACTGGAAACACGTATATAAAAATACACTGGAAACATGTTTGAAATATAGGCAGCACTGTAGCACAGTGGTTAGCGCTGTTGCTTCACAGCTCCAGGGACCTGGGTTCAATTCCTGGCTCGGACCACTGTCTGCGTGGAATTTGCACATTCTCCTCGTGTCTGCGTGGGTTTCCTTCAGGTGCTCTGGTTTCCTCCCACAGTCCAAAGATGTGCAGATTAGGTTGATTGGCCATGTTAAAATTGCTCCTTAGTGTTCTGGTATGCGTAGTTTACAGAGATTAGCGGGTAAATGTGCAGGGTTATCGGGTGGGGCTTGGGTGGGATTGTGGTTGGTGCAGACTTGATGGGCCAAAGGGCCTCTTTCTGAACTGTAGGGTTCTGTGATTCTGTGTAAACACCCAAGGCCGGAATTGAGGCCGGGTCCCTGGCCTCAATTAGCACTGGCCTCAGTTAGCACTGAGGAAGCAGTGCTAACCACTGCATCACCATGCCACCGTCAGTCAAACTCGAGCACAATTGGGTGATAGGCATCACACAGCAACTGCACACGGGCCACAGTGGATGTGTGATGTTGATGCAAATCATACAAGGGTGATATACCATGGGGCAGATCTCCTGGTAAGAGTGGCTCCAAACAGCAACAGAACAATGGTGGGTGTTGAATTTTCTCCATGGATGTGCTGTCAGTATCCTCCAAAACACAGGCAGTGAATACCTGGGGAACATCTCTCACATATTCATCATCGTTCTAGAAGGAGGGCAGTGGAAACTCAAGCAGAAATGATGTGAAGAGTCATTATAGTATCCCCTGCAGGTTCTTCCAGCTCACCTGCTGATCTTTTGGCAGACAGGAGGAACCCCCCACAGAAACTCAGTTTGTAACCTGGTGTTGATTCAAGGACACTCATGGAAATTGATCTCAAAGAACTCCGCTGAATGTCATGCTTTCACTGAGTTCATTGTCTGCGCTTCGGAACATTTTGCACTGTTAAAGGTGCTACATAAATGCATGTGGTTGTTGCTGTTGCTTCTACAGATAATAAGTGATGCCCAACAGTTCTCCAAAGTGTCATTTTACCTCAGTGGAACTTTCCTGGCATCAAGCATGCCAACTTGCTAATCATTTCACAATATATGCCTGTTTCCAGTGTATTTTACATACATATTTCTACATATTTTTACATATATGTTCCAAGTGTGTTTCACATACATGTTTCCAGTGTATTTTTATATACGTGTTTCCAATTTTTGTTTACATGCATGTTTCTGGTGTATTTTTACCTACATGTTTTAGTGTATTTTACATACGTGTGTTTTTGCATACCTTCTTCCACTGTATTTTGAAATACATGTTTCCAGTATATTTTTACATGCATGTTTCCAATGTATGTAAATACAATGGATTTTACATACATGTTTCTAATGTATTTTACATACATGTTTCTAGTGTATTTTTATATGTGTTTCCAGTATGTTTTTATATACATGTTTCCAGTGTATTTTTATATGTGTGTTTTCAGTATGTTTTTACATGCATGTTTCTAGTGTATTTTTACCTACGTGTTTCCAGGGTATTTTTACATACATGTTTCCAGTGTGTTTTTTGCACACATTTTTCCACTGTATTTTTACATACATGTTTCCAGTATATTTTGCATACCTGTTTCCACTATATTTTTACATACATATTTCCAGTGTATTTTAACATACATGTTTCCACTGTATTTTACATGCATGTTTCCAGCATATTTTATATACATGTTTCCAGTATATTTTTACATACATGTAATTATCTGCTGCCAATAATGCCGTTTCATGGTGACTCAACCTGCATACTCCAGCATGCAGAAAATGCATTCTAAAGCTGCTGAAACCTCCGTGAGTTTTATTGGAAGTAGCAGCAGAAGTCTGAAAGCTTACAGTCACAATTAGTGTGTCTGGGGCGGACCAATTAAAACAAAGAGAATCCAATAAGAAATCAAGAGGCAAATATTAAGGTCACCCTGCTCTTGCAAAACGCTTCATCAATTCCCTGTATCATCTGGAGCGGGTTATCCAACCAAGATGTTTAAACATGTTAAAGGATTAAAGCTGACCCCATTAGCTGATCAGATAAGGACAATGGGACATAGATTTAGAACTTTGGACAAGATGGAATGTGATCAATTTTTTACACGGCAAATAGCAATGAGCTGAAACTTGTTGCTCGCAAGTGGAGGTGATCGATGGCTACAAGATAAAATTGGATGGGCATTTGAGGGAAATAAATTTGAATATTTACAAGGATAGGCTAAGAGAATGGGACCAACTGGATTGCACTACAGAAAGAGACAGCATGGATTTGATGGACAGAATGGCCTCCTTCTGTGCCATAATGGGGCTGCATGTTGGTACAGTGGTTAGCACTGCAGTCTCACAGTGCCAGAGACTTGGGTTCGATTCTCAGCTTGGGTCACTGTCTGTGCAGAGTCTGCACATTCTCCCCATGTCTCTGTGGGTTTCCTCCCTGTGCTCCAGTTTCCTCCCATAGTCTGAAAGATATGTGTGTTAGGATTGGCCATGCTAAATTGCCCCTTAGTGTCAGGGGGACTAGCCAAGGTAAATGCATGGGGTTATGGGGATAGAGCTTGAGTGGGACTGTGATTGATTCAGCCTCGATGGGCTAAATGCGCTCTTTCTGCACTGTAGGGATTTTATGTATAATGACTCTCTGAGTTGAATTAAATGCCTCCCTGCTGACTGACTTGAAGGTACAGGAATGGGAGCTTGTTAACTCCAGCAGGCATTTTACCCACTGTTGGCCTGTGCACCCTGTCGCTAGTTAAAGTTTAAAGTTTACTTGTTATTTTAATTTAGTTAGCTCAATTTATCCAAAGATGTGCAGGTTGGGTTGATTAGCCATGCTAAATTGCTCCTTAGTGTCTCTGGGTGCTTAGGTTAGAGCAATTAGTGGGGTAAATACACAGGGTAAATATATATGCCTGGATGGGACTATGGTCGGTGCAGGCTCGATGGGCCAAATGGCCTTCTTCTACACTGTAGGATCTCTATGGACTTTATGGTTAACATCACAAGTACACTTACATTAACACTGCAATCAATTTACTGGGAATATCCCAGAATCGCCACAGAATTGGTTATTCACTCCCAGTTACCATTGAGAATGTTGGTGATGAACTGCCTTCTTAAACCTCTGCAGTTCATGTGGAGTAGGTACACCTACAGTGCTGGTAGGAAGGGAGTTACAGGATTGTGACCCAGCGACAGCAAAGGATTGACAATAAGTCAGCCAAGAATCAGGATCGTGGCGGACCTGGGACAGGAGATTGCAAATGGTGTTCCTGATATCTGCTATCCTTCTAGGTAGTAGAGGTCATGGTTTGGAAGGTGCTATTTGAGGAGTGATGCTGAGTTGCTGCAGTATATCTTTTACATGGTACACACTGCTGCCAATGTGTGTTGTTGCTGGAGGAAATGAATATTACAGATGGTGGATTGGGTGCCAATCAAACAGGTTGCTTTGCCTTGGATGGTGTTGAGCTTCTTGAGTGCTGTTGGAGCTGCAACCCAGCTAGGCAAAGACAGAGTATTCCATCACATTCCAGTCTTGAGCCTTGTAGGTGGTGGACAGGCTTTGGGAAATTCCAAGCAGTAACTTAGATGATTCCTCTGTGGAAGTCTAATCCCATCCAGTCATTTCATTTTTCCTGTCAACCAACCTAGTCAACCTCGGTGGCACGTTGGCACAGTGGTTAGCACTGCTGCCTCACAGCACCAGGGAACCAGTTTCGATTCCCGACTTGCGTCACTGTCTGCGTGTGGAGTCTGCACATTCTCCCCATATTTGGGTGGGTTTCTCCTGAGTGCTCCAGTTTCCCCCCACAATCCAAAGATGTGTGGGTTAGGTGCATTGTTTTTGCTAAATTGCTCCTTAGTGTCCAGGGATTTGTATATTAGAGGGATTAGTGGGGTAAATATGTGGGATTACAGAGATAGAGCCTGGATGGGATTGTTGATGAGCTGAATGGCCTCCTGTAGAGTTTCTATGTTTCTTGTCAAGCCACACTCTAAAAAACCTCAAGGAAGATGACACTGCATTTGAAAGATTAAAACGAATACTCTAGTAATTATGTTTCTGCAGTACCAACAGGGGCTGTTAGTTACAGACGAAGTGGCACCAGGTGAATAGAACTGACTAACATAGATCCTACACAAGAAACATGACCTAAATGCGTTCCTTAAAGTTACAGTATAATCACACTGCTAACCATTCTTAAGTTCTCACACTAAATGAGGCACTGCTCCTTTTTAAGGCACTATTGCCATTTCGTTTTTCCACATAGCAGGAAAGGAAACATCAGCAATTTTTATTTTTATTCAAACAAAATGCATGCCAAGTACATTTCTGTATAAAAACTCTCCCATGCGAAAATCAGATAGACTATCAAATTAAGTCTTCCACACTTCTAAAGACATGAACTGTGCTTCTCTGGAAGTTTTGACAGAATGTTAAAATTAAATTTGGCATGTTCTTGTGGGAAAGACAGAAGCTTTCTGAATTAATTTTGGCTGTGAGAGATGCAGTCAGTAGTTTTTGAGAGTTGTAAAGCGCAAGAGCAAAGCCAAGTCCATCACTGGTTGAAATAGCAAAGCTGCTCAGTAGACTTGAGTGAATGTCTTTCTTGCTCATCTCAGAGTGAGCAACGTGTTCAGGCACTGACCGAGTGCTGGGCTCGAACCCACATCGAAGGTGTTGATTGTAACTTTACAGCAAGATATGGACTTTAGTAAGGCATTCGATAAGGTTCCCCATGGAAGGCTTCTGCAAAAAATGCAGATGTATGGGATTGAGGGTGATTTAGCTAATTGGATTAGGAATTGGCTGGCTGATATAAAGACAGAGGGTGGTGGTTGATGGAAATTATTCATCGTGGAGTTTGGTTACAAGTGGTGTACTTGTTTTGGGACCTGTTTTGGGACCACTGCTGTTTGTAATTTTTATAAATGATCTGGATGAGGGTATAGAAGGATGGATAACTAAATTTGTGGATGACATCAAAATCGGAGGAGTGGTAGATAGTGAAGAGGGGTGTTATAGTTTGCAGAGAGACTTGGACAAGTTGCAGAGCTGGGCCGAGAGGTGGCAAATGGAGTTTGATGCGGAAAAGTGTGAGGTAATTCACTTTGGCAGGAATAACAAATGTGTAGAGTATAGGGCTAATGGTAGGACTCTTAATAGTGTTGATGAACAGAAGGATCTAGGTGTATATGTGCATAGATCCCTGGAAGTTGGCAATCAAGTCGATAAGGATGTTAAGAAGGCATACGGAGTCTTGGCTTTTATTGGTAGGGGGATTGAATTTCGGAGCCACAACGTCATGTCGCAACTGTACAAAACTCTGGTGCGGCTGTACTTGGAGTATTGTGTACAGTTCTGGTCGCCACATTATAAGAAAGATGTGGAGGCATTGGAGAGGGTGCAGAGGAGGTTTACCAGCATGTTGCCTGGTATGGAGGGAAGGTCTTATCAGGAGAGGCTGAGGGATTTGAGGTTGTTTTCACTAGAAATAAGGCAGCTAAGAGGAGACCTTATTGAAACATATAAGATGATCAGAGGTTTAGATAGGGTCAACAGTGATAGCCTTTTTCCTCAGATGGAGAAAGCTAGCATGAGGGGACATAGCTTTAAATTAAGGGGTGGTAGTTATAGGAGGGATGTCAGAGGTGGGTTCTTTACCCAGAGGGTGGTAAGGGTATAGAATGCCCTGTCTGCTGCAGTTGTAGATGCGCCAAGTTTGGGGACGTTTAAGAGATCCGTGGATAGGTTTATGGATGAAAAGGGAATGGTTTAGGTTAGAGGGTCATTGCTTTCTCTTAATTGGTCGGCGCAACACCGAGGGCCGAAGGGCCTGTTCTGCGCTGTAATGTTCTATGTTCTATATCAGTTCCAACCCATTCACTGGAGTAATGATAGAAAGATCCATGGAACAGTCAGTAAGATCAGATGCTATGTTCGGTAGGTGATTCATCAGCGAATAATCAGTGACACTCTTAAATCTGTGAGGCAAATGAAACAAGAGACATGATTGATTGAACTAACCTTACTTTGGATGCAGTGCCTTGACATAAATCAGATTAGAACAAATTCTGTGACCTTTGTTCAGATCATATATATTTCTAAATTTAGCCCATTAGCACAAGGTAGGCAAGCATCAGGCATGATTCATATCTGTTTGTTTAGTTGAAGACAGAAAATTGTATCTGGATAAAACTTTTAGTTCAGTTGCATTTGGAATATTGCGTGAAATTCTGGTCGCCACACTACCAGAAGGATGTGGATGCTTTATAGAGGATGCAAAGAAGGTTTACGTAATAACATAAGAACTAGTTGCAGGAATCGGCCATCTGGCCCTTAGAACCTGCTCCACTGTTCAATAAGATCATGGCTGATCTTTTTGTGGACTCAGCTCCACTTACCCGCCCATTCACCTTTACTGTTCAAAAATATCTTTGCTTGAGAACATTCAATGAAGTAGCCTCAACTGCTTCAGGGAATTCCACAGATTCACCATGCTTTGGGTGAGGAAGTTCCTCCTCAACTTAGTCCTGAATCTGCTCCCCCTTATTTTGAGGCCGTGCCCCCTAGTTCTAGCTTCACCTGCCAGTGGAAACAACCCTTAGGCTAATTGGCAAAACAAATTCTCCCTAAATTGTCTCAAATTTAGTTTTTAATCCATAGATCTATAAACATAGACAGGGATCATGGGTAGAGGTAGGAACATCGGGGTGGCGGCACGGGCTCGTTGGGCCGAAGGGCCTGTTTACCGTGCTGTTTTGTTCTTTGCTTTTCTTTGTTCTCTCTGCTTCTGCCACAGGACATTGCCTGGCCTAGAGGGTATTAGGTCTGAGGAGGAGGTTAGATAAACTCAATTGTTTAGACTGGAAAGACGGAGGCTGAGGGGAGACCTGATGAAAGTCTGAGAGGCATTAATAGGGTGATAGAGAGAGGCTTTCTCTGAGGGGTGGAAATGTCAGCTACAAGGGAGCACAGGTTTAAAGTGAGAGGTAGTAAGTATAGGGGAGACATGCAGGGAAAGATTTTCACACAGAGGATGGTGGAACATACTGCCAGTGGAGGTGTATTTTGATAGACACATGAATGGAAGGGGAACAAAGGGATAGAAACCGCATATCAATGCAGGCTTGGTAGACCAAAGGATCTGTTCCTATCTGTATTGTTCTTTCTTCTTTGATTAGCTTGCAGCAGCTAAAAGATAGAATTCAGCTCCTGTTATTCTGGAGTTACAAGTCTCATTCTAGCTTTGAAGTGACATCTATGGCACAAACACACACACACACACAAACACATGCACGCACATGTACACATACACATATACATGCATGCATGCACATGCACACACAAACAGCACAAGCACGCATGCACAAAACACACACATGCACACACACACGTACACAGAAACATGTGTGCACGCACACAAATACATACAAACACACATGCATGCACGTGCACAGGCACACACACACGCACACGTGCATACACGCACGCACGCACACACGCATGCACACACTTCTGTAGTGAGCCATGGTGGATGCCATAAACAAAGAACAAAGAAAATTACAGCACAGAAGCAAACTCTTCAGCCCTCTAAGCTTGCACCAACCATACCTGATTGAACTAAACCTCCCACCCTTCTGGGGACAATCTCCCTCTATTCCTGTCCTATTCTTGTATTTGTTCAGATGCCCCTTAAAACTCACTATCGTATCTGCTACAACTACCTTCTTCGGCAGAGATTTCCAAACACCCATCGCCCCTCTGCAAAAATCTTGCCTTGTACATCTCCTTTAAACCTTGCCCCCTCACACCATAAACCCACGTCCCCTAGTAATTGACTTTTCCACTCTGGGAAAAAACATCTGACTCTGTCCATGCCCCTCATAATCTTGTAGATTTCTATCAGGTCACCCCTCAACCTCTATTGCTACAGTGAAAACAAACCAATTATCTCCAACCTCACCTCGTATTTAATGCCCTCCATACCAGGCAACATCCTGGTTAATCTTTTCTGTACCCTCTCCAAAGCCTCCACATCCTTCTGGTAGTGTGACGAGCAGAATTTAACATGAGATTCCAAATGCTGTCTAACTAAGGTTCTACAAAGCTGCAACGTGACTTGCCAATTTTTAAACTCAACGTCCCAGCTGATGAAGGAAAGAATGCCGTGTGCTTTTTTTAATTACCTTCTCCACCTGCATTGCCATTTTCAGCAACCTTACACCCAGATCTCTTTGCCTATCAATACTCTTAAAGGTTCTGCCATTGACTGCATATTTCCTATCTGTATTAGACCTTCCAAAATGCATTATCTCATATTTGTCCGCATTAAACTCCATCTGCCATCTCTCCGCCCAAATCTCCAGCTGATCTATATTATGTTGTATCCTCTGATGATCCTTATCGCTATTCACAAATCTATTTTGGTGACCTTGGTTAGGAAACTAAATTCAATGCCCTCCCCTGATGTGAGTCGGGAGGTGGGGGACATTTGATTGGGCGAGAAACTGTCAGGTGAGGATTGGGGAAGGAAAGTTCATGGAGGGATTATCCATTCTTCTGTTATTCATGGCCCTCAGGGAGGGCACTTGAGGGCTTAAAGATCTCATGCCACTGTCAGTGGTATTAACTGAGGGGGAGGACAGGGCAGTCACTACATGGGAAACCCAAGAAGCAAATGTTGTCAGGGCTGTTTGCAGCATTTGGAGGGGTTGGGGAGAAATGGCAGAGTAGGGTTGGGGCCTCATGTCGGCTGGGGAGTTGGTGGAAGGGGTGTCCCTCGTTCAAAAGCACTGACAGTCTGAGGGACCCAGCATCAGGAATGATGGAATCATGGAATTCCTACAGTGCAGAAAGAGTCCATTTGGCCCATCAAGCCTGCACTGACCACAATATCGCCCAGGCCCTATTTCCATGGCCCCACATATTTACCCTGTAATCCTCCTGACACTAGGGTCAATTTAGCATGGCCAATCAACCTAACCTGCACATCTTTGGACTGTGATAAGAAGCCAGAGCATCCAGAGGAAACCCATGCAGACATGGGGAGAATGTGCAAACTCCACACAGACAGTCACCCCAGCTGGGAATCGAACTGGGTGCCTGGGGCTGTCAGGCAGCAGTCCTAAGCATTGTCCCACTGTGCAGCTCTGAATGGTACATCTGTAAATGTTGGTATGGGTCATAACTACTTCTGAGAAAGTAGAAGTGTTGGTTGGCCTTCATAGCTATAGTATTGGTATGGGGAGATCAGGACAGGTTGTTGGTGACCTGAATAAATAAAAACTTGAAGCTTTCGACCCTTTCTACTTCGCCCCCTTTGAGGTAGACAGGGCAAGTTCTCCTTTACGCTTCCTGAAGAAATCTCCTTGGCTTTGTTGACATAACTGCTGCTATTTAAAGGATTCATTAGCTACCTACAGCCAGTAATTTTTACTGGCTCTGGATCGTTGATATTTTTCTTGATGTCTTGAGTGTCCAGGGGAAAGGTTCATGCTGAGGGACCCTATCTTAATTTCAACATTTCATTGATCCTGCATAGAGCACTTTCTCCCAGACATGGGTGCAGTCGTGTGTTCCCCTTGGGCTGTAGTGTGACGGGGGTGAAGGAGCAGAGGCAGCATGGAGCAGGATAAACCGTTGGAAGAGGGAGGCAGAGTAGGAGCTAAAGGGCTCTCAGTAGGAGACCGCAATCCAGTAGGGTTTATCAGAGAGCAATTCTCCTACTCAAAGCTCAAATTGGAACCAGAATTGTACCGCCTTGCCCACTTGAGGGTCATAAGATGCCCCAAGGCCAATGGAAAATGCCGATTTGTGAGTCTTGTCCACCCTAATTCTGGCTCTGAAATTCTTTCCAGTGTTTTTATCCTTTAACGCTTCAGTAAAGATGTCCTTCACTGAAAATTGCAGCTATAACAGTAATCCCAAAGTAAAGAGAGGATGGCATTGTCTTTTTTTTTTAATTTATTCATTTGTGGGACAGGGGGGTCATCTGGAGTCACGTGTAGGCTAGATCAGGCAAGGGGCCGATTTCCTACTGAGCAAAAGGAGGCCATTCTGCCTACTGAGTCTACACCAACACTTCAACAGAGCGTTCCGGGCCCTATTTCCACAGCTCCACGTATTTACTGATCCACTTCAACCTCCACTGAGGGGAAGTTTAGTCTGGCCAATTCACCCTAACCTGCACATCTTTGGAGTGTGGAAGGAAACCCACACAGAATGTACAAATACCACGCAGTCACCCCAGGCTGGATATAGCAATTTGGCAATCTCATTCTCTTTGGTGAAGGGATATTCTTTAAATCTCATCCCTACAGTGTGGAAGGAGGCCATTTTGTCCATTTGCACTGAGTGTACCCAGTCTACAGCAACCCTGTAAAAGATAATCTTATCTCTCTACTGCCCTATCCCCAAAATACCCTAATTTCCCATGGCCAATCCACCAAACTTGCACAGCTATAGACTGTGGGAGGAAGCCAGGGCACCTGGAGGAAATCCACGCAGACACGAGGAGAATATGCAAACACCACACAGACAGTCACCCAAGGTTGGAATTGAACCAGTGTCCTGGTGCTCCGAAGCAGCAATGCCAGCTAGAATGCCAGAATGGTGCCCAATACATTGGCCATGCTAAATTCTCCCTCAGTGTACTTGAACAGGCTCTGGAGTGTGGCGAATGGGGGATTTTCACAATGGCTTCATTGCAGTGTTAATGTAAGCCTACCTGTGACTAATAAATTAAATAAATGAACGTGACAATGATCAAATCAAATTTGAGCAACCCACATGATGGTACAGTGGTTTGCACCGTTGCCTCACAGCACCAGGGACCCGGACTCAATTCCCAACTTGGGTAACTGTCTGTGCGGATTCTGCATGTTCTCCCTGTACCTGCGTGGGTTTCCTCCAGGTGCTCCAGTTTCCTCCCACAGTCCGAAAGATGTGCTAGTGAGGTGCATTGGCCGCACTAAAATTTGCCTTCCATGTATCCAAACAGGTGCCAGAGTGTGGCAGTACTAGGGGATTTTCACAGTAATTCCGCTGCAGTGTTAATGTAAGCCTGACTTATGATATTAATAAATCAACTTTAAACTTAAAGATATAGACCAAGTAAGGGTGGCGAATTTCCTTCCCTAAATAGAGATGGACTTTCATGACAATTCATGGTAATCCTTAGGGTCTTACTTCCATATTTTTAAAATTAAATTTAAACTTCATCATTTGCCATTTTCAGAGGATGACCCTGAGTTCCTGGATTACTCATCCAGAAACTATATTTGCCTGATACTGAAAATAACAGCATTAATACAAAGCAAGATCACAAAATCATAAAGAAGGAATGTGAATAGGCCAATCAGCCTATCAAGCTTGCTCTGCCCTTCAGTAAGATTATGGCTGGTCGGGTTATGGCCTTGAGGGCATTTTCTTGCTGGTCACCTAATCCTTGACTCCCTCATCTTCATCTCGCTATTTATTGGGCAAGAAAAGACAAGAAATTTAAAGGGAAATCATGGGGAAAGGCTCAATGTCTTGTGACTGTGCTGCAGGAGGGAAGAGAGATGGTGGAGGTGTGGGGAGATGGGATGGACAGTAAGACGTCTGTCAACACCAGGCTTAAGTCCAACAATTTATTTGATTGTAAACTCACAAGCTTTCGAGGTTCCCCTCTTCCCATCAAATAAATCGGTTCTCACTGCGTTTACCCCAGTCCAACGCCGGCACCTCCACATCACGAGATGCGATGGAGCAGGTCTCATCCCACCTCAGGGTTTGCATTGAAGTTATCCAGGTTTTGTTTTTCAGCCTGACTCTCAGTCATTGCCACTCATTGAACTGGATGCTGTGACTTGGTAAGACGTCTCACAACACCAGGTTGAAGTCCAACAGGTCTATTTGGTAGCACGAGTTTTTGGAGTGCTGCTCCTTCATTAAGTCAGTCCTGATGAAGGAGCGGCTCTCTGAAAGCTTGTGATACCAAATGAACCAGTTGGGCTTTAACCTGGTGTTGTGAGAATTCTTACTGTGCTCATCTCAGTCCAACACTGGCATTTCCACATCGTGGTGACTCATGAACGCTTTGTAGAGTTTGTTTGTCTGCTTTAGCTATAGATAAGTCTATAATAGCCTGAGGAATGTAAGAACAGGAGTAAGCTATTGTGTTCAATGAATCTGATTCACCATTCAATTCGACCAACCACCCAACTCAATGCCTCTTTCCCGTGCTAACTCCATACCTCTTGATGTCTTGGATATGCTCGATAGCTGAGCTTCCACAGCTCTCTGGGGTAGGGAATTCCAAGGGTTCACCACTCTCTAGGTAGAGAAATACCTCCTCATCTCAACCTTAAATGACTTGCCCCGCAACAATTAAATCAGACACATTTGCCTCATTTGTTCAATCAAATCATTAACTTACTTGTGAATGCAATGTTCATTCAATAAGCTTCTTATTCTGCTTTTTAAAATTATTCTCCATTCTGATCCTATTTGCCTGTGCTTTGCTGCCTTCTATTTCTGCTTTACATTTTTGCACTTCTCTTTTGCACATCTTGCTTCCCTTAAACCTAAGTTCACTTTCAGGTTCTTGCCAATCTAGCTTAAACCCTCTCCAACAGCATTAGTGAATCTCCCTCTGCAGCTATTATTCTGCCTTGCTAAGACGCAGTCTCTCCATTCTGTACAGATACCATCTGTCCCAGTGCCATAGCGATCTGATGCCTCCCTTGTACTCCAGCCACATGTTCAGTTACTCAATTCTCCTATTTTGTAGAATCTCAGAATCCCTACAGTGCAGAAGGAAGTCATTCAGTTCATCGACACTGCACCGACAACAGTTCCTGTCCCTGTAACCTTATGCATTTATCCTGCTAATACCCAGTAACCTTCTGTATTTACCCTGCTAATCCTCCTGACACTAAGTGGCAATTTAGCACGGCCAATTAACCTAACCCGCACATCTTTGGAGCGTGGGAGGAAACCGGAGCACCCTGAGGAATCCTACACAGCCACATGGAGAATTTACCAATTCCATGGGATGGCATGGTGGCACAGCGGTTGGTACGGCGGCCTCACAACGCCAGGGATCCAGATTCGATTCCCGTTTTGGTGTGTGGAGTTTGTACATTCTCCCCATGTCTGTATGGGTTTCCTCCAGGTGCTCCAGTTTCCACCCAACGTCCACAAATGTGCAGGTTAGGTAAATTGGCCATGCTAAATTGCCACTTATTGTCAGGGTGCTAGCTAGGGTGGGGTTATAGGGATAGGATCTGGGTGGGATCACAGCTGGTGGAGACTTAATGGGCCAAATGTCCTCCTCCTGCACTGTACGGGTTCTATGATTCCACAGTGACCTGAGGCCAGAATTGAACCCAGGTCACTGGTGCTCTGAGGCAGCAGTGCCAACCATTGTGCCACCGTGCCTCCTGTGCTCATTAGCATGTGGAACTGGGAGTAATTCTGAGCTTACTAATTTGGGGGGGCTGTTTTTCAATCTCTTTCTTCTCTCCCTTAAATCTACTCTCAGGACCTCACCCACTTTTTTTCCTTATTCATTGCTACCAATGTGAATCACAACAACTGACTGATCATCCACACTCCCCAGAAAAATGTCCTGCAGCTGTCCCATGGTGCTCTTGACCTTGGAACCAAAGAGGTAACATACCATCCGAGAGTCACATTTATGGCCACAGAAATATGCCTGAATGTGCGTCTCAAAGAACTAAGAACAAAGAAAATTATAGTACAGGAATAGTCTCTTCGGCCCTCCAATACTGCACTGACTATGCTGCCCGACTGAACCAAAACCCACTACCTATCCATGGACCATATCCCTCTAATCCCATCCTATTCATGTATTTGTCAAGGTGCCATTAAAAGTTACTATGATATCTGCTTCCACTACCTCCCCTGGTAGCGAGTTCCAGTCATCCATCACCCTCCGCATAAAAAAACTGCCTTGTACATCTTCTTTAAACCTTGCCCCTCGCACTTTAGATCTATGCACCTTTCTTTCACCTGGGAAAAAGCTTCTGACTATCCGTGCCCCTCATAATCTTGTAGACTCCTATTAAGTTTCCCCTCAACCTCTGTTGTTCCAGTGAGAACAAACAAAGTTTCTCCAATGCCTCCTTATAACTAATGCCCTCCATACCAGGCAACATCCTGGTAAATCTTTTCTCCAAAGCCTCCGCGTCCTTCTGGTAGTGTGCCAACCAGAATTGAACACTATATTCCAAGTGAAATCCTATAAAGCTACAACATGAATTGACTGTCATTAATGGATCTCTTATCATTTGTGCTGTTCCCCTAACTCTCTCCCCTCCTGTCTGCCAAGTTACCTATGCCGGCACAAATTTGGCTCTGAGTGCCGCCCTCTGAGGAACAAATGCCTCTACTGGAATCCAAAAACAGAAAACCAACTAGTAAGTAGGCTATCAGGGATGCTCCTTGCACAACCTGCCTGGTTCTCTTAAACTGTTTGTCAGCCATCAATTTCCCTTTCAACCTCCATGCTCCTAATTTGCTATGTGACCACTTTTCTGAATGCACTATCCACATCATTCTCAACTTCCCAGATGCACTACAGTGATTCCAGATGTCGTTTAATTTGGAGCTAACATGTCTTCAACTGGTGGTACTTACGCACACAGGCTCATCTAGGTCACTGGCAACGTCCTTGACTTCCCACATACTACAGGATACACACTCCACACAACCGAGCTACTCAGCCATGAATTCACTTCACCTACATTAATGTTATTTTACTTTTGTTTTATCGCATTAACTTTATTTTACTTGATCTTAATATATCTCATCAAAAGTAGAGCTCCTTTCATATTTTAAACTTTAGGAATAGACCTGAACTATTTATTAGATATTCTTCAGATACTCATCAATCAGCTAAATTCTTCTCCAAGCAATATTATTATGATTTACTGATAGCCAAGTTCCACACGCGTGAGGATGACTCACATCTTGGGTTCATGTCACACTACCTGTAATTCCCACCATACTGTCTGGGTTTGCAAAATCCTACTAACTGTCTCAGCTTGAGACCCCTTTAACCTGTGATTATCCCTCTCACCACACACACACACACACAAAACACACACAGTTTGTACCTTCAATGACTTGATTATCTGTAAAAACCCACATTCCAACCATTCTTCACATTCCAAACTGTAATTATCTTACAATTGTGTCTTTGGTTACATGTGCCATGTTTGCGAACTAACCTCCACTTACCTAATGAAGGAACGGCATTGCCCAAACTTGTGATGCAAAATAAACCTGTTGGACTTTAACCTGGTGATGTGAGATTTCTTACTGTCTCCACCCCAGTCCAACATCAGCATCTCCACATCAGTGTTATTGTTTGTTTGCTTTACCCTTCATTTGAACCTTTTTAATGCAGAGGGTGGTGGGTGCCTTGAACTTGCTGCCAGGTAAGGTAGTGGAAGCAGATACGGTAATGACTTTTATGGGCACCTTAACATGAATAGAACGAGAATAGAGGGATATGGTCCCCAGATGAGAGGGGATTTTGGTTCAGTTGGGCAGCATGGTCGGTTCCAAGCAGCTGACTGGTGTACCTGTCCAACTCTCAGGGAAAATGTATACGTTTCAAGATTCTGCATCTACTTGTATTCTCTCATCAGGATTGCTTTCTCACAGGTGATTTGATTTGATTTATTGCTGTCAGATGTATTGAAATACAGTGAAAATTTCTGTACAGATAAAGCATACCATTCATACAGTATGTAGAGGAGAAGGAAAGCAGAGGGTGCAGAATGTAATGCTGCAGTTATAGAGAGGGTGTAGGGAAAGATCAGCTTAATATATAATAGGTCCATTCAAAAGAAAAATGGCAGCAGAGAAGAAACTGTTCTTGAGTCGGTTGCTACATAACTTTTTCCTTCGGATGAAGATGGAAGAGACGATGTCTGAGCTGATTTCCTGAGGCAGCAGGAAGTGTAGACAGAGCCAATGGATGGGAAGCTGGTTTGAGCAATGCACTGGATACGTTCAGAATCCTTTGTAGTTTCTTGCGGCCTTAGGCAGAGCAGGAGCCACACAAAGCTACAATATATCTGGAACAGTTGCTTTCTATGATGCATCTGTAAAATGTGAGGAGATGCCAATTTCTGCTAGCTTCCTGAGAAACTAGAGGTGTTGGTGGGCTTCCTCATCTATAGAGTCAGCATGGAGGGATCAGGACAGGTTGAAACCTGGAGACCTAGAAACCTGAAGCTTGCAACCATTTCCACTTCGTTCCATTGATGTAGACAGGAGCATGTCCCTACTATGCTTCCTTGTTGATGACTCTTTGTTGCCTCTTCAAATCCCAAGTAGACACCAACTAAAGAGTAGCTTCATGCTTAAAACAAACGGTGAGTGGCATGGTGGCACAGCGGTTAGCACTGCTGCTTTACAGTGCCAGGGACCCAGATTCAATTCCTGTCTTGGGTCACTGTGGAGTCTGCACCTTCTCCCAGTGTCTGTGTGGGTTTCGTCCGGGTGCTCCGGTTTCCTCCCACAGTCTGAAAGATGTTTAGGTGCATTGGCCATGCTAAATTCTTCCTTAGTGTTCCCCAACAGGCGCCGGAGTTCCATAGCAACTTAATTTCAGTGTTAACGTACGCCTACTTGTGACATTAATAAATAAACTTTAAATTGGATCTATTGATCTTCTGCTGCAGATTTCAGATACATCAACTCAGTGAACACATGGTTCTGGTAAAACTCTCCTTATTCAAGGATTTTCACCTTTTCTGTTTCCGGGACCTGCCACCTATCAAGACACAGAGGTTTAACAATAAAAAATAGGAAATGATTAATCAAAATTCCAAAATAAAGAATTTGCAGGTTAGCTGATCAGGGGAATGATTAATTCAGGCATCAAAGAAATAATGAACCAAATAAAAAAGCCAAAAAACATGATTTTTAAAAATTCCTTCATGGGACATTGGGTGTTGCTGGCTGGCCAGTACTTAGAATCATAGAATCCTACAGTGCAGAAAGAGGCCCTTCAGCCCATCGAGTCTGCACTGAACACAATCCCATCCAGGCCCCCATCACCATATGCCCACTAATCCCTCTAACCTACGCATTCCTGGACACTAAGGGGCAATTTCTTAGCACAGCCAATCAATCTAACCCACAAACCTTTGGACTGTGGAAGGAAACCCATGCAGACACAATGAGAATGTGCAAACTCCACACAGATGGTGACCCAAGCCAGGAATTGAACCCAGGACCCTGGAGCTGCAAAGCAGCAGTGCTAACCACTGTGCTGTCGTGCCACCCATGTGTAGTTGCATGAGGGAAGTTGAGAGTCAACCACATTGCTGTGCCTCTGGAATCACACATAGACCAGACCAGGTAAAGATTTCCTTCCCTAAACGGCATTAGTGAACCAGATGGGTTTTTCTGATAATGGTTTTATGGTCATCAGTAGATTCTTAATTTCAGAATTTTTTTAAAATTCAAATTTGACCATCTGTCATGGGTGGGATTTGAACCCAAGTCCCCAGAACATTGAGTTTCTGGATTACTAGTCCAGCAATAATTCTACTAGGCCATCATTTCCCCATCTACCTCGCTACCTGTGGTTCAGAGAATAGGTTAGAAAGGGGAACGAAAAGCAGGGAAACAGTCAGCAGGGATTCAACAATGGGAAAGTCACAAAGTCTGAAATGGGAAATAGTTGAGCAGAGAATGGGGAAATGAAAATAAGCTCAAAACGGGCAGGAATTGGTAAAAAGGAGGAAAACAGTTAATATCCTTGAGAAATATTTTTTCAGACACCGAGTCCAAGGTGGGAACTGGACACTCAAGTGTCTTTCTGATGGAGAATGCGACACTCAGTGGGCAGGTAGTAAAGTAAAATACCGCGGATGCTGGAATCTGCAACGAAACAGAAAATGTTGGAAAATCTCAACAGATCTGACAGAGTCTGTGAGGAGAAAATAGAGCCAACATTTTGATTCTATATAAGCCTTCATCGGAGCTTTGACAAAGGGTCAAAACATTATCTCAAGTCTTTGTCAGATCTGCTGAGATTTTCCAGCATATTCTGTTTTTGTAAAGAAGGCAAATGACATTTTGGCCTTCAGAGTGAGCAGATTTGAGTATAGGGATAGGGATGTTTTGCTGCCATTGCGCAAGACGTTGGTAAGGCCACACTTGGAATATTGTGTGCAGTTTTGGTGTCCTTATCTGAGGAAGGATGTCTTTGCTGTAGAGGGGGCTCAGCAGAGGTTTATAAGGCAGATTCCTGGGATGGCAGGTCTGTCATATGAGGAGACACTAAGTTAGTCAGGCTTATCATCATTGGAGTTTGGAAGAGTGAGAGGGGGTGTCATAGAAACTTACAAAATTCTAACAGTGTTAGACAGAATAGATTCAGAAAAAATGTTCCCAATGGTAAGGGAATCTAGAACTAGGGGTCATAGTTTGAAGATAAAGGGTAAATCTTTCAGGACTGAGATGAGGAGAAATTTCTTCACCCAGAGGATGGTGAATGTATGGAACTCAATGCCACAGAAAGTAATTGAGGCTAAAACATTTTGTGGTTTCAAGAAGAAATTAGATATATTTCTTGGGGCAAAAGAGATGAAGAAATATGTGGGGAAAGGGGAAATTAGGATATTGAACTTGATGATCAGCTATGATCAAAATGAATGGTGGAGCAGGCTTAAAGGGCCAAATGGCCTACTCCAGCTTCTAGTTTCTACATTTTTATGTAACGTTCCATTTTGGTTAATGAGTTCCCAATTACTCACTTCCTCTGGTTCATATGTTTGCTGCCTGAAGTGCTTTTCTCTGCAATTTCCAGATCAGATTTGCTCTGGGAGTGGTTCCTCTGGACATGGTCCATTGGAAAACACTGCCACGTGTTTTTTTTTTGGCTGGATTGACCCTGATTAAGCAAGAGAAGTGAGCCAAACATCAACCCCACCACCTGGCAAAAAAGGCTTATGCTTTGGGGAGGGCAGGACCCAACCCGTGTGGCTGTGCCTTTTGCCAGGCACAGTGATGGTGGTGAACCAGTGGGACATATTGTGACTGTTAAATCTGTTGAAATAATGGGTGAATTACTTCTGCAAGCCAGGGCCATGGAACACCCAATGATAGGGAGAAGCTGGAATTTAGTGCAGTGAAGATATTGAGGTTAACCTGTATAACAGAAGGAAACAGGGCTGTGATGTATAGGCGTGTAAGTCACTTTTTGAGGGTTAATTTTCAGTTTACCGGTCAACATTGTCGGAATTTTACGGGGCAATGCACAAAGTGGTCATTCAGTCTGCACTGACTTCTCCCGCCCCTAGCCTATCCCTATATCCCTGTGCATTTATTATGGCCAAATCCACCTAACCTGCACATCTTGGGACATTAAAGGGCAAATTAGTATGGCCAATCCACTTAACCTATACATCTTGGGACACTGATGGACAATTTAGCATGGCTAATCTACCTGATCTAAGCATCTTGGGACACTAAAGGGCAGCTTAACATGGCCAAATCCATCTGACCTGCACATCTTTGGACTATGGGAGGAAACCGGAGCACCCAGAGGAAACCCATGCCGACATCCAGGGAGAAGGTGCAGATTCCACATTGATGGTGACCCAAGACCGGAATCAAACCCGGGTCCAAGGCAGCACTGTTTGCCACTTTGCCCCCCCTTGAGGAAGACGTGTGCCATATGCACCACTCAACAGCTCAAGAGGAACGAATAGAATTGGATTTTCTCAAACTGTGCTTGGTGGCAGCATGGTGGCACAGTGGCCAGCACTGCTGCCTCGTAACACCAAGGATCCAAGTTTGATTCCCGGCTTGGGAGACTGTCTGTGTGGAGTTTGTGCATTCTTACTATATCTGCGTGGGTTTCCTCCCATGATCGGTAGATGCACGGGTTAGGTGCACCGTCCATGCTAAATTCTCCCCCCGTGTACCCGAACCGGTGCCGGGGTGTGGCGATTTTCCAGTAACTTCATCGCAGTGTTAATGTAAGCCTACTAATAAGTAAATGAACTTTTAATAAAATTGAATGTTTGGCAGGGCTGTAACAAGTGAGTCACTAACTCCATTCTTTGCCTTTTAATGGCTTCCTCCTTCCTGTACCCCATCTTCAAGTGCTATTGGATAATGATAAAAAATTGTGAAGCACGCTGCGAAACTCGATAATGTGTGATGCTCTCGTTGACCTGTACTGCAAAACACTCTTAAGATTCCTCGTTTCTCTCTGCCTAATGTGCTTGATAGAAGTCTGCCTGCAATCTGTTGATGCCACAGAGAGATAATGGTCTATTGATGCAGTGGGTGTTCCTGGAACCCTCAGATCCTACCATGTCCATTTGCATTGGGGGTAAATGACAAGGGCATGGTCGATGCTTTAAAATGAAGTTGTTATCAGTTCCTGTTGAACGAGTGGACATTCACATGGACAAGGCAGGGTAAACATGCATTGAGGACTGTGTCACCTTCCTGTCTCTCTTCCTCACTCGCTCCATCCCTTTCCTTCTTAACTATGGAAGGAAAAAAACCCCTTCTGCCACTGTGACAGCCATTATATGTCATTTTTTTTCAGCCATTATATATAAAACTCATCTCCAAACTCCGTGGCCTGGCCCTCTGCAACTGGATCCTGAACTTGCTAACTCACAGACCGCAGTCAGTAAGGATAGGCAATTTACCAGCATGTTACCTGGTATGGAGGGCATTAGCTATGAGGAGAGGCTAGAGAAATTTGGTTTGTTCTCACTGGAACAACAGAGGTTGAAGGGGTGAGTGGCTAGAAGTCTACAAGATTATGAAGGACGTGGACAGAATGGACAGTCAGAAGCTTTTCCCAGGGTGGAAGAGTCAATTTCTAAGGGGCCATAGGTTTAAGGTGCGAGGGGCAAGGTTTAAAGGAAATATATGAGGCAAGTTTTTTTTTTTTACACAGAGGATGGTGGGTGTCTGGAACTTGCTGCTCAGGGAGGTAGCGGAAGCAGATACATTGGTGACTTTTAAGGAGCATCTTAACAAATATATGAATAGAGGGACTTGGTCTCTGGAAGGGTTGGGGGGCTTTAATTCGGTTGGGCAGCATGGTCGGTGCAGGCTTGGAGGGCCGAAGGGCCTGTTCCTGTGCTGTAATTTTCTTTGTTCTTTGTATTGCACTGACTGGCAGCATGGTGCCCATCCTAGACTCTGCCTTCAACCCATGTGGCACCACCATTTTAGCCTTTGTGCGCAGCAATACTTGATTAAAGGGGATATTTGCATTTATATAGCGCCTTCATGAACCCCGGGATATCCCACAGCATTTGGCAGCCAAAGAGGCAGTGCTGAAGTGCACTCACGCATTACAAAATCGAGCAGCCGATTGGAGCACAGCAAGCTCCCATCAACGGGATCATGACTAGGTAGTTATTTTTATTGATCACTGAAGGATGAATATTGGGACCTTAGTTTAGTTTAAGATCTAATCTGAAATACAGCACCTCTGAGAATTCAGCACTCCCTCAGCACTGCACTCAGAAAGTCGGGAGAGGTTATGAACTCAAGTCTATGGATTAGAGTTTAAACGCATAGGCTGGAATTCTTCCATCCCGCCCGCCACTGGAAATTTAGCGGGTGGGCTGCTATTGACAGTCGGACAGGAATTTCCAGCTTCTGGACCAGCGCAGCTAGGGAATTCCGCCTGTAATCTTTTGGCTTGGGGGCAGGAATGCTACCGAATGAGCCAAGGACAACATGTAGTCTTTCACAGGGATGTGGGCACCACTGGTCACGCCAATATTTAGTACCCATCTCTAATTGCCCTTGTGAAGGTGGCAGTGAGCTGCCTTGCTGAACTGCAGTCCCTGTGGTGTAGGTGCACCTTGGTACATTGGGGAGACCATACAGAAGCTACAACAAAGGATGAATGAATATCGCTCGACAATCGTCAGGCAGGAGTGTTCTCTTCCACTGGGGAAAATTTCAGCAGTCACTGGCATTCAGCCTCTGATCTTCAGTTAAGTGTTCTCCAAGGCGGCCTTTACAATACACAACAATACAGAATCGCCGAGCAGAAACTGATAGCCATATTCCGCATACATGAAGATGGCCTCAACTGTGATCTTGGGTTCATGTCATACTATCTGTAACCCCCCCCCAAAATCTCACTAACTATCCTGGCTGGACACAATGCACATCTCTTTAATCTGTGTTTAATCCCCTCTCCATTCATATTGTCCGTACCTTTAAGACTTGATTATTTGTAAAGATTCACATTCCAACCATTATCTTGTAAACTGAGTTTGTGTCTGTATATGCACTGTTTGTGAACACAATTCCCACTCACCTGATGAAGGACCGGTTCTCTGAAAGCTTGCGGCTTGCGCTATCAAATAAACCCGTTGGATTTTAACCAGTGAGACTTCTTACTGTGTATGAACACTTGCAGCACTGTTAGGGAGAGAACTGGAGGATTTTCACCCAGTGACAGTGACATATTTCCAAGTCAGGTCAGTGTGCGGCTTGGAGGGGAATTTACAGATGACAGTATTCCCATGCATCTACTGCCCTTGTCCTACTAGGTGGTTGAGGTCACTAGTTTGAAGATGGGATATCCCTTCTACATGTATCAACCAGATTCCTAAGGCTACCAGCACCAACCTGGTATAAGTTGCAATGTTTCTTTAACAGTATAAATCACTTTTTTTTAATTCAATCATGGGATGTGGGTGTTGCTGTCTGGGACAGCACTTGTTGTCCATCCCTAGTTGCCCTTGAACTGAATAGCTTGCTATGGCCCTTTCAGGGTCAACCACAGGGAATCACATGTAAGCCAGATCCAAAAAGGACAGTAGATTTCTTTCCCCAAAGGCATTAGCAAACCAGATGGGTTTTTACAACAAATTCATAGTCATCAGTAGATTCTTAATTCCAGATTGTTTATTAAATTCACATTTTATTGGTTAGTGTGACAAGTAAGGTTACATTAAAACCTGCAATGAAGTTACTGTGAAAATGTTACCATCTGCCATTGTGGGATTTGAACCCTGGTCCCCAGAGTATTACCCTGGGTCTAGGGTCCAGTGACAATATCACTATGCCACCGCCTCCCCCTTAAAAAGTGATATAAATACAATCCATTTAATTTGAACAAAAATAATTAATTTAAGAATCTTCTACTGTGCAATTGACAAGGAACATTCATTGAAGTCAGTTTTTTGTTCAACTTCATCCAAGTGACTCTATTCAACATGGTCATTTTTCAAAACTAACATCCGGAATGTGCCTTGTAAACACAAATACAATAGCTGGAACAAAACTGTACTACTGGTTGTAGCAAGCACTTTACAATGTCCTGAAAGTACTGAGAATTCTTGATCTGAGTGACTCAGTTACAATGGCCCTTTCATCACAGTTGCTAAACTAACATTTTCCAATCCCTTCACTTTTGTTGATTCAACTGAAATGTCTCACGTAAGTTCACAGTGACATTGGAGCAGATATTAATAACAAAATAGCCTTTGTGGGATTTAATCCTGAACACCGCATGTTTGTATTGAGTAATTTGACTTTTAAGATTGGAGGTATCTCAAATTCTGATCTCATTTCATGTTTGCCAAAAAGCTAAATGTGAACGTCCATTAGGAAAGTGTAAACTATTGCCACAACATGTTCCGCCAATCTTAAAGGTCAGAAAGGTATTTTAAGTATATATTAGACCTTCTGCGGATTGGGTAGGCTAGGAAGAAAAGTGACAGGTCTAGAAGCAAGGGAATGAAAATCAATGAGGGGACTCCAGTACTTCCATTGGGAAGCCAGTTCAACTAGATTGACAAATCTTTGATTTGATTTGATTTATTACTGTCACATGTATTAGGATACGGTGAAAAACATGTTTCTTGCTTGGAAGAGAGACAAAATATACTGTTCATAGAGAAAGAGATGAGAGAGTACAGAATGTAGTGTTACAGTCATAGCTAGGGTATAGAGAAAGATCAACTTAATGTAAGATAAGTCCAATCAAAAGCAGCAGGGACGAAGCTGTTCTTGAGTCGGTTGGTACATGATCTCAGAGCTTTGTATCCTTTTCCCTAAGGAAGAAGGTGGAAGAGAGAATGTTTGGGATGCATGGGGTCCTTAATTATACTGGCTGCTTTGCCCAGTCAGCAGGAAGTGTAGACAGAGTCAATGGACGACAGGCTGGTTTGCGTGATGGATTGAGCTACATTCATGATCTTTTGTAGTTTCTTGCAGTCTTGGACATAGCAGGAGCCATATCAAGCTGTGATACAACCAGAAAGAATTCATCTGTAAAGAATGAATTAAAAGTGCAATCCTTAAAGATCTATCACATAAAGTAAATAGAATCTAAAAGGAAATTTAAAACATCAGAACAAAATGTGATTGAACGAGGTCAATAATATGCCCCAGTCCCCACTGGGAAGGAACGTGTGAGCCAAGGAGAGTGGCACAGGACTGTTTGATGACTGGCAAAATGGAATAGCAGTTGCAAATGATGGCAAGCTCATCTGTTTAATACTTCATTGTACCTCCCCCACAGAAAGTGGCTGCAAAAACTGATAACATGATTGCAGCCTGGAGATGATCGAGTAATTCCTCAGTCGACCAGACCTGGAGACCACAGTGACTGGCGTGATTTTATGCCAGGAGTACAGTGGTTCACACTGCTGCCCGCCAGGGACCCCTGGTTCGATTCGCGCCTTAGGTCGCTGTCTGTGTGGAGGTTGCATGTTCTCTCCGTGTCTGCGTGGGTTTCCTCCAGTGTTCCAATTTCCTCACACAGTCTAAAAATGTGCGGGTTAGGTAGATTGGCCATGCTAAATTGCCTCTTAGTATCCAAAGATGCGTACATTAGGTGAATTGGCCGTGCTAAATTGCCCCGTAGTGTCCAAATATGAGTAGGGCTGGCCATGCTAAATTGCCTCTTAGGACAGAATTCTCCCCAAAAAATTCAGAATGTTGAATTCGCGTGAAAACTGAAATAATTCACATTGTTTTTTTCAGTGGGAGTTCAGACAAGAATCTCCCACACTCTGCACAGCAAAGGCCACCATTATGAATGTCATTAGACTTCTGTGGATGGGGGTCTATTCCCATCCAGGGAGCTAAGAACTGCGGGACTCTGCATGCACAGTGGCCCCAAACTCTCAACTGTGGCCAGCGTGGGACCTCCACAGTGCTGTCCCCAACACCCCCACAGCCTGGTGGTTGTTATCCCGATCACTCCCAGGTCTTGATCCAATCCCGCAACCAGACCACCAGGATCTCCAACCTCACCCCCCACAGTGCAGACACCCCTGTCAGCAGACTGGCCCTTGGCAAACCAATACCCCCCACCCAGCAGACACATCTCACCCCAATCACCAACCTCTGAAAAAAGAAATGGCAATAGAAGATCTTCAAAATGGAAATAGAAGAACCTAACATTACAGAGTAGGAGCAGGCCATTCAGCCCCTCGAGCCTGCTCCACCATTCTACAGAGTGGCACAGTAATTAGCACAGCTGCCTCATAGAGCCGGGGGACTGAGTTCAACTCCAGGCTTGCATGATTGACTGTCTGGCGTTTGCACATTCTTCCCATGTCTGTGTGGGTTTCCTCATACACTCCAAAGATGTTCAGGTTAGGTATATTGGCCATGTTAAATTGCCCCTTAGTGTCAGGGGGCTGAACCAGCTCAATGTGCAGGATTACAGAGATAAAGCCTGGGCGGGATAGTTGTCAAGGCAAGCTTGATGGATCGAATGGCCTCTTTCTGCACTATCATGATTGCCTGAACTCCACTCTCCCAGCTAACCCTACGTGGAGATTCCCTGAGAGATCAAACATTTATCTGTCTTACCCTTAAAAATACCCAACAATGGGGGTGAGACAGTAGCACAGTGGTAGCACTGCTGCCTCACAGCTCCAGGGACCTGGGTTCAATTCCACACTGTCTGTGTGGAGTTTGCACATTCTCTCTGTGTCTGCGTGCATTTCCTCCGAGTGCTCCAGTTTCCTCCCACAGTCCAAAGAGGTTAAGTATATTGGCCAGGCTAAATTGCCCTTAGTGTCAAGGGGACTAGCCAGAGTAAATGTGTGGAGTTATGGATATAGGGCCTGGGTGGGATTGTGGTCAGTGCAGATTCTATGGGCCAAATGGCTTCCTTCTGCAGTGTAGGATTCTGTGAATCTATCCACAACATTCTGGGGTAAAGATTCACAACTATTTGAGAGTGGTCGTTTCCCTTATCCTGAGGCTGTACCCCTGAGGGTGTTGTAGATATCCCAGTAAACGAGCTCAGGTAGATTGGAGTATTTTCTGACATGGTTTACAGAACTATTCTCAGTTGAACAAATATGTGCAAGTTGTTGACAGTGCAGTCTCTCTTTCTGCTGGAAAAAGTGAAGGATTTGAGTGGGAGGATCAGACGTGATTTGATATGAGACACTTAAAATATCTGTAACGCCCCATGATTCATTAGGGAACCCACAATCGCTGTTCTTGAAGCAAAGCTTTATTCATTTTAACAAAGTAATTAAGAAAATGTGTAAATCTTTTGTTCAAAGGCAAAAAAATTAATTTTGACCATGAAGTGTTTCATCGCCTGTGTAAACATTCTGCAATGTGGCGTGTTTTTTTAATCATTTGGTTACTGTACCCTGATGTTATTAAAGTAGATATGAGAATGCCTCCATATCTGAGTGCTAAGGCTCCTGGTAAATGTTTATTGATTTATTTATTTTATTTCTTTACTAGACGTAAGTGAGGCTTACATTAACACTGCAATGTTTTCTGTGAAATTTTCCTAGTCGCTACAGACCAGCACCTGTTTGGGTCAACCCACCTAACCAGAACATCTTTCAGAGTGTGGGAGGAAACCAGAGCACCAGGAGGAAACCCATGCAGACATGGGGAGAATGTGCAGACTTCACGCAGACAGTCATCCAAGCCAGGGATCAAACCCGGGAGCCTGGCACTGTGAAGCAGCAGTGGTTTTGGGTGACATCTCATTTCTGTTCAAAAGCATCCTGTCTCAAACTACAGATTTGAGATGAGGGCAGATGTCTAGTTATTTGTTTGTGGCGTGAATCTGCAGGTAAATTGAAAATAAAAAGTTTGTAAGACATTAAAAGTGAACTGCTGCTGGTGAAATTTTGTAGGGGAAGCAACTTAATGGAGGTGAAGTGGTTCAGAACCATAATATTGCAATTGGCATCAAGGGAACTTGTTAACACTAGCCACACCTACTATTGAGAATCAGAATCATAGGGGTGGCACGGTGGCACAGTGGTTAGCACTACTGCCTCACAGCACCAGGGACCCGGGTTCAATTCTGGGCTTAAGGTGATTGTGCAAAATCCACACAGATATTCTCCACTGTGTCTTGTGGATTTCCTCCAGATGCTCTGGGTTCCTCCCACAGACGTGGAGATGCCTGCATTGGACTGGGATAAATAGAGAACTCTCCATTTGCCTGATGAAGGGTCAAATCCCGAAAGCTTGCAAGTTTACCATCAAATAAATCGGTTGGACTTAAACCTGGTGTTGTCAGACTTCTTACTGTGTTCCTCCCACAGACCATAGGTTAGGTTGATTGGTCATGCTAATTGACACTTAGTCAGGGAGATTGGTGGAGTAAATGTGAGTGATTGTGAGGATGGGATCTGAGTGGGATTGTGTCAATGCAGAGTCTATGGGCCGAATGTCTCGTTCAGATGGAAGGCATTTGGTCCACAGAATCTGAAAACATACCCTAACAGAGAATCTTATCCAGATCCTACCTTGTGACTCCATTTATTTACCCAGCAAATCCCCCGGACCTGCACTTTTCACAGAACATAAAATAGTACAGTACAGTACAGGCCCTTCAGCCCTCAATGTTGTGCCAAGCTATGTCCAAATCCAAGATCAAGCTGTTCCACTCCCTATCATTCTGGTGTGCTCCATGTGCCTATCCAATAACCACTTGAAAGTTCCCAAAGTGTCCGACTCCACTATCACAGCAGGCAGTGCATTCCACACTCCAACATCTCTCTAAGTAAAGAATCTACCTCGAACATCCACCTATATCTTCCACCATGAACCTTATTTTATGGCCCCTAGTAACAGCTACATCCATCCAAGGAAATAGTCTCTGCACGTCCACTCTATCTATCTCCCTCATCATCTTATAAACCTCTTTGCCCAGAAAGCAATCAACGTTACAACACCAGGTAAGATGCTCTATTGCAGAGAGCTGGTTCAGACTCAATGGGCTGAATGGCCTCCTTCTGCACGGTAGGGTTTCCATGAAAACGCAGCCTCCATCTCTTATTTTCGCAAAGTGCCCACTCTATTTGTTACCACGTGGCACATAGAAACATAGAACCCTTACAATGCAAGAAGGAGGCCATTCAGCCCATCGATCCTACACCAACAACAATCCTACCCGGGTCATTTCCCCGTAACCCCATGTATTTACCCTATTAATCTTCCTGATACACAGGAGCAATTTAGCATGGCCACTCCACTTACCTTGCACAACTGTGGAGTCTCACAACACCAGTTTAAATTGAACAGGTTTATTTGGAATCATGAGCTTTTGGAGCGCTGTTCCTTCATCAAATGCAGTGGGGAGAGTGGAACAATCTACTTCTCCACTCACCTGATGAAGGAGTAGCATTCCGAAAGCTCGTGACTCTAAATAAACCTGTTGGACTTTAACCTAGTGTTGTGAGATTTCTTACTGTGCCCACCCCAGTCCAACTCCACAAATTTGGAGTGAGAGGGGAAACCGGAGCATACGGGGGAAACCTACGCAGACATGGGGAGAATGTGCAAACTCCACGCAGACGGTGACCCGAGGCCTGGATTGAACCCAGATCCTTGACTCTGTGAGGCAACACTGCTAACCACTGTGCCTCACGTACGTTTAAATAACGCCGGGCTGGGGGCTAATGTTTCCCCTCGCTGCGCCAGTCTTGCCTGCTGTGTGCGTAGCACTGACCTGACTGCAGCAGAGTGGCACATGTTCACCCGTGCAGCTTAGAGGGAATATTTCTTGGGACTGGGTAAGTGGATGAGATCACTGTTCCTTTTCAAGATGTCTTTGGAATTATTGTAGCTGAGGAGCTGGCTTAAGCTTACCAGCTTTAAAAATTGTGAAATCTACGTCTATCCTCAATCTATTGGCAGCACGTTAGTTGTCAGGGTCCTTGTCAGCACCAAAATCCCCTTTCTTAAAAAAAAGGGCAATCACTTTAAGCTGGTATTTGTGGGTTGCCAGGCAACATAGCAAACAGCGTCAGTGCTCTTGAAACTCAATGTTCTATTTGCGGCACATTCAGAAATGTGGCTTGGCTGCAGATTTCTGGGAGGAAAAAAGAAACAGTTGATGAAGGACATGCTGTTGATGTCGTCTACATGGATTTCAGTAAGGTGTTTGACAAGGTTCCTCATGGTAGACTGATAGAGAAGGTGAAGGCACATGGGATACAGGGCCAGGTATGTAGATGGGTCGAGAACTGGCTCGGGAGGAGGAGACAGAGGGTAGTAGTGGAAGGCTCTTTTTCCGACTGGAGGCCTGTCACTAGTGGAGTGCCACAAGGCTCAGTACTAGGTCCGCTTCTATTTGTGGTTTACATAAACGACTTGGAAGTGGAGTAGGTGGTGAGATCAGCAAATTTGCTGATGACACTAAGATGCTTGGATTGGCGGGTACAGAGGAGCAGTGCCAGGCAATACAACAGGACATAGATAGGTTGGTAGACTGGGCAGATAGATGGCAAATGGAATTTAATCCGGATAAATGCGAGGTGATGCATTTTGGCCGGAAAAATGTAGAAGAGAGTTATAGGATAAAAGGTAAAACTATTCGGAGTATAGAGACGCAGAGAGACTTGGGGGTGCAGGTTCACAAGTCTCTGAAGGTGTCTTCACAGGTGGAGAAGGTGATAAAGAAAGCGTATAGTATGTTAGCTTTCATAGAAAAGGGTATAGAATACAAGAGTAGGAGTTTGATGTTGCAATTGTATAGAACGTTGGTTAGGCCTCACTTGGAATTCTGCGTCCAGTTCTGGTCGCCGTACTATCGGAAGGATGTGGAGTCCTTGGAGAGAGCGCAGAGGGGGTTTACCAGGATGCTGCCTGGTATGGAAGGACTGTCTTATGAGGAACGATTGAATAGACTGGGGTTGTTTTCCCTTGAAAGACGTCGGCTTAGAGGGGATCTAATAGAGGTGTATAAGATTATAAGGGGTATAGATAGAGTAAATGGTGGTAAACTTTTTCCACCTTCAGAAATGGATAGGACGAGGGGTCATGGCCTTAGGGTGAGGGGGGCTATGTATAAGACGAATATTAGAGGGCAGTTTTTCACACAAAGGGTAGTGGGGGTGTGGAATGCACTGCCGAGTAAGGTGGTGGGAGCAGGCACGCTGGGGCTGTTTAAGGGTCTCTTGGACAGCCACATGAGCGGTATGCAGATAGAGGGATATAGTAGGACTGTTTAACTATGACTTTTTTTTCCACAGGTAATTCGGTCCAACTTGACCAACAAGGAGCATGCATTCGGCAGGTGGTGCGAGGACAGCTCTTGGATGTTGATTCATGGGTTGCCTGGTGCTTCATGTCGTAAATGAGTGCTTTATCTGGACCATCTGAAGGGCACCATGACAGCTCAGTGACTATCGCTGTAGCTGTGCAGACACTTGGAATTGGGCCGGTGTCTGCGGGAGTTTGCGCGTTCTCCCCGTGGTTGCGTGGGTTTTCTCCGGGCGCTCCGGTTTCCTCCCACATCCCAAAAATTCGCTCTTAGGCTGATTGGGAAACAAATTGTCCCTATATTGAGATTCTTCCATATTAGGAATAACCTAAAATTAGAATAGGAAAATGGAATTGTTACTATAAAGTTATGACGGCGGCGCGGGCTCGTTGGGCCGAAGGGCCTGTTTCCCGTGCTGTGTTGCTCTAAAAAAAAATAGGAGTTACCCCATTACCTTTAAGTAGCATCATTTTGGGGTGGCACAGTGGTTAGCACTGCTGCCTCATACTGCCAAGGATCCAGGGTCAATTCCTGAGTTGGGAGACTGTCTGCACATTCTCCCCATGTCTGCATGGGTTTCCTCCAGGTACACTTTAGCTATGACTGCAATACTACATTCTGCACTCCTTCTATGGAATGGTATGCTTTATCTGTCTACCGCAAAAGAAACAATACTTTTCATTGTATCTCAATACATGTGCCAATAATAAATCAAATCAAAATTATGAATCTAAAATACTGCATGTAGAAATAATTTTTTTTTTGTTAACCTACAATGATTGTTGTTCGCAGTAAGAAGTCTCACAACACCAGGTTAAAGTCCAACAGGTTTATTTGGTAGCAAAAGCCTGCTATCAATTTGCTACCAAATAAAGCTGTTGGACTTTAACCTGGTGTTGTAAGACTTCTTACTGTGTTTACACCAGCCCAACACCGGCATCTCCACATCACGATTGTTTTTCCCGAGGTGCACAGTGGTTAGCACTGCTGCTTCACAGCACCAGGATTCCAGGTTTGATTCCCAGCTTGGGGCACTGCCTGCTTGGAGTCTGCATGTTCTCCCTGCGTCTGCATGTGTTACTTCCAAGTGCTCTGGTTTCCTCCCACAGTCCAAAGATGGACCAGGAGATGATAGCAGGGTAAATATGTGCAGTAACAAGAATAGGGCTGGGTAGAATTGTGGTTGGTGCAGACTGGATGGGCCAAATGATCTCCTTTTGTACTGTAGAGATTCTATGATTCTATCAATGTGCCAAGAGATCACCATTTCATCTCCATCAAATTTACGGGAAAAATAGTGGATTTGAGGATGGCAGGGTGGTTAGCATGCTGCCTCACAGCACCAGAGACCAAGGTTTGATTCCAGCCTTTGGTGACTGTCTGTGTGGAGTTTGCATGTTCTCCCCATGTCTGCATGGGTTTCCTCCAGTGCTCCAGTCTCCTCCCACACTCCAAAGACATGTAGATTAGGTGAATTGGCCATGCTAAATTGCCCTTTTGTGTCAAAAGATGTGGAGGATAGATGGATTAACCATTTACCATGTACAGGGTTATGGGGATAGAATGGAAGGCTGGGCCTGGTTAAGATGTCCTTCAGAGAGTCGGTGCAGACTCAATGGGCCAAATAGCCTCTTTCTGTACCATAGGGATTCTATACCTCTCTGCTCCTGTGCTTAGAAACATAGAAAATAGGTGCAGGAGTAGGCCATTCGGCCCTTTGAGACTACACCACCAGCCAATATGATCATGGCTGATCATGCATTTTCCGTATCCCACTCCCACTTTCTGTCCACAACCCTTTGATCTCTTTAGCCACAAAAGCCACTTGCAGTTCCCTCTTGAACGTATCTGACAAACTGGATTCAACAGGTTTAGGTGGTAGAAAATTCCACAGGTCCACAACTTTGAGTGAAGAAGTTCCTCCTCACTTCAGTCCTGAATGGCTTACTCTTTATTTTTAGACTGTGACCCCAAGTTCTAGACTTCCTCATCATTATTCACTGGCTTAATCAGTGGCGACAAAGTTCTGAAGGAGAAAATGCTTGCGCGATAAATGTGAACATGAAATGAGGAAGGATTGTAATGTTTAAAAATCATATGGTCATAACACAACTTACCCAGTCAAATTATAAGAATAAATGTAAAGGCCCGAGGGAAAATAATGCTCTCACATTCAGAGTTTTTCATTTGTGATATTTTTATTTAATCTTTGTAAGATATTCCAGTGAAAATATCATGTTCACACTTCAAGTTTAAACTTTGTCTCTTTATTTGGCTGCCGGCTTAATTTCTTTTCCTCTGGCAGCAGTCATTTATCATGGCCAATCAACCTAACACAGTCCTAATCTTTGGACTGTGGGAGGAAACCGGAGTATGCGGAGGAAACCCATGCAGAATTGGGGAGAACATGCAAACTCCATGCAAAGTCATTCGAGGCCAGAATCGAAGCCAGGCCCTTGGCGCTGTGAGGCAGAAGTACTAACCACTATGACTGAGAGATTTCTTCAACCAGAGAGGGATGAATCTGTGGAATTCATTGCCACGGTAGGCTATGGAGCCCAGGTCACTGAGAGTATTTAAGATAGATAATGTCTTGATTTGTAAGGGGATCAAAGGTTATGGGGAAAAGGCAAGAGAATGGGGTGAGAAACTTATCAGCCATGACTGAATGGCAGAGCAGATCCGATGGGCTGAATGGCTTAATTCTGCTCCTATGTATTATGGTCTTATGGTCAGTCGGATTAGAATATTCCTTGATCGCTTGCCTGGACGTAACTTATGTGTTATATGGAGGCATTTCTACTCAATATTGTTTCTCATTAACATGAATGTAGTTCTATAACTGCGCCTTAACAAGCATCCGGGTCCCCAAATCTGTTTGACACGCAGAATAAAACATCGCCGTGGTATTATTTTTCACGTATGACATTTAGATGACACTTATTATCCATAAACAGAGGGTACTAATGATTCATGGTGGTATGGTAAATTTATATTTAAACCAGTCTTACATACTTCCTCCCATAGCTCAAAATGTTACTTAGCCTTCAAACAGTGAATGACAGTTTCAAATCTCCTCTCACCTTCCAGGGTAATTTTGCACAACTATCCTAGCTTGGAACTTCAGAAGCTACCAGGAAATGACTCCCCTCCCCACTCTTTGCTGGACTTTTACCGTCCCACCAGCCACGGGAATCAGAGTGGGCGAGGGGCAGGCCTTGGGAAGGTCTGTTGACCTTTGGGCAGGATTGTGCAGCTTTGGAATGAGCGAGGCTGTAAAATCCCACCCATGGGGTCATAAAATATCACATCATAGAAGCAAGACCTTCAGCCCAACTGGTCCCAATTGCCTGCATTTGGTCCATATCCTTCCAATCTTTTCCCATCCATCTACATATCCCGATGTTTTTTTTTAAAATGTAGCTATTGTACCAGCCTCAACCACTGTCTCTGGCAGATCATTCCATATACACACTACCCTCTGTGTGAAGTATTGAAAGATGTGCTGATTAGGTAGATTGGCTATGCTAAATTCTCCCCCGAACAGGTGCCGGAGTGTGGCAACTGAGGGATTTTCACAGTGACTTCATTGCAGTGTTAACGCCAGCCTACTTGTGACACCAATAAATAAGAAGTTGCCCCTCAGATTCTTTTCAAATCTTTCCCCTCTCACCTTAAGCCCATGCTCTCTAATTTTCAATTCCCTTTCCCTGGGAAAAAGAAGGTGGGTGGGATTTTCCGGCCTTGCTGGCCCCGAAACCAGAAAATCCCGCCCGAGACCAACGGATCTTTCCATGATCCCTGCCTCTCGTCTGCTAAGTGGTGGACGACATGGGAAAATACGTCCCCTGTGTGTGGTCATCCCATCTATGCCCCTGATGATTTTATGCGCCTCAGTAAGGCCATTCTCCTACGCTCCAAGGTATAAAGTCTCACTCTCGCCAGCCTCTCCCTGTAACACAGGCCCACCAGTCCCGGCAACATCCTCGTAAATCTTTTTTGCGTTCCTTCCAGTTTGTCAATGTCTTTTCTGTAACAGGGTGACCAAAACTATACACAATGTTCCAATAACCAACAGCTTATACTATTGGATCATATCCCAAATCCTTATTTTCAACAACTTTAAAATGAGTGTGTGAACTCATTTTTAGTGGTTTTATGGATCTGCTAAATTCAGGTCAATTTTTTTTATTTTAATTACAACCATAAGAAAACATACCTCCACCCCACTCCTCACCCCCACCTCCCCCCCAGGCCTTCTGTCACCATCAATATTACTCCAATAACTCCTCGCCATCCTTCACACACTCTTGGCCCTTTTCTAATACAACCATACAACCCCTGCAGTGCAGAAGGAGGCCATTCGGCCCATCCAGTCTGTACCGACCACAATCCCAGCCAGGCCCAATTTCCCAAAACTCTACATATTTTGGCCCGCTAATCCCTCTAAGATACACATCCCGGGACACCAAAAGGGCAATTTTGCACAGCCAATCAACTTAACCTGCATAGCTTTGTGGGAGGAAACTTGAGCACTCAGAGGAAACCCACACAGACACTGGGAGAACGTGCCAACTCTACATAGATGGACCCAGGCCACAAATCCCTGGCTCTGTGAGACAGCAATGCTAACCACCATGCTGCCCATAGTGCCACCCACTTATAGCATGCCGACATTAAGTTTATCCCATGAATTACACATAGCTAACAGGGAAAATCTCAAGCAGTCAGGCCACATTCTTGAACATTTCCATGTCCTCAGCAAACACTCTGGCTAAAGATTTGTAATGTCTGTCATTGTTCACTCTGCTTGCGGTTACATTATGTTGCTATGCCACCTGACTGAAGAACAAAAAGCTCTTTTAAATTTTGCTTTCTCAATGTATTTCTCTTTTTTTGAAAACTCAAACTAGTCTCAGAATATTTGGCATACAAAGTAAAATTATAAAAATCAGACAGTGGATCTCCCTGAGTGATGGTTGCAGTATTTGAAGTCTCCCAGACAGTATCTCATCTGTTGTGTCTGGAGTCAGCTGGGGCTCTCTTGCCTGCAGAGGGCTCTGACTTTGAGTTTAATTGTAAGGATCTCCCCTCCCCACTATCTTATCGATTTTGTAAGTGCGGATCTGAGTTTTCACTCTGTTTAAACATTTGAATCAATTTTGCCAGCACAGTAGCACAGTGGTTAGCACTGCTGCCTCACAGTGCCAGGGACATGGGTTCAATTCCTGGCTCAGATGTGAGTGTGAGTGTGCACATTCTCCCCGTGTCTGCATGAGTTACCTCCCACAATCTAAAAGGCTTTTTAGCTGCATTGGCCACGTTAGTGGCAAAGTGGCACAGTGGTTAGCACTGCTGCTTCACAGCGCCAAGGACCCGGGTTCAGTTCACGGTTTGGGTCACAGTCTGTGTGGAGATTGCATGTTCTCCCTGTGTCTGCGTGGGTTTCCTCCGGCTACTCCGGTTTCTTCCCCCAGTCTGAAAGATGTGCTGGTTAGGTGCATTGACAGGCACCAGGTTTGTGGCAACAAAGGGACTTTCACAGTAACTTCATTGCAATGTTAATGTAAGTCTTACTAATAAGTAAACTTTACTAAATTCTCCCTCAGTGTACCCTAACAGGTACCAGAGTGAGGTGACCAGGGGATTTTCACACGAACTTCATTCGTGTTAAACGTAAGCCTATTTGTGACACGAATAAATGAACTTAAGATTTTTACTTAAAGCTGAAGAGTTGTGCTCTAAACTTACAGCAACAAAAATTAGTTTGTTTTGAAGGTAGCCACACTATTCAATGTGCAACTGTCTCCATAAACCACGGTTGTGTGCCAATAATAACATTCTACTAGCTGCACCCCTGACCTGGTGAAATGGTGAAGGACAGAACTGGCAGCAGGATTTCTGGAACCAGCATTCTGGCACCATCTCGGCTAAGCTGGAGATTCTTATCCAGAGGCACTAGTAGAGGTGGGTCCAATTTTGTCTTTTAAAAGCGTTTAGGCAGTTACATGGGTAAGATGGATAAAGAGGGATATGGGCCAATCGCAAGCAATTGGGATTAGCTTAGTTATAAAAATTGGGCGGCGTGGGGGGCAAGTTGGGCCTAAGGCCTGTTTCCATGCTAAATACCAGCGACAACCGAGTTTTAGAAAAATATCGGCCAGCATGAGAGGAAAGAAGGAACTTACATTGGCATAGTGCCTTTCTTAGGAGGTATCAATATGCTTTTTGACCAAAGAAATTCTTTCAAAGTAAAGGAAATACACAGGCATTCATTGATCCTGATGTTATGTCCCTGGGACAATGTTCTATGACTGAAGCAAAGGCATATATTAAACAAAGGCTTAATCAAATAGCTTCACTTGCCATCTTTCTACTTGACGTTGGTTAAACTTTTAGCGCCCTGTCTGCCACGGGAATTGGAGCAAGCCTGGGGCAGACAACAGGAAGGGCCGCAAACCTCAGGCAGCTATTTTACAATTTTGGCTCGAGCAAGGTTGAAAAATCCCCACCACTGTCTCTTTGATCCTCCCAATAAGTATAAACCTCAAAAACATTTCCCAATGCCTCTGCAAGAAATGACTCCAATTATTTCACATATAGTTTTAACAGGACCACATGTTGACTGAATTCCTTCCTGGCCAAACGGGTGAGCGAGATTTTTTGGGCCTTATTTTCAGGAAATTAGGTAACTGCTGAACTGGCAGCATGCTGCAAGAAGAAGCCAGCACCATATGCAGCCAAGTCACATCTCAACTGGCCAACAGGTCTTTAAGGGAGACTGCTTCTCTTAAAGGGAAACTGCACTCGTTGCACAGAAGTTGCCACAGACTGAGTGTGGATTTAACTTGAGTTGGTTTATTATTGTCACATGTATTAGCATGCAGTGAAAAGCATTTTTTCTTGTGCACCATACAGACAAAACATACCATTCAGAGTTCATAGGGGGGAAGGAAAGAGGGTGTAGAATATAGTTGTACATGCATAGCTAAGATGTAGAGAAAGATCAACTTAATATAAGGCAGATCCATTCAAAAGTCTGAATGCAGCAGAGAAGTTCTTGAGTCAGTTGGTGTGTGATCTCAGACTTTCATACTAAGAAGGTGGGAGAGATTATGTCAAGGATACGTGAGGACCTTGATTGTGCTGGCTACCTTTAAACAAAACTTTGAACTTTAAACTCAATGTTTTAATTTATTAGTCACAAGTAGGCTTATGTTAACACTATAATGAAGTTACTGTGAAAATCTCCTAGTTGCCACACTCCGGTGCCAATCCAAGTACATCGAGGGAGAATTTAGCATGGTCAATCCATCTAACTATCACGTCTTTTGGATGGTGGGAGGAAGTCAGAGCACGCAGAGGAATCCCACGCGGACAAGGGAAGAACGTGCTCACTCCACACAGACAGTGATCCAAGCTGAGAATCAAACCTAGCTTCCTGGCGTTGAGGCAGTAGTGCGAACCATTGTGCCACCATGCTGCCTTGGGCAGCAGGAAACAGGAAGTGTAGACAGAGTCAATGGATGGGAGGCTGGTTTGCATGATGGACTTGGACTATGTTCACAACCTTTTGGAATTTCTTGTGCAGAGAGGTGGCCATACCAAGCAGTGATATATCCAGAAAGAATGCTTTCAATGGTGCACCTGTACAAATTGGAGAGAGTTAGAGCAGACATGCCAAATTTCCTCAGCTCCCTGAGCAAGTAGACGGTTTGAAAAGTAAAAAGGCAGAATGAGAGAGAATTCCTGAGTTTCCTGGAATGACACCTTGATTGGAATTTTACTGGCTTCGATTCTGGAGGTGGGCAAGGCTTGGAGATTGGAAATTACTGAACTGTTGAGAAGTTGCATATTTACACCAATAGCCGCACCATGAAAACCCTTGAAAAAGTTAGACCTTTTTGCATGAAGTGCAAGTTAATGATTGTTAGCCTCAGGCAAGATCGTACAAACCTCGTGTGCCAGTAAAATTCCACCCCTTGTCTTCATTACAAAACGTGGCCAGAAGAAGTAGTTGGAAAATGTAACCCTGAAAAACTATGCCAAGTGTATTAAAAATGTGAAAATACCAATTAATGTGAATCACCTCCCCTGGAGCTTTCAAATCACAGACGTGCAAAGCGTTCAAGGAAAAATTACAGTCTATTTTTAAAGTAAAAGAAGAAAGACATTTATTTAGTGCCTTTCATGGCCTCAGTATCTCAACACGAGGCCAGTGATGTACTTTTGACTATCAGAAAATGTGGCATGCCATTTGCACACAACAAAATACCACAAACACTCGAGTAATGGATAAATTATTGATTTTAATGTAATGTTCATTTAGGGATAAAGATTGACCAAGTATGCTTTTTTATATTCATTCATGGGACATAGGCATCACTGGCTGTCCAGTATTTATTGCTCACCTCTGTTTCCCTCACTGAGTGACTTGCTACACCATTTCAGAGAGCAGTTGAGAGTCAACCAGTTTTCTGTGGCTATGGAGTTGCAGGTTTAAAGTTTATTTATTGATCACAAGCAGATTTACATTCATGAAAGTCCCCTCGTCACCACACTCTAGCCCCTGTACATTGAGGGAGAATTTAGCACGGCCAATGCACCTAATTAACATGTCTTTTGGAGCGCGAGAGGAAACCCACACAGACACAGAGAGAAAGTGCAGACTGAGCACAGACAGTGGCCAAAGCCAGCAATGGTACCTGGGTCCCTGGTAGCTGTAAGGCAGCAGTGCTAAGTGTGCCACCCTTGGACTTTAACCTGAGGTTGTAAGACTTCTTACTGTGTCCATCCCTGTAGACCAGACCAGGTAAAGACAACAGATTTCCATCCCTAAAGGACATTAGGGAACCAACTGGGTTTTTCCTACAATAGATTCATGTTCATCGATAGATCCAGATTTGTTTGATTAAATTCAAATTTCATTACCTGCTGTGATGAGATTTGAACCTGGGTTCCCAGAACATTAACTGAGTTCCTTGATTCATAGTCTAGTGATAATATCACTAGGGCATCACCTCTGCTAATCAGAATAGCTGTTTTGATTTTCTACCTGTTGTGAAATCTTTTGCACCCACCAGAGTGGGTCTGCTTTATTTCAAGTCAGCATCTCTGACAGAGTGGCACCCTCCTTACACTGCACTCAATTATCAGTCCAGGTGCCTGTGTTGAGTCACTGGAGTGGGGTTTGAAGTCACCATGCTTTAACTCAGGGAGTGAGAATGCTACTAGCTGAGCAGCTGTTGATAAAAGGTTGACTGTGGGGAAAATGCCATTCTAATCAGTTTAATTTAGTCTTAAAGTCAAAGGATTATACATGATAAAAGTATTTACTTTAGTTAAACACAGGGGATACAGCTGTTTTTCTTGGACTGGTTTGCAGCTACTGAAATCTACATTAAAACTGGAGGTTAATCCTCACTTTGAGCTTCTCAGGAGAAACACAACTGCAAATCGTCCAACAGAATGACACTGTCGCATATGCCACTAAATTAAATATGCGTTCCAAGTGCGTATGAAACATGACTAATAGCATCACAAATATGAGAGGCCTATTGTTTGGGTAGCAGCTCAGAAAGCCCAAGGTGTTTAATGAAGTCAAACCAGACTCCAACAATTTTATCATTAATAGGAGGATAACATGTTTCATTCCAGGCATGACTCTGCTGAGGTCAAATGGACACCGGCCTGAGAAATTAGATCCAACATAAAATTGTACACTTTAATTTAGTACAGCTAAAAGTGCTTCTACAAGGCTACTACACATCAGAAGAGATACATACCAGATCTGTCTCACATGTTGACCAGGGGTACTTCAATTTAACAATAGAGAAATCATCATAACCCAAACCAGAATACAGATCTCTAAGATATTGAATAAAAAGGTTCAGACAAAAAAGGAAGAGTTACTATGACCTGAAACCCATCAAAAGGTATTCATTCTAAAGATCTTATGATCATGTATTCCCTAGTTTCAGCCAGGCTGGTAACCATATCCTGAAAGGAAATATGTACAACTAGGATGGCCTGGCCTAACCTCACTGGGTGCTGTGAGCCCTATCCAGCCCCTGCACAGCACCCATTGGCTAAAAGACAGTGTACATCCGAAGGAGGGAGGGGATAAAAACAGATGACTGTAACATTACAATCTGCACTCTCTCTCCTCTGCTTCTCTATGAACAGTATGCTTTGTCTGTATAATACACAAAAAACAATACTTTTTACTGTCTACTAATACATGTGACAATAATAAAATCAAAAATGTCAAAACAAACACTAGCGAAGACTTCACCAAATCCATTGTGACTTGGGAATAATGCAAGAGGATGCATGGGATTCACCTTCATGCTAAAAGGAAGCTCAGTTCATCTGTCGCTATGAGCTCAATTAATTGAATCCAATAGCTCAATCCATTTACCAAGCCAGCTAATATCTATTTCTCAGGCAGTCTAGCTTAGGGAAAGTTAACTTAATCTATCGTATAAGCATTATTTAATGGTCAGTGTTTTTAATAAAGCTAAGTTTGGACCACAGTCTTTATCTATCTCAATGTAAAAGCACTTGGGCAAATGTGTTTTGCATGATACACTGATCAGAGTGTCCATAGAATAATTCATACAACACTACTGACAAACTGGAAAACTTGTATCAAGCAAGTTTTATTTAACAACATAGTTTAAATATAACTAAATTAGCTTAACTTTTAACAATACTTACATCTAACAAGATGCAGATCTCAATGGCTTACCTATCATTGACTTCCAATTGAGCAAGATTTCTCTTATAGAGTCAAACCTCTCTTTCAGATTAAGTAGCATACTTACTTTTATTTAGGTTACCAAGCTTGAAGCCTTCAGTAAGTCTTTGGAAAGAGTGAGATACTGCTTTCTCCAGGCAGAGTACTTGTATTTTAAAATGAAACTTTCTCTCCGCCCCTGCCATATAAACCTAGCTCCTCCCATTAATCCCATATCAATCAACAACTGACATGACTCTGCATACTGAGTCTAAAACTCCTGGCAAACCTAAACAAACCAAAAGTCCATTAACTCTGCAAAGTAACACATTTCAAACTAAAATCAATTATTAGCCTGCATCAGCTTAGCATCAGCTGCATGTTTACTAGACAAATTGACTCTCATAGCAAAACACTGCTTTTTAAAATAGCCCAACTTTAAATACAACAGCATAGCATTATATCACATGCCAAGCTAACATTGTATGAGATAAATTGACCCCTGGTCAAAAATGCACCCACCATTGCAGAAAGTTTACATGTGGACATCACAGAATCTGTTCACAGGTCACCCAGGCCCACACTGAGCCTGAACCTGATTGGAGCTGACAGGGTGAGCCAAGTGAATGACAACAGGTTTGATGCCCACTGGGAATCCCACCTTAGCCCCAACACCCCATTCAACAGGATGTCAGGAGTCCCACCAATGGGAAAAGGAGCTTGTGAATCTTCCCCCCACCCCCACTCTCACATTTATTAACTCAAATCCCTTTACTCAAGGCTGTTTCCACTTATGAAGGAATTTAGAAAGAGGGGACATAGTCTCAAAATAAGGAAACTCCCAGTTAAGGCAGTGATGAGGTATAACTTCTCCTCTCAAGAATCTTTCATGGAGTTGGATCAAGAATCATAGAATCACTAAAGAGGCCATTCTGCCCATTGAGTATGTATGACTACAATCCCACCCAGACCCTATTCCCTTAACCCTCATTTACCTTGCTAAATCTCCTGACACTAAGGTCAACTTAACATGACCAATCAACCTAAGCAGCACATCTTTGATGTGGGGGGAAGAAACTGGAGCACCCAAAAGAAATTCACACAGACAGTCACCCAAGACCAGAATTGAACCTGGCTCCCTGGTGCTGAGATAACATCTGGGAGACCAGTCTCCCTTCACTAAAACTGATTTATTTACTATGGTTTGCAATACTCAGATAGATACTACCCAGTACAGAGTGCTCATCCCAAGCGCCAGCAAACCAGCCACTCCACGTTATATGAGCTTTCTAACTGGATAAACCTCAACAGTCCTCAATTAGAGAGCTTGTTGAACTCCTGGACCTTGTTGAAGACCTTACATATCCAATGGCTGGATTAGACAGATTTTTGAGTGGTGAGAGAGTCAAAGAACAGCACAGCACAGAAACAGGCCCTTCAGCCCTCCAAGCCTGTACCGATCATGTTATCCTACCTAGATCAACCGCCTGTGTCCCTCTATATCTCACCTGTTCACGTATCCATCCAGATAATTCTTAAATATCACTAACGTATCTGCCTCAACCACATCACTTGGCAGTGCATTCAGGCCCCACCACCCACACATCTCAGTGAACCTTTCCCCTCATACCTTGAACTTGTGCCTCTTTTTTCTGCCCTAGGAAAAAGCTTCCAGCTGTTCACCTTACCTTTATGCCTCATAATTTTATAAACTTCTATCAGGTCGCCCCTCAGGCTCCATCTTTCCAGGAAAAAAAAATTCCAGTTTCTCCAACCTTTCCTCATAGCTAATACCCTCCATACCAGGCAACATCCTGGTAAATCTTTTCTGTACTCCCTCCAAAGTCTCCATGTCCCTCTGGTACTGTAGTGACCAGAGCAGTGGGGTGGCACAGTGGTACAGTGGTTAGCACCACTGCCTCACAGCACAAAGGACCCAGATTCAAACCCTGGCTTGCATCACTGGGTGTGAGGAGTTTTCATATTCTCCCAGTGTCTGCATGGATTTCCTCCGGGTGCTCCAGTTTCCTCATACACTCCAAAGATGTTCAGGTCAGGTGAATTGGTCATGATAAATTCTCCCTTAGTGTACCCGAACAAGAACCAGAATGTGGTGACTAGGGGATTTTCACAGCAACTTCATTGCAGTGTCAATGTCAGCCTATTTGTGACACAAATAAATAAACTTCAAAAAGAATTGAAGGGGTTTTGGTGGGAGTTAAAGTCACAATCAGTTGAGTCGGATCTTAAGCAATGGTGGGGCAGGCTCGAGAAGATGAATGTCCTGCTCCTATTTCTTTGCTGAAGTGAGGACAGGATGCGCACAGCAAGAGTTCGCAAACAGCCAGATAATGACCATATAGTGCAGACATCAGCTGATGACACTGATACACAACACCCAGATCCCCGCAGAGAACAAAGATAATGATGTGCATTTGTGAGCGAGAGACTTGGCTGCTCCATATTTCAGATTGATTGGATTTCAGGATTAGATTTGCAATTAGGCAGTTTTCAAACTAGAAAACTGCATGACATGCGATACAATGTTGTCACAGACAGAGATTTCACCATGAGCTTCGATAATGAAGCAAAAGTAAGCAGGAGTGTCTGAAATCATTGAAGTCTTGTGATATGTATATTTTTTGCAGAAATCTGCATTATTTTCAGCTAAGGCGACTTTTGCCCTTTCCATGCATGCAATTGCATGCAACATCCGAATGGCAGACTGCGCACTCTTAGAGCAGTGAATAAATTGCTTTGCTTCCACTCTTACAGATGATGTATGTGTTTTGTAAATGAATTGTCATCTTGAGCGCTGTAAAAGCCTGTCCGAGCTTTCCTGTGGCGCCCTGCAACAATGCACACGTTCAGCTGCGGAAAATGTTTGTGATAAATGTTTTCTCAGATAGCTGCCAAACTGCCGAGAAGTAGGATGCCCACAGCCCACATCTGTCTGCATCTGTCATGGGTGTTGTTAGGCTTTTCTCAAGGGCAGCTAGGGATGGGCAGTAAATGCTGGCTGAGGTAGTGACAGGATACATTTAAAACAAAAGGGGCAGAATGCGGGCGGCACAGTGGTTAGCACTGCTGCTTCACGGCTGTAGGGACATGTGTTCGATTCCCGGCTTGGGTTGCTGTCTGTGTGGAGTTTGCACGTTCTCCTCATGTCTGCATGGGTTTCCTCTGGGTGCTCTGGTTTCCTCCCGCAGTCCAAAGATATGCAGGTTAGGTGGATTGCTAGTGTCCTGAGATGCGGAGGTTGGAGGGATTAGTAGGTAAAATATGTAGGGATATGGAGTAGAGCCTGGATGGGATTGTGGTCGGTGCAAACTCGATGGGCCAAAGGGGCTCTTTCTGTACTGTAGGGTTCTATGTATTTTACAACCTCATCGGGCCTGTTTTTGTAGCAGGAAAAGGTCATAAAATTGGGTGGGATGCAACTAGTGGGAGTTCCATTCCAACTCCCCCCCCCCCTTTCCCCACCCTTGATCAGTCCTACAATCTCCTGCAACATCAGGGTGGTGGGCGTGGATACGCAGGAGGGTGATGACAATTGTGAGGATGCCCTGGTGCAAACTGGTCTGACTCCAACCTGAGCTCCATAGGCACACTGGCACCTGGGCCCACATCTGGTTGATGGGAAAGGGAGCACTTAAACCCCCGCCCCCACTCCATGCAGGACTCTGAGCTGCGTAGGACAGGGAAATGTCAATCTGTCCTTTAAAATTGTTTATATAGATCAAGTAAGAAGTCTCACAACACCAGGTTAAAGTCCAACAGGTTTATTTGATAGTAAACACCACAAGCTATCGGAACACACCGTTCCTTTGTCAGATGAGAGGAGAGTTCTGTTCAGAAACAAGGCACCTAAAGGCACACATAGTTTACAGTGCCTTTATGTGCCCTGTTTCTGAACAGAACTCTCTACTCACCTGGTGAAGGAACAGCGTGTTCCAAAAGCTTGTAGTGTTTACGATCAAATAAACCTGTTGGACTTTAACCTGGTGTTGTGAGACTTCTTACTGTGTTTACCCCAGTCCAACGCCGGCATCTCCACATCATATATAGATCAAGCCAATCCATGGCAGAACTGAGAACATTAATGGAAGATGTTACTTTTGTGCCCTTGGTCTACGTAACTATGATAGGTTTACGTGACCTTGATGGATTAAACTCAAGATCAGTAAAGTGATCAAAGGGTTCATTGGCAGCACTATATAGGGGCATTGCTTAGCATTAACCGACTCACTGACGCTCAGTTTGGGTTCCGCTATGGTTACTGAGCTCCTGACCTCATTCCAACTTTGGTTCAAACCGGAACAAGAGTTGAGCTGCTGGGGTGTGTAAAAGATGCACTTTCACCTTTTAACTTAGTGTCAGTTCTAGACTTTAGGATTTTATAAAGGACAAACTTACACAGAGACAATCTTTTAGTCTCCACTACAAATGTTTTCATTAATCATAGAATCATAGAATTCTCACAGTGCAGAAGTAGGCCATTTGGCCCATCGAGCCTACACCAGCAACAATCCTATCCCACGCTGCTAATCCCTCTGACACTACAGGATGATTGACCAGGGCCAATCAACCAAACCGATCTATCTTTGAACTGTAGGAGAAAACCTGAGCACCTTGAGGAAATCCACGCAGACATGGGGAGAATGAACTAACTCCACACAGACAGTGACCCCAAGCCAGGAATTGAACCTGGATTCTGGCGCTGTGAGACAGCAGTGCCACCAGCGAAAAAAACATTCCTCATTCCTAATACAAGATGGGGCGGTTCAGTGGCACAGCAGTTAGCGCTGCTGCTGCCTGGATGGGATTGTGAATGGTACAATGGGCTGAATGGCCTTCTTCGGCACTGTAGAGATCGTACGATGAAGAGTGATTGCTAGTTTAATGACATTGACAACAATTGAAATAATGATTTATTTATAAAAACCTCCATGCAAAACCACTGGCAAAATCCAATTCTCAACCCAAAACCTCAACTCAGGCTTTAGTTGTGACCCTTAAACTTCCTTTAAACCTCAGCCACGCTTTCTCTGAGATCTGACTGATACTTACAACTCCCACGCAGTTAGTCCTTCTGTTTTCAACCGTAGAGGGATTTTTTTTATTCATTTGTCGGACGTACATGTCGCTGGCCAGGCCAACATTTACTCCCCATCCTTGACCCTTCCTTGTGACTCAGTGGAAGACCGAACTGTCTTGCTATTTTACTCCCAAAAACATTTAAGAAATTATCAAGCCACATTTGTGGAGTCATTCTGCTTGAACGGTCCTTGTTTAGCACCTTTTAATCTCTTTTAGCCTGCCTTAGTCCAGCCAAACCATTCATCATGATGTTCTTTTTACAATGGACTACATTCAGGTGAGATGTCTTAAGTTTAAAGTTTATTTATTTGCGTCACAAGTAGGCTTACATTGGCATTGCAATGAAGTTATTGTCAAAATCCCGTCGTCACCATAGGGTGTTTGGGTACGCTGAAGGTAAATTTAGCATGGCCAATGCACATAACCAGTACAACGTTTGGACTGTGGGAGGAAACCAGAGCACCTGGAGGAAACGCATGCAGAATTAGGGAGAACATACAAACACCACACAGGCAGTAACCCGAGTGGGGATTGAACTCATGTCCCTAGCACTGTGAAGCATAGTGTTAACCACTGTGCCGCCACCATGCCATATCTCCCATGTTGACATGGGGAAATTTGACAATGGCCAATTGTGTCTTAACTTAAGACTATTCAAAACTCGCCAAGTAAATATCTCAGTACAAAGATGTAACAAATTTATTTTCCATGTTAAATGTAGATCAAATAAACAAACATAAAGCCAACCAGGGCCCTCAAAGGATAAGGTAGCTCTGGGAATAGGACGACAGAACCTCTCCAAAATCTCTGATATACACAGTGAAATACAGATCAATTACAGGTTTCTTCTAATCAATAATTCTGTCTTTCATTAGCTTAAAATCAATTTCATTTAGTAGTCATACATCAATACAAATCTCTGTCAAGTATCTAAATCTTATGATACTTAATAGCATGGTGATGTTTTGTTCATCCAACAAGTCCAGAAGTTGCCTCCCTTCTTGGCTATAACTATTTCCCTGTTGCCTGGTAATGGCAGATGCTGTCATAGGGTCAAAAGTGGATGTCTCCAGTAGCTCACTGCCAAGCTGGATAGACATGCATCCAGGAGCATACCTATCCTTGTGCCTGGACAGCGAATATGCCTATTTATTCAGAGTATGTTCCCCATACGAATCCCTCCCGATATAACTACTGCTGACTAGCAGGTTCCTAGATCTCCGGTTTTAAACTATTGGCATTTATCATCATGCTTTTCTTTAAGTTTGTTTGGCTGGAGTGAACAATACATTTAAAATACAATTAAAATATTAGCATCTGTGTTTTAAAATCATAACTACTTGCTTCAATTCTCTTACTGCTTTCACATATGTGTAAACTGTTTGTGTTAGCTTGTCTTAAGAATGATTTAACTCCTTACTGATCTCCTGTCCCCTGAAAGACTGCATTCTGTGTATGAATCTTAATTGCTGGTTAGGAATCTCCTTCTTTAATATGCATGTGATGAACTCGACAATATGTATGCAATGAAGTGTGAGCGTCACAGTGTCACAGTGGTTAGCATTGCTGCCTCACAGTATTAGGGACTCAGATTCGATTCGTGGCATGGGTCACTGTCTGTGTAGAGTTTGCAATTTCTCCCTGTGTCTGCGTGAGTTTCCTCCAGGAGACGTGCTGGTTAAGTGCATTGGCTAAATTCTCCTTCACTGTACCTGAGCAGGTACACTGAGACCAGAACACTGCATTTGCCTGACAAAGACACAGAGTGTCGAAAGCTCACAAATTTACTATCAAATAAATCGGTTGGATTTAAAATTGGTGTTGCTAAATTCTTACTGAGTTCTTACTACCCCAATCCAATGCCGGCATCTCTACATCCTGAGCAGGTGCCAGAGTCTGGCAACTAGGGGATTTTCACAGTAAGTTCATTACAGTATTGATGTAAACCTACTTGTGATGAATAATGTAACTTTAAAGTCCAGGGGTGACATGATAGCACAGTGACTAGCACTGCTGTTTCACAGCTCCAGAGTCCTGGGTTTGATTCCCAGCTCAGGTCACTGGCTGTGTGGAGTTTGCACATTCTTCTCGTGTCTACGTGCGTTTCCTCTTGGTATTCTGGTTTCCTCCCACAGTCCAAAGATGTGCGGGTTAGGTTGATTGGCCATGCTAAGAAATTGTCTCTTAGTATCTAGGGATGTGTAGGTTACAGGGATTTGTGGGTATAATGTGTAAAGATATGGGGGTAGGGACTGGGTGGGATTGTGTTTGGTGCAGACTCAATGGGCCGAAGGGCCTCTTTCTGCACTATAGGATTCTATATTGCTTTAGCTATTACTGATGCTTGTTTGTATAATGATTGTTTTCTAGGGCATCACCTTTGATGATCTCCTAGTTACTTTACTTACATTGTCTAATGGCCACTGTTTTCTCTTTGTACTAATATATTGATTTTGATATCAACATGCTTTAAAGATGAACCTTTTACACTGTAGTTGAGGCTTGGCCTGTATGTTTGCAGTTTTTACTTCCATGAAGCTTCTGGGGTTAAATACCCAAGTTGGAGGGCATTCTGGTCCTACAGTGAGATGGGGGTGACTGTCTTTGGCATCAAAGCCAAACTTGATTGAATGTGGCATCAAGAAGCTTTCGCAAAACTGGAGTCAACTCTCCGCTGGTTGAAGTCGTATCTGGCACAAAGGAAGATGGTTGTTGGAGGTCAAACATTTCAGGTTCTGGCTTTCACTGCAGGAGTTTCCCAGAGTAATGCCTGAGGCCCAACCATCTTCAGCTGCTTCATTAATGATCTTAGTCAGAAGTGGAGATCGTCACTAATGATTATACAATGTCCAGTGACATCTCCTCAGATACTGAACCAGTTCATGTTCATACGCAGAAAGACCTGAGCAATATGCAGGCTTGGGCTGACAAATGGAAAGTAACATTTGTGCCACATTAGACAATGACTGTCTCCAACAAGCAAGAATCTAACCCATCACCTCTTGACATTCAATGGCATTACCATCACTGAACCCCCACTGACAACATCTTGGCAATTACCATTGACCAGAATTTGAACTGAACTAGCTAAGTCATATAGTGGCTCCAAGACAGATCAGAGATTAAGGGCGGGATTTTCCAGTGTACCTGCCCCAAGACCAGAAAATCCTGCCTGAGGTCAACAGACCTTTGCATCGTTCCACTCAAGGAATCTTATGGTGAGCAAACCACCTTCTGAATCCCCCAAAGCCTGCTCACCATTTACAAGTTTCAGGTCAGGAGTTTGATGGAATATTCTCCAGCTGCCTGGATGAGCATAACTCCAAAAAGCTCAACACCATCCAGGACAAAGTAGTCTGCTTGATTGGTAACCCATCCACATTCAGCCCCTCCACCATCGATGTACAGTGGCAGGAGTCTATATCATCTATATTGATTGATTGATTGGTTTATTATTGTCAACACATATTAACATGAAGTGAAAAGTATTGTTTCTTGCACATTACACAAACAAAGCATACCGTTCATAGAGAAGGAAATGAGAAAGTGCAGAATGTAGTGTTAGAACATAGAACACTATAGCACAAACAGGCCCTTCGGCCCACAAGTTGCGCCGATCATATCTATACTTACCAGGCCATAGAACTATCTGTAACTCCCAATCCCATTAAATCCTATGTACTCATCCAGAAGTCTCCTAAAAGACCCCAGCGAGTTCACCTCTACCACCACTGATGGCAACCAATTCCATTCACTCATCACCCTCTGAGTGAAAAACTTACCCCTAACATCTCCTCTGTACTTGCCCCCCAGCACCTTAAACCTGTGTCCTCTCGTAGCAACCATTTCAGCCCTGGGAAATAGCCTCCGAGAATCCACTCTATCTATTCCTCTCAACATCTTATAAACCTCTATTAGGTCACCTCTTAGCCTTCGTCTCTCCAGGGAGAAGAGACCTAGCTCTCTCAACCTATCTTCATAAGGTATGCCCCCCAATCCAGACGACATCCTTGTAAATCTCCTCTGTACCCTCTCAATAGCTTCCACATCCTTCCTATAGTGAGGCGACCAGAACTGCACACAATACTCCAAGTGGGGTCTGACAAGGGTCTTATAAAGTTGATTGTAGCTACGGTGTAGAGAAAGATCAACTTAATGCAAGGTATGTACGTTCATTCAAAAGTCTGATGGCAGCAGAGAAGAAGCTGTTCTTGAGTTGATTGGTACATGACCTCAGACTTTTGTATCTTTTACCCGATGGAGGAAGGTGGAAGAGAGAATGTCTGGGTTGCGTAGGGTCCTTAATAATGCTGCCTGCTTTGCAGAGGCAGCGGGAAGTGCAGACAGAGTCAATGTATGGAAGGTTGGTTTGTGTGCTGGATTGGGCTACGTTCACAACCTTTTGTAGTCTTGGGCAGAGCAGAGCAGAGCAGGAGCCATACTAAGCTGTGTTACAACCAGAAAGAATGCTTTCTATGGTGCATTTGTAAAAGTTGATGAGAATTGTAGCTGATATGCCAAATTTTCTTAGTCTTCTGAGAAAGTAGAGGTGTTGGTGGGATTTCTTAACTATAGTGTCAGCACAGGGGGACCAGGATAGGTTGTTATAAGATGTACTGCAACGACTCACCAAGATTCCTCAGATAGCACCTTCCAAGCTCATGATTACAACCATTTAGAAGGACAAGGGCAGCAGACACATGGGAACACCACCAACTGAACGTTCCTCTCCAAGCCAAACATTTTCCTGACTTAGAAATATATCGCCATTCCTTCACTGATGCTGAGTCAAAATCATGCAACTGTCTCCCTTACAGCACTCTGCATGTACCTACAACACATTGGACAAAATCTTCCTGTCCCACCAACCATGGAAATTGTAATGGGTCGGACAGGATCATGCAAAGGTCCAGTGTTCTCAGGCAAGATATTCCAGTCTTGGACAAGTGTGGCTGGAAAATCCCACCCATGGACTGCAGCGATTCAAGAAGGCAGCTCACCACCACCTTCTCAAGGGCAATCAGGGATGGGCAATAAATACTGGCCTAGCCAACAACACCATATTCCATTAATAACGAAAATAACAATTGGACAGCTTGATATCAAAGGGGACTGAGTTGAGTCCTGGCAACCTTAATTTATTTATCCTGGAGGCCCAAGGTTTCAATTCTTGGAGCTCTTATACCTAAAGACTAAGCTGATGTAAAATAGGGCGGCACAAAATGCAAATAAGCCACTCTAATGAATAGGGAGTTTGTCACCTCTCTAATAATAAGAAATTCTATGCATTTTAATATTTTATTCACAGGCGGTTGGCTGTCAAATGTTATTTATTGCAGCAATTTGACACTGTAGGTCCTTGTGTAAAATGTCACTTCAAAGACATAGGGGCTAAACATTTGAATGGGTCAGTTTGCAGGTGTAAGTTTGCAATAGGCAGACACCATTGTGCTTTTTCTTTAATGCAACATGCAATTCAGTCCAAATGCAATGGCAAAATGCTCAGCAAAAGGCCCAGGTGCATGGAAGGAGTTCAAGGTAGCCTATTCTCCTTAAGGGAGAGATGCTTTCTGGCTACAGTAAGGTTGAACTGAATTGATTTGATTTGATTTATTATGGTCACATTTATTGGGATTCAGAGAAAAGTATTGTTTCTTGCGCACTATACAGACAAAACACACCATTCATAGATTACATAGAGGAGAGAGGGTGCAGAATACAGTGTTGCAGTTATTAAAAGGGTGAAGAGAAAGTTCAGCTTAATATGTGGTAGGAACATACAAAGGTTCGTTGACCTTGGGTGGGATTTTCTGGTCTTGGGGGCGAATGTGGCCAGAAAACCAAAAGTCTGATAGCAGCAGGGAAGAAGTTCTTGATTCGGTTGGCATATGATTTCAAAATTTTGCATCTTTTTCCCGACGGAAGAAGGCGGAAGACAGAGTGTCCAGGCTGCATGGGGTCCTTGAATATGCTGGCTGCTTTGCCAAGGCAGCAGAAAGTGTGGACAGAGTCAATGGATGGGAGGCTGGTTTGTGTGATGAACTGGGCCACTCTGAAATTTCTTGAGGTCTTGGTCAGAACAGGAGTTTGAAGCTGCCACTGCAGACCAGAGTCAGGACTCCCATCTGCAGAAGGTCAGGGGAATCTTGCATGCGCTCGGCACCAAAGTCAATCCAAAAAGTCTGCTTCTGAGGCCATGGCTGCCCACCAGGAAAGAGTTCAATGATCTTAAGTGAGAGAGGAACTATTTGCTGAGAGCCTGGTGTTTGGGAATTCACTTTCTTTACAGAATCACAGATTCCACCAGCAAGTTAGTCTGACAAATATGAACGACCTTCTACTAGCTCCCTTTGCGTTCAGACCCTGCAGTCACCAAGTGGTCTGGTGGAAGCTCCTTGGACATCACAAGGTATGACTTCCCTGAAATTGAGAATAATTCACAGATTGGGAGTCAGCTATCATATAGGTCATCATGCAGCCAAAAACAGTGGCACAGTGGTTAGCAGTGCTGCCTCACAGTGCCAGGAACACAGGTTCGATTCCTGGCTCTGGTCACTGTCTATAAAAAGTCTGCATGTTCTCCCTGTATCTGCATGGGTTTCCTCCAGGTGCTCTGGTTGCCTCCCACAGTCCAAAAGTTGTGCTGGTTAGATGCACTGGCCATGCTAAATTCTCCAAAACTGTACCCAAAGAGATGCTGGAGTGTGGCAACTAGGGGATTTTTCACCCTAACATCATTGCAATATTAATATAAGCCAACTAATAAATAAATATTAAACTTCTCGTTCAGTTTAAAAATAAGAAACAACAGTAAGGATATATTTTATTTAAAAATACATACAGGGTTAGATTTTCATCACAACATAATCAAGTTTTTAAGTTAATGTTTATTTGTTTATGTCATAAATAGGCTTACATTAACACTGCAATGAAGTTAGTGTGAAATCCTCTAGTCGCCATTCTCTAGATATACTGAGGGAGAATTTAGCATGACAAATGCGTCAAACCTGCATGTCTTTTGGACTGTGGGTGGAAGCCAGAAAGTGGACTGCATTTGAATACCTTTGAACTTGTATAATGTTTGAAATGATACCTGAAACTTGTGCATCTGATGTGCTAAGTGTAATTTTACAAGATGCAAACTTTAAACTTAAACAGCCAGGGGAAACCTATGCAGATATAGGGAGAATATGCAAACTCTACACAGGCAGTGACCCAAGCCGGAAATTAAACCCTGGTCCCTAGCGTTGCGAGGCAACAGTGCTAACCACTGTGCCATCTAGCAATAGTCAGTATAAAAATTAGCACCTTCAGTTGAAATTGTAAAAGAAAGCTTGTCAAATAAGAATGCAAAGTTATAATCGATATTAACCCCAACAGTATTTTTTAATCATTGCTTTTCTTAATCTGTCAAACAGAGGTTTTTATTCTTTTACTAGAAATGAAAATTATGTATGGCAATTATTTTATAAAGCAGTAATGTACCAATGTGATGAGCAGAAAGTGCTGAGTGACTGTTTCCAATCTGGAGTTCAATATTTAATAAAGTATTATTGATGATTCATATCATTACTGACATTTCTCTATGCATGTTGACTGCTCAAACACAGATGGTCTATGCTCCCTCTGGTAGGAAAGACACTTCAACAAAGCCTACGTAAATAAGCAGCTTTTCAAGTTATTGAGTATAATCAGGCGCAGTGACTCACTCACTGAAACTTCGATGATCCCCAACACAAAGCAAGTTCTTGTAATAAAATCTCGATCCTGAGAATCCAATTTTTAAGTCAAGTTGGGATATACGTCACAGAAACAGGCAAATTCTGTTTAACCACTCCATGACAGTATTTAAGCAGCATTGAAAATTCCATGGATGGAATTTTCTGGCTGTGCCTGTCCCAAAACCGGAAAGTCCCGCTTTTCCATGGTCTGCACCTTGCCCACTACGACTCCCGTTGAGGCCAGAACAGGAAATTTCACTCCCATGAGATGTAGGATCAGAAGAAGGCTATTCGGCCCATTGAGTCTGCTCCACCATTCAATGTGTATGTGACTGATCTGAAATGATAATCCAAAGATGTGCGGGTTAGGTTGATTGGCCATAATAAAATTGCCCCTTATTGTCCTGGGATGTGTAGGTTAGAGAGATTAGTGGGTAAAATATATAGGGATATGGGGGGTAGGCCTAGATGGGATTATGGCTGGTGCAGAGTTGACGGGCCAAAGAGTCTCTTTCTGCACTGCAGGGTTCTATGAACTCCACTTCCCCACCTTATCCCCATAACCCTCAATTCCCTTACTGATTAAAAATCTGTCCAGCTCAACCTTGAACATACTTAGTGCCCAGCCTCTACAGCCTTCTGAGGTAAAGAATTCCACAGATTCACTATTCTCAGAGAGAAGAAATTCCTCCTCATCTCTGTCTTAAGTGGGTGACTCCTTATTCCTAGATTATGCCCTCTGGTCTGAGACTCCCCTACGTGGGAGAACAACCTCTCAGCATCTACCCTGTTAAGCCCCCTGAGAATCCAACTTGTCTCAAAAAGGTCACCTTTCATTCTTCTAAACTCCAGTGAGTTCAGACCCAACCTATTCAATCTCTCCTCATAAAAAAAATCTCTCCATACCTGACATCAACATATTGGACCTTCTCTGAACTACCTCCAATGCCAGTATATCTTAGATCTGTTATTGTAATCCTCCATTCCCTTCTCTGTCACATGCGTATCTAACTTCCCCTTACATGTTCCCATTCTATTCCCTTCCATCTGTGTTAGCAAGGTCCATGTTCTTATCAGTCTTTGGAAGAAGACATCTCTTTCGAATTCCCTATTGGATTTATTGGTGACCATTTTATATTATATAGTTAATAATTTTCCCCACAAAAGGAAGCATTGGTTGGGATCTTCCAGCGGGAGTGCATTGTGGTGAATGGGACAAACCAGCCAAACTGACCATCAGTGGGACTGGACGATCCTGGTGGCAGACGAGACTGGAAAATCCTGCCCATTGTCTCTGTACCCAGTCTACTGAAACCATTCAAAATGTTGAAGGCCTCTATTAGGGAGGCCAGATGGGTAAGAATGGCAAATTTCCTTCCTTTAAGGGCATTAGTGAACCAGATGTCAATTACCAATGGTTTCATGGTCATCAATATATCCTTAATTCTAAATACTTTTTTTTTAAATTGAATTCAAATTCCACCATCTGTCGTGACGGGATTCAAACCTGGGTCCCCAAGTCATTAGCTCAGTTTCTGGATTGATATTCCAGAGATAATACCACGAGGCCGTTGCCTGCCCTTAGCTTGTCAACCTTTCCTTTGTAAGTACACTCTTGGTGCTATTCCTTCTTCACTTTATTTATGTCCAATTGTGAAATTGCCGTCATTGCAAAATGGTGTTGGAGAGGCAGTTAGTGCATTCACACCATGGTATGACCACATTATTTAAGGTTAATAACCGGATCCATCATTGAAGAGCATAAATAAAGATAATAGCGAGCCATACTCCAGAAAGTGCTTTGAAAGAAATGGGATGTTTTAGAAAGCTGCATTTGAGTAGCTTTGTTGATATGTATCCAGGGGGAACAGATATCACAAAGAAACCATGACCCTCACACTCTCATGCGAACATCAGTGTGTGCCTCTAACCAAGAAATAACCTCCCAGCCACTGTCTAACATGCTGAAAGTCTCCAACCTCAATTACATTTCCTTTCCATTCCATTGTGCGTTACAAAGTGCTCCCTCATATTCGAAAAAGGCCAGCAGCCAACGTGATTATTGGAGTCACGTAGCAATTGAATGAGGCCTTCTGTGCTATAATTAACCGATCCATTTTTGCCGAAATTGCGCATTCCGGAACTCTTTTGTTTGTGAGAGTTTTATGATTGGTGTGAAAAAAAATCACATCTCACTTGAGCTCATCATTCCATTGGAAAATAAATGGAAGCCAAAGATTCAGTTAATCCTCCTTCTCAAACTGTCGTGGTGAATCCCCAATCTGAAAGGAATCTGAAGATTTTTCATCCCCAAGCAGGACACAACTCTGCAAGGAGCTCAGGGGCTACGAATGGGATTATGATATTAACATTGAGGGCTTGGAGGATTTGAATTTTATTGGATTTGTCACAATATTGGATACAATAAGAAGTCTCACAACACCAGGTTAAATTCCAGTAGGTTTATTTGAAAGCACGAGCTTTTGGAGTGTTGTTCCTTCATCAGGTGAGTTGCCGTGTCACAAACAAGGTATATATAGACGCAGACTCAATTGCAAGATAATGATTGGAATGCGGTCTTAATAAGTAATCAATTTTTACAGGTACAGATTATGCGAGCTGAGAGGGGGATAACCAGAGGTTAAAGAGGTGTGAATTGTCTCAAGCCAGAGCAGTTAGTAGGATTTTGCAAGCCCAGGCAAATGGTAGGGGTTACACATTTTGTGACTAGAACTCAAGATTCCGGTTAAGGCCATCCTTATGCCTGCAAAACGTAGTTATCAGTTTCCCTTGGTGATTCTGCGTTGTCATGCGTCTTGAAGGCCATCTTGGAGAACACTTACCTAATGTTCGGAGACTGAATCCAGCTCCGAGGCTGAAGCTCGTGATTCCAAATAAACCTGTTGGACTTTAATCTGGTGTTGTGGGATTTCTTATTGTGACCACCCCAGTCCAACGCCAGCATCTCCACATCACAATATTGAATGACAGTCGATTTTATTGGTCTCTAAGTTAATTAACTACACTAACAGGTCCATGTTGGTCTCTCTCCATGTTTGCTCTCTTTAAAAGTGACAACACGGGTGATCAAGGTAATTAAGAAGGCGTGCTTTCCTTCATCAGCCTGGGCATTGAGTACAAGTGTTGGGAAATTATGTTGCAACGATAGGAAACCTTGGTTAGGCTGCATTTTTACACATTGTGTGCAGTTCTGGTCGTCACATTACCAGAGGGATGCGGAAGCTTTGGAGAAAGTGCAAAGAAGATTCACTAAGATGTTGCCTGGTCTCAAGGGTGTTGATTATAGGGAGAGGTTGGACCAACGAGGATTGTTTTCACTGGAAAGATGGAGATTGAGGGAGGTCTACAAAATGATGAGAGGTACAGACACAGTGCATAGTCAGAGGTTTTTTCCCTCTAATGGAAGTGTTAGTTACCAGGAGGCATAGATCAACAGAAGCATGGACGGCCAAACAGCCTGCTCCGGTGCTGTACTTTTCCTTGTTCTTTCATTATTCTTTAACAAAAAACCTCAATTTATTGCAAAGACAGACCAATAGCTGACTGCTTTTTAATTATTTCATTGCGTGTGGCCATTACTGGCTAGGCCAGCATTCATTGCCCATTTCTAATTGCCCTGGAGGAGGTGGTGTTGAACTGCCTTCTTAAACTGCTGCAGTCCATGAGGTGTAGGTACACCACTGTGCTGTCAGGGAGGGAGTTTCAGGATTTTGACCCAGCAACAGTAAAGGAATGGCCAATATGCTTCCGATGGTGTGTGGACTGGAGGGGAACCTGAAGGTTGTGATGTTCCCAAATGTCTGTTGCCTCTGTCCTATTACTGGTGGTTGAGCCCACAAACTTTGGAAGGTGTTATTGAAAGTTTTCTCACAGCCAGTGGAAACTCCTCAGATATCTGAATCCTCCCAGTTGTAAGTGAAGGCCTTGCATGAGTTAGCTGGCAGGAATCGCAGACAGTAGATTTTCCAGTCCCGTCCACAGCGGGCATTTTCAGATGGGTGTAAAATTTGGCAGAACATTTAAAAGTCTATTGACCTTGGGTGAGAATTTCCGGTCTTGGGATGGAAAATCCAATCTGATGTTCCTTCCTGCTCTTGGAAACACCCAGTATCTCTTTAGCAGCCATACCTTATCCCACCTCCGGCACCCACTGCATTTGTTGGTCCCTCTTCTTGGGAAAGATATGTGGAACCGTAGAGTGACTTCTCCACATCAGCGTCGCCCAGTATCTGGAAGCTTCTCCACTGGGAAAGAATTAACTGGTTGGTGTCTGAACGGGACCTGTGTCTCCAGCAGGGGGATCGTGATGATACTGTGCCTTTAAGAAATATACTTGTGTCATGTTTCTTGTGCAGAATTTGTTGTACCAGTTTGTTTTATTATCAGTGCCATTTTGTGCCCAACAACCCATGTTGTTACTGCAGCATAATTGATCTTAATTGTTAAGATTAAGCTGGACTAATGCAGGGTTGTTATTTTAGTGTTATCGTCTGGAGAGATTTCAGAGCAGGAATTGATTCAGGTTTTGGCAGTGAAAGTCATGTGACTGGATGAGACTAGGCTCACAGAGAGAAAGCCAGCTCAGTTGCTGTTGGGATCGATAGAGAGAAAAATTGCTCTGTGTCTGTCTCTTTCCCTCTCCGCAGGTTGGAGACTGGAATCTGCTGCAAAATAGGTCTCTTTCTCTGAGGTTCTGCTGCTTGAAGTTAGAGTTAGGAGTCACAAGGCAGGTCTTTTTTCTGTATCTGTCCAGAGATGTTAAAAGGTTGGAAATCTTGCATTGGTGACACAGTGGCACAGAGGTTAACATTGCTACCCCACAGTGCCAGAGACCCAGTTCAATTCTGGCCTCGAGTGATTTTTTTTACTTTCTCCCCATGTCTACGTGGATTTCCTCCATGTGTTCCAGTTTCATACCACAGTCCAAAGATGTGCGAGTTAGGTGGATTGGCCATGCTGAATTGTCCCCTAGTGTCAGGGGAAATAGCTAGGTAAATACATTAGGTTACGGGGACAGGCTGGGGTTGTTGTTGGTGTAGACCCAAAGGGCTGAATAGCCTCCTTTTGCACTGTGAGGGATTCTATGATTCATATGACGATATAAGTTTTTGGTGCCGAAAGGTTCTGAGGAAGGATTATGTCTATGGGGATATTGCCTAAATTGGAACTATAGAAATAGTTCAACTGGTAAAAGATATGCTAATTCTTTCAGTCGTATTCTGTGTTCTTGAATAAAGTTTATTTAAAAAAAAACTACCAGTGGATCAATAGAATAAAAGCTCACACTAACCTCAAAATCGAATAAAGTTGAGGTCTGGGCAACTTCATGATATATGTTGGAGTTTCTGACCTCATACTTAACAGGAGCCAGTGGCGCAGTGGTATTGTTGCTGGTATGCCACAGACCCAGGGTCACGTTCTGGAATCAAATCTCACCATGGCAGATGGTCAAATTTGAGTTCAATAAGAATCAATAAATTAATTGTCATAGAAACCTATCTTGTTCACTAATGTCCTTTATGGAAGGAAATCTGCCATACTTACTGGTCTGACCTCCACATGATCCTAGAATCACAGCAATATAGTTGACTCTTAAATATCCACAGACTGGCTCACAAACTGCTCACCCAGTTCAATATAGCTTTTTCATTCAGACATTGTCTGGGCAGAGGGAAAAAAAAGCAGACAAATTCCTGTTTGGGTATCGAATGTGACACACAGAAAACATAGGGAAGATGATGGCCTAGTGGTATTATTGCTTGAATATTAGTCCAGAAACTCAACGAATGTCCTGGGGGCCTGGGTTCTAATCCCACCACGGCAGTTGGTGGAATTTGAATTCAATAAAAAATATCTGGAATTGAGAATCTATGAATGACCGTGAAACCATTGTCAGAGAAAAAAATCTAGTTCACTAATACTCCTTAGGGAAGGAAATCTGTCATCCTTACCCTGTCTGGCCTACATGTGACTCCAGAGCCACAGCAATGTGGTTGACTCTCAACTGCCCTCTGAATAAGGGCAAATAGGGATGGGCATAAATGCTAGCCAACCATCAATGCACATGAATGAATTAAACAAAATTATGAAAAATAGTCTCAGGGAAAAACTTAGCTGTAGAATTTATGGCTATTTACTTTATTTCCCAGGTTTTCAGTGCTGCTGTAAACCTTCACAAAGTTTCAAACTTCTAAGGTAGCAGGAATATTGTTATTCCCCCCAATTTATGACCCCCCACCCCACCCCCCCACTACCTCCGCAACTCCGTGAAAGTGCGATAAGTTGAGCTGAAGTTAAAGCGTTAATTCTCAATTCAGGGGGAAATTCTTGGATGCAATAAACCTCAAATAAACTCTTAAACACAAAAGACCTGGAAGGGTGGGAGGTGGGGAATAGATTACAACCAACAGAATGGGGTGCCAGTGCTGTGTGTCTGCTGGAGTTGGGCAGAATGGCCTCCTGTTGGTTCTGAAGTCTGGATCCCCTATTTCCAATCCCACTCTTGGTTGGAAGTCCCTGATGGGTCCAATGGGAGTGCTGAATGCCTGGTTAAAAAGCAACCCCTAAAATTAAGGGTGATACTTGTGCCAGAGTATTTCACGCTAGAGGTATATTTTAAAAGCTACCTTTGGAGGGGGGAAGAACCTCAAATTTGCCTCTCCAAAATGGATTTCCATTGGTGTGTCAGATAGTATGTTATTTGTTTTATTAGGAGATGCCGCTGGGTGGATGGATAAGTGGGAATTGTAGGTAAGGAGGTTGGGAGGTAAAGGGGTAAGATGGGTAAGGGGGCTATTGGGGGAAAGGGAGAGCTGGGGGTTAAGGGTTGAATGTAAGGTAGCTAAGGGACTGCGTGAATTTCTTTGCACCGATAGATTTAAAAGTTGTGAGTCAAGCCAGTGGGGAGCTGATTAGATACCACAGGATGCAGATAATTTCCCCTAGAATTGAGAATTATTCATTCCTCAGGTCCTGGCATTTAATTAGTGAATTAGAGAGAGGAGAAAAGGAGAGACAGAAGGATAAAAAGGAGATAGAATGAGAGAGACAGAGGAAAAGGGGGAGGGAGGGGTTAATAGGAAGAGAGAATAATTCTTCAGCCACTTACCTAGAGAACAGAGAGGGTAGAGAGGAGAGAAAGAGGTAGTGAAAGAGGGCTTGAGGAGAGAGGGAAGGAGAGAAGAGAGAGGGGATAGTAGAGAAAAGGAGAGATAGAGATTGGGGAGGGAGGGGGGAGACAGAGGAGAGAGGGGGGAAGATGGGAGGAGAGAGAGATAGGAGAGAGAAAAACAGAGAAAGAAAGAGAGAGATGAAGGCGGAGGAGGGGGAAAGAGAGGAAGAGGGGGCAGAGAAAGAGGGAGAGAGAAAGAAAGAGAGAATAAGGGGAGAGAGAGAGAGGGAGGGAGAGAGAAGGAGATGGATTGAAGGAGAGAGATAGATACAGAAGGAGAGAGAGAGAGAGAACGGGGGTACAGAGGGAGGGAGAGAGGAGAGAGAGGGCATGAGAAACGAAAGAGAGGAGAGAGATAGATAGGAGAGAGAGGGAAGGAGAAAGAAAGAGAGGAAGGGGCAAAGAAAGTGAGAGATAGAAAGAAAGAGAAAGAGAGTTGGCTGTTGAGGGGGGGGGGAATGCAGAATAGGTAGAGAGAGCTGGAGACCAATAACGGCACTGCACTCTCATTCACACACACAGTCTGCTGCTAGTGCTGTGTTTGAGCATTCTCTCTCTCTGTCTCTCTGTGCTCAGTCTGACGGGATGATAATGACAGAGAGGGGAAAATGAGTGAGTAAGGGGAGGGCACAAGGAGGGGAAAGAGAAGAGAGAGGAGAGAGGGAGGGAGGAGAGGGGGAAAGAGGAGGGGGAAAGAGGAGGGGAAAGAGGAGGGGGAAAGAGGAGGGGGAAAAAGAGGGGAGAAGGGGGGTCATTGTACTGCTAGCTGGGGCAGGGAGAAAGACAGGGGGATTACTGGGGCAGGAAGATTACTGAGGGAGGGGGATTACTGGGGGAGGGGGGGGGGAGGGGGGATTACTGGGGGGGAGGGGGATTACTGGGGGAGGGGGGTTACTGGGGGGCGGGGGGAGCTGGGGCAGGGAGAGCTTGGGAGGGGGATTACTGAGGGAGGGGATACTGAGGGAGGGGGATTACTGAGGGAGGGAGAGCTAGGGCAGGTGGAGCTGGACAGAGGGGATTACTGGGCAGGGGGATTACTGGGGCAGGGAAAAAGGCAGGGGGATTACTGGGCAGGGAAAAAAGGCAGGGGATTACTGGGGCAGGGAAAAAGGCAGGGGGATTACTGAGGTAGGGGAAAGGCAGGGGGAGCTGGGGGTAGGGGAGAGGCAGGGGGAGCTGGGGGCAGGGGGAATTACTGAGGCAGAGGAATTACTGAGGCAGGGGGATTTCTGGGCAAGAGGGATTTTGGGGCAAGAGGAGCTGGACAGAGGGGATTATGGCAGGGGGATTATTGGGTCGGAGAGAGGCAGGGGAGAGGCAGGAGGAGCTAGGGCAAGGGGGATTACTGGGGCAGAGAGACAGACAGGGGGGAAGAGGCAGGGGATTACTGGGGCAAGGGGGATTACTGGGGCAGGGGAGAGAGGCAGGGGGATTACTGGGGCAAGGGGGATTACTGGGGCAGGGAGAGGGTGGGGGGCTTACTGGGGCGGGGGGGATTACTGGGGCGGGGGGATTACTGGGGCAGGGGGAGCTGGGCAGAGGGGATTATTGGGCAGGGGGATTACTGGGGCAGGGGGATTACTGGGGCAGGGATGGGCAGCCTGCAGGTCCCCGGGGAGCCGCTCAATGAGTCCGAGTGGGCGCCCTCGAACCAGTCGGGCTCAGCGTGGTCGGAGGCGGGCGAGCTGGGCGCCGGCACGGTGCTGGTGCAGTCGGTGTACGCGCTGGTGTGCCTGGTGGGGCTGGCCGGCAACTCCATGGTGATCTTCGTCATCCTGCGCTACGCCAAGATGCGGACGGCGACCAACATCTACATCCTGAACCTGGCGATCGCCGACGAGCTCTTCATGCTGAGCGTGCCCTTCCTGGCCGTGTCGGCGGCCCTGCGGCGCTGGCCGTTCGGCCCGCTCCTGTGCCGCGCCGTGCTCAGCGTGGACGGCATCAACCAGTTCACCAGCGTCTTCTGCCTGACCGTGCTGAGCGTCGACCGCTACGTGGCCGTGGTCCACCCTATCAAGGCCGCCCGCTACCGCCGCCCCAGCGTGGCCAAGCTCATCAACCTGGCCGTCTGGCTGCTCTCGCTGCTCGTCATTCTGCCCATCATCGTCTTCGCCGGTACTAGCCCGGCCGGCGGGAACGGAGAACGCGGCGGGAGCGGAGAGGGCGGGGTGGTCTGCAACTTCCTGTGGCCCCGCCCCGCCTGGTCGGTGGCCTTCGTGCTCTACACCTTCCTGCTGGGCTTCCTCCTGCCCCTGGGGGCCATCTGCCTCTGCTACATCCTCATCATCCTCAAGATGCGGGGGGTGGCCCTGCGGGCGGGCTGGCAGCAGCGCCGCCGCTCCGAGCGCAAGCTGACCCGCATGGTGCTGCTGGTGGTGGCCGCCTTCGTCCTGTGCTGGCTGCCCTTCTACGTGCTGCAGCTGGCCGGCGTGTTCCTCGCCCGCCTGGACACCACCCTCACCCACCTGTGCCTCATCCTCAGCTACGCCAACAGCTGCGCCAACCCCATCCTCTACGGCTTCCTCTCCGACAACTTCAGGCGCTCCTTCCAGCGCATCCTGTGCTTCCGCTGGCTGGAGAACGGCACCGAGGAGCCCGTCGACTATTGCGCCGCCGCCACCGCCGCGCTCAAGAGCCGGGCGTGCGGCCCGCTGGAGTTCCAGGCCGACCAGCTGGCCTCCGAGCCCGTCTACAGGAACGGTACCTGCACCTCCAGAACCACCATGCTGTGAGCACACACACCCTGGACTAGCACACAGTGGAGTATCACACACTCTGGACTAGCACACAGTGGAGTATCACACACTGGGTATATCATACGCTGGAGTATCACACACCCTAGACTAGCACACAGTGGAGTATCACACACTCTGGACTAGCACACAGTGGAGTATCACACACTGGGTATATCATACACTGGAGGATCACACACTGTGGACTAGCACAAAGTGGAGTATCACACTGGAATATCATATACTGGCGTATCACATACTGCAATATCACACACTCTGAACTTGCACACTCTGGAGTATCACACTCTGGAGTATCACACTCTGGAGTATCACACATCCTGGCCTAGCACTCAGTGCAATATCACACACTGGAATATCTCACATTGGAGTATCATACACTGGATTATCATATACTCTGGCCTAGCATCCAATGGAGTATCACACATACACACACACACATATACGAGATTATCACACACAGACACACACTGGAATATCACACACACTGAAGTATAGGACACACACACAGAGGAATATCTGGAAAACACACACTGTATCAACCCAGTGTCTCACACATACCGGAATTATCTGCATCCAGTTTATCACATACACTGGAATATCATACACACTGGAATGTTACACACTAGAGTATCACATACATGCTGGAATATCACATTCTGGAATATCACACACACTGGAATAGCACACATTGGATTATCACACGCACACTGGAATATCCCCCCCATTCCCCAATACCTCGACTTTTTTTAATTCAAAGAAAAACATGGTAAATATATTTTACTAAAAATGTAATCAGTTATCGTCGTGTTGCTGCTACAAGTTGTGGTAGTTCAGTGTTCTATGATTAATACTGTGTTCCCAAGTGAGTCCTTTTCTCTCTCCCCCTCTCACTGCTTTTCACCAACCATTATTGTGGGATGAAATAAGATGCTGAATAAACTCCACAGGTCTGGTGGCATCTGTGGAGAGAAACATTGGGGATCTCAATGAAACAGTTAAGGTTTGGAACCAAAATGAAACAAAGTTAAATATTTGGAATCTTAATGAAAAAAAGAATGAAAATGTTTAGGATCTTGATATAATAGAGTTAAACAGTTTGGAATGTTAATGAAAAAGTGTTTAAATATTTATGATCTTAATGAAAAAGTTAAAATGTTCAGGATCTTAATGAAAAAAAAGTTTTTTTTTTGAGATCTTAATGAAAGAAAGTTAAGATTTCCGATCTAAATGATCCAAAGGTAAGGATCTGGAAGATTTACTGTTTCTCTCTCCGCAGTTGTCTGCAGAGTTTTATCAGCATTTTCTGCTTCTTTTCATTTGAATGTTCAGATTTCCAATATTTTGCTTTAACATTGATGTGAGCTGTTCCGACTCCTAAGGGATTAACCCAACAGCACATTTAATTTGAGCCCTCAAGATTCCTTCTGTTTCCTCCCCGCTCCCCCACAATGTATAACGATGCCAAATAGGGGAGTCAATGCAGCTCTGAGTTTAAACGCAAAATGCACAATCATTGAATGCCGGATACTTGAGTGAAGTGGGGTCGGGTTGTTGCTATAGCGCTGCTCTGTTGACCAAAATTATAGGGAGAGGGATTTGGGGGTGTGGGGGGGGGGGGGGGTGTCGACAGAATGTGGTTCTATTTTTTTAAGCAGAAAGCTCGGTTTATTAACTGTATATCGGATCAGAATTGTACTCGTTGTAAGAATAATTCACCAGCTTAAGAATAATTCACCAGCTATGTTGATCAAAAGATTTTGTTTTTTTAAGTTCACGCATGGTTAAAATTTGTTTGAAAAGCAAGGGAGGTGGGCATTGTACATCTCACTCCATAGTTTGTGCTGTTCTTCCTCGGTCATGTCAAGTGCTGGACTATAGCGAAAGCTATTTTGTCACATGCCAAAGTACTTCACCCCTAGGACATTGTAATCACAGCTTTGCGCACTCACCCTGCCTCTGTGATATTGTAATGTTCACTGTACAGAGCTGAGTATTCTAAAGACTCGCAGCAAAATATCCCCATGGAACAGAGATAAAAAAAATTTATCACAGCCAGGACATGGCGGCAGCAGGGTGGCACAGGGGGGTGAGACGGTGGCACAGTTAGCACTGCTGCCTCACAGCTCCGGGGACCTACGTTCGATTCCTGACTCGGATCACTGTCTGTGTGGAGTTTGCACATTCTTCTCATGTCTGCGTGAGTTTTCTCCGGGTGCTCTGGTTTCCTCTCGCAGTCTAGAAATGTGCGGGTTAGGTGGATTGGGCACGCTAAATTGACTCTGGTGTCCTGGTGTGTGTAGGTAGAGGTAGATTAGTGGGGTAAATATGTAGGGCTACAGAGATAGGGTGTGGGTAGGACTGTTGTCAGTGCAGACTCGCTGGGCCGAATGGCCTCTTTTTGCACTGTAGGGTTCTATAATTCTATGATAAGCAGCAGAAAAGTGTCCCTACTATGAGTTAAATATGTGTACAGAGCTTGGAAATGATTACAGCTAGATGGTTACAATGGAGCGAATGAACTAAAGGCAACATTTGATGTCAGCACAAAACATGCTTGGGTAGGAAAGGTTAATTCTTATTACATACTATATTTTCAGCAAGACCAGGCAGCCTAATTTACACAAAAACAGAAAAATGCTGGAAAATCTCAGCAGGTCTAACAGGATCTGTGGAGAGAGAATAGAGCCAACGTTTCGCGTCTGGATGACCCTTCATTAAATAAATCAGAAGAAATTTATTCTGAGGGTTGGTGGGAGGTGGTGCTGCTGTAGTAGGGCACAAGGAATGAAAGGAAGACACGGTGCTAAAGTGCTTAGCACTGCCGCCTTACAGCGCCAGGGACCCGGGTTTAATTCTGGCCTCAGGTCACTGTCTGTGTGGAGTTTGCACAGTCCAAAGATTTGCAGGTTAGGTGCATTGACTGTGCTAAATTGACCATAATGTCAGGGGATTAACAAACTAAATGTTATGGGAATAGGGCTTGGGTGGGATTGTGATTCTTGCCAATCCGATGGGCTGAATGGCCTCCTTCTGCACTTAGGGATTCAATGATTTTTTAATGTAAATGAAGATATGAAGGCTGTTAAAAGTGTCCATTAAGTGATTAGAATGTGTGAATGAAAGAATAGAGGTACAGATTGTTAAAGTATTACCAAAAAGAATGTGCCCTGGGGGGAGTGGGGAGGATGGAGACTGAGAATAGAGGAATCTAAAAATATAACTGAGAATGAAGGATGCTAAAGAATGGGATGAAGGGAAGATATGAACTAGAATGGCAATGGAATGAAGGTGGTGGCGGAAGTTCAAGCTCTGAAGTTGTTGAACTCAATATAATTTACATATCCCCAGATGTGCCCTGGAATGAAATTTAGCTTGGCAAATTCTCAGCTGTCACAAACTAAACCTTCACAGTTAACTTATTGTTCATCCTAAAGCAATCTATTGCATGTCAGAAAAATGGAAGTGTGGGTTGGATGCTGAGTGACACGTTGAGGTCGAAATTGCTGCTTGTTGTGTTACTGTACAAGCCGCTAACATATTTGCATCAAGAAAACTTTGGAATGTTCTCAAATCCTTCCTAGCCAACAACATGTTTTAGACAGGTACTCACTGCTGTAAATCAGACAGCAACATCTCATCCCTTGTAAATAAATGACAAGATCATTGATTTAGCTATAGTGTGACAGTTAGCAAGGCATGCTCTGCCTTTCTTTCAAAGTGGCCTTGGGATCTGAGTATCCACCCAAGAGAGTCAACTGAGACTTGGTTATGGTGTTTAATCAGAAAGGCCATGCCTTTGATAATGCAGTGCACCCTCAATGCTCACGGAGTTACCAGTCCAGAATATCTTCTGGAAATCTCTGGAGCTGGGATTAATAGCCTCATCTTGTAGATTAGATATGACAGCATGACCAAGGGGTCAAGGCTGAACCCTATCCTGGCCGGATGGCGACAGGGTGGCACAGTGGTTAGCACTGCTGCCTCACAGCACCAGGGACCCAGGTTCAATTCCTGACTTGGGTCACTGTATGTGTGGAATCTGCACATTCTCCCCATGTCTGTTTGGATTTCCTCCCACACTTTGAAGGACATGCTAGTTAGTTGGATTGGCCATGCTAAATTCTCTCTCACTGCACCCAAACCGGAATGTGGCAACCAGGGAAATTTCACAGTAACTTCATTGCACTGTTAATGTAAGCCTGCTGTGACACTAATAAATAAACCTTAAAACTAATAAAGATGACACTTATTTGAATTAAAATTGAATCTCATTGAGTAACACAAGGGTGTGGCACATGGTTAGCACTGCTGCCTCATAGCATCAGGGACCTGGGTTCGATTCCGGCCTTGTGTGACTTAATGTGTGGAGTTTGCTCATTCTGTCCGTATCTGTATGGGTTTCCTCCGGGTGCCCCGGTTTCTTCCCACATTCCAAAGACATGCTAGTTAAGTGGATTGGCTATGATAAATTCTCCCTCAGTATCAGGGGGAATTAGCAGGATAAATAAGTGGAGTTACGGAGATAGGCCCTGCATGGGATTGTTAATGGTGCAGACTCGATTGGTCGAACAGCCTCCTGTGCTGTGGGGATTCTATGCCTGTATGAACACAATAGCTTTCAAAAATGCAGGTTGTGCAATCATGGATAGAATATAAAGTCAAAGGCCAGGATTGTAAATTTTTCTTCACTATGTGATTAATAGAGATATGTAGGTTAGGTGGGTGAGCAAAGGAACACGGAAGGTTTATAAATATGCGCTACAATATACTTTATCTATTTTATTTAAGTTTCATGACTCATACATGGAAAATCAATTAGCTATGATAATATAAATGGACATTTTACATTTTTATTTATTAAGGGGATATGGGTATCAGTAGCTGATTATTGCCCATCACTGATTGCCTTTGAACTGAATAGTTTGCCCAACCATTTCAGAGGGCATTTAAGAGTCAACCACATTGCCCAACTCACATGTAGGCCAAACCAGATAAGGGTGGAAGGTTTCCTTTCCAAAGGGACACTATTGAATCAGATGGATTTTAACAACAATCCATAGTCATCAATCAACATTTTGGATTTTTATTGAATTCAGATTTTACCATCCACTGTGGTGGGGATTCAAACCTGGATCCCCTGACCATTACCCTGACCCTTAGGATTACAATATCTCTATGCGACCAACTCCACTTATTCCCCTTTATCAGATGGAAAGAGTTAATGGGGATTCAATGAGTACAGTGATTAGCAATGCAACCTCACAGTGCCAGGAAGCCAGGTTCGATTCCAGACTTGATTGACTGTCTGTGTGGAGCTTGCACATTCTCCCCATGTCTGTGTGGGTTTCCTCCAGGTGCTCCACTTTCCTCCCACAGTCCAAAGATGTGCAGTTAGATTGGTCAGCCATGTTAAAGTTGCCCCTTACTGTCAGGGGGACTCACTAGGCTAAACGCATGGGGTTATGGAGATAGGGTCTAGATGCGATTGTGGTTGGTGCAGACTCGATGGTCTGCTTCTTTCTGTAGGGATTCTATGAGTAAGATGTTTGCCTTTTGAGACAGAAAGCGCAGGTTCAAATCCCACTGCAGAGACCTTTGTGTAGCAATCTAGGCTGACAATGTGGTCCAACACACAATGAACTTGGAGGCATCATTGTTCTGAAGAGATTCAGGCCCTCTCAAGTTAACTTAAAAGGATGCCGTGATGCTACTTTGCAGATGGGTGCCGGAACTATTTCTGATGTCCTGGCTAATTTCCATAATTGCATCGACAGCACAACAGTGAATTATCTGGCCACTGTCACTTCTGGTTAGTGCAACCTTGCTGTGTACAAATTGGTTGTCACATTACCGACATTATAACGGTGCCTACAGTTCAGAAGTACTGAGCAGTAAAGCATCCAGTGGTTGTGAAAGGCGCTATATAAAAGCAAGTCTTTATTGACTTGTTGAACACAGAATCCAGTACTGTGGGTCTGTTTCTCGAAATACTTTTTGTTGACCAACAGAGCAAAACTGCAAGTACTACGTTTGTGTCTTTTGCACATTAGCTGCATTGTGTCCATTTCTGACCTTAGTTTTGTTCATTTTCCAGTCATATCTGGAAGCGTGAGGTGATAATTACTTGAATGTTTTCAAAGATTTTGATGTTTCCTTTTCAATTTTACTGTTTGCGTTACACTATAATGCAATTGTTGCATACGGGAAAATGACATCAGTTACTGTCTTGGCTTATGTGTTGTTCATACTGTGTATGTGGTCCACGTAAATATGTCGGTTAAAAACTTGATTAATTTTTTTAAAAAATTGAGACAAAAATAAATGCAGGCAACGTTTCTTAAATTCCTCTCAGCGCCTTCATTTGATTAGTTGACCCATGGGTTTCAAACAAGAGTTAGCCGTCATTAATTTTGTCGTGTTGTGATCTTGAAAAATAAAAGCAGCTTATTACTGGATATACGTCTTTCTGTTTGACAGTCGTGACAAATAATAAATGGTGGCTGCAGAAACAAGCTCAATTTCTCTTTCTTTTCTATCTCTGAATGTTGTGTCTGATATTCAGTAACAATAGAGGATAACAAGGTATATATTCTTTAAACATGTTCTGGGGTCACTGTCTGTATGAAGTCTGCACTTTCTCCCTGTGTCTGCATGGGTTTCCTCCGGATGCTCCAGTTTCCTCTCATAATCCAAAAGGCGTGCTAGTTAGGTGCATTGGCTGAGCTAAATTCTCCCTTGGTGTACCCAAACAAGCGCCGGAATATGGTGGCTAGGGGATTTTCATAGTAACTTCATTGCAGTGTTAATGTAAGCCTACTTGTAACACTGATAAGTCAACTTTAAAAACTTCATCCACTGAGTCATAAGACAGTTCATATCTCCATTTCCACATCCAACACTGGGTATTCTTCTTCTGTTTATGTTTGTTCTGGAAAATCGTTATCTGTACCATTTACAATCCGGGTGCTCCAGCTTCCTCCCACAGTCTGAAAGGCATACTGGTAATGTGGATTGGCCATGCTAAATTCTCCCTTGGTGTACTCGCACAGATGCCAGAGTGTGGTGGCTGGGGAATTTTCACAGTAACTTCATTGCAGCATTAATATAACCCGACTTGTAACACATTTGGGTGGCACAATGGTTAGCACTGCTGCCTCACAGCGCGGGGGGCCTGGATTCAATTCTCACCTTGGTCAACCGTCTGTGTGGAGTTTGCACATTCTCCCTGTGTCTGTGTGGGTTTCCTCCCACAGGCCAAAGGCGTGCTGCTTAGATGGATTGACTGTGGTAAATTGCCCTTTAATGTCAAGGGATTAGCAGGGTAAATATGTGGGCTTATGGGGATGGGGCCTGGGTGGGATTGTGATCGGTGCACACTCGATAGGCCGAACGGTCTCCTGTACAGTAGGATTCTATGATAATGAATAAACTTTAAAAACTTTACCCACTGAGTCATGACTCTGTTACCACATTTAACAACAGGGCACTGGACTTATCTGGAAAATCATTATCTGTACTGTTTACAATCCGGGTACTCTGATTTCCTCCCACAGTCCACAAGATGTGCTGGTTACGTGCTAAGTTCTCCCTCAGCGTACCCGAACTGGTTATTATTATGAAGTGAACACTAAAAAGTGATGATGCTGCTTGAAATGTATTCTGTTAAGTTAACAAGCGGAGTTGGTGAGTTTTGAGAGTGCTGACTTGACATACTTGGTAGCAGTCTCGATTCGAAATCAAACAACTATGGATGCAACTTTCCTAGCAGGGGATTTGAAGATATGCCAAGTAGATCTTCAATGCAGTACTGAGGAGGACTGCACTGTCAGAAGTGTGTTGGTTGGAGTTCATTGATAGCAGCGGTGCGAGGTTGTCACAGTTGCTTTGAACCTTACTTTCAGCTGAGATCCACAAATACTTAACATTTCTAACAGTGGTCACTCAATGTAGACTACAAGGAGGCTGCAGGGTTGATTTTCTCCAACTCCTTCAGGGTAAATGTATCAGAGCAAGGAATCTAAATGAGCAAAAACACTTCCTGCAGAATATTTCAACACTGATGTTATGTTAGAGAAGGGCAGCACAGTGGTGTTATAAGCAATGACCTGAGACCAGAATTGAACCCAGGTCTCTGGTGCTGTGAGGCAGCAATGCCACCTACTGTGTCACCGTATTGCTTATAGAAATTAGAAGCAGGAATAGGCCATTCGACCCTTCAAGGCTGCTTCACCATTCATTTTGATCATGGCTAATCATTGAATTCAATATCCTGATCCCCTCTTCTCCCTCAATCCCTTTAGCCCCGAGAGCTACATCTAATTTCTTTTTGAAATCAGACAATGTTTTGGCCTCCGCTACGTTTGGTGATAGTTCACACATTAACCATCCTCGGGTGAAGAAACCTTTCCTCATCTCAGTTCTAAAAAGTTTAACTAGTTCTGGGCTTCCCCACTACGGGGAACATTCTGAATGCACCCTGTCTAACCCTGTGAGCATTTTATAAGTTTCTATGAGATCCCCTTCACTCTTCAAAACTCCAGTGAATATAATCCTAACTGACTTAGTCTCCCCTCATATGGCAGACCTGCCATCACAGGACTCAGTCTGGTAAATCTTCACTGGACTCCCTCTATAGCAAAGACATCCTTCCTTAGATAAGTACACCAATCTCGCACACAGTATTCCAGGTGTGGCCTCACCACTGCCCTACACAATTGGAGCAAAACATCTCTATACTCAAATCCTCTTGCTATGGAGATCAATATACTATTTACCATTTGCCTGTTGTACCTGCATAATTACTTTCAGCGGCTGATGCGCAATTACTCCAAGATCTTGTTAAGTATCCACCTCTCTCAATTTAAACCCATTCAAGTAATAATCTGTCTTCCTATTATTGCTATCAAAATGGATAACCTCACATATATCCACACTGCAACACATCTGCCATGCAGGTGCCCACACACTGAGCTCATTTATGGTTTTCACTTGCTTAGACATCACAAAATCTTTTCCAAGTCGAAGGAAAATTAAAAACTGACATGATAAAGATTGGCTGCCAGATCACAATGAACCCATTCCACTTATGAGTGTAAGGAATCTAAATGAGCAAAAACAGTTTCTACAAAATATTTCGACACCAATGTAACACATCCATGACTACTTCCATCTAGGAGGATAAGAGGTACATGGGAACACCACCACCTGCAAGCCCCCCACCAAGCCACTCGCTATCCTGACTTGGAAATATATCACAGTTCCTTCACAGTCACTGGGTCAAAATCCTGGAATTCTTCCCCTAATGGCATTGTGGGTCAACCCACAGCATGTTGTAGTGATTCAAGAAGGCAGCTCACTACCACCTTCTCAAGGGCAACTAGGCTTGGGCAATAAATGTTAGCCTAGCTAGTGATGCCCATGTCCCAGGAATAAATTTAAAAAAAAATTAAAAATTACCATCATGTTATAAGGAGTTGGCACAGTGGTTAGCACTGCTGCGTCACAGCATCAGGGAGCCAGGTTCGATTCCTGACTTGGGTGACAGTCTGCTTGAAACTTGTACATTCTTCCTGGGTCTGAGTGGATCGGTTTCATTTTCATAATTGAAAAGGAAGATTGACCATCTTCACATTATCCTTTGTGCCTTTGGGAATCAGTAGGGAAAAGGTGTTGGCTGTTTGATTGTCAACCTGTTTGATCTGTGTCCTGAACGTTTCTTGCATGGGGATCGAGTCTTGAAGTGAGATTTGCACCCAGAGCTTCCAGTGGCCAGGATCGCTAACATCAGTGGCATGGGTGACTGTGCATAGTTTGCACGATACATGGGAATACCACCACCTGAAGTTACCCTCCAAGTCACTCATCATCCTGACTTGGAAATGTATCGCCATTCCTTTGCCGTCGCTGGGTAGGTCAACCAGTTTTCTCTGGGTGCTCCAGTTTCCTCCGAGAGACGTGCTGGTTAGGTGCATTGGCCATGCTAAATTCTCCCTCAGTGTACCCGAACAAGCGCCGGCATGTAGCGACTAGGGGATTTTTTACAGTACTTCATTGCAGTGTTAATATAAGCCTACTTGTGACATTAATAAAATAAGCTTTAAAAGCTTTGCCCACTGAGTCACAGGACGTCCAACTGCGAAGGAAATTAAAATTCTGGTGCATATTGTTCACAGCATTGAGATTGTAAAAAGTACAGATAATGATTTTCCTCAGCTAACTGTCTTGGAGGCTTTCTGAGAATGATGAATGTTACATTGTTAACACAGACTAAACAGATGCAGAGTTACCCATATTGCAACAATGTGTGATGATCCTTTAACTTTCATATTTCATGGAATCATAGAATCCCTACAGTACAGAAGGAGGCTACTTGGCCCATCGAACCTGCACTGACAACAATTCCTGGCCCCATCCCATTGCATCCAACCTGCTAATCCCCCTCACACTAAGGGGCAATTTAGCACAGTCACTCGACCTAATCTGCTCATCTTTGGACTGTGGGGAGGAAACTGGAGCACCTGGAGGAAATCCACGCAAACACGGGGAGAAGGTGCAAACTCCACACAGGCAGTGACCCGAGGCTGGAATTGAACCTTGGTCCCTGGCCTTGTGAGGCAGCAGTGCTAACCCATTCTGCTAGCGTGGCAGCCCATTTCAGCAAGATGTGGGACTCTGCTTGAAATCTGAAAAGCTTGATCTCACGGCTATCTTATACTCCCCAAATTCTAATACAACTACTACAGAGCGAATTAAATGATTTGCCTACTTCCCACTGTGTCGTATCTGCACTGTAATATAATTTGTAAGAGTGCTTTCATGATATGACCTCCCACAGGGAATGCACACTGGAAAACTGCAGGCACATTCCCCGAAACGTTTTGTTCATTTCTGAGAGTGCATATCAGAAAATTGCAGATGGAATTGCTACAATTTTATGTTCATAATGCAGTGATGAAGAAAGCTTCTTTGATTCACCAAGGTGTACACCAATGAATGGAACTCTACATAAGAACGTGAGAGATGGCACAGTGGTTAGCACGATTGCCTCACAGCACCAGGGTCCCGGGTTCAATTCCAGCCTCAGTCACTGTCTGTGTGGGGTTTCCTCCAGATGCTGCTGTTTCCTCCCCATAGTCCAAAGGTGTGTGGATTAGCTTGATTGGTCATGCTAAATTGCCCCTTAGTGGCAGGGGGACTAGCAGGATAAATACATAGGGTGATGGTGATAGGGCTTGGCTATCTGTGCAGACTCAATGGGCTGAATGGCCTCCTTCTGCACTGTGGCGATTACATGTTTCGATTCTATGGGCATATAGTTTATTCTTACATTCAGAGACTGGGAGTTGATGTTCATCCCAGAGTGACATGTTGGCGCAGAGCTGTGAAACACCAGAATAGGATGTGAGATTCCATATTATAAACCACTGATATCAGTTGTGTCATCCAAAGAGGGCATTAAACAGCTGTAAACCATTCGCAAGCTCCAGTCTCAGTTAATATGAGTGTGCTTTTACAGGGCCCGCAGGAATGGGATAGGGGGTGGCATGCCAGTCACCAGCCTGTTGCCATGGCATTTTGACCTTCTTGCCCAGTGGCAAATGGAGCCATATAAGTGCTGATTGGTTAGCAGCTCTTGGAGATAGTGTCCTGTCTCTATAACTTGTTAGCTGCCCGATCGTCATCAAATCCAGTTGGGCCTCCATCACAGTGGCTAATTGGTTAGCACTGCTGCCTCAGAGTGCTAGGGACCCAATTTTGATTCCAGCCTTGGCTGATTGTGTGGAGCTAGCACGTGCCCCCTGTCTGCATGGGTTTCCTCCGGGTACTCCAGTTTCCACCCACTGTCCAGAGATATGTAGGTTAGGTAGATTAGCCATGCCAAATTGCCCTTTAGTGTCCCAAGATGGGTAGGCTAGGTGAATTGGCCATTCTAATTTGCCCCTTACTGTCCCAAGGTATGTATGTTAGAGGATTGGCCATGCTAAATTGCTCCTTAGTGCCCCAAGATATGTAGGTTAGGTGGATTGGCCATGCTAAATTGCCCCTTAGTGTCCCAAGATGTGCAGCTTAGGTGGATTGGCCATGCTAAATTGTCCTTTATTGTGTCAAGATGTGTTAGTTACGTGTATTGGTCATACTAAATTGCCGATTATTGTCCCAAGATGTGTAGGTTAGGGACATTAGCCAAGTTAAATTGCTCCTTAGTGTCCCAAGATATGTAGATTAGGGATATTAGCCATGCTAAATTCTTCCTTAGTGTCCCAAGATGTGTAGTTTAGGGGGGATTAATGGACTAAATGTGTGGGGTTATGGGGATAGGGCCTGGTAAAATGCTCTGTCAGAGAGTCAGTTCCAACTCAATGGGTTGAATGGCCTCCTTCGGCACTGTAGGGATTTGGTGACCATTTTGTGATCGTACTGGCAAAATTTGCAGCAAATCAAGTTCCTCTAATATCTGGCTTATTAAGCTGCTGTCACTTTGGCCGAAATCTCCCAACCTCACACAAAGTTGAGATTCTCCAGTCCTGCTGCAGTGAATGGAGTTTGGCTAAGTGCCAAATTCTCCACTCTTTCCGGCAGTGGTGGTGGGGCAGACGAGATTGGAGAACCCTGTCTGATATCATCAATGCCTTAAAAACGGAAATTTTAAGAACTTATTTTGTTTTGTTAATCCAATTCTACTCAGGGGTTAAATCTGGAGCTGGACGTGGCAGCTTTATGTGAGGGTGGAGAGAGGTGTTGGTGCAAGATTCCCTCTGGTCACCATGGGCAGAATTTTCCTATCTCACCAGCCACGAGAATCGCAATGGGCAGGACACGCCCATGCAAAGGTCTGTTTACCTCAGGCGGGATCTTGGGAGAGAGTAGGGCTGCAAAATCCTGCCCTATGTGTGGAATTTTCCACTCCCGCCCAGGTCACTCACAAAGCTGCCAATGAAAAGAATTTCCGTTCTTATTGCATGAACGATGGCCAGAATTCTCTGATTTTGTATGTCCCACCACCACTTTCAGCAAGAAAGGAGAATTTGGCACTCAGCCAAAACTCTATTGAATGCGGCGGGACTGGAGAATCTCAACTGCCAGTGAGGTTGGAGAATTTCAGTCAAAATGACAACAGTTTAATGAGCCAGGTATCTGCAAATTATTTGCTGCAAATTTTGCCAGTTTATTATTTGCCAAATTTTGAATGGCTCAGCACATTTTTCCAACCCCAGCCATTCTGTGACAAGGGTGGTAAATTTCAGCCCAATTTATGAGTGGCATCATAAAGAAAGAAGGAGAATTTTCTACACTTGCCTGCATCCAGTGGATCTGTGAATGCAGTCTTAAAAGACAGATTAATGATATCGTAAGAGATCGCAGTGAGTTGAGGTACAATGGTGATAATAGAATGAACATGTGATGATATCTCCTACTGGTGTGCGTCTGTTAGCTTTGCCTTATTATGTAACTTGCTTTAACTCTGCAGTGTGTTGAGACACAAAGGAACATTTTCTTCGACTGAATCGCTGGCAATAAAGGTACGAAAGAAAATAATGATGATGAGGGATATCATTGCTGGCACTGTGTTTTCAATGTCTGCGTATCCTGACTCCATTTGCATCATCACATTGTGATTGAATGCAGCTAATTATCCCTCAATATATTAATATTTCCTAACATGAGAATGGAAGGCTGCAAAAGTCCATTTTTCAATGTGGCTAAAATCACATCTGAGACAGTGATGAAAATTAACTATGAAAAGTGATATTGATTTGTATCAAACATGTTTTTTTTATGTATTAGTTTCACAAGTAGACTTGCATTAACACTGCAATGAAGTTACTGTGAAAATCTGTGAGTTGCCACACTCCGGCACCTGTTCGGGTACACTGAGGGAGAATTTAGACAGTGCCCCAATTTGCATAAGTGTAAAGGGGCAGCATGGCAGCACGGTGGTTAGCACTGCCGCCTCACTGTGCCAAGGACACAGGTTCATTCCCAACTTAGGTCATTGTGTGGTTGAGGTTTGCACGTTCTCCCCGTGTCTGCGCGGGTTTCCTCCGGATGCTCCGGTTTCCTCCCAGTCGTGTTGGTTAGGCGAATTGGTCAAACTAAATTCTCCCTCAATGTACTGGAGTAGAAGACAGAGTGTGGCTACTTAGGGATTTTGAATGTAAGACTGCTTGTGACTAATAACTAAATTTTAATACTTTAAACCTAACCAGCATGTCTTTCGGAAAAATCAACGCATGCAGCGGAAACCCACGCAGACACAGGGAGAACGTGCAGATTCCACACTGACAGTGACCCAAGCCGGGAATCAAACATGGGATCCCGGCACTGTGGGGCAATTGTGCAAACCACTGTGCCACCCTGCTGTGTTGGATGCAGCCTGGATGTGGTAACTTAAGCAGAGCCTTTTGCAAACGATAATAGTGTGGAAATAGCAACGATACAAAACATATTATCTTAAATTCTCAATTACTATTAAACTCAAATTATGAATTAGATGTACTTTTGCACAATCATTACATAATTCTGTAAAGGCACTTATTGATTTTGCTATTTGCATGCAAAGTCTTACAAATCTTATGAACGTGTGTAACATGATTTCCTCACACTAATTTTGTGATATATCTGCAGCAGTTTAAAAGAATCTTTCTCAAAATTCTTGCCAATTTCCTTTCCACCACCTTCTTTTGTAAGGCAGTTAATTGATTCATTGCTAGGTGTATCACCATGGCAACTCCTGACCTTGTTCCAAATGCAGTTGCAGGAACATTGACAATGAGCAGTCATGGTTGCTGGTCGATAATTGCTAAAAGCGTAAAGGTTTGGTTCATTTTGAAACTAACTTTCCAAAGTTCTTTTGAGTTTCTGGTGGCACAGTGGTTAGCACTGCTACCTCACAGCACCGAGGACCTGGGCTCGATTTCTGACCCTTGGGTCACTTGTCTGTTTCATGTGCAAGAAACAATTCTTCTCACTATACGCTAATAATGTGACAATAATAAATCAAATCAAATCACTATCTACGCAGAGTCTGCATGTTCTCTCTGTGTCTTCCTCCCACAACCTGAAAGACGTGCTGGTTAGGTGCATTGGCCAAGCTAAATTCTCCCTCAGTATACCCAAACAGGCACCAAGAGTGTAGCAACTAGAGAATTTTCACAATCACTTCATAACACTGTTCCACCAGAAACTTAAAGAAACTTTGGAAAGTTATTCTCAAAATGAACTAAAGATATAGGAAGAATGAGCAAACTCCACACAGACAGTGACCCGCGCAGGAATCGAACCCTCATCCCTGGCATTGTGAAGCAGCAGTGCTAACCACTGTGTCACTACAGGTTCCCAAACACAATATAATGATACACTTACGGGTCTGGACAAATTTACCCTTGTAGCAATGGGATGCAGCTAGTACTGTTACTAACCAATATTGAATTTGTTCACCATAACTGTTGGCTGTTCTCCTCAGTAAGGTAGCACTGATTTTGTATCATGATAGTTATTCCATTAGTGTAGATGTCTTCACCATCAAGGCATGGTTTAGATGTCCACAAAAATGAAGAGAAGAGAATTGAAGCAATTACAGTTGCATTTATAATATACCCATCATTATAAATCATACAGTCAATCACATTGAAATAATTCAAATGGTTTCAGATCCTAAGACACCAAGCGACATGTAACAGTGAGTGAAATTAAGATTGAGGGAAAAAGACATGAACCAAATCATCAAAATAATGAATGAGGAATAATGAATGGGTTGCACAGCAGCACAATAGTTAGCACTGCTGCCTCACAGTACCAGGGACTTGGGCTCAATTCCCAACTGAGGTCACTACCTCTGTGGAGTCTGTACCTTCTCCCTGTGCCTGCGTCGATTTCCTCTGGGTGCTCCAGTTTCCTCCCACAGTCTAAAGATGTGCAGGTTAGATGGATTGGCCGTGCTAAGTTGTCCCTTCGTGTCCCAAGATATAGGTTAGGGGGATTGGTCACAGGTTAACAGGGATAAGTTGGGGAGTGGACATTGTTAAGGTACTCATTTGGAGAGTCAGTGCAGACTCGATGGGCCGAATTACCTCCTTCCGCACTGAGGGATTCTATGGCTCTGATGGAATCAAAGCACTGTAATTTACTTCTCAAAGGACATTAATGAACCCAGATGGGTTTTTACAACAATTGGCAAGAGTTTCATGGTCAACGTTACATTGTTAATTTCACCATCTGCCATAGGGGGAATTCGAATCCAGGTCCCCAGAGTATTACCCTGGGTTTCTGGATTACCAGTCCAATGACAACACCACTACACCATTGCCTCTCCCTACTGCTCTCCACCCTGTCCCTGCTCCCATTCTTGCCCTCAGTTTCTCCCTCTTGCTTCTAGCCTTGTCTTCACCCTTGCTGCCCATCCTCACTCCTGCCCTCGCCATCATGCTGACGCCCTTTTATCCCTCGGTTCCCATTCCCAACCTCTTCTTCCTCCAGGTTTGCCTCCACCCCTGAAGCTGTTCCTCCTCCCTACATGCCCCCCTCTCCCCCCCACCTCCACCCTTTCCCACTACGACAACTCATTCTCCTTCCTGTTCACACTTAAATCCTGAGACTTCTCTGGGACTCTTCGATCTCTTTATATTTCTTCAATATTTTTACACTTGATTTATTCTGAAGGCTGTTCCATTTATCAACATAGGCATTTAGGAATATACAGGATGTTAGTTTAAAATGTTTGATGCTTTTGTTCACTGATATATTTTGTGTTGCTAGGAATGTACACATAGTGCTAGGAATGTACTTAAGTGCAGTCCTTAAATCTGTATGTTGGACTTTTTAGTTAGGGAATGCAACTTCAACTGTAACATTGATTCCTTAAGGTCATTTTACTTAAAGTTGTGCTTTTTCGGAAATCCAGCTGCAACCTTAAATGAAGACTTACTGTATGTGGTTATTACTTCACTGATGTTAATCAGAGCTTGCCATTGTACAAATCGGCTATTCTGTGTCTTACATGCTAACAGTGACTACAGTTTCAAAGTTCTGTGCTGGTTGGAGATCCTGAGGTTGAGAAAGGCACGACATCAACGCAGCTCTTTCATTAACCTCACTCAGAACAACAAAAGTTTTCATACAATGCCTACAGTGTCAAAGAGATCATTCAGCTTATCAAGTCTGCACTGATTCTCCAAAAGAATATGTTACTCAGGCCCTCTCCTCCTCCCTATCCCTGTAACCCTTCACATTTCCCATGGCCAATCCGCTTAACCTGCATCTTGGGATACGAAGGAATAATTTAGCATGGCCAATCTACTTAAACTACACATCTTAGGACACTTAAGGTGCAATTTAGCATAACCAATCCACCTAATCTACATATTTTGGGACACTAAGGAGCAATTTAGCTGGGCTTATCCACCTAACCTGCACATCTTGGGACACTAAGGAACAATTTAGCATGGCCAATCCACCCAACCTGCATATCTTTGAATTGTGGGAGGAAACTGTGGGAGAATGTGCAGATTCCACACAGACAGAGATTCAAGCCAAGAACTGAACCCAGGGTTCTGGCACTGTGAGGCAGCAGTGTAACCTCTGTGCCAGCTGTGCCATCCACAATCACATATTTGTTATTGTCTCCTTTTCAACAAGTTTTAAAGTTTATTTATTAGTGTCACAAGTTTGCATTAACACTGCAAAGAAATCACTACGAAAATTCCCTAATCGCCACTCTCCAGCACTTTGGGTACATTGAGCGGGAATTTAGCATTGCCAATGAATTTAACCAGCATGTCTTTCAGACTGTGAGAGGAGAGGAAACAGGAGTATGCGGAAGAAACCCACACAGACATGGGAAGAATGTGCAAACTTCGCACAGACAGTTATCTGAGGCTGGAATTGAACCCAAGTCCCTGGTGCTGTGAGGCAGCACTGTACCACTGTATCCAAGAATTTGGCATCCCACTCACTAAATCTTGATATTCCTTCTCGGGTTTTGATTTTGTCATTCGTATATCTTGGGTTTTCTGTTCCATAGGCTCAATGGAAATCACTGGCCCTCTTTACCAACATGGATATCAATATAATATTTAATCCAGACAGCCTACAGTGTTAGGAAGCTTGGCAAGGCACCAAGTAACTTAAGATTTGACACTTCATCTCCAGTTTCAGAAATACTGTCAAATCCAGATTCTACAAATGGAAAGTCAGGATATTTGCCTTACGAACGATTTCAAAAAACAAAGAATGCAACATAATTCAGTGCAAAAAGAAATTTCTTTAATTTTTATTTTACAAAGTAATACAAAGTGAATTAAAAAAATTTAAAATGATTATACAGATTCTTTTTAAAATGCAATAAATATAAATATACAAGTTCTCAAATTTTGAATCCCTTCAAAATGTGCAAGAGTCACTGGGAAAACATCCAGCCGTACAAATTATTCTTCAATCTACTGAGAAGTCTCAACTCGTGACTGAGTTCTGATCTAATGCAATTTCAGAGAGATGCAATAATCAGCCCTCATTCTGGGTGCCAAGCTCACAAACAAATGTGTAATGGACAAGATTGGAAAGTATAAAAACAAATTACCGTGGGTGCTGGAATCTGAAACTAAAAAAAATGCTGGAAAATCTCAGCAGTCTGGCAAAGTTTATTTAGCAATCACAAGTAAGCCTCACATTAACACTGCAATGAAGTTACTGTGAAATTCCCCTCGTCGTCAGTCTGGCGCCTGTTCAAGTCAATGTACCCAACCAGCACATCTTTCAGAATGTGGGAGGAAACCGGAGCACCCGGAGGAAACCCACGCAGACTCGGAGAGAATGTGCATACGCCACACAGACAGTGACCCAAGCTGGGAATCGAACCCGGGTTCCTGGTGCTGTGAAGCAGCAGTGCTAACTAAGCCACTGTGCCACCCCTCAGCAGATAACCTGCTGAGATTTAAATATCCCACATTTTCTATGCCTTTTAGCTTTGATAAATATCTTCCACTTTCTATGTCTTTTTCCCTTTGACAAAGGTCATCTGGCCTCAAAATGACAGTTTTTTTTTCTCCATACAGATGCTGCCAGACCTGCTGAGATTTTCCATCATTTTCTCTTAAGGTTAGAAAGTTTTTTTAGAATCCCTGCAGTGCAAAAGGAGGCCATTCGGCCCATTGTGCCCGCGCTGACAACAATCTCACCCAGGACCTATCCCCATAGCCCCATGTATTTACCCTGTTAATCTGCCAGACACTAAAGAGCAACTGAGCACGGCCAACCCTCACGTCTTTGGAGCGTGAAAGGAGCATCGGGGGAAACCCACGCAGATAGAGGGAGAACTGCACACCTCACAGTCACCCAAGGCTGGAATTGAACCCGGGTCCCTGGCACTGTGAGGCAGCAGTGCTAACCCTTGTGCCGTCCCCTCATTTCGATTAAAGCAATATGTTTTGGTTGAAAGACCCATTTTCAAATGAGTTAACAATGGATTTGTAATCAAGCACCTCCACATTTAAATCACAACACTACCCTCACTCTGAAATGCTGCAGGTACAGAGTGTTTTCATGTTTTTGCTTAGGAAAACATGTATTTAACTTACAAAAATCAATACCTGCTTTTCAGTCAGAACAGGTCAAAGGAAAATCATTCAGGGTGCAGGAGAGACAGGGACAAACAGGGATTTACGCTGCATGGGCAGTAGAGGTGAGTGAAGAGCAGAAAACACTGGAATGTGCGATAAGGAGACAGGAGGAGCATGGAGAAAGCAGGAGCGCAGAGAGCAAGAGAAAGGGGGAGAGCAGGAGCACCAGGGAGTGAGCAGGGAGAGACAGCCGTTGTATTTAACTCTACAATTTCCAACACATCTCTGAAACATTAAAATCAACATCGCCTGGCTGGCTTTCACGTCAGCAGGCCATCTGCGAACTTGGCAAACACAGAGTGAGGAGAAAAGCTTCTCTACATTTACAGAACTTCAGTCTCACATATCCAGCGCACTCCAAAAAAGAGGCTAAAGCATCTCAGCAAACACTTTCATTTCGCCATGATCAGCGCCAACGGCTCTCAGCCCAAGCGGCTCCTCTCCTTTGTGGGTTCTGATTGCTGCCCCATGAGCACTCAGCTGGGAGGAGACAGTGTATATCCAAATGCAGTTTCAGCAGGCTTCCCACACACTGCTCCCCCCCCCCCCCCCCCACCCCGAGGCAGGAAGGGGCCGAGTGCTTTCCTCCTGTTCCAAATTTGTAACATGGTATATCGGGGTTGACCTTTTTTGGGGGTTTAAGTATCGCTGGAGGACTGTAACGGGAGGCCACTGAGAATGTTCGCCAGGATGGTGGTGGTAAATTGGAAATTATTTGTAAAATCTTGTTATATAATGCTTTCTTTCTCCTCTATGCAGAGTCATCTTGGTTGAGTCATCATGTTGCTGAAGTTTGGTGTCACCCACCGCCACAGTGCAGAGTCGCTCCCCCCACCCCCCTCTCAGGTGGGCACGCTAGACTTCTCCTCGGACTGGCACCCCGAGGTGACCTGGTCGAGGGTGACATCCTGCTTCAGCTCGGCAGGCCTGTAGGCGCCATGTGGGGTCCTCCACTTGCCCCGCTTGGCCAGCAGATGGTGGGCCAGTCCGGCGAACACCAGTGTGAGGACGGCCACGGCGAAAATGCTGCCCAGCACTACCCCCAGGGAGAGGCCAGCCTGACCGAGCGGGGGGACGCTGCTGGTGGCGGGGGCAGGGGACTGGCTCACCACCCCCTTTATGTCCCCCGAGCCCTCGGGCTCGCAGCTGATCCCATCCTCCTGCAGCTCAAAGTCTTCCTTGCAGTCACACTTGAAGCTGCCGAAGGTGTTGATGCACTCCTGTTTGCAAAGGTTGGAGTCGGAAAAGCACTCGTCCATGTCATGGCATATGTTAGTTACGTCGTCGATGTAGTAGCCCACGGGGCAGTAACAGTCCTGCCCCACACACCTGGCTGGGGCAGTCTCGGTGTCAGCGTAGAACACGCATCTCGTGAAATCTTCAGGATCGGGCACAAAACTACTGTAGCAGCTGCAAATGTAACTCCCAGCCACATTGGAGCATTTGTGTTCACATTTTGCATTCATGCACTCATTAATGTCCTCGCACTTGTTGTCACTGCCCAGTCGGTAGCCAGGCAGACACTCGCAGCGGTAGCTGCCGGGGGTATTGATGCACAGCTGGTCGCACGGCTTCTCTTGGCACTCGTCCACGTCCAAACAGCTCTTGCTGTCCTGGTCCAGCCTGTACCCATCCTCGCACAGGCAGTAAGGGACACCGTCCTGCATGATGCAGCGCTGCTGGCAGCCCGCCCCCTCGCACAGGTCGAAGGCTTGGCAGCTGCGCCCATCCCTTTGCAACTGAGAGCCGGCCTCGCAGCTGCAGCGAGGGGTGCCCGCCGGCCCCTCCTCGCAGCGGTGCTGGCACCCTCCATTCTCCAGGCGGCAGGACCAGGGGCCGGCCGGGGGCTCCAGGGGCTGCCAGCTCCAGCTGATATTGCTGCACTGGAATCGCATCCCCCAGGGCTCCGCCCACGCCACGGTGCCCGGCGGCAGCTGGCTGAGTTGGCTGCTATTAACTCCGAAGGGGGTGGCGTAGGTGACCGTGCCGTTCTGGACGCGCAGCTCCGCGCAGCTGCCCGCGTACCGGTACTCGCACAGCACCCCGTCGACCTTCTCGTTGCACATTCGGTCTGTCCAAGCCCGGCTGCCGGCGGACACGGTCACGCAGCGGGGTCCGCAGGCCGTCGGGTCCGCCGTCCACTTGGCGTAGTCGCCGCCGGTCTTGCCGTCCAGCCAGCGGTAGCCCCGCAGCAGGCTGTCGTTCTGGGGGCAGGACCTCTGATGGAGCTGGAGGCCGATCCAGAAGTCCTGTGTCCCGGCGCTGGGGGTCTCGCTGGGCAACAGCATAGAGAGGGCGTCTGCGGCCACCGAGGAAGTGATGGTCATCGCATCTCCCCCGCCGTTCTTGCACAGATTGCGAGCCATGTTAAACTTCCTGCACTGTCTTTGCAGGCTGTAACACACGGTGGATACACAGACAGTGGGACTCGGCTCCTCCAGCTCCTGCCGCCGCTTCTTACACTCACAGAGTCCCAGAGACAGCAGGGTACTCAGACACAAGCAGAATAGCAGCATATCCTCTCTCATTCTCTCTCCCTTTCTCTCTGACTTTGTCTCTCTTTGTCGTTCTCTCTGCCTTTCTCTTTCTGACTTGTCACTTTTTTTGTCCCTCACTCTGTCTGTGACTCAGTCTCTTTCTCTCTCTGTCTTTCTCTCTCTCTTGCTCTCTAACTCTTAGAAAGTTCAGCCTTCTGGAGTTTCACCAAGACCTTCTCAAAGTCTTTTCCAGACTGTCCCGTCCCCACACCCCGCTGTTTGCCCAGATTTAAATGCACAGGGAGGCGGAAGGAAGTTGTGTGTGTGTATGTGTGATGTAAGTGATTTGAGTAACCACTATTCACCGTGCCAAATTTGAGTAAACCACCACCCCCCCTCCCCGACCTGTCCCACACCCTTGACCACACGGAAAACTTTCAAGCCCGGTTTATTTTCTAAACCAAAACTAGCACAATGGACCCACGAGGCTGCCAACTTGTGTGTTTTAAGTCCCCAAATTTTCTCTCTGTCCAAATGTCCCCCCGCCATCCAATTTTATTGCTGTGCTATGTGTGGGTATCTTGTTGTTTCATCCCCACTCCTACACCCCCCCCCCACCCCACGTCGTAGCCGGAGGAGAAAATTCTTTTGCAAAACTTTCTCTTCGAGCGATGGATTTTCCGCAACCCTTTCGTTCCAAATCAAAACCTCCCTGAACCCCATCCCCTCTCACTTGAGCTTGACCGGGTTTAAAATTTGAACAAGCAACAGCAAAGTTGTTGGGATTAATATAAAATATTAATTGTATTTTTTGCTCACCGAACCGCCGTCTCTCTAACACACACGGGAAAGAGTTATGTGAGAACTTTCTAAGTTCTGGGCGATACAAAGCAATAACCGTACCCGCGCCCCCCCCCCCTCCAATCTGTTTATTTTGCAAAGCTTGAATGTATCAAATCAGTATGAGTTTAATTAAACAAAGTGGGGTCGCGTTGTAAGCCCCAGATAGTGAGATTAAAGTCAGTGACCATCACTTATCCAGCAGGGAACAGTGTTATATAGATGTAGAAAGATGTAACAGCCGAATGGGAAATACACAACACAGGGGATTCTAACAACACAATTACAGGGCAAAAATAAGTCATTGCAAAACAAAACAAAAATTGTATTTCCAAGGCAAATCCTTTCACCATTCAGTCCAAACACTAAGTGGCAAACATCCTGAAATATATTTGCAAGTTGATTTATCAGTATTTATTTGTAAGACAGTTCATTCCCCCGCCCCACTTGGACTGTGGTCGACATTGTTACACTTAGCAATACTTCTGTAAGTGTAGCAATTACAATGTCGCCGAACCAACGCTGAAATGTTAAGAAATTAAAAAGTTCAGAAGTTACAAAAGTGCTGGCTCGTCGACAACAATTTGTCTCTCTTCGTTTCCTTGCAAAGTTCCCAAGGCTGGAGTATGGTGTCGCTATTGTTACTTTGTTTTTTTTAAACATCCCTTGTTCCGTGTTGCCAAGATATTCTCGTTCCGCCAGTTTGACTTTCAGATGCAACTGGGAAGGGATGGTGCTTTATTAATATTAATTATATTGTTTATCCTGAAACTCAGCTAATATTTTGGGGTAAAGGCAAATTACTGCTGGAATCTGAAACACAAGACAGAAAATGTGGGAAAATCTCACTAGATTTGGCAGCATCTGTAAAAGGAGAATGGAGTAATGTTTCCAGGCATTTTCTCAGACTGTGTTCTGGACAGCCGGGTTTGAACCCGCCACAGCAGATGTTGGAATTTGAAATCAATAAAAAGAAATCTGGAATTAAGAGTCTATTGTTGACCGTGAAACCATTGTTGGAAAAAAGCCGTCTGGTTCACTAGTGTACTTACAGGGAAGGAAATCTGCCGTCCTAACCTGATCTGACATAGAGTCATAGAGGTTTACAGCATGGAAACAGGCCCTTCAGCCCAACTTGTCCATGCTATCTTTTTTTAAACCCGTCAGCTAGTCCCAATTGTCCGCATTTGGCCCATTTCCCTCTATACCTATCTTACCCATGTAACTGTCTAATGCTTTTTAAAAGACAGAATTTTTTCTACTATCTCTGGCCGCTTGTTCCCGACACTCACCACCCCCTGTGTGAAAAAATTGCCCCCTGTGGACACTTTTGTATCTCTCCCCTCTCACCTTACATCTATGCCCCCTGGTTTTGGACTCCACTACCGAAGGGAAGAAGTATTGATTATCAAGCTAATCTGTGCCTCTCCTTATTTTATAGGGCGCTATAAAATCATCCCTCAGCCTTCTACACTTCAGTCTATCCAGCCTCTCCTTATAACTCAAACCATCAAGTCCCAGTAGCATCGTAAAAAACCCTTTCTGCATTCTTTCTAGTTTAATAATATCTATTCTATAACAGGATGACAAGAACTATACATAATATTTCAAATTTGGCCTTACTAATATCTTGTACAACTTCAACAAGACGTCCCGACTCCTATATTCAATGTTCTGACCAATGATACCAGAACCACAGCAATGTGGTTAGCTCTCACTGCACTGAGGCAACTAAGGGAGGGCAATAAATGCTGGCCAGCCAGCGATACCCATGTCCCACGAATGAACAAAAGGATCTATTCCAGATAAATGATTTAATCCTTCTTTTAACCACTGATAGCAACAATAGGGTCCTGAATTGCACTCCTTTTCGCAAAAACAAATGAAACCAAATTAAAAAAAGACAAGGGAAGATAAAAATGGTGCTCCCCTAGAGGCAAAACCACAAATGAAACTTAAAACAGCAAACCTGCGGTGCCCAATGGGCATGGAAGGCCTCAATAGTGCCTGTGGGTTCTGCATGCTCTTTTACCAGGTGCACCCGGCTGTGAATATGCCTGTGGGAAAGGGGCAGACAATCAGGTTGGGCACTCCCCTCGGTCACCCGCTGCCTGGATCTGTTGAGGGTGGGTCTGGGCAAGCCCAGGAGCAAGTTCATGAAGAAATCCTCTGCCTCCATCATTCTTCCCCCCATCCCTCCGCCTTGGGTGCTCTTAGATCAGAAATGTTGGGCTGAAGTGTGAGCAAAACATCAATAAAATATATATTTTTAAAGTAAACTGAAAAGGGAGTGCAGCCTGAAATAATGAACAACTGCTCACTGTACCAGGATCACCTCAAAAGATAGCCAATTTGTTTTCTACCCTGCAACCACCCTGCCCCTTCTGCATCCCGTTCTCCCTTGATCCCTTCTCCCTTCTTCTTCAATCTGAAATGTCAGAAGTTCATGAGACTTTTTTGCCACTAAGAAGAAATCAGCAACCTCTGCATTCTCTGTCTCTTTCACTAATCCACCTGGCCAAACTTGCATTAATATCCTCTGGCCTGCCCAAGCCCAGAATTCGCATCTCTTTCCAGTTTCTCTCTTGTCTCCTTCTCCATGTCCCCTCTCAGCTCACTTTGTCCCTGAGACCCATTTCCTGTTCCCTTGACCTTATTCCCACTCATCCGCTGCTGATCGTAGAAGCATAGAAACGAGAAGTAGGATAAGCCATTCTAGCCCTATCAGAATTTTATATGTTTCTGTGAGATCCCCTCTCACTCTTCTGAACTCCAGTGAATATAATCCTAACCAACTTAACCTCTCCTCACATGACAGACTTGCTATCCCAGGAGTCAGTCTGGCAAATATTTACTATAGTCTCTCTATAACAAGGATATCCTTCCCCAGACAGGAAGGATGGTTGCCCCCACAACTTCTCCTCCTGGTCCCCATGTCAGTCCATTTTAAAAGTGGTTCTAACTCTTCAAGTGTAGTCTCTCTCTTCATTAACTCTGCTGCCATCATCTTCCTTCTCCTCACAAAAAGAAGACCTTGACTCCAACATCCCTACAAATTACCATCCTATCTCCAACTTCCCTTTCCTTCCTTAAGTCTTTGAACATGTTGGTTACTTTGAAGAGCATTTTTTAATTTAAGCTCACAGCCTTAGCTGATATTATTCTTCAAAAAGAGAAAAATAAACTGTGGGCAGGTGTGGACTATAAGAAGTCTCACAACATCAGATTAAAGTCCAACAGGTTTATCTAAAGCAAAAGTCACTAGCTTTCAGAGCACTGCTCCTTCATCAGGTAAACATTGCCACATCATGGCAGGTGAGGTGATGGGGATTCATTTTCAGTTGCAGTTTGGAGCTTCAGGTTTGAGGTTTTAGTTTTAGAAGGGACAGCAAGCTAAAAAGAAGTGTTTTCCCTCTCTCCCTGTTTTATATCTCTTTGGAAATTCTCTGTTTTCCTGAAGATAAAAATCTGTTGTTTTGGGGTCTGGACCAAAGTCTTGCTGGTGCTTTGGGAAGTTACCCTGTCTTCAAACTGTTCAGAGTGAATCCAGAGAACTGAGGACTTCTTCCAAAGGTCCCAAGTCCAGTATACATGAGCATCAGTCTATGCTGTGTAAACCTGTGAAAGGGGTCTTTTATCTATGGAATTGGTTTGATTGGAAAATTGTTAATACCTTAGTTAAGAGTTAAACATTATCATGATAGTTTGTTTCTTGTTTATAATTGATAAATGTTCTTGCTAATTTTCATACTATGCATGTTAACTGTATTCTTAAATAAACTTTATTTGATAAAAGCTCCCTAGTGGGTCACTTGAATCATATCTGAAGTGAAAAATCTGGTGAACTGGTGCGATGACAATAATCTCTCCTTCAATGTCAACAAAATGAAAGAGATTGTCATCAACTTCAAGAAGCATAAAGGTCAAAAGCTTCATGTTCTTATGTGTCCAGACCACCAAGAACCTCTTCTGGTCCCTTCGCACCGAGACTATAGTTAAGAAAACCCACCAAAGCCTCTACTTTTTCCGAAGACTAAGAAAACTTTGCATGTCCACTATGACTCTCACCAACTTTTATAGACACACCATAGAAAGCATCCTTCCCAGTTGCATCACAGCTTGGCATGGTCCCTGCTATGCCCAAGACTGCAAGAAACTACAAAAGATCATGAATGTAGCCCAATCCATCATGCAGATCAGCCTCCCATTCATTGACACTGTCTACTCTTCCCACTGCCTCGGCAAAGCAGCCAGCATAATTAAGGACTCCATGCACCCTGGATATTCTCTCTTCCACCTTCTTCCATCAGGAAAAAGATACAAAAGTCTGAGGTCATGTGCCAACTGACTCAAAAACAGTTTCTTTCCTGCTGCCATCAGACTTTTGAATGGACCTGTCTCGCCTTAAGTTGATCTTTCTCTACACCCCAGCTATAACTGTAACACTACATTCTGCACCCTCTTGTTTCCTTCTCTGTGAACAGTATGCTTTGTCTGTACAGCATTCAAGAAACAATACTTTTCACTGTATATTAATACATGTGACAATAAAAGATCAAATCAAATCAAATTAAACCAAAACATATCCTAGCCAAATTCAAGATGCAATATATATGATCCAGGCAGGCTCCATAGAACCCTTTTAGTTTATGACCTAAACCATAAAACTGCTGTTGCCTCCCAAATCTATCCCCATTTCTCCATGGGGAGACTTTCCAGTCCGGTACCTTAGTTGCCTGGAACGCGAAGGCCAATTGTGACAGAAGGTGTGGTGATTAGCACTATTGCATCACAGCGCCAGGAATTCAATTCCAGCCTCAGGTGACTGTCTGTGTGGAGTTGCACCTTCTCCCCATGTCTGCATGGGTTTCCTCCCAAAGATGTGTGGATTAGATTGATTTGCTATTGCTAATTTGCTCCTTAGTGTCGGGGGATTAGCAGGACTTTAGCAAGGCCTATGACAAGGCACCGCATGGTAAGTTGTTGCATAAAGTTAAGTCCCACAGGATGCAGGGTGAGATATCTAAATGGATATAAAATTGGCTTCTTGACAGAAGCCAAGGGGATTTTGTAGAGGATTGTTTTTCAAACTAGGGGCCTGTGATCAGCGGTGTACCTCAGGGATCAGTGCTGGGCCCACTGTTATTTGTCATTTATATTAACGATTTGAATGAGAATGTAAGGAGACATAAGTAAATTTGTAGATGACACCAAGATTGGTGGCATAGTGGACAGTGAAGAAAGTTATCTCCAATTGCAACGGGATCTTAATCAATTGGGCTAGTGGGCTAATGAATGGCAGATGGACTTTAATTTAAACAAATGTGAGGTGATGCATTTTGGTAGGTTGAACCAGGGAAGGACTTACTCAGTTAATGGTAGGGCATTGGTGAGAGTTGCAGAACAAAGAGGTCTAATGGTACATGTTCATAGCTCCTTGAAAGTAGAGTCACAGGTGGACAGAGTGGCGAAAAATACATTTGGCAAGTTTGGTTTCAGAACATTGAATACAGGAGTTGGGATGTCTTGTTGAAGTTGTACAAGACATTGGTAAGGCCACACTTGGAATACTGTGTGCAGTTCTGGTTACCCTATTATAGAAAGGATATTATTAAACTAGAAAGAGTGCAGAAAAGGTTTGCTAAGATGCTACTGGGACTTGATGGTTTGAGTTATAAGGAGAGGTCAGATAGATTCAGACTTTTTCCTCTGGAGTGCAGGAGGCTGAGGGGTGATCTTATAGAAGTCTATAAAATAATGAAGGACACAGATCAGCTAGATAGTCAATATCTTTTCCCAAAGATAGGAAAGTGTAAAACTAGAGGGCATAAGCTTAAGGTGAGAGGGGAGAGATACAAAAGTGTCCAGAGGGGCAATTTTTTCACGCAAAGGATGGTGAGTATCTGGAACAAGCTGCCAGAGGTAGTAGTAGAAATGGGTACAACTTTTTTTTTAAAAAGACCTTTTGATAGTTACATGTTTAAGATGGGTATAAAGGGATATGGGCTAAATGTGGACAATTGGCATTAGCTTAGGGGTTCAAAAAAAAGGGGCATGGACAAATTGGGCTGAGCAGCCTGTTTCCATGCTGTAAACCTCTATGGCCTTGTGGGTCTATGACTAAATATATATCATTACAGGAAGAGGGCCTGGATGAGATTGTGGTAGGTGTAGACTTGATGGGTTGAGTGGCCTCCTTCTGCATTGTAGATATTCTATGACTCTAAGCCTTTCATCACTTTAAAGACCTCTATTAGATCAGCAATCCTGCCCAACCTTCCCACTGCATCCCTGTCAGGATCCATCATGAGAGATTGATTAATGTTTCACATTTCTCTTTGAAATACAATTTGATGACCAACCTCTGAATGAACATTGAAGAACGCGAGGGCGACACGGTAGCACAGGGGTTAGCACTGCCGCCTTCCAGTGCCAGGGTCCCAGGTTCAATTCCAGCCCTGGGTCACTGGATTATGCACATTCTCTCCATGTCTGCATGGGTTTCCTCCCACACTCCATGGGTTAGATTAATTGGCCATGCTAACTTCACCCATTAGTCAACGGGATACATGGAGATGTGGGAATAAGGCTTGCGGGGCCTTCTTCTGCATGGTAGGGATTTTATGATTTTATGAATAAGGGCTAATAGGAAGCATTAACCATCAAGAAGATTCAAAGAAGCTTCCTAAATATCATTTCCCCTTACTGATCCATTCAAATGAAGTTTCCTCCCACTGTTTCCGCAACACTCTCAGCAGTCAGTGTTACTGGAATATCAAAGCCATTAAGAGGGATTGATACATGTTCCATAGAGTCCTTTCTGTGGTCAGAGGGCTGACAACAACAATGATTACAGCACCAACAACAGTGGCAATATTAGCTGTAAGAACAATAGTGACTGAGGGTTAAGCATGCTGGGATCTTTGGTCAAATTCAAATCAAAAACAGAAGCAGATCAGAAGCTGTTGCAGTGAGTTGTGACCTGGCCTGTGGACTATGATCCAATACTTCCTGTTCTGACTAAATATGGGAGGATGTTTGGCTAGTGCGGAAATTTCCCATCATATCCATTCATGGGTTAAGGCTATGGGATCTACATGTAATTTGAACTATACATCATGGATTTGCTTGTTCGTGACGCCAGTGGCCACATTGAACAATGTGACTGGTTTCCAGTTACACTCTTGACCGAAACGTTCCGGAAGATTAGAGCAATTTAAGGATTAAAATGTATTCGCTGGCGTGGTGGCACTGTGGTTAGCACTGTTGCCTCACAGCACCAGGGACCCGTGTTCGATTCCAGCCTCAGTCACTGTCTGTGTGGAGTTTGCACATTCTCCCTGTGTCTGTGTGGGTTTCCTCTGGGTGCTCCAATCTCCTGCCACAGTCTAAAGGTGTGCGGGTTAGGTGGATTGGCCATGTTAAATTGCCCTTAGTGTAAAGGGGATTAGTTAGAGTAAATGTGTGGGGTTATGGGAATAGGGCTTGGGTGGGATTGTGCATATTGACACAGGCATCAAGCTTCTATTAGTTGTCAAGACTCATAATCAGTATTCTGTAAACTGTGTGTGTCTTTATATGCTCTGTGTTCAGAACTCCCCACTCACCTGACGAAGGAACAGCGCTCCAAAAGCTAGTGGCATTTACTACCAAATAAATCTGTTGGACTTTAACCTGGCATTATGAGACTTCTTACTGGGGAATAAAAAGATAGGACAGTGGCATCAGTGAAGAATCTGGAAGCCATTCTGATGGAAGATTGTGAAAACTGCAGCGTAACCTAATGTGTAGATGGTAGATCATGGCAATGCAAGACCAGTGATGGGAGCAACAGACACTGCATAAGGATGGCATGGTGGCACAGTGGTTAGCACTGTTGCCTCACAGTGCCAGAGACTCAGGTTCGATTCCTGATTTGGGTGGCTGTCAGTGTGTAGTTTGCACATTCTCCCCGTGTCTGTGTGGGTTTCCTCCCACAATCCAAAGATGCATGGGTTAGGCTAGTTGGAATACTAAGTTAATCCTTAGTGGCCTGGGATGCGATAGGTTAGAAGGATTAGCGGGGGTAACTAAGCAGTGACAGAGTCTGGGTGGGATTGTTGTTGGTGCAGACTCGATGGGCTGAATGGCATTGTAGGGTCTGTATGTTCTATGTGGCTTATAGATTCAGCGAATTTTATGAGATAGTTTATTTGGCACAGTACTCCTGTATAGTTCTCTGAGTGCACTATCTTCTAATCCTGCTCTCAGAGGCAGACGGTTCCATGAATCTAATAAAAGCAATTAGACAGTGTACAGAACACAGAAACCAACCTTTTATCATTTGTAAGATGTCCATCAAATTCCGCCTACATCATTTTTTTTGCTAATGAAAATTATTCTGGTAAGGGCACTGTGAAAAGAAGTTTGCCCTTTTGCCACTTAAGTGCAGGACCTTGATGGCTGTTCAAGTGGTGAACTGTATTGTCAGAGGAGCATCCTTTCAATGCTATATTGAATCAAAGTTCCATTTGCGTTACAGTAAATTTGAAAGTTCCCCTGATGTTTTTCAGAGAAAAGCAGAGAGGTTGTTTTGACACCTCGCTCAATATTCCTCCTTTAATCAAGGACAGATGAAGTGGCTATTGCCGTCTGAATCATCAGAGAATCCCAACATCACAGAAGGAGGCCATTCAGCCCATCGAGCCTGCATCGATTGCAGTTCCACCCAGGCCCTATCTTGTAACTCCGTGTATGTACTCTGCTAATCCCCCTGACACCAAAGAGCAATTTTAGCACCCCCACACCCATCTTGTTGCCACTTCCATCTTTGCAATGTCAAATGACCCATCTTCCCTGAATGCCAAACTACGCCCCGCCATTAATCGTGTGGCATCTTCGTAGCTCTGGGGTCAACAGTGCAAACTCATAAAACACATGACCCAAACTCATCCCCTTGCCCCCGATTGTTTATATGTCAATTTCATGCAAATTTATGCCAACACAGGTGCTCTTGCACCTCCCATGCCACCTCACACATTATCTACCATGGGTAGACCTCAGAAGCCAAGGTGAGATGAAATGTACAATGATCAACTTTAGCCAATACACTTAATCTACATATCTTTGCACTGTGGGAGAAAACAGGAGCATCCAAAGGGAACCCACGCATACAGCGGGAGAACGTGCAAATTCAATGCAGTCAGCTAAGGCTGGAATTGAACCTGGATCCCTGGAGCAATGAGGTATCGATGCTAACCACTCTGCCATCTGTGGGACCTTGCTACAGCATATGGAGAGAAGCCAATACAACTCCCCTGTTTCACCACTCCAAATCTGACTGCAATAGGGTTTCTTTTTGGTGAAGTCAGTCTGTATGTGCTTTGCTAATGCTGCAGGAGACCCAAGAAGTATGCTTTCAAATTATAAGGAATTAGTCAGCCAGCTTTTGTGAGTTTAAACACAGAACCAGACAAATTGATTGATATTAATTCCTGAACTTAATGAAAGAAATTAGGCAAATTGCAACCACCACTCAAATATCACATACATTCCCTGGGCACACATAATGAGAGGATAACTTAAGAGTTTTTTACAGTTCATGAAGGTGTGATCATTTCATACTATGATTTTTTTTTCAGCTGTCTTCTGAAGAGTACTTGCATGGTGCGCATTTCCTTGCTTAATTGCCCAAAAATCTTGGTTTGCAATAGATTTCTCATTTCAGGATGGTTACTATGCAAACTCGGGCACAACACTTTTGAGCATTCTGATCTCTCAATCTGATCAGTCTGACTTATTAAACAGTTCTCCAAAGTCTTTCTGGCTGTATACTCTAGAGGAATTTGTTCGCCATGTCTGTTTAGCCATTGTCTTTTAGAACATGTGATTGCATTTTGATACCTCACCTAAGAATTTTTTGAAGTTTCAGCAGAATGTGAAAGCCAATCAGAGATGGAATGGTAGTAGATTTACCGTACAACCTACTGTGTGCTTTGGGAAGTGGCCTTCTATTGGTTTGTGGTGGGACCTTCTGGTCCCACCATTGTCAAACACGGTTGGAGATAGGAGCAAAAGAGGCCATTTGGCCCTTTGAGCCTGCTCTGCCATTCATTACGATCATGGCTGATCATCCAACTCAGTAGCCTAATCCTGCTTTCTCCCTACAACCTATGATCCCATACACCCCAAGTGCTATATCTAGCTGCCTTTGAATACATTCAATGTTTTGACATCAACTACTTCCTATGGTAATGAATTCCACAGGCTCACGACTCCTTGGATGAAGAAATATCTCACATCCATCCTAAATGGTTTACCCCAAATTGTCGGACTGTAACCCCTGGTTCTGAACTTCCCCACCATCGGGAACATCCTCCCTGCATCTACCCTGTCTAGTCCTGTTAGAATTAAATGAGTCTCTATGAGATCTCCCCCCATTCACCTAAACTCCAGCAAAAACAATCCCAACCTAGTCAACCTCTCCTCGTATATCACTCCCGCAACCCCCAGATCAGCCTAGTAAACGGGGTTCCCTGTTCCATACCACCTTGAAACGCATGACCAGGGTGTAATGATAGCTGGACTGGAAGATCCTGTCAGCATGAGCAGCTGGAAAATCTTTCACACACCTCAGATGGGGAGGGGTGGTTTTGGAATGATAGAATGTAACAGGTGACAATCTTCTATTGGATGTAATATGACAAATAGTAACAAGCTATAAGGGTCAGTTGACCCAATAAACCATGGAACCAATTATGGAATAATGTGATGGTCAGCTGACTCACTATAAATAAGAACCTGTTGGGAATTGTGGGGAACTTGGATTGGCCCGGGGCTCCAAGTTTGGAGTAATGAAGTTTCTTTATTAAAACCCTTTCTTTGATTTATATATTGGAGTAAGTTTTGTTACTTTTTATTGCCTGCATTTGAAGAGTTCCTCCTGAAGAAACATGGGTCCCTCTTCCCATTGGGAGGAATACAGTTTGTATATTGTGGCTGACTGGCTGCCCTTCATTGTCTGAGTCACATTATAGTCTGTTTGTGTGTTAAATAATACAGCTAGACAATGGGAATGAGAAATTGTGGGCAGAATTTTCCTGCCTCACTTGCCACAGGAAATGTAACGGGTGGGATACACAGACGATGCAAAAGCGCATTGACCTTGGGCGGCATTCCCATTCTCCGGACTGGAAAATCCCACCCTGTATCTTTTATAACAAGAAACACATCTTGGTAACAGCCAACAGAACAAACGTTGGTGAAATATTTTTCCATATTTCAATGTGATAAGGCATGGTGTAAGTGCAAGCAATCCTCTCTTGCTTTCTTGCTTGCAATAAAATGGTGTGTCTAGGATTCCTTGAAAAGAATTGTACTCATCCCGTTCAGTTTGACCAGGGATGAGAAACGGGCCAGCATTTATTCAGCCCCTTTTACGCCTTCTGGATATCCTAAAGAACTTCACAGCTAAAGAAGTACTTCTGAAGCGCAATCACTGTTGTGATATATTTAGGTGCAAGCTGATCTCTTATGATATTGGTCATGGTTAGGCCAGAATCCTCTGTTCTTTGGCAAAATAGGAATAGTGGGAATTAGGTACGGTAGTGGCATTCCAGGGGCCCTCCGCCTTCCAGCTTCCAAAAGCATTAAGTGTTGGGCGGGAAGGTCCATGGATGACCTTAACATCTTGGCATCTATTGAAGCCTTTAAGTGGTCAATTAATGACCATTTGAGGCCGCATCTCATCGCCACTGGTATTAACCCCAGGTGTAGGTGGGCTGTTTGGCCAATGCAATGTGCAATGTGCATGACAGCTACAACTTCGAGTGGCATGGTGGCACAGTGGTTAGCACTGCTGCCTCACACCTCCAGGGTTCAATAACCTGACAGCCGAGTCCACCTTTCATCACTGTTTACGGTTATTCTTAAAATCTATTGGTTGCACACAGTGGGATAAGGCCCTTGTACCAGCAAAAATGGGGTCCTTTCAAACTCAGCATTGAGTTCAAGTGACTGTTCTGGTAGCAGGTCTCCTCTTTCTATGTGAATCAGAAAACCATACCCCGAGTAGTGTAAAAAAAACTGTTGGAATTGGGGACAGGATTTCTGTATCTGGCGTATCTGTGCCATTTTGGATAAATTATGGAGCCGTGGAAATGTAAACATAAAAACTAGAAGCAGCAGTAGGTCATTCTGCCCTTCTTCACCACTAATTTTGATCGTGGCTGATCATCACATTCATTACCCCGATTCCGTTCTTCTTCCCCAAAATATCCCTTGATCCCCAAGAGCTATATCCAATTTCTTCTTGAAATCACACAATATTTTAGCCCCCAACTACAATATTTTGCCCTCATCTACCTTCTTGGTTACCCTTCAAAATTCCACTGATTCCAATTTTCTTGAATTCAAATTTCACCATTTTCCATGGTAGGACTCGAACCTGGATTCCCTGAGAGAAATACCCTGTGTCTTTGGGTTACAAGTCCAGTGACAGTACCATTACTTCCTCTTATATCTAATTCCTTCTTGAAATCACGCAACGTTTTGGCCTCAAATATATTCTGTGGTAGTGAATTCCACAAATTCACCACTCTCTGGATGAAGAAATTTCTCCTCACCTCAGTTCGAAAAGATTTACCCTAATCCATAAATTATAACCCCCTAGTTCTAGACTCCCCCACAATTGGGAACATTCTTCCTGAATCCACTCTGTTAGAATTTTATAAGTTTCTATGAGATCCACCCTCACTCTTCCAAACTCCAATGAATATAATCCTCCACAACTCTGTAGAAATATAGGTCTCAGAGCCCAACTGGGACACCAGACCAAAGCAAAGTCTGAATATTCACCTGTTTCCTCAATGACCTTCTTTCCATCATAAAGTCAGAAGTGGGGATGTAGGCCAATGATTGCAGAATGTTCAGCACCATTTGAGACTCCTCAGATACTGAAGCAGTCCATGTTCAAATGCAACAAGATCTGGTCAATATCCAGGCTTGGCTGACAAGTGGCAAGTAACATTCATAGAACATAGAACATTACAGCACAGTAGAGGCCCTTCAGCCCTCAATGTTGTGCCCAGCTATGTCCAATCCCAGGATCAAGCTATCCCCTGACTATAATTCTGGAGTGCTGCACGTGCCTATCCAATAACTGTTTGAAAGTTCCTGAAGTGTCTGACTCCACTCCATCACAGCAGGTAGTCTACTCCACACCCCAATCACTCTCTAGGTGAAGCTCCCTCAATCTTTCCTCATAAGACCTGACACGCCACACAAATGCCAGGCAAACACCATCACCAATAAGAAACACTCTAACCACCGCCCCTTGACTATCAGCGTACAGTGTATCAGTCTATGGTGGAACCATCACTGAATCCCCCACTGTCAACATCCTTGGTGTTACTAGAAATTCAACTGACTCCCACATAAAGCACACTGGCTACAAGAGCAGATCAGAGGCTAGGAATACTATGAGTAACTCACCCCCTGACTCCCCAAAGCCTACTCACTATCTGTAAGGCACAAGTGGGATGAAATACTCCCCACTTGCCTGGATGGCTGCAGCTTCAACAACACTCAAGAAACTTGAAACCATCCAGGACAAAGCAGTCTGCTTGATTGGCACCACATCTACAAACATCCGTCATCTATGCTCAGTAGCAGTGTGTACTATCTACAAGATGCACTGCAACAATTCACCAAAGATCCTTAGACAGCACCTTCCAAACTTATGACCACTTCCATCCAGAAGGACAAGGACAGCAGACAAATGGGAAGACCATCACCTGCAAATTCCCCTCCAAGTCATTCACCATCCTGACTTGGAAATATATCGCTCTTCCTTTGAGTTGCTGGGTCAAAATCCTGGAATTCCCTCCTGAACAGCATTGTGGGTCAACCTGCGATTCAAGAAGGCAGTTTACCACCACCTTCTCAAGGCCAAACCAATGATGCCCATGTCCCACAAATGAATAAAAAATAGTGTAAATCTTCAGAGGTAGCAACACTCTTCACCGTTCTGTGCAAAAATCACTTCAATGTGGATCCAGTGGAAAGCTGTTTTAAATCAAAGTCTGAATATTCACCTGCTTCCTCAATGAACTTCCCTCTGTCATAAAGTCAGAAGTAGCATTGTAAATCCACCTTGCCTCAGTGTAGGTGTTTATAGATACCAGAGATTCCCCTTGCCTTTATTTTTTAACAAAACATTATTAACTATGGAAAAGAGGTCTCTGTCTCTCTGCTGCACCACGACATGGACATACTTCTTCCCTCACAAGGGAAATGCAAAGATTTTGTTTTGTGTGATTGCCGTTATTGGTCCCAGATGTCGAATTGTACAACAGCATCAGTCACGAGCATGCAAAGATGTAATTTTGTTTGATTGTTCATGTTGGGAAAGCTTAAAAATAGGGTGGCACGGTAGCATAGTGGTTAGTACTGCTGCCTCACAGCACCAGAAAACCCAGGTTCGACTTCCGGCTTGGGTCACTGTCTCTGTGAAGTCTGCACATTCTCCCTGTGTCTGTGTGGGTTTCCCCTGAGGGGTCTGTTTTTTTTTCCCCAACACTCCAAAGATGTGCATTGGCAATGCTAAAATTTTCCCTCAGTATACCCGAACAGGCAGCAGAGTGTGGCAACCAGGGGATTTTCACAATAACTTCATTGTAGTGTTAATGTAAGCTTTACTTGTGACTAATAAATGAACTTTTTTTTACTTTTAACTTAAATGTGTGCTCCTAAATACAAATATCTGAGAGATAGGTGATTACTTTTCCTTGAGTTTTTGAAAGTATTTCAATGATTGGAAGACATTCTTTGTTTTTAGTTTGGACGCAATATGATTTCCCTTCCAAATTAATTTCACAGTCAAATTGTACCCGGTGTTACAGCCCGAAATGTGAGTGGAATTTCCTGGCCACACTCGCCCCAGGGACTGGAAAATCCAGCTCGAGGACTACGAACCTTGGCATCGTTCGCCACACCTCCCCTCCTGCTACGATTCCCATGGTGGGCGGGTCTGGAAAATTCTGCCCTGTGTCTCCATTTTAATCTGCTTCTTTTTTCATTTATTAGTAGGACATGGCCCATTCCTCGTTGGCCTTAAACTGAGGGGCTTGTCTGGCCTTTTCAGAAGGCAGTTGAGAATCAATTACATTGCTGTGGCTCTGATGTTGCAAGTAGGCCTGACCACAATCTTCCTTCCCTAAAGGGCTTTAGCGGAACAGCTGGGCTTTTCTGACAATGGTTTTATGGTCACCAGTAAATTCTTATTTCCAGATTTTTTTTGTTGAATTCAAATTCTGCCATCTGCCACGGCTGGATTCAAACCCAGGTCCCCAGAACATTAGCTGAACGTCTGGATTAATAGTCTACCATTTGGCCGTTGCCTCCCCTAAGATTTCTGTAGAAATCAATCTGATTATGCTGGATCAACATACAAACTTGGCATTGTAGGCAAATACCTGGATTGCATTACAAATTGCTAAATGCACTTAATATAATCTGCAGTTGAAATTGAGACGCTTTGTTAATTTGTTCCAAAGAATATTTAAGACGTCATCGTGGAGTTTATTGATGCATCTGGTTGCGCTTACCAAGGCAACGGCTTAAGATTTTCCATGTTAACTTGTTGATTTTTGGCTGCCTGAAACTGAAGCTTCATTGACGTTGACCGAAAGATTTTAAATATTTTTAATCCGCCTAAAATCCTTAGACAGCACCTCCCAAATCCATGGCCACTTCCGCTTAGAAGGACAAGGACAGCAGATAGATGGGAACACCACCATCTGCAACTTCCCCTCAAGTGACTCATTATCCTGACTTGGAAATATATCCCCGTTCCTTTACAGTCGCTGGGGGAAAACCTGGGATTCCCTCTCTAACGGCATTGTGGGTCAACCCACAGCACTTGAACTGCAGCAATTCAAGATGGCAGCTCACCATCTGCCATGAGATGGTGAGCTCATGGCACCATCTCATGAGCTCACCATCTTGAGCTCAAGATGGCTCAAGATGCACCTTCTCAAGGGCAAAAAATGCTGGCCCGGGGAGCAATGCCCATGTCTCACAATTGAATAACAAAAAAACTGTGGAGATTTGACGAGGTTGCTTTGGGTACAAGACAAAGTGAGTGCTAATGATCGAGTTAAAGACTAAAGCAAGTGTTAACAGTAGCATGAAAGTCAGATAGCAGCATGTGTTCAAAGAAGAGTAAGGGTCAGCAGTTTCCAGAGGCACAAAACAAGAGCAAGTTTCAGCTTTGGCATCCTTTAGGGAAGGAAGTCTGTGGTCTGGCCAGAGTCACAGCATTGTGGTTGATTCACAACTACCTTCTGAAGTGACCAAACAAGCCACTCAGTTTAAGGGCAACTAGGGATGGGCCACGAACAGATGAAAAAAGGAGCCGATTAAAATGGAGACACAGGGCAGAGTTTTCTTGACCCGCCCACCATGGGAATCGTAGCAAGTGGGGGAGGTGGGGTAGACCATGCAAAGGTCCATAGTCCTCGAGCTGGATTTTCCAGTCCTGGGGCGAGTGTGGCCAGAAAATCCCACTCACATTTCAAGCTGTAACGCTGGGTACAATTTGACCGTGAAATTAATCTGGAAGGGAAATCATATTGCGTCCAAACTAAAAACAAAAAATGTCTTCCAATCATTAAAATGCTTTAAAAACTCAAGGAAAAGTAATCACCTATCTCTGGGTGTGCATGGGGTGAATATTTCATTCATTTAGATCATAGAATCCTTGTAGCGCAGAAGGAGGCCATTCAGCCCATTGAGTCTGCACCGACCAGAATCCCATTCAGGCGCTATCCTCATAATCCCATGTGTTTACCCTAGTTAGTCCCCCTGACACTAAAGGCTAATGGCCAATCCACCTAACCCACACATCTTTGGACTGTGGGAGGAAATTCACACAGACACAGACAGAACATGCAAATTCCACACAAACGATAATCCAAGTCGGGTCCGTGGCACCGTGAAGCAGCAATGTGCCACCCTGTGAGTCAAATCTCTCCCGACCTCTCGCCTATCCCTGACCTTCTGCTGTGCTGTGTCTGCCGCAGACCCTCCCTTCAACAGATTTGAGCCTATTAAGTTTCTCTCTCGCTTCAGTTCTGAAGAAGAGTAATTTGGGCTCGGAATGTTAACAATGTTTCTCCCTTCACAGACGCTGCCAGACTTCCTGAGGCTTCTTTTCCCCAGCAGTTTCCTTTTTTTAATTTCAGATTTTCTGCATCTGCAGTGTTTTAATTTGGATGAGAATCTAAGGTGCCGGGATCCAACATAAACTCACTGAGAGAAAGGTTGGTACGGGAAAGAGAAACACGGTACCTAATGGTGGCACAGTGGCTAGCACTAATGCCTCACACCATCAGGGACCTGGGTTCAATTCCGGCTTTGGGTCACTCCCTGTGTAGAGATGCCGGCGTTGGACTGGGGTAAACTCAGTAAAGTTTTACAACACCAATTTTAAATCCAACCAATTTATTTGATAATAAATCCGCGAGCTTTCGACTTTACAGCCTTCGTCAGGCAAATGCAGTGTTCTGATCTGCAGATATCCACACAGACAGTTACAGATTGCTGATTAGAATGCGAATCCTTACATCTAACCTGCTATTCAAGTGTAAAAGTGGCTAGAAATGTGTGTGAAGGGAATCCTGAGCATTGGTTAGAGAATTGTGTATTTTCTCCAGACAGCACAGTAAGTGAGGTTTTTTGCTAACCCAGGCAAGTTACGGGGGTTACAGATAGTACACACGTGCCACACGACAGCGCAGAGTTGTGAGCAGAGACTGATAGCAAGTTCCGCAACATGAGGACGGTCTTACAGGAATCTTGGCTTCAGTCACACTATCTGTAACCCCCGTAACTTGCCTGGGTTAGCAAAAAACCTCACTTACTGTGCTGTCTGGAGAAAATACACAATTCTCTAACCAACGCTCAGGATTCCCTTCACACACATTTCTAGCCACTTTTACACTTGAATAGCAGGTTAGATGTAAGGATTCGCATTCTAATCAGCAATCTGTAACTGTCTGTGTGGATATGAGTGCCTCTGCAGATCAGAACACTGCATTTGCCTGACGAAGGCTGTAAAGTCGAAAGCTCGCGGATTTATTATCAAATAAATTGGTTGGATTTAAAATTGGTGTTGTAAAACTTTACTGAGTTCACTCCCTGTGCTGAGTTTCTGCGTGGGTTTCCTCTGGATATCTGGTTTCCTCCAAAGATGTGCAAGTGAGGCGCATTTGCCATGCTATCTTGCCCCTTAGTGTCCACAGGTTTGTAACTGAGACAGATTAGCCATGGTAAATGGATTGGGTTACTGGGGATAGAGCGGGGGGGGGGGGGGGGGGGGGGGGGGGGGGGGGGAGAGGGGCTGGGTATAAGAAGAAAGCAGGAAAGCAGGATTAGGCTATTGAGTTGGACAATCAGCCGTGATCGTAATGAATGGGAGAACATGCTCAAAGGAATAAATGGCCTCCTCCTGCTTCTATCTTCTGTATCAGCCTTGTCGATACAGACGTAATGGGCCGAATGGCCTCCTTCTGCACCGTATGGATCCTGTGATTCCGTGTTAAAGTGTAGACGGAAGCGATTTGCACGTTGTGGCAAGGAGAGGAAAGGGAACAGACAGAAAATATACTCAGACTTCACAGGACAATCAGTCTACTCCCCGCCCCCCCAACCCCTCCTCCCCCCACTCCGAGGTCTATCCTGTGTCACCTCCCGCATTGCCCAATAATGAGCAGGAACAGGTCCTTTGGCCCACGGTGTTGTGCCTAACATGACGTCAGATTAAATTAATCCCTTCTGCCTGTATCTCAATAAAATTGACTGACGTAGTTTTGTAATCAGCCATAAACCGTGAAGAAGCCATTGAGTGGTGAGTCAGGAATAGAGTCACTTATTATTGCGCATTGCCGTAATCTCCTTTAGTTTTGTGGTCAGTGAAAGCCCTTGCAAAAGTGTGACGCTTTGCGCCGAGAGATAAGGAAACCCCCATTGGCATTTGTTATTTTCTATTGCAGAATCGAGGCGTTGAGTAACCAATGGTGAACAGTGACTTGGTTATAATACACGGCCAGATGACTGTTTGACCTTTATCTGACTGTTCATTTTTTTGGGGGACTTAACTAATGCAATATTGGTCGATAGTGAGTCACGCTCCCGGCTTCTGTAAAAATAATCCAGCCAATGGCATTGCATTCAATAATTTAGCCCCACAGTGGCCCAGAACTGCAAGAGAGGACACCATTACCTCCAGTGCTATTATGAAGTTACAGGCTGCTGCCACTATTGACTACAAGAGTCAAAAGGTCATGTTGCAGCTTTATAAAACTTTGGTTCGTCCGCACGCAAGAGTACGGCGCTCAATTCTGGTCTCTACACCACAGGAAGGATGCGGAGACTTTAGAGAGGGTGCAGAAGTTTGCCAGGATGCCGCCTGGATTAGAGGGCGTAAATGATAAGGAAAGGCTGGACAAACTCAGGTTGTCTGCTCTGGAAGCTGCGGGGAGAGCTGATCGAAGTCTATAAAACTATGAGAGGCAATAGATAGGGTTGAATCTTTTTCCCAGCGTTGAAATGTCTAATATTGGGGGAGGGCATGCGCTTAGGGTGAGAGGGGAAAGTTCAAAGGAGGAGTGAAGGGCAAGTTTTTCTATATGGGATCATGCTGCCAGGGGTGGATGGTGGAGGCAGATATGATGGGGACATTTAAGGGGCTTTTCGATAAGCACATGAATATGCAGGGAGAAAAGGGATACGCACAAGGGCAGACAGAAGGGGTTAATTTAATTTGGTGACATGTTGGGCACAACATCATGAGCCAAAGGACCTGTTCTGTGCTGTACTTCTCCATACTCTATGTTCTATGCTCTATGCTAAGACCAAAAGGAGCAGAATTAAGCCACTCTGCTCCACCATTCAATCATGGCTGATTTTTTTTTTCTCATCCCCACTGTCCTGCTTTTTCCCTATAACCCTTGATCCTCTTATTAATCAAGAACCTTGTTGTATGTTCCAGGTTCTATGCTCTATGTCCTATGTTCTACATTCTAAGTTCTTTGTTCTACGTAGATAAGTATCAGAGTAATGGGCTGCTCGGCAATCTGATGTTGACCATCATGACCAATGATGTTTTTAAGGCTGCGTTCAAATGCACAGCCAGTAAGAACTGCTGCTGTGGGCAAGCCATCACTCGCAACAGACAGCACCGTGACTCTATATAGACACTGGGGATAAATTTGGTCCTGGGGAAATAGTACAAAACTGGTAATGTAAACTCAGCTAAATAGAGCCTGCGTGACCTTGTTGTCGGTGCAGACTTGATGGGCCGAGTGGTCTCTTTCTGCACTGTTGGGATTCTACAATGATTCAATGCTACTGTATAGATCATGCTCTTTGCTATCCTTCTCCAGGTACCACACCCCAAGAGAGCATTGGTAACATTGGTAACTGCCACGGGATTGCTCCATGATTATGCTCGGCAAAGAACTGCCCTGGTTTGCTATTGACAAATGGCACGGTGACACGGTGGTTAGCACTTCTGCCTCACAGTGCCAGGGACCCGGGTTCGAGTTACGGTTTGGGTCACTGTCCGTGTGGAGTTTGCATGTTCTCCCTGGGTCTGCGTGGGTTTTTCTTGAATGCTCTGGTTTCCTCCCACAATCCAAAGATATGGTGGATTGGCCATGTTAAGTTGCCCCTTAGTGTCAGGGTAAATGCATGGAGTTACAGGGAAAGGACTTAAGTGAGATTATGGTCAGTACGGACTCGATGAGCTGAATGGCCTCATTCTGTACTGTAGGGATTCTATGATGTGCGGTATTGATCAAACCTGAGTGTGGAGTCAGAGCAAAGAAAACAGACACCACAGAAGCTGAACAGTGTGAATGAGTCTGGACAGTTTGTGATTACAGAGATAGTTCAATTCTCTTGCAAATAGACCCTGTTCAGACTTAGAAACAAGTGCTATCTCTGCATTGCTCAGAGATGTATAAAATGTACAGCACAGGAGTCTCTTTATATCTAAGACTTCTACCTTTCACCCAGCACAGTGACATCGGTTTTTAAAGGCAGAATTTTCCAGCAGCGCTTGCTCCAAAACCGGAAAATCCCATCTGAGATCAACGGATCTTTCCATGGTCTGCCCGTCGCCTGCTCCAATCCTCTTGGCAACCGGAAGAGGAAAATTTGCCCCTAAATCTCCAATTCAACATTGCAAAGTTCAGTGTGAGAAATGAAATATATATTTTCTTGACAGAGCAGCATAACGTCAAATGGTTCTTTTTTCCTGTGTCACATTAAAGTCTCACCTGTTCTATGTTTGAAACAGATCTGAACAGTTTTGAGGCTCTGTATATCTTGGCTTTGTTGCTCCTCCTTTGAGGGTTCAGTGAGCATGTACAGTATCTACCTTTCCTCTGAGCCCTGAGTTGCTGTGGTGGTCATTTTACGCACCATTCCCTCTCTCCTACCTGTACTGATAACATGGCAGTGTTACTGTCTCTTTGCACTAAAAACATGAGAGAATTCCAAATGGAATTGGTGGGAGATCCACCACACGGTTAGCACTGCTGCTGCACAGCACTGGGGACCCAGGTTCGATTCCTGCCTCGGGTCACTGTATGGAATTTGCACATTCTCCCCGTGTCTGTGTGGATTTTCTCCAGGTGCTCCGGTTTCTTCCCACACATCAAAGATAGAATCACAGAACTCCCTGCAATGCAGAAGGAGGCCACTTGGCCCATCAAGTTTGCACTGACCTTAATCTCACCTAGCGCCTGTTCCTGTAGCACATATTTACCCTGCTAGCTCCCCTGACACTAAGGGACAATTTACTATGGCCAATCAACCTAACACGCACATCTTTAAACTGTGGGAGGAAACCAGAGGAAACCCATGCAGACACGAGGAGAAGTTGAGAGGGCATTTGACCACTGCATTTTAGGAGTGATGCAACACTCAAAATAAATACCTCGGTAAAATACCCAAACTTGGGCAATATCATCAAATCCTACAGCTATAGAATCATAGAATCTCTACAATGCAGAAGGAAGCAATTCAGCCAATTGTGTCAGCACTGACTACAATCCCATCTAGGCCCCATCACTGTTCTCCTGAAGGTTGGGTAGTTTGCTGTGGACAATGGTCTGTTTGAGGTTGTGTGATTGTTTGAAGACAAGAAGTGGGGGTATGGGGCACATCTTGCCTTCAAACAACTGCACAACCTCAAACAGACCATTGTCCGCAGCAAACTGCCCAGCCTTCAGGAGAAAAGTAACCACAACACCACATAACCCTGCCACAGCAACCTCTGCAAGATGTGCCGGATCACCAACACGGATGCCATCCTCTCACGTAAGAACACCATCCACCAGGTACACGGTACATACTCTTGCGACTCGGCAAACACTGTTTACCTGTGCGCTGCAGGAAAGGATGTCCTGAGGTATGGTATGTTGGGGAGACCATGCAGATCTATGCCAATGAATGAATGAACACTGCTCGACAATCACCAGGCAAGAGTATTCTCTTCATGTCGGGGAACACTTCAGCAGTCATGGGCATTCAGCCTCTGATCTTTGGATAAGCAATCTCCAAGGCGGCCTTCACAACAACGCAGAATCGCTGAGCAGAAAATGATAGCCAAGTTCCACACACAAGAGGATAGCCTCAACAGGAATCTTCGGTTCATGTCACATTATTTGTAATCTCCACAACTTGCCTGGGCTTGCAAAATCACACCAACCGTCCTGGCTAGAGACAACACACATCTCTTTAACCTGTGCTCGGCCCTCTCTCCACTCACATTGCCTGTAACTTTAAGGCTCGATTACCTGTAAATACTCGCATTCCAGCTATTATCTTGCAAATTGAGGTTGTGTCTTTATGTGTCCTATTTGTGAACACAAGGGCTTTCTCACCTGAGCTTGAGACTCTGAAAGCTTGTGCTGCCAAGTAAACCTGTTAGACTTTAACCTAGTGTTGTGAGACTTCTTACTGTAAATATCCTAATGACAGCGCCATCAAATCATGTGATTTAAAACAATCACGCAACTACTTAAATGAATAATAGAGAGGAATTTGCAGGCAGTGGTGTCTACTGCCCTTGTCCTTCTAGGTGATACTGATCATGGATTTGGAATTTGTTGCCTCAGAATCCTGGTGCATTCTGATGAAAATTATTAAATGGCTTTCTTTGGTTTTATTAAACATTTGGTCTTAGTGATCTATTCACGGATAGGGCATTAAAATGTTGATTCATGGTGGCAAATGCACTTCAAGCTGCATTAGTAAAGTAGCACCATGTTAACAAATTTGCTCCAAGCACCTTCTCTGACCCTGCTAGTTCATTGAAGATGTGATATTTTTCGTCACACAAGTGAATTATAGAAGAAAACCAAACTGAAATCCAACCAGCACAACTTTGAGCTAATTTTAGTTGCGAATTCTCAAATGTGCTGAGATGGCAACTCTCCATCAGCATTCAAAGACAGCTATATTTTGGTTCTCATCAACTCTGCAAATACCCCTTTGAAGGCAAATGTCAAATCGCGTCAGCTGTCTCAAAGCATCCAGCTTCCACTCAGCACGCTGGTGGTATCCCGTTGCGAGAAAGAACAGTTGCTTCAGTGATCTATTCACTCAAGAGGAGAGATGACACAATTATTCCAACCTGCATGGGTAGGAGTTCTGATATTTGTGTTCAATTATCCTTTCTTTATCTGGGCCCCAGAAAATGCATCTCAAACAGGCACAAATGACAAATTACGATTCATAATTTGAATATTTTCCCGTTTAATCATCATTTGGGGAAGCAGTGGTGCATTGGTATTCTCTTAGAATTCCTACAGTGCACAAGGAGGCCATTTGGCCCATCTCATCTGTATCGATCCTCTGACAGAACATCCTACCCATCTCCCTTATCTCCCCAAACCCATACATTTACCATGGCTAATCCATCTAACCTAGACATCTTGGGACACGAATGGGACAATTTAGCAGGGCCAAATCACTTAACCCGCACATCTTTGGACTATGGGAGGAAACCGGAGCACCCAGAGGAATCCCACGCAGTCATGGGGAGAACGCGCAAACTCCACATTCAGGCAGTCACCCAAGGCTGGAATCAAACCCAGGACTAACTAGTAATCCAGAGACTCAGGGTAAAGCTCTGGGTACCCAGGTTCAAAGCCCACCAAGGCAGAGGTGAAATTTGAATTAATAAAAATCTGGAATGAAATGTCTACTGATAACTATGAAACCATTGTCAATTGTCATTAAAAATCTGTCTGGTTCACTAATGTCGCTTAGGAAAGGAAATCTGCCATCTTTACCTGGTCTGACCTACATGTGACTCCAGACCCATAGTGATGTAGTTGACTCTTAAATGCCCTCAAGGGTTGGCAATAAACATTGGTCCAGCCAGCGATGCCTACTTCCCATGAATAAATATGGTTAAAAAATCAGATTGAGTTGGGAAGTTTCAAAAAACATTTGAAATTACAAGGCCTGACAATTGCTTTAATGAAGTCCTTGGGGGTCTTTTGCACCATCTAAGGTTTTTTTTTGAAAGTTACTTATTAGTTACAAGTAGGCTTACATTAACAGTACAATGAAGTTACTGTGAAAATCCCCTAGTCATCACACTCTGGTGCCTGTTCGGCTGCACTGAGGGTCAATTTAGCATGGCCAATTCACCTAACCTGCACATCTTTGGATTGTGGGAAGAAACCAGAGTGCCCGGAGGAAACCCATGCAGACACAGAGAGAACACACAGATTCTTCACAGACAGTGACCCAAGCCAGGAATTGAACCTAGGTCCCTGGCACTGCGAGGCGGCAGTGCTATCCACTGCGCTACTATACTGGCCCAGCTAAGTGTGACAAAATTGTTGGAGAAAGGAAAATTGAAAACGATGCTGAAAAAAGGATTGGCAAATAGGAATTAAGAAACAATAGAGATAGTATAAAGATCGATGGACGAATGTAGTTGTTAGGGTGGTATGTGATCTATTTATACTCTTCCCTATTCTTTCATGAGAGGTGAACATTGCTGGCAAGGTCAACATTTATTCTTTACCCATAGGTGAGGGTGAGCCACCTGCTTGAACTTGTGCAGTCCATGTGGTGTATGTACACTCATAGTTAGGGAGGGAGTTCCAGGATTTTAACCCAGCGATAGTGAAGGTACGGCGATACATTTCCAAGTTGGGATGGTGCTCGGGAACTTCCAGGTGATGGTGTTCCCATGCATCTATTGCCCTTGTCTTTTGAGGTGGCAGAGGTCATGGGCTTGGAAGGTGCTGTCAAAGGAAGATTAAGTTACTGCAGTGTTGATATGCACTGCTGTCACTGTGCACCAGTAATGGAGGGAGTGAATACTTAAAAGTGGTGCCAATCAAGGGGACTGTGTTGTCCTGAATGGTATGCAACGCTCACCCAGGCCAATGGAGAGCATCCCGTCACACTGGTGGCTTGTACCTTGTAGACGAATCAATTACAAGTAATTGTTATCATTATAATCCTGCTATCAAAGTAAGCATCTTGTTCCATCCTCAATGAGCACAACATTGCGATGGGGGGGGTGTTGACTTTTATCAACAGGTCAGAAAACAAGTGATTGAAAAGAAAATTGGGAGAGTTGGTGTGATAATCCCCAGGACTTGCATGGGGAATCACTGGTTGACCTCCCTGTAGGACACCTTGAATACAAACTCTCCGTTATTGGTAATTAACTCTCCTGTTATTGGTCATTAAGTAAAAGTAAAGTTCATTTAAACAACCCAAGTAAGCTTACATTCACACTGAAATTAAATCACTGTGAAAATCCCCTAGTTGCCACACTCCAGCACCTGTTTGGGTATACTGAGGGAGAATTTAGCATTGCTCATGCATCTAGTCAGCATATCTTTTGGACTGTGGGAGGAAACCGGAGCACTAGAGGAACCCACGCAGACACGGAGAGAATATGCAGGCTCTGCACAGACAGTGACCCAATTGAACCTGGGTCCCAGGTGCTGCGAGGCAGCAGTGCTAAAGATTGTAGCACCCTGTACCCCTTGTATACTGAGCCCTGTATAAAGAAGGATCCTGAGTGGGTCCATTATTACGTTGTCCTGGTTGGGACCTATTTTGTGTTCACCACAGGCTTGTAGTCTTTTCTTTATTTTGTGCAATAAAGCACTGTTCCTTTCCAACCAACTCCTGGAGGGTGGGGAAAGTGGATTCACTATCACCAGTGGGCATCCATTGATAAAAGTGTAAGAGAACTCCCAATGAGTGAGGTGGATACAAAATTAACACGGACTTGATGAATTCAGGAACTGGCACAGTGGTTAGCATTACCGCCTCACAACGCCCAGGTTTGATTCCCACTTGGGCCGCCCCCTGTGTGGAGTTTACATTCTCCCCGTGTATACGTGAGTTTCCTCCAGGTGCTCTGGTTTCCTCAGCCAAAAGGTGTGCAGGTCAGGTAGATTGACAATGTTAAATTGCTCCTTAGTGTCAGGGGGACTGGGTAGGGTAAATGCATGAGATTATGGGCATAGAGCCTGGGTGGGAATGTGATCGATGCAGACTTGGGCCAAATGGCCTCCTTCTACACTGTAGGATTCTATGGCTAATGAAGAGTTCACTTCGAAATTTGTCTCCTTACACCATTGCTGTTAACATTGTCCATCTTTACACTGCGTTGGTCGGTTGTGCACCAGTCATTTCTCTACTTTCCACTTTAATTAATTTACATTTTCTTGGAGAATACAAATTGAGGAGGTGACAGGGGGAGTTTTTCACAAAATGTATGGCTGGACAATTTAGCAGTCACAATGACACATGTTTAGTACACTGGAGAATGGGTTACTCGGAGGAAATAATGGAGCCTCGTGGATTGCTGAACGAGAAACGAACATGCTTAAACAGTTACAGCAACTTCCAGTCTCGTCGAACTGTTCAAACTGCAGATGAGACTGCAAACAAACCTCGCTGGCGTAGTCACACAGCCGCAAGCAACTGAATCCCAGCCACTGATTTAAATTCGGAGCTCTTATTTCATGTTCCGGGGTTCGGTTACTGTTAGTAATCGGACACCACAATAAACAAATTTATTATTCTGCGTACTGTTCCAAGACGGAGGAGAGATTAAATATGTTTTTTCTGGCCCACTTCTTTCCAAGAAATTTAATCAGGAATTTGATGGCAGCCTCCCATGACGGACATTTTGATCATCTTTGCTCTAGCGCATCGCCTTAACAGCAATGAAATTTATACTTAATGCAGTCAGTTCCTTTCCATCCTGTTTGTGAACTTGTCCTACAAGGGAGCGGCAGGGTGGTACAGGTTCGCACTGCTGCCTCACAGCGTCAGGGATGCGGGTTGGATTCCCGGCTTGGGTCACTGTCTGTGCAGAGTCTGCACGTTCTCCCTGTCTCTGCTTAGGTTTCCTCCGAGTACTCTGGTTTCTTCCCACAGTCCAAAAATGTGTGGGTTAGATTGATTGGCTGTGCTAAATTGCTCCTTAATGTCAGGGGGATTGGGAGGTTAAATACGTGGGGATAGGGCCTGGCTGGGATTGTTATCGGTGCAGGATCGATGGACCAAATGACTTCCTTCTGCACTCTAGAGATTCTATAAAAACACAGAACGTAGAAAAATACAGCACAAGGACAGGCCCTTTGGCCCACAATGTTGTGCCAAACATGACGCCAAGTTCAACTCATCCCTTCAACACTTAAGAGTATTGATAGACAGAGGGATCTAGATGTACAGATATACAAGTCACTGAAAGTGGCAGTGTGGATGGAGAATGGAGTCAAGAAGGCATACAGCAAATTGATGGGACATTGATTTAAAAATTGGCAAGTCATTTTGCAGCTTTATAGAACCTTAGTTAGGCTGCACTTGGACAATTCTGTTTACCACACTGCCAGAAGGACACGGAAGCTTTGGAGGGGGTACAGAAAAGAATTATCAGGATGTTGCCTAGTATGAAGGGCATTAGCTATGAGAAGAATTTGGAGAAACTTTGTTTGTCCTCATTAGAAGGTCGAAGGTTTGAGGGGCAACCTGATAAAAGTCTACAAGATTATGAGGGGCATCGGCAGAGTGGATAGTCAGAAGCTTTCTTCCACAGGGTGGAAGAGTCAATTACTAAGGGGCATTGGTTTAAGGTGCGAGGGGCAAAGTTTAAAGGGGAAGTATGAGGCAGGTTTTTACACCGAGGGTGGTGGGTGCCTGGAACTTGCTGCCAGGGAGGTAGTGGAAGCAGATACGATAGTGATTTTTAAGGAGTGTCTGGACAAATACATGAATAGGATGGGAATAGAGGGATATGGTGCTTGGAAAAGTAAGGGTTTTAGTTAGTTGGGCAGCACGAGGGCTGAAGAGGCTGTTCCTGTACTGTAATTTTCTTCGTCCTTCATTCTTTTCTGTTTGTTCTTCTGCCTGCCCTTTGGCAATATCTCACTATTCCCATCCTATTCATGTACTTATTGAAATGGGTGTTATTCACGTATGGCATCCTCATATACAGCATAAAATATTTAAAAATTTTTTGAGTTTGAGACAGAGTTGTCAGTGAAGAACAGCTAACAGGCGGAAGACTAACAGCTCTTTGGAGAATACCTCAAATATCAAGCTTAGCTGTCGGACAATTTGTACAACATTGCCTTAATTTTAACTTCTATACAGAAATCAAATGGGGAATACTATCGTTTTCATCTCCCTTTATTGGTATGAAATATTGTTCAAATCTCTATTTTATCATTAGTGGTGTTGTGGATAGCCTGGAGGGATGTCAGAAGTTGCAGCATGATATAGATAGGATGCAAGACTGGGCAGAGAAGTGGCAGATGGACTTCAACACAGATAAATGTATGGTGGTCCATTTTGGCAGGTCCAATGGGATGAAGGAGTACAATATCAAGTGTAGGAGTCTTAGCAGTGTTGAGAAGCAGAAGGACCTTGGGGTCTGGGTTCATAGGACTCTTAAATTGGCTCACAGGTGGAAGATGTGGTCAAGAAGGTATATGGTATACTAGCCTTCATTAATCGAGGAATTGAGTTTAGAAGTCGGGAGGTAATGCTGCAACTTTATAAGACCTTTGTCAGATCCCACTTAGAGTACTGTGCACAGTTCTGGTTGCCTCACTACAGGATGTGAGAAGCTATTGAGAGGGTGCAGAGGAGATTTTCAAGGATATTGCCTGGATTGGGTGGCATGCCTTATGAAGATAGGTTGAGGGAGCTAGGTCTCTTCTCCCTGGAGAGACGAAGGTTGAGAGGCGACCTGATAGTGGTTTATAAAATGTTGAGAGGAATAGATAGGTGGATTCTCGAAGGCTATTTCCCAGGGCTGAAGTGGTCACTGCGAGAGATAGGTTTAAGATGCTGGAGAGCAAGTACAGAGGAGATGTTAAGGGTAAGTTTTTCACTCAGAGGGTGGTGAGTGAGTGGAAGCAACTGCTGTCAGTGGTGGTAGAGGCGAACTTGCTGGGGTCTTTTAAAAGACTTCTGGATGAGTACATGGGATTTAATGGGATTGGGAGTTAGATAGTTCTATGGCCTGGTATGTATGGATATGATTGGCACAACTTGTGGGCGGAAGGGCCTGTTTATGCTGTAGTGTTCTATGTTCTATGAATACAGTATTTTAAGTGCAGTGGACCCAAAATTTTGTGAAGTTGCAACATGACAACCTGACTCTTGTGCTCAATGCCCCGACCAAGAATCGTGAGCATGTCACACACCAATAATAGTGAGCATGTCACACACCAAAGCAAGATAACCCATGGCTGTGAAAATGTAAACAACATGAGTAGCACCTCATCACATTTGTTTGACAATAAAATGTTTCAGTATTTCAACTATTTCATTTAGGAATTCCAATGGCTAAACTTTATATATGCGTACGCACATGAAGCTTTCTAACTGGTATTGACAACCGTATGATTGCCTAAGTCAACAGAATAACAAACACTTGGACCTGTTAATTTATTTGTGTCACAATAGACTTACATTAGCACAATGAAATTACTGTTCAAAACCCCTAGTCGCCACATTCCGGCGTCTGTTCGGGTACACCGAGAGAGAGTTTAACATGGCCAATGCACCTAGCCAACACGTCTTTCGGACTGTGGGAGGAAACCGGAGTACCCGGAGGAAACCCGCGCAGACACAGGGAGAACATGCAGACTCCACACAGACAGTGAGCCAAGCCAGGAATTGAACCCAGGTTCCTGATGCTGCAAGGCAGCAGTGTTAACCACTGTGCCGTCCTGTCAAGGCGGGAGTTGAACTGGTGAAGAAAATTGCAAGAACATTGACTACTTTAAAAGCTATTGAAAGGAATTACATTTTATATGAAGAAGATTATAAGAGCATAAGAAATGGGGACAGAGTAGATCACTTGGCCCACCAACTCTGCTCTACCATAGATTACGATCTTGACTGCTCTTATTGTGTCCTTTACTGCAATTTCCTGCTCCTCCTTTCTCTCTTTGTCACTCAAAACTCTTGCTAGCTCAAATATTTAATGATCCAGCCTCCACTACTCACTGAGGTTCAGATTTCCAAAGGCTAATGATCCTCTGAGACAGGAAATTCTTCCTTGTCCACCCACTCAAATGGGGAGCCCCGCTCCCCCATTTTCAAACAGTTCCCCTGAGTTCTAGATTCCCCCACAGTGGGAAACATCCTCTCAACATCCACTCTGTCAATCCCCTTACAGTCGTACATGTTTTAATAAGATCAACTCAACTCCAATAAGTACAGGCCTAAAGTATTCGATCTTGCTTCGTAAGAATGCACCTTCATCCAGGGAACAGTTTAGTGAATCTACACTGAGCTGCTTCTTATGCAAGCGTTGGAATATAGAAACTAGAAATACGAGTAGGCCATTCAACCCTTCAAACCTGCTCCGCAGTTCATTTTGATCATCGAATTCAATATCTAGATTCCCCTTCCCTCCTATATCCCTTGATCCCTTCAGCCTCAACAGCTATATCTACTTTCTTCTAGAAATCATATAAGTTTTGGCCTCAACTGCTTTCTGTGGTAGTGAATTCCACACATTCACCATCCCCTGGTTTTCTCTTCACCTCAGTTCTGAAAGATTTACCCCTTATCCTCAAACTATGGCCCCTAGTTATGGACTCCCTGACCATTAGGGATGTTCTTTCTGAAACTATCCTGTCTAAAATTAGAATTTTGTATGTGATCCCCTCTCACTCTCCTAAACTCCAATGAATACCATCTTAACAGATTTAGCTTCTTCTCATACGGCAGGTCCTGCCATGTCGGGTAAACCTTCACTATGCCCCCTCTATAGTAGCAAATACTCAATCTGCAACTTTGATATGCATAAACAAGGTTCAGGGATTTTGCAAAAGTCAAGTAGCTTGCTACTGAGGTTATCACAGGTCATTGTTTAAGAGTTGATTAGCCAGCAGTTTCATTAGTTGAATACAAATTGCCATGTCAAATGCGTTTCCCTTTCGTGTACATCCTCAGGCTGGAGAATGAGCCTGGTCAAAAAAAGTAGAGGAAATGATCTAAGTTTGGATTATTAAAAAGAAAGCATTTGCCTGCGTGTCGGTCATCGGAGGAAACTCAGTCGAAATTCTGTGTACATAAGCAAGAAATAACAAAAGGTGATGAATGTAGCCCAATCCATCACGCAAACCAGTCTCCCATCCGTCTACACTTCCGGCTGCCTTGACAAAGTGGTCAACATAATTAAAGACCCTACGTACCCTGGATATACTTTTTTCTTCCATTGGGAAAAAGATACAAAAGTCTGAGGTCACGTACCAACCAACTCAAGAACAGCTTCTTCCCTGCTCCCATTAATGTTTGATGTGGAGATGCCAGTGCTGGACTGAGGTGGGCACAGCAAGGGGTCTCACAACACCAGGTTAAAGTCCAACAGATTTATTTGGTAGCACATGTTTTCAGAGCGCTGTTCTCCTGATGAAGGGAAGGCGCTCTGGAAGCATGTGCTACCAGATAAACTTGGTGGACTTTAACCTGGTGTTATCAGACTTTTGAATGGACCTACCTCACACTAAGTTGACCTTTCTCTACACCCTAGCTGTGACTATAACACTACATTTTGCACTCCCGCTTTTTCTTCTTTATGCACAGTATGCTTTGTCTGTATAGTGCGTAAGAAACAATACTTTTCACTGTATGCTAATACATATGACAAAAATAAATCAAATGAAATTAAATCATTTAGGAACCAATTGACAGAATGAACCTGTTGATATTATAAAAGTGTTTTTGATGGAAATGGTAATAAACGTTTGTGCTCAAATTCTAAGTTACATTTTCTTCGGACTGGGATATCTTGTGAAAATTAAACAAAGAGGGCACTGGTCTAGATTTTGCAGTTAGAAACAAGGATTACATTATGAATGTTCATCATTATCAAGGAGTAAGTCAAACAATGACTTGCAGCAAATGACATACACAGGTAACTGAGAAAGTTACTGTTCAAGTGGCATGCACTGCTGTCTCACAGCGCAGGGATCTGGGTTCGATTCCTGGTCTGAGGTCACTGTGTGTGGAATCTGCACATTCTCCCTGTGACTGCGTGGGTTTCCTCCAGGTGCTCTGGTTTCCTCCCACAGTCTGAAAGAGGTGCTGGTTAGGTGCATTGGCCGTGTAAGTTTTACATCGGTGTACCCAAACAGGTGCTGGAGCGTGGTGGCCAAGGGATTTTCACAGTAACTTCATTGCAGTGTTAATACAAGCCTACTTGTGTCAGCAATAAATAAACTTAAGCTGAAGTCGCGCACGGGGATATGGTTTGGGTGAGATCGTTGTCAGTACAAATTAGGTAGGCCGAATGGCTTCTTTCTGCACTGTAGGGATTCTAAGTTGCTCGGTCTTTCTAAGAAACTCACATATGAAAGGAACAAACTGTAGCAGGATCATCTCCCATGATGAACTACTTCGGAGAAAATTAGTGATTGTCTGTTCAAATATCAGTGAATTTTTAATAGCCTAGTTCATCTAAATTATTATCAAATAAACTCTGAAAATTTACTTTGTTTTCCTTCACTTTCTATGTACGATTTTTCAATAAATAAACTGTTCTAAATGACCATTCTTGGTTTATACCAGGTATGTGGGTATCACATAGTGTATGACTTTTGTGCTTGACGATTCCTTGCCTCTCATGATCATTTCCTCAGTAAAGGTCTTAAGAGCTGAAGTGTTCCCCATTGTCACTTTACCACTCAACAAGACTGCCATTATTTCTGTAAAATCCAGACATGTTAGGCTGGGTGGTACAGTGGCACGCTAGCTACCACTGCCGCCTCATAGCGCCAGGGACGTGAGTTCGATTTCCAGCTTGGGTCACTGTCTGTGCAAAGTCTGCACCTTCTCTCTGTGACTGCATGGGTTTCCTCTGGGTGCTCTGGTTTGCTCCCACAGCTAAATTCTCCCTCACTGTACCTGAACAGACATCAGAGTGTAGCAATTAGGGGATTTTCACAGTAACTTCAAGTCTTTTACACAGTGGGTGGTAGGAGCCTCAAACTTGCTGCCAGAGTTGGGGGAGGAGGGGTAATGAAAGCTGAAATGATAATGGCTTTTAAGTGGTGTCTTGACAAATACATGAATAGGATGGGAATATGGTCCCCAGAAGGGTAGTGGGCTTTAGTTCTGTCGGGCAGCATGGTTGGTGCAGGCTTGGAGGGCTGAAGGGCCTGTTCTTATGCTGTAATTTTCTTTGATCTTTGTACCTTTGCTCTTTGCAGTGGTCATAGAAGCATAGAATCCCTGCAGTGCAGAAGGAGACCATTCGCCCCAATGAGAATGGACTGACCACAATCTCACCCAGGCTCTATCCTCATAACCCCATGCATTCACCCTAACTAGTCCCTGGGACACTAAGGGGCAATTTAGCATCGGCCAATCCATCTAAACCACACACGTTTGGACTGTGGGAGAAAACCGAAGGACCCGGGGGAAAACGATACTGGCACAGGGAGAATGCGTAAACTCCACACAGACAGTAACCCAAGCAGGGAATTGAACCCGGATTCCTGGCTCTGTGAGGCAGCAGTGCTAGCCGCTGTACCACCTTTTGCCAACCAAAAAGTTAATGTAAACCTTCTTGTGACACTAATAAATAAATTTAAAACTTTTTAAAACTGATTTTAACTGTGTGTGAATGTAGGGGATTGTGAAAGTGTTAAAAGCAGGGCAGAAAATGGTTTAATTTGTGTGCTATCAGGCCAGGCCCTTCACAGAATATGGCCCAAAATACCTGGTTGCATGATTAATGGAGCCAGGGCCAGAATGTTTGGTGCATTTTTCTATCACCCTCTGTGGCAGGAAACATTCCACATCACCATTCCTACCACAGGACGCAAGTCCCAAAATGGGAGAATTCAACCCATAAGGTGCAACTTTCCCGTCCCGTTCCCACACGCTGTGGGAATTGTAGCGGGCGAGGTTGGAAAATTTGGCGGACCATTTTAAGGTCCATTGACCCAGAGTAGAACTTTCTGGCCTTGGGGTGAGCGTGGCTGGAGAACCCCGCCTCATGTGTTTTTAAGTTTGCTTATTAGCGTCACAAGTAGGTTTACATTAACACTGCAATGAAGTTAATGTGAAAATCCCCCAGTCGCCACACTCCAGCGCCTGTTCAGGAACACTTAGAACTTAGGAGAACTTAGCAACTATCCAGCACGTCTTTCGGACTGTGGGAGGAAGGCGGAACACCCCTGAGAAAACCCATGCAGACATGGGGACAACGTGCAGCCTCGGCACAGTGACCCGAGACTGGAATTGAATCTGAGTCTCTGAGGCGGTGGAGCAGCAATGCTAACCACTGTGTTACCATATTTTTTTCAAACCTTTTTGGGTGTTTTTCTTTTCGTCTACATTTTGTGGTCAGTGATGATCAAGTTAAAATGCAGAGAACAAAGAATGGGTGCATGTGCTTACTATTCACTTTGCAAACACTGAGGTAAATTCTCATTGCACTTCCCCGTTCAAGGTCACCAGAGCACAAATTGGACATGGATTGAACATAAGCATAAGTATTTCTCAGAGCTACTTTAAGTACTTTCAAGTCATAAGACAAGTCAGCGGAGTTTGTTTTATGTTCTGAAATTGAGATGATCCAGCAGTCTTGTGTTTCATTTTATCTAAAAAATTTAAGTGATCAAATGCTGTCAGAAATTAAAGCCCAAATTGACCCCATTTATCAGAATCACAGAATCCCTACAGTGCTGGCGGAGGCCATTTGGCCCATCGAGTCTGCAATGACTCTCTGACAGAGTATCCCACCTAGAGAAAGCTGAGGTGGCCTGCCAAATTTTCCATCCCAGCTGCTTTGATTCTCGTGGCGGGCGGGAATGGGATGGAAAAGTTGGACCCATTGGATGGAATTCACCCATTTTGCAAAGTCAATCCGCCTAATCTGAATCTTTGGACACTAGGGCATAATTTAGCATGATTAATCCACTTAACCTACACATCTTTGGACACTAAGGGGTAATTTAGCATGGCCAATCCACCTAACCTACACAACTTTGGACACTAAGGGGTAATTTAGCATGGCCAATCCACCTAACCTACACAACTTTGGACACTAGGGGGTAATTTAGCATGGCCAATCCACCTAACCTGCACGTCTTTGGACACTAAGGGGTACTTTAGCATGGCCAATCCACCTAACCTACACAACTTTGGACACTAAAGGGTAATTTAGCATGGCCAATCCACCTAACCTACACAACTTTGGACACTAAAGGGTACTTTAGCATGGCCAATCCACCTAACCTACACAACTTTGGACACTAAAGGGTAATTTAGCATGGCCAATCCACCTAACCTACACAACTTTGGACTGTGGTAAAACACTTGGAAGAAACCCATGCAGACAGGGGAAGAATGTGCAAACTCTAAACAGACAGTAACCTGAGGCTAGAATCGAACCTGGGCCCCTGGCACTGTGAGGCAGCATTGCTAACCACCATGCCACAGTGCCACCCAATTACACAATATTAAATTGATAGGTAAACATCTGATGACAATGAATGCAAATTAAACCATTTTTAGGTCTTAATTTTATTCACCCATGATCCATTCACTCATCCAGTGTTAAAATCAGGGCCAATGCATTTGGAGTTTACAGAAATAGTGGCCGTCACAGAAGATGGCAACGTGCCAACTGAAAGGGTATCAGCTTTTCAGATCTTTGTGGAGGGATTGCTCACGAGAGGCAAGCAATAATCTAACACACGACATTAATAAACAATACTCCATGTAATATCCACATTCTTATCGAAACATAGCGACAGGCTTGGAATGCTTAGCCCTTTGAGACTGTTCCACCTTCAATGTCTTCAGAACCGGATGTTTAATGTTTAGAAGTAGAATTGCGATAAAAGACAATAAAACAGGGAGTTGATAAGGGCAACTGCTTGAGAGATATGGAGGTATGGGTTAGCGTTTCAGTGAGAAACACAAGTGTTTACCTGGATTACTGGAGGAATGATGTGGAGATGATATACTTAACCTTCTCTCTACTCACGTTGTCTGTACCTTTTAGACTTGAGTACCTGTAAAGACTCACATTCCAACCATCATCTTGTAAATTTAGTTTGTGTCTTTATATGCTCTGTTTGTGAACAGAATTCCCTTTCGCTTGATGAAGGGGCAGTGCTCCAAAAGCTAGTGGCTTTTAACCTGTTGGACTTTAAGGGGAAATTTTTAGCATGGCCAATCAACATAACCTGCTGGACTTTAACCTTGTGAGACTGCTTTACTATGCTTACAGGAGGACTCAGTGGATAAAGGAGGTAACTTCAAAGCGGAGAGATAATGAAATTGACACGTTTGGATGCAAAGAGCCAATTCCACAGGGTGGGTAACATCAAAGGGAAAGAATGATATATCCATAGCAGAATGAGTGGGGAAATGGATACAGCCAGGATTTTCTCATAGTGTCATCTAGCTACAGAAACTGCCTCCATAAAAGATGTGGCTTCACTGAAACTGATGATGGTTTTCCGAAATGTGAATAGAATGAATCCCTACAGTGCAGAGGAACCATTTGGCCCATCGAGACTACCGACTATAATCCCACCCAGGCCCTATTCCTGTTTCCCCACACATTTACGCTCCTAATCCCCCTGATGCTAAGAGTCAATTTAGCATGTCCAATCAACTTAATGCACACATCTTTGGACTGTGGGAGGAAACAGGAGCACCCGGAGGAAACCCACGCAGACACAAAGGGAATGTGCAAACTCCAAACAGACAGTCACCCAAACCGGGAATTGAACCCAGTCCCTGGTGCAGTGAGGCAGCAATGTTAACGACTGTGCTACCATGCCAATCAACCTGGCCCACACATCCTCAGACTGTGGGAGGAAACTGGAGTACTGGCATGAAACCTGCATGGACATGGGGAGAACGTGCAAACTCTGCACAGACAGTGACCCAAACTGGGAATTGGGCCCGGGAACTTGGGGTGCGAGGCAACAATGCTAACCATTGGGCCACTATGCCTACCCACGTAATTTGTTGCAAGGGCCTTGATGATTGAATGTGAAAGCCAAGCAATAAGAATAAGGAAGACCAGAAATGAACTTGATGGGCCAAATGGCCTCCTTCTCTGCTACATTGACCATAAGATCCAAGAATATCATAGAAAAAAATATTTCAGGAAGGATATTATTAAATTAGAAAGAGTGCAGAAAAGATTTACTTGGAGGCTGCCAGGACTTGATAACTTGAGCCACAAGGAGAGGCTGGATAGACTGGAACATTTTTTTCTGGAGCTTAGGAGGCTGAGAGGTGATTTTATAGAGGTCTATAAAATAACAGGGGCATAGATCAGCTAGATAGTCAATATCTTTTCCCAAAGCTAGGGGAGTGTACAACTAGAGGGCATCAGTTTAAGGTGAGAGGAGAGGGATATAAAAGGGTTCAGAGGGGCAATTTTTTCACACAGAGAGTGGTGAGTGTCTGGAACAAGCTGCCAGAGGTAGTAGTAGAGGCAAGTGCAATTTTGTTAAAGCATTTAGATAGTTAGCTGGGGGAGATGGGTATAGGGAATATGGGCCAAAAGGGGGCAATTAGAGCTAACTTAGGGATTTATAAAAAAAGGGCAGCATGGACAAGTCGGGCCAAAGGGCCTGTTTCTATGCTGTAAATGTCTATGACTCAAATATTTGTAGTAAAGCTGGGCTTCTGATCCTGCTGCTGAAGCAATGAGCGGAACTCAAATGCGTTACCAGTGTTGTGTCGAGCACTCGGTCTGCCAGCGATCAATTCAATCATATAAATTGTGACCTTGGTTTAATGAAAGTGGCGGCAATTGCATTAGAGAGTAGGGTTTGAATCAAATAGATTGATGATGAAGAGGGGATGATATCAGCAGTGCAGAATAATATTGCCAGCTGACTGGCACAAGTTAGATCATTATAGCCGAGCAGCGCAGACAGGCAACAAGTGCATTAACATCTTAACCGCAAATGGGAACCATTTATTTTCCCTGGATGTCAGGGGCCAGGGGATTGATGCTTCCGACTTCCCGGAATGCAAATGAATGTCTTGAGTCCCACAGACACTTCAGCAAAGGTCATTTCATTTGATTCAGCTTTGGAGATGGTTGTCAACAGCACTGCAAAACAGCAAAGATGCGGTGTGTCGAGGGATTAATCGCACGCTTGGCATCATTCAAAAGTGGTTGTCACAGTGCCAGGGATCCCGGGTTCGATTCCAACCTCACTGTCTGTGTGGACTCTGCTCATTCTCCCTGTGACTGCGTGGGTTTCCCCCAGGTTCTCCGGTTTCCTCCCAAAGATATGTGGGTTATTTTGATTGGTCATGCTAAATTTCCCCTTAATGTCAGGGGAAATAGCAGGGTAAATCAGTGGGCAGAGGTGGGGGAAGGGAGTGGGGGAAGGGGGGGTTTGTGTGGGGAGAGGGCCTGTGTGGGATTGTTCTCGGTGTGGGCGCGATGGGCTGAATGGTCTCATCCTGCACTCTGAGGCTTCTATGATTCTTTACACCCTAGCTAAAGTGTAACACTGCATTCTGTACCCTCTCCTTTCCTCCACTATGAATAGCATGGTTTGCCTATGTAGTTCGCAAGAAATAATACTTTTCACTGTTTACCAATACATGTGACAACAATAAATCAAATCAAATCAAATCAAATCAAGTGTCTACGAATACTTTTTAAGAAATGTGGAAGCTCAGAACTAGAGGCAATATGGTAGCATAGTGATTAGCACTGCTATCTCACAACACCAGGGATCCGGGTTCAATTCACAGCTTGGGTCATTGTCTATATGAAGTTTGCACATTCTCCCCATGTCTGTGTGGGTTTCCTCCGAGTGCTCTGATTTCCTCCAAAGATGTGCGGGTTAGGTGGATTGACCATGATAAATTGCCCCTTAGTGTCGGGGGACTAGCTAGGGTAAAAGCATGGGGTTATGGAGATTTGGGCCTGTGTGGAATTGTGGTCGGTGTAGACTCGATGGGCCAAATGGCCTCCTCCTATGAATAGGCTGGAATTTCAACCCCTCTACCCCTCCTCAACCCACCCCACCTTACAACAAGTTTTTCCTGCAACTGAAGTGACTCACCACTGGCTATTAGCAGGGTCTTCCAGTCCCGCTGAAGTCAATGGCCACATGTGTTGCCCACCGCTGGGAAATTCATCGCGGGGGGTGGGAGGGAGGAGGGAGATTGCTGGAACACCTTTGACAGAGTTGGAAGATCCTGCCGGCTGGAAGGGCTGGAAAATCCAGGCCCATGTCATTGATACATATTAGAATTGGACACAGAGCCAAGGGTGTTCACAGACTACCCTAACCAAAACTGGTGAGCAGGAGGGTCACATGAAATTGTATCAGGGTGTGGCCAAGTCTGCCAAAGAAGCTGGCTGCTTTCCAAGAGGCAGCATCAATACATGACTTCTAACAGTCTTAAATATTCCAAGGTGTTTCCCAGGAGCGATTGCCAACTATCTCAGTGAAACTGAGACGCATTAGTACAGGTTGTCGGAAGAGGTAGAATCTTAAGGAGTGTCTTAAAGGAAATGAGAAAGGGATTTGAGGCAGGAATTCCGTAGGTTAGGGCTGGCTAAACTCTGGCATAATCCTTGGAAAGAGAAACGAAGTTAATGTTTCAGCTCTATCTGACTCTTCTGCAGAATTGTAGGGTTGGATTCTCTGACCTTGTGCACAGCCTGGATTCTCCAGTCCAGCTGCTGTGAATGGAGAATTGGCTGAGTACCAAATTCTCCATCCTCGCTGACAATGACAGTAAACAGCTGGAGAATTCAGGCCAGGATTTTTTTTTACTCTCTGTAGGCAGGCAGTTTGACATTATGTATTTTTTCTTGGGTAAATAGCTAAAGTATGAACGATAATTTTCACACATCCTACATTTTGTTTATGTACATAACGGGTCAACGCAATGGGTTGGAATTTTACAGCTGCATTTACCCCAAAACCGGAAAATCCCACCTGAAGTCGACAGTTTTCCATGATCACCCCACCCTTCCCGCTACGATTCCCGTGGTAGGCAGAATGGAAAATTTCCTCCCGTGTGTTTTCCTATGGAGAGTCTGATTTCTGCATCAAATCCTCACATCTTCAGTATAACTGCAAATATCATTGTTTTCAGCTTTCCAAAGGACTGAAGTCTTCAGAGTTACAGTTAACCTATAATGACATCCTCATCACAGTTCACCCTCCCACCCAACTTGGTATCATCTGCAAACTTTGAGATGTTACATTTTGTTCCCTCATCCAAATTATTCATATATATTGTGAATAGCTGGGGTCCCAACACCGATCCCTGTGACATCCCACTAGTTACTCCCTGCCCATTTGAAAAGGACTCATTAATTCCTACTCTTTGCTTTCAATGGTAGGTCATTGGGGAGAGTTACAGAACAAAGGGATCTAGGGATACAGGTTCATAGCTCCTTGAAAGTAGAGTCAGAAATGGAAAGAGTGGTGAAGGATTTTAGGAAAATATAGAATCATAGAAACCCTACAGAGCAGAAAGAGGCCATTTGGCCCATCGAGTCTGCACCAGCCATGAACCCACCAGGCCCTACCCCCACACTTGCCTGTTAATCCCTCTAACCTACACATTTCAAGATACTAAGGGGCAATTTTAGCATGGCCAATCAACCTAACCTGCACATGTTTGGACAATGGGAGGAAACCAGAGCACCCAGAGGGAACCCATGTAAACACAAGGAGAATGTGCAAACTCCACACAAACAGTGACCCAAGCCAGGAATCGAACCCAGGTCTCTGGAGCTGTGAAGCACTGTGCTACCATGCTACCCTTAACACATTCAATATTTATTCTAAAAGTTAAGTGCATCACACTGCTAGTCTGTTTAAAACAACAAACAGGAAATGTGGTCTGTACAGAGTTGCTCACATTTGGTTTACTATCCCCTAGATAGCTCTTAACTGACAGAAGAAGTAATCAAAGCACATCAGTTATAATAAGTAGACATTCTTGAAGTGTCTCTCTTAAGATGCGTACGGTTTTACTGTTGATGAGAGAATAATTATTCTGTTGAACCTTTACAGCATTCCTGAATGTGGAATAGCACTTCTCCTGGGAATGCAATCAATCTTTTCCAAAAATCCATCCAGTTTGGGAAATATCTAGACCCTTTATTTTTCTTGGTGCAAAAATAAGCCAATCACTCTTCCTCAATTGCAACGTGTTTGAACTCAAGGAGTTATATGTAAGTAAAATTTAGTTTGAAACAATAAAACAAAGTTCCCAATCATGTGCTTAAGTGCAGCGAGCACAAATGTTTTGGTTGAGCAGTACTTTGAAAATACAACATTCCCATGACCTCCCCGATGATAAAGATCTCAGGAAGTGGGGGAAGGGATGCGGCTCTGGGTTGGCTGACGGAACTACTTTCTAAAAGCATCTAAACTATGCTATCGCATCAACAAGAGCCATTGAATTTTTCCATAGCCAATAAGTTGTGCTGACCCACTAGATAACCTTACTTTATGGTAACTTTGATCAATTTTACCTAAAACTTGTTTAGTTTATTTATTAATGTCACAAGTAGGCTTAGATTAACACTGCAATGAAATTACTGTGAAAACTCCCTAGGTGCCACTCTCTGGCGCTTGTTTGGGTACACTGAGGGAGAATTTAGCGTGGCCAATGCATGGTGTGTGGAGTTTGTGCATTCTCCCCATGGGTTTTCTCCGGGTGCTCCGGTTTCCTCCCACAACCTGAAAGATGTGCTGGTTAAGTGCATTGAACAGACACTGGACTGCAGCGACTAGAGGAATTCCACTGAAATTGCATTGCAGTGTTGATGTAAACCTTACTTGTGACTGATAAATAAATGATATTTACAAAATAAATAAAACCAGCACATCTTTAGGACGGTGGGAGGAAACAAGAGCAAACCCACGCAGACATGGGGAGAACATTAGAGTCCACAAAGGGAATCGAACCCTGGCGCTGTGAGGCAGCAGTGCTAACCGCTGTGCCACCATGCTGAGTTGAGCTGAGTTGACCATTAGATAACTCATCCCTGCATTATCTTTGAGTAGCTTTGATCAATTTTATCTGAAGCCATTAGAGTTCAGTTTCTGATTCTAAATGAAAGAGTTTGGGGCAAATTTTTCTGTTCCGCTCACCACAGGAATCGTAGTGCGATAGGGGCGAACCATGGCAGGGGTTTCCAGTTTTGGGGCGTGCGTGGAAAATCCTGCCCTTGTCTGGGTGTTGCGGAGTGGCACCTTCGAGTGACTGGGATCATGTGCTGTGGGACACACTGAAGCTCGGGACTGTTGCAGCAGAGGGGCAGTGGGAGAAAGGACACTGTCTAAGAACTTTCACCCATGGTAAGTAGAGGGGAGCAGAACCTCCTCAATCTGAATGACTCACTAGAAGTATGCAATGACATGTGTCTCAACTGTACTGAAGCACCTCTACTTTAATCATATGGCCAATCTCTAAACTAACCATGATATGGAGTTGCCAACTAGAGTTGGGATCAGTAAGTAGTCTCACAACACTAGGTTAAGTCCAGCAGGTTTATTTGGTAACACAAGCTTTCGGAGCATTGCCCCTTCATCAGGTGAGTGCAACATAACCGTACAACAATCCATTTTGAAATGTCTGAAACATTCCCTGGATTGAAGCATCTCGGAATCATAGAACCCTACGGTGCAGAAAGAGGCCCTTCAGCCCATCGAGTCTGCACCGAACACAATCCCACCCAGGCCCTGCCCACATATCCCTACATATTATACCCACTAATCAATGCATCCCAAGACAGTTAGGGGCAATTTCTTAGCATGGCCAATCAACCTAACCCACACGTCTTTGGACTGCGGGAGGAAACCGGAGCACCTGGAGCAAACCCATGCAGACGCGAGGAGAATGTGCAAACTCCACACCGACAGTGACCTGAGCCGGGAATCGAACCCAGGACCCCGGAGCTGTGAAGCAGCAGTGCTGACCAGTGTGTGCTACTGTGTTGAATGTAAGTTGATGTATACAAAGAGCCTGAATGTTATGCTTTTCTGTGTGATGGCCATTTTGGAAGGATTATAAATGTTCTCACAGATTTGTGAATAGAGTCTATTTTTGGAAACACTCGAAGTGCTGACATTATTATATATGTCCGCGTAACAACTCAGCCACGCAGGGGAACATACTTGCAAATGCCTTTCACTTTATTTTTACTTGCTTCTCACATTGGAATGTGAGGGGAGAGGGGCAATGGAATGCTAATATTACAACTCCCCAGTGATTTATTCATTGCTTCCGCTCAGCAATGCTGGGGCCGTGAGAGAATATTTACAACCCTGGGTTTTTGTCAGCAAGTTGGGGGGGGGGGGGGGGGGGGGGGGTGGGCAATGAGGATATACTGCAACCAGTCACTTTGATATCTGTTGCTGAGTGTTTAGAGACCGTTAGTTTCATTCCCAGTTTATTCCAGGGTAGGAAGATGTCGTTGCTGCTGCTGTTGCTGCTTTTCCCAGTGTTTCTATCCTCGGTGAAGTCTGAGCCGATGCCCTCTCACACCGTGTGCGCCAGCGACGCCTGTTACACCGCGCACAGGGGCAAGAAGTCCTTCCAAGAGGCGCTGGCCAACTGCAGGGCGAACGGAGGTGACCTGGCCTCAGTCAAGGACGCCAGGGAGGCTGGCCAGATCCGGGAGCTGCTGTCCACCCTGCCCTCGGGACCCCCTCCTATGGGCCGACGCTGGAATTTCTGGATGGGTCTCCAGCTGCCCCAGAGGCACTGCTACCAGCAGCACAAACCCCTGAGGGGCTTCCTCTGGACCTCGGGGGGCGACCGGACCACCTTCTCCAACTGGGGCAGGGAGCCGCGCGGCACCTGTACCTCCCGTCGATGTGTCCACCTCGCGGTGTCCCGGGGCGGCCCGGGGGATTTCAAGTGGTGGGACGGGGCGTGCACCCAACACCAGGATGGGTACCTCTGTAAGTTCAACTTCAAAGGCATGTGCCAAGCCATTGGGCTGAGTGGGCCGGGCCTGGTCACGTACAGCACCCCCTTCAACGCCCAGAGCTCCTCGCTGAGCCTGGTGCCCTTTGGCTCCCTGGCGACTGTGTCCTGCGAGGAGATGCCCGCGGACGACTATGTCATGTGCCAGAAGCAAAGCTCGGAGTCATTCGGCTGGTCCAAGGATGGTCCGTTCTGTGCCCCTCCCTCCGGCTGCAGCCTGGAGAACGGGGGCTGTGCCCAGCTCTGCCAGAGCGACGGGCCGAAGGGCCACTACTGCCAGTGCCGTGAGGGCTACCGGCTGGAAGGTGACCAGCGCTCCTGCCAGCCAATGGACCACTGCCAGGGCGTCTCCTGTGAGCACCGGTGCCGCAACTTCTTGGCGGGCTACCAGTGCGCCTGCGCCCCGGGCTACGAGCTGGCGGGCGACAGGCACCATTGCCTGGACATCGACGAGTGTGCCCACAAGTCTCCCTGCCCCCAGCTCTGTGTCAACTCGCCCGGAAGCTTCAGCTGCCATTGTGCCCAGGGCTTTGCCCCAGTGGAGGGTCGTTGCCAAGATATTGACGAGTGTGCCACCCAGCCATGCGCCCAGCTGTGCCACAACACGGAGGGGTCCTATCGGTGCCACTGCGAGGCGGGCTACGTGGCCAGCGGGCACTCCTGCCTTGACCTGGATGAGTGCGTAGGGCATCCCTGCCAGGGCCCGTGCGCCAACACCGAGGGCACCTTCCACTGTTCCTGCGCCGGGGGTTACGCTCTGGCTGGAGATGGGGTGTCATGTGCCCCCAAGGATTTGGGCACCACGTTGAGCGCCGGCCCCACGGACCTGACCCCGGCCGGCGACCGGAATGACCCCGCGCTAACTGGCCCTGGGGCCCTCCTGGGCACCACCTTGGGGCAGACGGACTCTACAGATGCCGAGTGGGAGAGGGCGGGTGATGCCGCCTGGGGTAGAGAGGGGGATGGGACTGTGGCAGACCTCAGTGGCCCGCCCGCGGTTTCACCAACGGCCGGACAGCCCCCGGGCAGAGCGTGGTCCCCCAAGCAGGCGGGGAGCCAAGAGGGCAGAGCCTGGTTATTGCCCTCTGCCCTGGGCTCGGTGGCTGCCTTGCTCCTGCTGCTGTGCGTGTTGGCTTTAGTCCTGTACTGTCGCCACAAGGCAGGCCGAAGGAAGGGCAGCAAGACTGGAGATTTTTACAGCTGGGTCCAAACAGCTCGGTTATCCTCGCTCACAACATCTGGGAAAGCCACAACTGCCGCCTGCAATCCTGAGACTGATTACTACATGGAGCTAGAGGCAAACCAGACCATGATATAGAACATGAGATCGAAACGCAGTGAACAAACTTTCAATATCCTGAACTTGGCAGGGCCTGGGGGGGGGGGGGGTGGGGGGGGGTTGGGGGGGGGGGAAGCTGTTTTACACTCGTTTGGAATTGTTTTTTCTCTTTAAAAAAAAAGTCAGGCACTTTTTTAAAAATAACAGATTTGGTACGTTTAAGAATGATTTTGGGCGGCAGTGTATTGCGATTCATTATTGAGCGGATTCTGCAAAGTTGGGATACTGCGGTTGCTGGAAATGGGACAGACAAAGAGAAAATGCTGGAAAACGGGTGGGCAAGGTTAATCCTGGCGCCTCAAACCCCAGGAACGAATAAATTAAATCGAAACTCAGCAGGTCCGGCAGTATTGTCTGGTCAGAGAAGAGGTCAGTGACCTCTGGATAGAACTATTCCGCAGGAAATTCCCAGCATTTTCTCTTACTGCGTGCATTTGATGGGGTTCACTGATGTTTACATGTCTTCCTCTATTGCCCTTGTGTTGCCTCAACAGCACTATCTGAAGTTTGAGCTCTGTGTACAGCTATACTAATAGCACTTCACTGCTAATGTTTCTGATGCGAAATTGTGACCACAAAAACAAGCCGTAAGTTAAAGTTTTAAAAGTAATATTGTCCTGTCAGAATACAGTCCAATTATTATCAATAAACCATGCTACAACTTAGCCTTAAAGTGAAGTCAATTATAGCTCCTATAAATGCATATTGTTGAGCCGGCAGGATGTTGGATATGATATATTAACTATTACTTTCTCAAGAGATTCACAGGGAGGCTAAAGATCTTGCATTGACACTCACCGGGGTGTCACTTGTGTTCAGTTGATTGTGATCTCCCCTCTGGCTCAGGAAGGTTCTAAGTTCAATTCCTACTCCAGAATAACAAAATCCAGATCGATAATCTCATTCGGGATTGAGGGAATGCCAGAGGCACTGATACTCCGGTTCAGTATTGAGGGAATGCTGCACTCCCAGAAGCACTGATATTCCAGTTCAGTGTTGAGAGGGCTGCACTGTCAGAGGCACTGATATTCAGGTTCTTGCAGGCTGGAGGACAGCAGATACTGCTGTTATCCAAGGGTCAGGGTAGAGTGAATGCTTTTTTTGATATGTTTTAGTGACACAATATTGGAATACAACATAAATTTGCAAAATTTGCCTGTAACCTAATTGGGAGGGGTGGCAAAGAGTGATGATAGTGGAGTTTGCACATTCTCCCTCTGTCTGCGTGGGTTTCCTTTGGGTTCTCTGGTTTCCTCCCACACTCCAAAGATGTGAAGGTCAGATTGATTAGCCATGCTAAATTTCCCCTTAGTGTCAGGGAGGAACTAGCAGTGTAAATTGGGGTTCATATCCACAGATCTCTGAAGGTTGCCACTTAAGTGGATAGAGCTGTGAAAAAGGCTTATAGTGTGTTAGTGTTTATTAACAGAGGGTTTGAGTTTAAGAGCCATGGGGCTATTCTGCAAATATACCGGACCTTGGTGAGACCACGTTTGTGATATTGTGTTCAGTTCTGATCACCTCACTACAAGAAGGATGTGGAAACATTGGAGAGAGTGCAGAGGAGATTTACCAGGATGCAGCCTCGTTTGGAAGGTAGGTCTTAAAAGGAAGCGTTGAGGGAGCTGGGCCTTTTCTTTTTAGAGCAGAAGAGGATGAGAGGCGACTTAATAGAGGTTCATAAGATGGTGAGGGGGCTAGATAGAATGGAGGAGCAGAGACTATTTCCTTAGGTGGATGTAGCTGTTACTAGGGGGCATAACTATAAGGTATGTAGAGGTATTGAGTACAAGACTGGAGAAGTTGTGAGGAATGGTTATTAAGCTCTGGTTATGCCACAGTGAGTGTATTGTCTATTTCTCGCACCTGTTGGTGCACTAAGGCAGACTTCCATCTGCTTCCATAGCTAGAAATTCCTGGAACAGGTCCCCAGTCTGTCACCAGGGGCCTATAGCTTGAGGGGCACCACTCCCCTTCAAGAGAGGCTGACCTGGAGTCTCTCCCACTCTTACCGCCAGCCATTGACAATGTTGAGAAGGATTTTACGGGTTGACACAGCCAACCTGCTTGGCTGCATTATGAATGTAGCTTCCTTGGCCATCAAATCCTGGGATGCAACTCGAACCGGGAGCTTCTGGCTTGGACCCAAGGACGTTGCCCACATCTCCACAAGATCTCCTCTTGAGTTGAGTCATTTCACAAAGCCAGGGGTGGATGGAAGATAGCTCATTTTCCCCAAAATTAGGATCACTGGCCAAGATAGTTTGAAGAATTAAGGAAGAAGGGATTTAAAAATGTGGTTCGGCACTACACAAATGTGGAATTTGTCATGGCAGGTTGTTGGTAGCATTCCAGGACAGGTGAACCGTGCCTGTTACGTCCAAGATTACTGATGGATACAGTGTTTTAACATTTGGGGACGGCACGGTGGCACAGTGGTTAGCACTGCTGCTTAACAGCTCCAGGGACCTGGGTTCAATTCCCAGGTTGGGTCACTGTCTGTGTGAGTTTGCACATTCTCCTCGTGTCTGCGTGGATTTCCTCTGGGTATTCCGATTTCCTCTCACAGTCCAAAGGTGTTAGGTTGATTGGCCATTCTTAAAAATTGTCCCTTAGTGTGTCCCAGGACACAAAGGTTAGAGGGATTAGTGGGTAAAATATGTAGCGATATGGGGGTAGGACCTGGGTGGGATTGTGGTCAGTGCAGGCTCGATGGGCTAAAGAGCCTCTTCCTGCACTGTAGGGTTCTATGATTCTATATGCAAAATGTGAATTGACTCAGAATGGGATTGTTAGCGACACAGCATCTGGATAAACAATGTCAGTCACTTTGGTATGTGGTTTTGCCTGGATTATTTCCTTTGTACGTGAGTGACTAGTCTAAACGTGCTTTTTACTCGCGCTGCCAGAATTTTCAAGAAATTAAAATAATAAACATGTAAAATATCACAGGGCTGACCTTCTTTATGAATTGCTTTCCCAGAATTAAATCCATGCCTGTCACAGAGCAAATGCAACAAGTGGATTGTTCTGAGTTACCTCATCTCGAGTGAGGTAATAGTCAAATAGTTGTCCTCGATGAATGATAGACAGGTTAGGGCAAGATTCTACACAGCCCATTTTTCAGCATGAAAATTCTCCCTGGAGAAGCAGAGAACTAGACAAGGATGCCCTTTGGGCAGTGCCACACTGGCACCTTGGCATTATCCACTAGGCACCCAAGCCATGCCCTTGGGCAGTGCCAAGGATGGGGCCAATAGGAATTAGAAGCTGTGGGGCAGGGCGGAACCTAAGGCAAATAAGGCCTATGGGCAGGGTCAAGTGAGAGCAAAGTCTTTAGGGGGAGGGGCCAATGAGGGGTGGGGCCTGTGGTGGAGGACAGCCCACTGCCACTCTGTGTGCAATTGGTGGAGGAGGGAGAAGGTTTGGGATCGATCTAGGTGGCGGGTGAGGGGTGGTGGGCGTTGCATCTTAGGCCACATGCTCCCGCAGTTGCGGGCTGGGGGAAGTTGTTACTTAAGGTTGTCTGCAGGAGCAGGGGCCTGACAGGTCTCTCTTTGTCTCTCCTCTTAACGCACACATGCAGCATCAGAGTCCTGCACATGCGCACCAGCTCCCCCTGTAAACTGTCGGGCATGACAAGCCCCACCTACTGCCTTCCATAGCGAGAAATGGACTCGACCAAAATTTTCAAGATAGAGTGGGCTTGCTAAAGCACCCACAAAACTGATTTGGAACTCTCTCAGTTTCACACCCGGTTGACAATTAGAAAAAATCTTGTAAAATTCCACCCTTAAAGTCATAGGGCAGCATTTTCCAGCTACGCTTGCCCCAAAATTGGAAAATCCCTTCTGAGGTAACCAGACCTTGTCCTGCCCATTGCAATCCCTGTAGTGGGGCAGGATGGGAAAATTCCACCCATAATAGAGTTGCAGAGCAATACACTCACAAACAGACCCTTCAGCCCATCCAATCCATGCCGACAATCATGCCTTCATTGCTAATGCTGCGTTTGCCCCATATCTCTTTAACTGACAGCGCCTACACTTCCCTCTGTCTTGGAAAAGCAGCCAGCACAATCAAGGAGCCCCGGGCATTCTCTCTTCCACCTTCTTCCATTGAGGAAAGATACAAAAGTCTGAGATCACGTACCAACCGACTCAAGAACAGCTTCTTCCCTGCTGCCGTCAGACTTTTGAATGGAACTACCTTGAATTAAGTTGATCTTTCTCTACACCTTAGCTATGACTGTAACACTACATTCTACACTCCCTTCTTTCCTTCTCTGTGAACAGTATGCTTTATTTGTATAGTGTGCAAGAAACAATACTTCTCACTGTATGTTAATCATGTGACAAAAATAGATCAAATCAAATCAAAATCAAATAATCCTTTCCCATCCATGTACTTACCCAAATGCTTCTTAAATGTTGCTATTGAATGTGTCTCAACCACTTTCTGTGGCAACTCATTCCAAGATGTGCAGGTTAGGTTGATTGGCCATGCTAAGAAATTGCCCCTTAGTGCCCCGGGGATGCATAGGTTAGAGGGATTAGTGGGTATAATATGTAGGGATATGGGGGTAGGGCCTGGGTGGGAATGTGGTCGATGCAGACTCGATGGGTCGAAGGGCCTCTTTCTGTACCGTAGGGTTCTATTATTCTATGATTCTATATACACACTACCCTCTGTGTGAAGAAATTGTCCCTCTGGTCCCTTTTAAATCTTTCCCCTCTCACATTAAACTCATACTCTCTAGTTTTCAATTCCTCCTTGCTGGGTAAAAGACTATATGTGTTCATCCTGAGTCTGTCTCTCATGGTTTTATGTACTGCAATAAGATCACTCTTCATTCTCTTCTGTAAATGAGCATTGGACCAGGCCTCCTACCCTTGGTCACCAGCCAGTGACTAATTCTGAAAAGAACACCTTCCGTGGTGCAAGGTAAGGAAATGATTAGATTCACGGTGATGCCACCACACTCGAATTGTCGACAAATGTTCCCTGCTGAAGTTCACATCTGACAGAGGGCCGAACAGAGTTGCTGCAGTCCCCGGGATCTCAAACAAGCAGTCCCTTCAGGAACGGAGAGGGGAAAACAGGCAGGAAACAGGGAGAGGAAGAAAGTAGCGAATCAGTCACAGCTGTGGGAGCTGCGTTAGGATAGAGATAACCCTTGACCAGGGTACTGAGGCACGTAACCTTGTATCTGACCCCACCACACCAACCTGCCTCTGCTGGTCTTGTCTGAAATGAGATGGAGTTGTGGGAAGGGGGTCCTCTTTCTGTAACTCCCCCTCCACCCCTGCATGAGACAGCAGTCGCACCTCTTGCTACTCCAGAACTGTGCCTGCTTGTGAACATTGCCAGAATGATCTAGTGGAGGAGCAAAAGATATTTTAGGGGGGCAACGGACTGTGTCTTGCTCAGTTCCTCACCCATACTAAACTTCCAAACAGCCCTTTCTTTGAGTGTCTTGCACAGCCTAGACTCCGTTAACGATGGTTGATTGAATCATAGAATTCCCACAGAGCGGAAGGAGGCCATTTGGCCCATCAAACCTGCATCAACAACAATCCCACGGCACTATCTCTGTAATTCCCATGTATTTATCTTTCTAATCCCCCTGACACTAAGGGGTATTTTAGCGTGGCCAATCCACCTAATGAACACATCTTTGGAGTGTGAGTGGAAACCGGAGCAGGCTTGATGGGACAAATGACTTCCTTCTGCACCGCAGGAATTCTACGATCGATGGGTGCTGCTAGGAATTTCTTTGCTGAATTAATTAAACCTAGTAATGGAACCTAATGTGCGTGAGACTCAGTTCCAATTTCTTAGCTGTTGCAAAAATGAGATTAAACTGTGCAGTAACTTGCAGAAAGATAGACTTCCAAAGGGAGAACCTTCCTCATTTGACCAGTCACCTGCCCTTGTCATAGTGTCAGATTAGATGAACGCACTTAACCTCCAGCAGCAGATCGGGAGAAAATAGGAACTTGTGATGAGAATGAGACCATTCATCAGAACAGCACAACAGAACACTTACAACAGAACAACAACCAATCGGTAACTCAGATTCTGATGATAAGATAAAATAATTTCACTTTTCATTTTGTGTCTGTGTGCATGTATTAGATGTTTTATCATTCAAATATCTGTTTATACTTCTTTTTATTTGTTTGTGGGACATGGGTGTCACTGGCTACATTTACATTTGAATTCAATGATCAGACATGATCAAAATGAATGGCAGAGCAGACTCAAAGGGCCAAATGGTCTGTTCCTGCTTCTAGTTTCTATGTTTCAATGATTATATTCTTTCTCCCTCATGCAGCATGGAGGCACACTGGTTAGCACTGCTGCCTTACAGCACAAGGAACCAGCTTTGGGCCACTGTCTATAAGGAGGTTGCACATTCTCCCAGTATCTGTGTGGGTTTGCTCTGGGTGCTCCAGTTTCCTCTCACAATTTAACGATATCTCAGTATACTCAGAATCATTGAATTCCTACAGTGCAGAAGGCAGCTACACAGCCCCATCGAATCTGCAGTGACTCTAATAGTATAACTCCTATCCCCATAATCCTCACTTTTACCATGGTTAGTCACCTAATCTACACACCTTTGGCTGTGGGAGGTTAGGCGGATTCTAAGAATCCCTATAAGTGTAAAGGAAGCCATTCAGCCCATCGAGCCTCCACCAACCACTATCCCACCCAGCTCTATTCTCGTAACTCTTCATGTTTACCCTGCTAATCTGCCTGACGCTAGAGTTAGTTTAGCATAGTCAATGACTAAGCATGGCTAACCACTGTGCCACCATGCTGCCTGGTCACAGAACAATTTGGGTCACAAAAATATAGAAAGTAAAAGCAGGAGTAGACTATTTAGCCATTTAAACCATACCACCATTTATTATGGTCATGGCTGATCATCAAATTCAATATCCTGATCTCCCCTTCTTTTCCATATACCTTGGTCCATTTAGCCTCCAAAGCTATATCTAATTTCTTCTTGAAATCAGACAACGTTTTGGCCTCAACTACTTCCTGTGATTGTGAATTTCACAAATTCTCCACTCGCTGGGTGAAGAAATTTCTCCTCACCTCAGTCCTAAAAGGTTTATCCCTTATCCTCAAACTATGACCCCTACTTCTGGACTCCCTCCCCATCGAGAACATTCTTTCTGAATCTACCTGTCTAACCCTGTTAAAATTTTATAAGCTGCAATGAAATCCCGTCTCACTCATCTAAACTCCAGTAAATATAATCCTAATCGATTTAGTCTCTTGTCATATGACAGACCTTCCTTGAATCTGATATCTATTTCTAATATAGCATGAGACAATGTGGGGTGGAGGAGAAGCTCGAGTAGAGCATCAAAAGCAGTGTGGACCCGTTGGGCTGAATGGCTCATGCTGTAAATTCTATTGAATTCTACATATGCAAATTCTGAGTCATCATGAGTAACAAGGTTGATGAAATTGCTAATTAACCTTAGTTTTGAGCTTGCTGTATCATCAACCTTGGTCGAAACTGTTTCTTTAGAAGGAACTCTTCAAATGCAGACAATAAATACATAACAAAACTTACTCCAACTTACAAATCAAAGAAAGGATTTAATAAAGGAACTTCATTTCTCTAAACTTGGGCCATCATACTGGGCCATTCCAAGCTTCCCACAATTCCCAATAGGTTCTTATTTATGGTGAGTCTTTGTGATATGGTAAGGTATACTTTGCCAGCAACATAGTAGCACATTGGTTAGCACAGCTGCCTCAAAGGGACCAGGATTCAATTCCGGTTTCAGATCACTGTCTGTATGCACATTCTCCCCGTGTCTGGGTGGGTTTCCTCCAGATCCTCCGGTTCCTTCCGCAGTCCAAAGATGCACAAGTTAGGTTGATTGGCCATGTTAAATTGGCCCCAGTGTCAGGGGGATTAGCAGGGTAAATATCTGGGGTTACAGGAATTGGGCCTGGGATTGTAGTCAGTGAAGACTCAATGGGCCAAATGGCATCCTTCCGTACTGTACAAATTCTATGTTTCTATGATTCTATGAATCAGCTGACAATCACATCATTCTGTGATTGATTCCATGGTTTACTGTGTCAGCTTACCCTTACAACTTGTTACCATTGGTCACATTCCATCCGATACAAAGTTGGCACCAGTTATATCTTAACAAATACCCACAAATCATGATGGGAGATTGAGCTATATGAAACCATTATTCAGTATCAAATCCTGATAAATTATATTGAGAAGTATATAATTCTCTGTGTTGTCAATCCAGATTGTAAGTTAGCAAGATGCTTTTAAGATGGGACAATATTGAGCTGATTGGCTAAATACTGGCTCCCAGCTATGTTACCACTCATCACAATGTATATCCATTTTAAGTTAGAAATTGCGACAAATTATTACATTTGTTTTGAATTCTACTCTTCAATTTGAGAAGGTAATATTTATTGATGAGTTCTTATGTGAATGCCTTCACATTTTGTCTCCAGATTTGGAAATTATTCTGGTATGGACCTTTTCGTCGGAGTCAACAGCAATAGGTTGGTTTCTGTGACTGAGACCTTAACTGTGATCGTTTGGACTTTGAAACTTCTTTCTATGGACAACACCCGCAAGGCCAGCATTTATTGCCCATCCCTACTCACCCTCGAGACTGTGGTAGTGAGCCACTTCCTTGAGCCATTTGCAGACTGCACAGTGTAGGTACACCTAGAGTGCTGTTAGGGAGGGAGGCTCAGAATTTTGATCCAGCGAATAAAGTGAATGAGCAACGATATAGTTCCAAATCAGGATGGTGTGTGATAAATTAATCAAATCATAATTTAACGATATTTTAAATGCCATTAGTGGACTGAAATCTCCAGACCTGTCACCATCTGCCCACCCCCACCAACCTGCCCTGACCACCAGTACCTCCCCATTTTCGGGGAGCAAGCAGTCCAACCCTGCTGGAATGAAGGGGGGCAATTGAGTCTCCTCAAAGGGTCGGGGACCAGGGAGGGGTGGGATGTGCCCCCTGTGCCTTGCCACCTTGGCAGTGCCAGCCTGGGTCTCTGGCACTGTCCAAGGGGCAAAGTGCCAATGTCCAGAAGGCACTTTGGTGCTGTTCATTGGGCAATGGGGCACTGCCAAAACAGCAGGGTCTAAATGGGATGAGGGCACAGGGGGTGGGACTTGATGGGGCTGGGACTAATATAGGGAAACACAAGGGATGGGGGGGTGTCCTGTTGCCTTTGGGATTGAGCAGAACAAGGGAGGCCAACAATCGAGGGTGGCATCGGAATTGGGAGAGTGTCAAAGCTGCAGGAGGTGGGGGCATCTGCTGGAGTGGGATGCGGGGTAAGAGCTGCTGAGGGTTAGAGGCGAGATCGGGCGGCTGATTGGAGCTGGTGGGAGGGCGATTGAGGTGGGCAGGTGGCGGGGGTGGGGTGTGAAACTGGCCCGTCGCAATCACCCACTTGGGGGCCAGCGATTGGGCCATGGGGGACGGGGGTTCGGGGTGGGGGGGACTGGGGGGTGGTTGCTGGAGAGCTGGCTTGCTGGGGGTCGCGGGGCTGGCCAGCGATTGAGCTGGCCAGCAATTGGGAGGCTGGCACTGTGCATGTACCAATCTGGGCACTGACAGATCGGCCCATGCACAATAACCACTCAGCATTATGCTGCTGGCCTCTCCAGCGGGAATAGGCTCTGGTCACAGTTTTCTGGACTGATTTACTCTAATTCACTCTGCAAGGCGGATGTGTGGGAGATTTATTTTGAAACCCCCACTAAAAAAAGCAGTTTTTACACGAATTTGACACTCAGGAGTTTTTTTTTGAGACCCCAGTTTTAGTATTGGGGTGTGTTCCTCTATCGATGCACAGGCGTTGGCACTGGTTTATATTCCTAGGGCCTGTCCACATTTGTCTTCTCCTCGTCTGCTCCTCAGAAACCTTCTCCTTGCCAGCTTCTCCTTCTCTTTGCTGTACAACCGTACACCCTCTCTAACTGGGTCTGTTGCTTCCTTAGAAGAGCCGTTTCCATCTCTTTTACCTTGCTCCTTCATCTCTTTTGTCATTTAATCATTCCTACCTTCCGGCTTATCGCAGGCCAATTTCTTTTCCTTCTTTCTTGTCCTCCACTCTCTCCTGTCCCCCTGATTCTGCGTCAGCTTTTAAAAACTATTAATCCGCAGAATTCCTACGGCGTAGGAGGGGATTCTGCAGTCCATCACAATTGCCCAACATCTACCTCAGACTCACCCACTCTGATCCATACATTTTACCCTGGCCAATCCATCTAACCTACACAACTTACAGACTGTGGGAGGAAACTAGAGCACCCAGCGGAAACCCACGCAGATATGGTGGGGGGGTGGGAGGGGAACATGCAAACTCCGCACGGACAGTGACCCGATGCCGGAATCGAACCCAGATCCCTGGCACCGTGAGACAGCGATGCTCACCATTGTGCCACCACATTTTCCTACATCTCCCCAACATCTTCCAACGCTGAGGGAACATTTCAATTTATCGAGGTCAGCTTTGTTCCTCCACAGATGCTGTCCAACCTACTGAACACTTGCTACATTTTCTGCCTTTTATTGAATATGAAAACCCGGCACATTCGTTGAGAAATACAAAACAATTTGGCCTACTTTAATAAAATGAGGTCTGATGCGTGCTTTGAAGGTTAAAGAAAGAATTTAGAAAGTAATTTACTTCAGCGTTCTGAAAGGAGAACATGATTCAACTCCATTTTCACTTTTGCTTTGAGTTTTTTTATGGTTTATCAGGTTAGACCTTGAAAACATCTGAAGTAACTAAGATTAGCCATCGATCAAACAATGAGTTAACATCGATGACACGCAAGTGCAAGGCAACAGCTGTCTCCAACAAGATGAAGTCTAAACATCTCCCCTTGATATTTAATGGCTTTACCATTGCTGAATCCCTCCACATCCTCAGATCACCATGGAGCAGAAACACAACCAGTCACAGAACTACCATAGTTACGAGAGCAGTTTGGTATTTTGCATCAATCAACACACTTCCTGACTCCCCAAAGCCTGTTGACCATCTACAAGGCATAAGACCGTGATGGAATATTCTCCACTTGCCTGGATGGGTGCAACTCCAACAGCAATCAAGAAGCTCAACAGCATCCAGGACAAAGCAATCCTGCTTGATTACCATCCAACTGTCCACCATTGGCATTCACTCCTGGCACTACAGTGGCAGCATGCTGTACCATCTCTTGTGATGCATTGCAGCAACTTACACAGATTCCTTTGACATCACTTTCCAAAACCTTGACTTTTAGCACCTAGAACAAAGCATCCAACACGTGCAAGAACCCCTCCCTCTGACGTCTGACCCTCTGGAGGGCCTTGATTGCACCCCCCGCCCCCTTCACTCCAGCAGGATCGGATAGCCAGCCCCCTAAAAGTGGGGGAGCTACTGTAAACCCCGCTGGAGTGAAATAGGGTGGAAGGTGTGGGGAGAGGCCAGCAAGCCTGGAGACTTCAGTCCCCACTAGTAGCATTTAAAGTATATTTAAATTATTATTTGAATAATTTATGTGGCTCCCTATCAATTACCAGTGCAGAGCTGACGCCACCAGAAATCCAGCAGTGGGAGATGCTATCGAATTCCAAGCATCGGATGCCACTTGAATCTCTCGGTCTGCTGCACTTAAAAGTTAGCACAGTGGGATGGGAGAATCCCCCCGCTCCCCACTGAATCTCATTGATTACATGGATACAAAATCAGAATTGGTTAAAAATCACATCAGATCTATTGCCAAGAAATCATCCCTTGTTTTCATTCACTAGCTGTTTCTAGCCGAGAAAGTAAACTGTTTCTTTCATAATGATATCTGAAGTCAAATCTGCTTCTGAATCTCGGAACCCACTTCCAAGGGAGTAACATCTGATTAAACCTATGAACAATACAAATGTTTTTACTATTTGATCATTTTTCCCATGTCTCACTCCTCAGGTCATAATCTTTCACCGATATTCTTTACAATTTCCGGCCTTCTCTGTGTCAGCAATTCCTAGATTTCAATTGTTCTTCCTGAAGCAAGCACATGCATGTAAAAATGTCTCTCATATAATTTGCTCCTTAATTCTTTCATTTAGGCCATTTAAGTTCTTGTCTTTGAATAAACGGCAATCCTCTTTCCTCCCGCACTTACTATCATGTATCTCAGTAAGAAGTCTCATAACATCAGGTTAAAGTCCAACAGGTTTATTTGGAATCACAAGCTTTTGGAGCTTTGAGATGAGTGACAAAGCAGCAGTGCTCCGAAAGCATATGATTCCAAATAAACCTGTTGGACTTTAAACTGGAGTTGTGAGATTTCTTACTGTGCCCACCCCAGTCCAATGTCAGCATCTCCACATCATAGCATGTAACTATCAGGGACAAGTATACTGTTTGTTCATTCATTTCTCTTCCTGCATCTAGTGATGCACAAGATAGATATGTCTGCTCCCATAGCTAGTTTTTCCTGGGATAGCTTGCACTCAGTCAGGATAGGTAACAACACCTCCTCCACAATTATCCTCAACACTGGCACCCCACATTCTGTGTCCTCAGCCCCTTACAATGCTCCTTATACACCTATGATTGTGTGGCCAAATTCCTCTCCAACTCCATTTTCAAGTTTGCTGATGATAACACTGCAGTGGGTCAGACCTCAAACATTGATGAAATAGAGTACAGGACTGAGATAGAGGATCTTATGAATTGGTGCGATTACAACAATCTCTCACTCAATACCAACAAAAGGAAGAAGACAGTCATTGAATGCAGGAAGCATGGTGGAGAACATGCCGCTGTCTACACCAGCTGTGATGAAGTGGAAATGGTCAAGTGCTTCAAATTTTTAGGTGTCCAAATCACCAATAACCTGTCCTGGTCAGTCCATGTTGATGCTATAGTTAAGAAAGCCCACCTCTACTTTCCCAGGAGGTTAAGGAAATTTGGCGTGTCTGTTACGACTCTCACCAATTTTTACAGATGTACAATGGAAAACATCCTTTCCAAATACATCATAGCTTGGTATAACTCCAGCTGTGCCCAAGATTGCCAGAAACTATGAGGGTTGAGAACATAGCCCAGTCCATCACACAAACCAGCCTCCCATTCATTGACTCGGTCTACACTCCCCATTTCCTCGGAAAAGCAGCCAGCATCAAGGACCCTCGCTACCCCGGGACATTCCATCTTCTACCTTCTTCTGAAAGGAAAACCTGAGGTCACTTACCAACCGACTCAAGAGCAGCTTCTTCTCTGTTGCTGTCAGACTTTTGAATGGACTTACCTTGCATTAAGTTGATCTTTCTCTACACTTAGCTATGATTGTAACGCTATATTCTGCACCCTTTCTTTTCTTCCTCCCCTACACACTCTATGAATAGTATGCTTTGTCTGTATAGTGTGCAAAAAAACAATACTTTTCACTGTATCCCAGCACATGTGACAATAATAAATCACTACAAATCAAAGATTGCTCGTCTGGCATCAGGAGCTTATAGTTTGAGGTATACCAATCTACAGCTAGTGTGGCTGACAGGAGTCTCTCCCGCTCTTATTGCCAGCCATTAGTGTGTTTGGAAGGAATTTGCGCATAATGTTCAACCTGTTCGGCTCGGTTATGACTGTACCTTCCTTGGCCATCATGTCCTGGGGTGGGACTCGAACCTGGAACCTCTGGCTCAGAGGCAGGGCTGCTACTTATTGTGCCACAAGACCTGCAAAATATACAGTGCTTTCCACTTAGAAAGTAGGATCGGGGGGGCCAGTCATTATGACAATGGCTAATCATTCAACTCACTACCCTGATCCCACCTTCCCCCCACCCCAATATCTTTTCATCCCTTCCACCCCAGGAGTTGTATTTAACTCCTTCTTGAAAAGCTACAGGGCAGAATTTTCCTGCCCCACCAGCTACGGGAATCATAGCAGATGGGATAGAAAATTTAGCCGGACGTGTACAGGTCCGTTGTCCTCAGGGAGGAATTTCCAATCTTGGGAAAGGTGGCGTCGGAAAATCCCATCCACAATGTTTGGCCTCAACTGCTTTCAGTGGCAGTGGATTTCACAGAGTCAACACTCTCTGGATGAAGACATCTCTCCTCATCTCAGTGTTAAAAGGTTTACACTTTATCCTCAAACTAGTTTTGACCTCCTCTATTCTAGGGAACATCCTTCCTGCATCTCCACTGTGGTTAGCACAGCTGCCTCACTGCAACAGGAACCTAGCTTCAATTTTTGGATTGAGTCTTTTTCTGTGCAGGGTCTGCATATTCACCCCGTGTTTGCGTGGGTTTCCTCTGGGTGCTCCAGTTTCCTCCCAGGCGTGCTCATTACGTGCACTGGCCATATTAAATTCCCCCTCAGTGCACCCGAACTGTCGCCGGAATGTGGTGACTAGGGAACTTCATTGCAGTGTTAATGTAAATCTACTTGTGACACTAATAAATGAACTTAAAACTTCATGGCAAATAGAAATTCTTCACTGCTTTTGGTCACTTTGATTCCCAACAACAAGCTAGTGGACAGGAATATCCGGCAGCGCATTCCCTGAGACCGGAAAATCCTGCCCGAGTTCAACGCACATTTGCATGGTCCGCCCCCACTGTGAGTACAATTCCTGTGGTGCTGGGTTGGGAAAATTCAACACAGCCAACACAGCTCTATCATTCAAAAGAAGCAATTCTTTGACTGATATTGATCATAAGTTTATCATAGAATCATAGAACCTACAATGCACGAGGGAAGACATTCCGTCCATCGAGCCTGTACCAACAATAATCCCACCCAGGTTCTATCCCATATATTTGCTCTCTTAGCCCCCCTGACACTTAGGGGCAATTTATTATGGCCAATCAATCTAACGTGCACATTTTTGGAGTGTGGGAGGAAACTGGAGTACTTGGAGGAAACCCACGCAAAAAGGATCAGGTTGAAGAAGGCCATTCTGCCAATCTCATCTAATCCTCAAGCATTCCAAGCCATCGCATCATCTCTTAAACCAGCGCATCATTTCTTAAATCAGTCCAACGTCTTGGTGTCATCAGCCCTTCATGACTTTTCTGCTGTTGATTGCTTTCTGTGTAAGAAGCATGTCTCAGTTTGTTTTGAGTTTACTCATTCCACCGCATTGGAAAGTTTCCCTCCGCAGTTGCAAAACTTGCTCAGCAAGCAGAGCTCCAATAATCTGGTTATGCATCGTAGTATGCAAATAATGAGATTGCTTTCAAGATTATCAGAATGTGGCAATTAAATAAGATCTACCTTATAGTGAGAGGGAGGTCTGACTCTGCTATGGAGTCTGAAACAGGCAGGAGTAGAATGGCCAAAAAATCCCAGAAAATGCTGGAAGATCTCAACCACTTTGACTTCATACAAATGATTAATGTCATCATCCTTCTTTCTCACTTTCATTTTTACACTTATCCATTCCCACTCTCCTTCTTGATGTGGAGTTGGACACAGTAAGAAGTCCCACAACACCAGGTTAAAGTCCAACACATTCATTTGGTAGCTCGAGCTTTCAGAACGGCGAGAAAAGCTGATAGTTCCGCGCGCATGAGGACGGCCTTAACCGAGATCTTGGCTTCATATCACACTATCTATGACTGCCAAAACATGCCTGGGCTTGCAAAATCTCACTAACTGTCCTGGCTGGAGACAATACACATCTCTTTAAGCAACGCTTAACCCTCTCTCCACTCACATTGTCTGTACCTATAAAGACCCGATTACCTGTTCAGACTCACATTCCCACCATTATTTTGTAAATTGAGTCTGTGTCTATGCCGTGTTTGTGAACCCAACTCTTCACTCACCTGATGAAGGAACAGTGCTCTGAAAGCTTGTGCCAGCTCTGCCTGTGGCTGTTCCACCATGAAGCTCAACATCTCTTTCCCAGCCACTGGCTGCCAGAAACTGATCAAAGTGGACGATGAAACTGGACTTTCTATGAGAAACTATGGCCACCGAGGTTGCTGCAGACTGTCTTGGAGACAAATAGAAGGGATACTTGTGCGCATCAGTGGTGGCAATGACAAGCAGGGCTTCCCATGAAGCAAGATATCTTGGCTAATGACCATGTCCATCTACTGCTCAGCATTCCTGCTATCATCCTAGGAGGAGTGGTGAACACAAATGAAAATCTATTCGTGGATGAATTATGGATGCCAACCTCAGTGTTCTGAATTATTAAGAAAGGTGAGGAGGACATCCCTGGTCTGACAGACAATACCATACCCCAACACCTTGGATCAAGAGGGTGAGCAAAATCCACAAGCTATTTAACTATCCAAACAGGATGATGTACACCAGTATATTGTGAACAGACCTCTGAGCAAGGAAGGTAAGAAGCCTAGAAAGCTCCCAAGATTTAGTGTTTGATAACTACCCAGATTCTACAGCACAAAAGAAGACACTTTGTCCCGAAGAAACATCGTACTTAAAAGAACAAGGAAGCGATAGCTGAGTTATGCTAAGCGTTTGGTCAAGAGAACGAAAGAGGCTAAGGAAAAATGTCAAGAGCCAATCGCAAAGAGACATTGCCTTTCTTCATTGAGGGCTTCCGCATCTAAATCTGAATCTAGTCAAAAGTAAGATTATTGATGGGATAGACAAAACAAACAGTTTTTGTTGGAACCTCAATAAGTAAGTACATAAATAAATAAACCTCTTGGAATTTAACCTGGTGTTATGAGCTTTCTTGTTGTGCATTCTCTATCTTGCCAGCCACTGCCCCCCCTCCACACCCCCCTTCCCTATCAAACCCATCTCCCCCCACCCCTTTAGGCCAACTGTCTTAACAGTCTGTACCTTTGTTCCACCATTTACACATTCTGATCCCTGTGTGTGTTATAGATGGATCATATTCTGCATGGAGGTCAGTCACCAGTGGAGTGCCCCAGGGATCTGTTCTGGGACCCTTACTCTTTGTGATTTTTATAAATGAGGAAGTGGAGGGATGGGACAGTAAGTTTGCCGATGACACAAAGGTTGGAGGTGTCGTGGATGGTACGGAGGGTTGTCAGAAGTTGCAGCGAGACATTGATAGGATGCAAGACTGGGCAGAGAAGTGGCAGATGGAGTTCAACACAGATACGTGTGAAGAGGCTCATTTTGGCAGGTCAAATACGATGGCAGAATATAATATCAATGTAGGACTCCTGGCAGCGTGGAAGATCAGAAGGTTCTTGGGGTCCATGTTCATAGGACGCTCAAAGCAGCCGTGCAGGTTGAAGCTGTGGTTAAGAAGGCATATGGTGTAATGGCCTTCATCAATCGAGGAATTGAGTTTAGGAGTCAAGAGATAATGTAGCAGCTATATAGGACCCTGGTCAGACCCTACTTGGAGTACTGTGCTCAGCTCTGGTCGCCTCATTACAGGAAGGATGTGGAAGCCATAGAAAGGATACAGAAGAGATTTACAAGGATGTTGTCTGGATTGGGAGCATGCCTTATGAGGATAGGTTGAGACAGCTCGGCCTTTTCTCCTTGGAAAGATGAAGGATGATGGGTGACACGATAAAGGTGTATGAGATGGTGAGAGATGTTGATTGAGTGGATTGTCAGAGGCTTTTTCCCAGGGCTGAAATGGTTGCCAAAGAGGACACAGGTTTAAGGTGTTGGGGAGTAGGTAGAGAGGAGATGTCAGGGACGAGTTTTTCACTCAGAGAGTGGTAGGTGAGTGGAATCGGCTGCTAGTGGTAGTGGTGGAGTAGATTCAATAGGGCCTTTTAAGACACTTTTAGATAATTCATGGAGCTTAGTAAGATAGAAGTTTATAGGTAAGCCTGGTAACTTCTAAGGTAGTGACATGTTCAGCACAACTTGTGGGCCGAAGGGCCTGTATTGTGCTGTAGTTTTTCTATGTCTTTATGTTTGTTCTAAATTTGTATCATTCACTGACTTAACTACCAACAGTCACTGAATCATAGAAGCAACTCACCAGTTATGAAGTGTTTGGTAAGGGCATGATAAAGTACATTCTCACATATACGTGTGGAAACTCACACAGATTAATTAATCAATTTGCATCCATTGTGCAAGGATAAACCACAGGAATTTTCCCATGTTGTAAAACTCCCACGGGAACTGCATCTGGAAATTCCTATCTTGAAACACCTTGCGTGACAGATGTGGCCATGTTTGCTTGGAAGGTCAGGTTCCTACGACTACCTACACTTCTCACACCTGCTTGTAGCCCGGAGCTCTGGGCTGCACTATCTTTCCATCACCAGGATTCTCTCTCACTCTTACCGCCAACCTGTTTGGAAGGATGTGCAGGCTGATACTTAACCCATTTGACCGGGTTATTGGCACATTTTCATTGACTAGCAAGCCATGGGGTGGGACTTGAGCCCAGAGCGTGTGGCTCAGAGGCAGAACACTGGACCACAAGACCTCTGCTTGGAAAGGTGAGATAAAGTAATCAGCAAAAAGCATCTCTCTCCATTACAGAGGTGCAATAGGAGCAAACATCATCACCAACATCCCCACAGTGGAAGTGCTGACAGCCACATTCTCTTGAATTGTGGTAACTCAATCTTACTTTGGTAACATGCATGTCTAAAATGCATAGCAACTTGGACGCACTGAGTGACATATGGGCCTAGGGTAAGATGCTCTTTCGGAGAGTTAGTACAACTATGATGGGCCAGATGGCCTCCTTCAGTAAGTTAAATAGCCAAAGACTTCGTCCCAGGTTAGGGGTGTCCAAAACTAGAGGGTGTAGGTTTAAGGGAAAAATTTAAAAAGTGACCTGAGAGACAATTTTTCCTCACAGGGGGTGGGGCACATATGGAATGAGTTGCCAGTGGTGTGTTTTTTTTGTCCATTCATGAAGCATGGGTTTCACTGGTTGCCCAACATTTATTGCCCATTCCTAGTTACCCTGGTTCAAAGGACATGTGAGACTCAACTACATTGCCATGACTCTGGAGTCATAGGTAGGCCAGACCAGGTAAGGACAGCAGATTTCCTTTCCTAAAGGACATTAGTGAACCAGATGGACTTTTCCGACAATTGACAATGGTTTCATGGTCATCGGTAGGTTCTTAAATCCAGATTTTCCTTTTGTTGAATTCAAATTCCACCATCTGCCGCAGCGGGATTTGACCCCGTGCCACCAGAACATCATCTGAGTTTCTAGATTAATAATCTAGTGATAATACTACTTGGCCATCACTCCCACCCCTGGCAAAGATGGGTACAACATTTAAAATGCATTTGGATAGACACATGAATACAATATGTTTGGAGGGATATCGGCCAAATAAAGGGAAATGGGCTTAGTTCAGTGTAAGAAACCTGGCCGGCACTGTAGCACAGTGGTTAGCGCTGCTGTTTTACGGCTACAGGGACCTGGGTTTGATTCCCAGCTCGGATCACTGTCTCTGTGGAGTTTGCACATTCTCCTCGTGTCTGCGCGGGTTTGCTTTCGTATCCTCCCAGAGTCTAAAGATGCGTGGGTTAGGTTGATTGGCCATGCCAAAATTGCCCCTTAGTGTTCTGAGATGGATAGATTAGTGGGTAAATGTGCAGGGATAAGGGGGTAGGGCCAGGGTGGGATTGTGGACAGTGCAGGCTCAATAGGCCGAAGGGCCTCTTTTTGCACTGTAGGATTCTACGGTTAGCGTGGAAGAGTTGGGCTGAAGATCCTATTTCCATGCTGTATTTCTCCATGACACACAAAGCAGAGCAAGCATCATGATATTCAGTAACATTTGATAGGATAATGAACTGTGCACAGCGAAGGCCATTTTATAGTTAATCTGGCTTGATGTTCTTTTGTGAGTTGTCCTGGGAAAAGTGCTTTGGCCTTTTTTGTTTAAGGGAATGATTTATATTTTATAGCTTTTTATTATGACACTTCTATCGCGGCTCCTGAGAATGATTTAGATGGTGTTGTTATTACGCTGGCATATTCTCTTGTTTTTGGAATATTTTCATGGTGACACACTATAATAGTTTGTGATAAGTCTGGAGAATGGGGAAATATGGATTATAATTACCAGTCTTTGTGCAGTTCCTCTGTCACACACAACATTTGATTCATTAACTTATAATAAAAATCGACAGTTACTCCACTAAAAAATTGTCAATTGAGGCAAGAGATACTTTGCACTCATCATTTTATGTAATTTTAGTCACCTATTTTTGGAGTGATGCCTGCAATTTATTTTCTGAGTTCTCCCGCCAAAGCTAAGGAAATAGAAATTGTAATATCCCTACGGTGTAGAAGGAGGTCATTCAGCCCATTGTGTCTGCAGCGACAACAATCCCACACAGGCCCTATCCCTGTAATCGCATCTATTTGCCCTGCTAATCTGTAGGAGGAAACCAGAGCACGGGGAGAAAACCCAGGCAGGCATGGGGAGGATATGCAAACTCCACACAGACAGTGACCCGAAGCTGGGAATCGAACCCAGAACCCTGGTGCTGGGAGGCAGCCATGCTAACCACTGTGCCATGTTAACCATCACTTTAACTTTTCACCCCAATCACACTTCAGAAGTAATTCCAGGAATGTAAAGTCTGCCTGTGACATCTCCAAAATGTGATTGATGCAACGTCATTTCTTTTCAGTTAGCAACATATTGTAGCACGCTGAGCTTGTTTTAACTTCAATTCCTCCGACTATATGTACCACCACTGTGGAGAGTAAAGACTTTGAACTTATGTAATGTCTTTCAGAAACACAGCACATTCCAAAACACATCACAGCTAATAAAATACAATGTGGTCACCACTGCAATGTGGGGATATGTGTCAATATCAAAGGCCCACAAAACAGTAACCCTGTTTTAGTTTTGGCGGAAGGATAAGCATTGGCCAGGTATTGCCATCCAAGTGTGAAGCAGGCACTCAACCAAAGGACAGCATCCCCGGATGGTGCAGCACTCCCACAAAAGGCAGCACCCCCGATGGTGAAGCACTCCTCCAAAGGACAGCATCCCTGAGGGTATAGCAACCACCCCAAAATTCAGCAACCCTGGACTGTGCAGCACTCATCCAAAAGATAACATCCCAGATGGTGCAGCACTCCCCCAAAGGAAAGCACCCTGGATAGTTTTGCACTCCCCCAAAAGACAGCACCCCAGGTGGTGCAGCACTCCCACAAAGGATAGCACCCCTGAAGGTACAGCGTCATCCCAAAATTCAGCAACCCTGGGTAGTGCAACACATCCCCAGAAGACAGCACCCTAGATGGTGAAGCACTCCCACAAAGGATAGCACCCCAGATGGTGCAGCACTCTCCCAAAGGATAACACACCCCAGATGGTGCAGCACTCTCCCAAAGGATAACACACCCCAGATGGTGCAGCACTCCCCCAAAGGACAGCACTCTGGATGGTGTAGCACTCCACCTAAAGGACAGCACGCTTGATAGCACAACTTTCCCTCAGTACTGCATTTGTATTTTCATTCATAATATGAAAGCACACTGGCTGTGCCAGCATTTAATGCCCATTGCTAATTGCTCTTGAGTTTTCAGAGCATACGGATGAATCAGCCTATGTGAGCCTGGAGTCAGATATGGATCATGAATGGGCCAGTAAGGCAGATTTCCTTCCCTAAAGGGCTGAACCGGATGGAACTTTACAATAAAAATCCAAAAATGCACGGGTTAAGTTGATGCTAATTGACCATAGCGTTAAGGGGATTAGCAAGGTAAACACATGGGGTTACAGGAATAAGATCTGGGTGGAGGTGTGGTCAGTGTAGACTCAATGGCCTCCTTCTTTGCTGTTGGGATTCTATGAATAGCCAACAATGATTTCACAATCGTCCTTTTAATTTTTGATTTCCTTTTGAACACTGAATTCAAAGTTTTACCGTTGTTTTTGGTGGATTTGGACTTTGGTCCCTGGGGTGTTACCACCCAAGTTACAGCAGCACTGCGTCACCACCTATCTATTGTAATTAGCTTAGCAGTAGTTCCCAAGTGTCTGGGGTGGGACCTGAACTTGTAACCCTCTGATTCAGCCTGAGTCACGGCCAACACCTTAACAGAAGATAAGGATTGGAAATGGGTTCAAGTAGAGAAGAAGGGGCAGGAGCCTTTGAGGGTCTTGGTTTGGCACAAGATGTTTCAAAATAAACATTTGTTCCAAAGGCAACAAGTTGAAGGGCAACTAAACATGAGGACTGAGAACGCAGAATAACAGGATGCAGAGGTTTTCAGATATGTGAATGTAGCGGAAGATATATCCTGCAAATGTGTTTACTCTGAAACATCAATAATTCAGAAACTCACACCCAGCTAGTCTTGCAGACGCTGATTGCAACTATACTGCTATTATAACCTTTTTTCAAATTTATTTAACTTAACTCCCCACGAAATGCTGATATTTAAAATTGGCAAGTGAGCCTAAAAGCTGTGTAAAAAAAACTTAACACTGTGGGTTCTCTATAATATTAGCAGGGGCAAGGAGTTATTTTTATGAAAGGAAACTTTTAAGAAATTAGGGCCTCTCTATTAAGTTTATTTTATCAGTGTCTCACGATTGGGCAGCACGGGGAAACAGTGGTTAGCACTATTGCCTCACGGCGCCAGGGAGCTGGACTCAGTTCCTGGCTTGTGGCATCGTCTGTGCGGAGTCTGCACATTCTCCCCATGTCTGCGCGAGTTTGCTCCGCGTGCTCCCATAGTCCAAAAGACGTGCTGGTTAGGTGTATTGGCCACGCTAAGTTTTCCCTCAGTTTACCCGGACAGGCGGCAGAGTGTGCTAGGCAATTTTAACAATAGCTTCATTGCTGTGTTAATGTAAGCCTACTTGTGACCAATGGATAAACATTTTTTTACTTTAAAAGTAAACAATGCAGCCCGTCTGGCTGAATTTAAGCTCGCAATGCAGGAAAGAGATGTAGGGATGTGCAGTTCTTTTAGAGGATTGCAAAACTCCTTTTTGTTTTGTCGATCTTTAGACCACAAGACTGTTAGATATAGGAGCAGAATTAGGCCATTTGGCCTATCGAGTCTGCTCTGCTTTTCAATCATGGTTGATAAGTTTCTCAATCCCATTTTTCCCCATAATCTTTGATCCCCTTACCAATCAAGAACCTGTCTATCTCTGCCTTAAATACACACAATGACCTGACCTCCTTTTGATGCAATGAGTTCCACAGATTCACCACCCTCGGCTGAGGAAATTCCTCCTCAAAAAGTTGCAAAAAGGCTTGGATGATTGTCACGTTGTCAGTAATATCTTGGGCCTAAAGGGATCCCATGGAAACAACCCATGGTACTGAGCAAATGACATGTGCAAGTCTTCAACCTATGAAAACATTAAAGGAAGGCACTGAATGTTAAATAAAAGGCATTTGGACAGATACATGGAAAGGTTTAGAGGGATAGGGGCCAAATTTTAGCCAGCATGGACCAGTTTGGGCTGAAGGACCCCATGACGTAGATTCTGTGATTCTTTGACATTTGGGAAGCGTACGCAAACAGTTTCGCTGCGCTTTGTAAAAAAAGATGTAACATCCTTCAAACTGGCTAAAATTAACTTAAGACAAATAAATGATAGCCAGTATGTCGCGTCCATGGTGCAAAGGAAGCTTTATCAGAAACTGACAACATTACAATATGTTCATTGACAGCATGTGAGTCACTCCAAGTCTTTAATCGCAAAGTATTATTTCCTGAACGTTGCTTCCTCCAATGTAAAAGTTTAGTCAGTGATGAGCCCTTTGTCATGTAGCGTAACTGTAATGCTTCCCAGTGTATAGTCATTATGTGCAAAGCTAGTTAGTGTATTAGTGACATCCAGAATTAATAGATATTACAGAATTATTTTGTAATTTCTGGAGAATGATTGCACTACCATGCCCATTATTTGATCAATAATCAAATGTCAACTCAAACCTAAAATGTGAGTAATCTAATATTGAAGAACCCTGCTGCCTCATACTGCCAGGGACCCAGGCTCAATCCCGACCTTGGGTCACTACCTGTATGAAGCTTGCATGTTCCCCCCATGTCTGTGTGGGTTTCCTCCAAGTGTACTGGTTTCTTCCTGCACTCCAAAAATGTGCAGGTTAGGTTGATTGGCCACGTTAAATTGCCTCTTAGTGTCAGGGGGATTAGCAAGGTAAATATGTGGAGTTACGGGAGTAGGATCTGGGTGAGATTGTGGCCATAGAATGTCTGCAGTGCAGAAGGAGGCCATTTGGCTCATTGAGTCTGCACCGACCATAATCCCACCCAGCCCTTATGTCCAGAGCCCCATGTATTTACCTTGTTAGCCCCCCTGACACTAAATGACAATTTAGCATGGCCAATCAACCTGACCCATACATTTTTGGACTGTGGGAGGAAATGAGAGCATCTGGAGGAAACCCACGCAGACTTGGGGAGAATGTGCAAACTCATCACAGACAGCGACCCGAGGCCGGAATCGAACCCAAGTCTCTGGCTCAATGAGGCATAAATGTAGGTGCAGACTCGATGGGCCAAATGGTCTCCTTCTGCATTGAAGAGATTCAGTGATAAACCTGATGACATTTTGAGTGGAAGTTATCTTTTCCTATACCGTGTGTCTTACTTTTACGTTAGTATCATACGTTTTACAGAGTATCGTACGTTTTAAAGATAGACTGGTATCATTTGTGGTTTAATATTTCTCATTCCGGTCACTCCTGTTACTGTCATCAAACATTTATCTTCCCTTCCCCCAAACGTGTTACTTCCGATTCGGAATGGATTTTACAGCCGATAAGATAATGCACAAAATACTCACGCTCAAAGAGGTGATGTAAACTTGAGACGCAGCTGTGATGGAGGAAATGCAGAACCGTTTCCCAGCTGATTTTCAGAATCCAAATATAGTTTATGAATGTATCCACTAATGACAATGAAATTGTTGGAAACTAAATGAGAGTCCAATTCAGGTTTACTTTATAAGCACATCATTCCTAATAAAAGGTAGTGATGCTAACAGTTTCGCATAATGACAAATGAGTTGTAGAATCATTGAATGGCTTCAAGAAGGAGATAGATGGATTTCTAATAAAAAATAAAGCAATGAGAGGATATGAGGAGCAGTTGGGATTTGAGAGGTGGATTTGGAAGGTGTACATACAGACAAATAACTTGACCTGTTGTCATCGGGTGATTATGTGAATGGAAGGTTTTCCTCAACTCCAACTGCCCCATACGTGAGGGTGGCCTCTGCAAAATATTTCATGGGAAACGAGAAGATAAAATGCTCGCTGGCATTAACCAACTGGAAAACTGCCTCCACCTGAAAAGAATGGCACGGTGGCACAGTGGTTAGCGCTGCTGCCTCACAGCGCCAGGGACATGGGTTCAATCTCTGGCTTGGGCCACTGTCTTTGTGGAATTTGCACAGTAAGAAGTCTGTGTTTACCCCAGTCCAACGCCGGCATCTCTACATTATATGGAGTTTGCACATTCTCCCCGTGTCTGCATGGGTTCTCTCCGGATCTGGCTTCCTCCCACAGTCCAAAAGATGTGCGGGTTAGGTGCTAAATTCTCCCTCAGTGTACCTGAACAGGCGCCAGAATGTGGAAACTAGGGGATTTTCACAGTAATTTCATTGCAGTGTTAATGTAAGCCCATTTGTGTCATTAATAAATAAGCTTGAAAGCTTATCTCACAACAGTGCTCCTGTGGGAGCGACAAATAAAGTTTAATCCATGCCCCTGCCCAGAATATCCCTCTATCCTCCACACCATGGAGCTTCACTCTTACCTGACAGCCGGCCAGGGTTTCATAGAGGTCGCTTCCTGCCAAACTTTGCTCCCGGAATCGGTGATAAATAAGCCAGCGACAGAATAACGAACTTGACAGTTAAAAGTGCCATAGCCTTGTACCACTATAACTGGGCAGGAAACTATCAGAAAGTAGTGGTTTCCTGCTGGAGACGCATTAGCAGTTATCATAGGAATTAGGAACAGAAGTAGGCAAATTTAGCCCTTCGAGCCTGCTCTGCTGTTCGATCAGGTCATGGCTGATCACTCCCTGGTCTCAAATCCACCTCCCCACCTGTTTCCTTTATCCCTTTTTTAATTAGAAATGTATCTATCTCCTTCTTGAAACCATTCAACAATTTAGACTGTACCGCGCTAATGGGGCAGCAAGTTCCAATAATTCACCACCCTCATCTCAATTTTAAATGTACTGCCTCGCCACCCGTGATCACTTGTTCAATATTGCCCCACAAGAGGAAAGATTTGATCTATATTTCTTACATCGATCCCTTTTAGAATTTTATAAACCTCTCAATCTTCCAAGCTCCACTGAGCAAAGACCCAAACTGTTTAACGTCTCTTCATACATCAACCCTTCCATCCCCAGAATCAATCGGGTGAACTTCCTCTGAACTTCCCCCAATGCCACTACATTCTTCCTCAAACAAGGGGAACAAAACTGAACACAATACTACAGATGTGGTCTCACCCCACTCATCAAGAAAACCCCTCACCAAACTTACTCCCAAACCAACTTTGTTTTCCAATTTCATTTGGCCAGCAGTTTCAGAGCATGAAACATATGGAAAGACAGATGCAAATCATTGTAAAGATTTCCCCTCATAGCACTGAGGGGAAATCAATGATTGTTTGAGTGAGTTCGCATTTCCCTCTTAACGTCTAGGTTTACACATTTAGCCGAATGCAGTTTCCCTTTTGAAAGCACCCTAACCAGTACATCTTTCAGACTGTGGGAGAAAACCCACACAGACATGGGGAGAATGTGCAGACTCCGCACAGACAGTGACCCTGATGGTTTAAGTTGGGGAGGCCGTTACAATAAATTTACATCTCATCATTAGGCCTCTACACCAGATAATCTCCATCTGTCCTCACCCATTCCACCACCCCCCTCCCCCAGTGTCTATAGAAACCATAGAAACCCTTCAGTGCAGAAAGTGGCCACCTGACCCACCGACCACAATCCCACCCAGGCCCTATCCCCAGATCCCCACATACGCACCCACCAATTCCTCTAACCTACGCAGCTCAGGGCACTAAGGGACAATTTTAGCATGGCCAACCAACCTAACCTGCGCATCTTTGGATTGTGGGAGGAAACCGGAGCACCCGGAGGTAACCCACGCAGACACACGGAGAACGTGCAAACTCCTCAAAGACAATGACCCAAGCTGGAAATTGAACCCGGGTCCCTGGCGCTGTGAGGCAGTGCTAACCACTGTGCCACCGTGTTGGCCAAGCCTAGGGTCCAGGAAAGTGTAAGATCATTGGGTTGATTGGATTTCCTTTATTTCATACTCCCTCTGTTCAACTCAATCCTTTAGCATGTATTGATGTACCCTGGTGATTTAGTAATGACTATATGTTGCTTTTCAATGGCATTGCAGCCTGTGCATTTGGAGAAGAGATGTAGAGAGCTAATGTAATGTCCCAACTATGTTAGGGACTGAAGAAAGTTATGGGTGCCCACGTAGATTCAAAGTACCACACAACAGGTTTATTGAAAGAGATGTTGTCCTAAATCTAACCCTAACCTTAACCCTAATGCAGATCTAATCAGAACTAAAAACAGGAACCTCTGAAGAACCCTAATGACATCACCACCATCTGACCCACCCTTAAAGCAATCATGCAACTCCTTAGATATGTACCTGAGGAATGATATTTTCTTCCAGGCTTATTGGTATTGTCAGTGTGAAAGATGAGAGTTTTGGCCTTCAGTGACTAACTGATTTATTTGTATCTGATCTGTAGATCTGGCCATTTGTATGCATCTGCATGTGCATGGCTGGTATTTGTCTCCTCAATCCTGCCCCAGATCAGCAGGGCAACCATTGACCTGTCAATTTAGATCTTGCAAGCTAAAATACAATTAACTTTTTTTTTTGCCTTCCTAATCTCAACTTGCCATCGCTCACAGGAGTAATTCAAATTATCAATATTGTCTCTCTCTGGTGTCCCATTCTAACCACCTGCATGGTCCATCATGTCAGACTCTGACCTTCAATGCTATTCAATACTTCTCCCTCATTGACATTTCCAATGATAGATCACTTGATGCCTGCCTTCCTTTTCCATTCAGATTAACCCTGGATTTGCTGGCTGATTTGTGGTTCTAAGAAGGGCTATGTGTCATTAATATTTTCCAGTACGGTCCAGCATGTTGGCCTGTCTGGATTGGAGCTAATGAATATTATTTTTCACTTCAAATGTGGGAAAGGATATTAACCTCCAGCAATTTATTATTTTATTCGTTCATGTGACATAGGTATCTCTGGCTGGCCAGCATTTATTGCCCATTCCTCGCTACCCTTGAGAAGCTGGTGGTGTGCTTCCTCCTTGAATCGCCGCAATCCACGCGCTGCGGGTTGATCCACAATGTTGTTAAGGAAGGAATTCCAGGATCCTGACCCAGCCACTGCGAAAGAATGGCAATATATTTCCAAATCAGCACCATGGCACATGGTGGTTAGCAATGTTACCTCACAGCTCCAGAAACCTGTGTTCAACTCCCGGCTTGGGTCACTACCTGTGTGGAGTCTGCACATTCTCCCCATATCTGTGTGGGTTTCCTCTGAGTGCTCTGATTTCCTCCCACAGTCCGTAAGACATGCTGGTTGGGTGCGTTGGCCATGCTAAATTCTCCCTCAGTGTACCCTAACAGACACTGGAGTGTGGCAACTAGAGGATTTTCACAGTAACTTCATTGCAGTGTTGCTGTAAACCTACTAGTGACTAATGAATAAATTTTAACTTTTAGTCAGGGCGGTGAGTGGCTTGGAGAGGAACTTGCAGGTGGTAGCGTTCCCATATTCCTGTTGCCCTTGTCCTAGATGGAAGATGTCGTGAGTTTGGAAGGTGCTGTCCAAGAATCCTTGGTGAATTACTGCAGTGCATCTTGTAGATAGTACACACTGCTGCTACTGAGCATCAGCAGTGGAGGTAGTGGATGTGGTGCCAATCAAGTGGGCTGCTTTGTCCTGGATGGGGTCAAGCTTCTTGAGTATTATTGGAGCTGCACCCATCAAGGCAAGTTAGGAATATTCCATCACATTCCTGAGTTGGGAATTTGTATCTGGTCTGCAGGTCTGGCCATTTAAACAGGTAACAAGTTTAAAAGAGATTGCCCAAGTTTGAGGCCTAGGGTATTTTACAGGGGTATTTATTTTGAGACCTGCATCTCTTCTGGTTAAATAGCCTCTCAACTTGGGCGGGAAGGGACATATAAGGCTTTCAGACTCATGTACCTGTAAAACCTCAGGTACTTTTGACCAGTTTACTTACTCAGAAGTTTTACCAAGGTGCCCTTATTTGCAAGATGGACAAAGGACAAACACAAGGAAAGGTTCAATAAATGTATTCATAGTAACACTATTAATCCTTAAATTACCCAAATGAAACAAGAGGATACCCCAGGTTCATGTGTACTATCTGCAAAGATGTGTTGGTTAAAACTTCAGGCTCAATTCTCTGAGTCTGTATCATCCATCATCACAGAAGCGAGTCTCGATGGCAGCTTCTTCCTTCCTTCCCTCTCTAGTCAGTCTTCTGGATGATCAAGGTTGGCTCCCTCATCGAGTCTTCGCTGCTGGTGTGTCTGAGATGCATACTTTTATTGCCCCGTCTCCCCACCTTTCCAGAAACTTCTCTGGCTTCCAGCCAATGAAGTCTCAGGAGAGACGTCCCAATACCCAGTGGGTTCCTTGATATCTGCCTGGGGCCCACCCCCCCTCCATGTCCATCTGTATGCTGTTGCTTATATGTAACCTATTGCCAGATAAGGTAACTGCAGGAACTCTCAGTGACAGGAAGTCCGACCCAATCTGGATTTCTAACAATGGGCCGGTGCATTTCAATGGGGTGCAATGATCTCCTGCTGGATCTCAGTGCAATGACCTTTGATGGGTGATTGATGGGCCAGACCCAGACATGTTTCCGTGTCTTTATATCTTTGACCTTAGTCAAGTCTGGCCTGCCCAAGGTTGGACTTTGTTTGATTTTAATCTAAGATATCCAATTTTATCAGCCTTAAAACTAGACCCTGATGATATTACCACAAGACTGTGGGAGGAAATCAGAGCACTCTGGAGGAAACCCACACAGACATGGGGAGAATGTGCAAGCTCCACACAAACAGTGATCCAAGCCAAGAATCGAGCCCTGGTGCTGTGACGCAGCAGTATTAACCATTGTGCCACCATGCCACAGTGCTGCCCCTAGGTCTTTCCTCAGTCTTTCCATCTCCTTGTCCCCTTTTGGGTAATGGGATCTGTTGCCCTTTCCTGCCCACCCTTCTTGGAAATTACTGGCTTTTTTTCCTGGCCCATTGTCGCGTTCAAGTTGACGAACAGAATCATGCTTTTTGTACTGTTTCAGATCTGGAGCTGCCTTGTAATTCCAGTTAATTAGCAATTTGATGACACACAAATCACTTGCATATTAATTAGCACCAGCAAGCTTTCAGATGAGCACTGAATATGACATACAGTTCAAGGAGATGACACTTCCACAACCTCGCTCAGCCAGAAAGCTTCATTACTGGCATTTGTACGGGTTTCCCTTGTAAGTTGATGTAAACTTTGTAAATAGGGGCCCAGAGGAGGAAGGTTGTTGATGTTCAGGGAGAGCATTGTGCTTGATTTATACTCCCAGCTCCATATGCATTTCATCATATCCTATTCCATAAATCCTGTCATCCCTCCAAATAGAAATTCCAAATAAGTTACAAACATTGGATATTTTCCCAGACATTCTGAGCAGTGGACTGCCAAAATAGGAAAGGTACTTGTTAGAAAGGGAGCATAATAACTCAGAGCAGAAGCTGGCCAATCAGCCCTCTGCCATTCAGAGAGATCGTGACTAGTGTACTCCAGCATCACTTTCCTGCACCATCCCCCTATCATTTGATATTTTTAATATTTAGGAATCTCAGCCTGGAGCTTACTCAGTGTCTGAACCTCCACAGCTCTCTGGGTAGAGAATTCCAAAGGTTCACTGCACTCAAGAGTGGGAATATTCCTCCTGATCTTAGCCCTTAATGCCCTGGTCTCTTTACTCCCCAGCCACAGGAAGAATCTGCTTCACATTGTCGAATCCTGTAAGAATTTTTTTTATGTTTGGAAGGGGTCACCTCTCATTCTTCCAAACCCAGGGTGGGATTTTGGAGCCTCTCTCAGGTGAGATTTTGGGTAGCACAATGGTTCGCACTGCTGCTTCACCGCTCCAGAGTCCTGGGTTCGATTCTCAGCTTGGCTCACTGTCTGTGTGGAGTTTGCACATTCTCCTCGTGCTCTGGTTTCCTCCCGCAGTCCAAAGATGTGTGGGTTAGGCTGATTGGCCATGCTAAGAAATTGCCCCTTAGTGTTCAGGGTAGCGGAGGTTAGAGGGATTAGTGGGTATATAATATGTAGAGATATGGGGCTAGGTCCTGGATGGGATTGTGTTCAGTGCAGGCTCGATGGGCCAAAGGGCCTATTTCTGCACTGTAGGGTTCTATGTTCTATTCCTATCCAAAGTCAATGGAGATGTTGGACCCTTGCCCGTTCCGATTCCATGGCAGGTTTATGTGGTAAGTTTTGGTTCTAATCTTTTCTCAAAAGGCAATCTTCCATCTCAGTAATTAGTCTGATGAACCTCTGTTGCTAAGGCACTAAATTGGTCAGGATTATATTCAGTAAAAATTCTCACAACACCAGGTTAAAGTCCAACAGGTTTATTTGGAATCACGAGCTTTCGGAATGCTGTTCTTCCATCAAGTCACTCATCTGATGAAGGGACAGCGCTCCAAAAGCTCTTGGACTTTAACCTGGTGTTGTTAGCCTTCTTACTGTGCACACCCCAGTCCAACACCGGCATCTCCACCTCAGGATTATATGCATTGGCTTTTAGAAGAGGATCTCATAGAAACTTATAAAATTCTAACAGAGTTGGATGGGCTAGATTCAGAAAGAATGTTCCTGGTGGTAAGGGGATCCAGAACTAGGCGGTTGTAACTTGAGGATAAGGGGTGAACCTCGCTCGACAATCATCAGGCAGGAGTGTTCCCTTCCTCTCGGGAAATACCTCAGCAGTCAAGGGCATTCAGCCTCTGATTTTTGGGTAAGAGTTCTCTGAGGCTGCCTTCAAGACACACGACCAAGCAGAATCGCTGGGCAGAGACTGATTTCTTTTTTTGCAACTTTATTCCAATCCAATCAAGTCAACCTGATGAAAGGGCAGCCCTCCTGCTACCAGCTAAACCTGTTGGACTTTAACCCGGTGTTGTGAGACTTCTTACTGTAGTTTTAGGACTGAGGTGAGGAGAAACGTCTTCATTCTGAAAGGTGGGTTTGGGTGCAGCGCACCTGCCAATGGTTCTGCAGCTTGCTGAGGAGATGAATCCTCAGGTGAATTAACAGGGTGGCATGGTAGCACGGTGGTTAGCGCTGCTGCTTCACAGCTCAAGGCACCTGGGTTCGATTCCCAGTTTGGGTCACTGTCTGTGTGGAGTTTGCACATTCTCCTTGTGTCTGCGTGGGTTTCCTCCGGGTGCTCCTGTTTCCTCCCACAGTCCAAAGATGTGTGGATTAGGTTGATTGGCTAAAATTGCCCCTTTATCCTGGGATGTGTAAATGAGAGGGATTAGCGGGTAAATGTGTAGGAATATGGGGATATGGCCTGGTGGGATTGTGGTCGGTGCAACCTTGATGGGCCAAAGGGCCTGTTCCTGCGCTGTAGGTTCTATGGTTCTATTTGAAGTGTCCCACTGTGATTTGAAATTCAATGCATGGAAAAAACAAGCAGACAGAGTGTTTTGTCTTCACTTTTTGTATTCAAGATTGGGATCAAAGGAGAAAGGAGCAAATGCTGAATGGGGAGTTGGGCATCTCAGGGAATGAGTCAAGATGGAATACTGAACTCTTATCCATAATTGGCTGCAATTTACCAGAGAACTCAGTAAGCAATCAGTGTGGAGAGAAAGCCACATAATAAATGAAAGAGGATTATTGCTCCCTGAATTTTCTGCATAATAATCACCAAATTAAAATGGTGGCAGGTAAGTTTATAACTGTAGAATTTCTACAGTGCAGAAGGAGCCTTTTGGCCCATTGAGTCTGCACTGACTCTCTGAAAGTGCATCTCACCCCAGACTCAATCCCTTCTTCTATCCCTGTAACCCTACACATTTGCCATCATTAATCCCCCTCATGTCTACACCTTTGGACACTAAGAGGCTATCAGCATGGTCAATCCACTTAAAGCACACATCTTTGGACACTAAGGGACACTTTATCATGGCCAATCCCCCTAACCCACACATCTTTGGATGCCAAGGAACAATTCAGCATAGCCAAACCATCTAACCTGCACATAGTTGGACACTAACGGCCAATTTAGCAGAGCCAATCCACCTAATCCGTACATCTTTCAACTGTGGGAGGAAATGGGAGCACCCAGAGGAAATCCAAGCAGACACAGGGAGAACATACAAACACCACACAGACAGTCACCCAAAGCTGGAATCGAACCCTGGTGCCTGGCACTGGGAGGCAGCAATGCTAACCACTGTGCTGCTGTGTGCCGTCCATACTTTATTAAGAGTTAAAATTGTGCAAAAGATACTTTTTTGCTTTCGTTGTTAAACCTGGCATGGATATATGTTTCCAGTAGCTCACAATTTTTGAAGTGAGCTGTCAGTCCACGATTCACTTGAATGAAAATAATCTGTTATGATAGCAACAAGAAAAAACAATCTGAGGTAAGAACCAATCCATCATATTGACTGACTGTCAGACAGTGGGTTAAATAATCATAGCTTCAATTAGACAACCACAGATCGAAAGATGACGTGATTTGGGAACCATGGATTGGATTTTAAATTATTGACTTGCTGGGGAGCAGTGTGTCCAAGAGAATTACAGGAAAGTCATAAGTGTCTGTCAGGGGCTTTCTATCTGAGCCACTGCATTATATTCTTTGAAAGTACACAATGTTGTTCATTACTGACTGAAGAATTCACTGCAACATGGCACCTGAAGTCATAATTAATACCTTTAGCGGAATGGCTCTTATCGAACAAAGCTTATTTAAAAATATAGTTAACATATTTGGGAAGAAAAATCAGCAAGAATTTTTATCAGTTACAAATGAGAAAAAGGATTCAGGATATTGAATTTGATGATCAGCCATGATCAAAAGGAATAGCAGAGCAGGCTTGAAGGGCTGAATGGCCTGCTCCTGATTTCTATATTTCTATGAAAGGAAGAGAGCCAGCTGCAGCCATTGTTAATGAGTCTGGCTATTGAAAAGAAGTAGGAGAGGAGAAAAAGTGCCACAATAAGATTTACACTTGTTCACTCCTTAAGTATATCAACAGAACAGAATGTTCAAATAGGCATACCCTGGAGTCCAATCTGCATTATGTAAAAACATTGAAAAAAAAACAGGGCATGGGAGCGTTTATGGAATAGAGAGGAATATTAGAGATAAATATTCCAACCCACAACTTTCAGTATGATTCACAGCCCTCAATGGTCCAAATAGCTCACTACTACTGTTATGGTTCAAGTTAGAGACGCCAACGTTTTTATGTTTTGCATCTTGAATTTGGCTAGAGTAAGCATGATTGATTCCACTTCAGGTAGGATTCAAATGACCCACTAGGGAGCTTTTATCAAACAAAGTTTTTTTTTAAAGAATATAGTTAACATGTTTGGTAAGAAAATTAGCAAGAATTTTTATCAAATACAAATAAGAAACAAAATAACCACTGTGATATATAATGCTTGATTAATACTTTTAATATGTTCCAATTAAAACCAAAATCCATTAAACAAAACTCTTTAAACAGATTTATTGCTGCACAGGCTAAATATCACATGATACTGGAATCCAGTTCCCTGAGTTGAATGCTGATTTCAAATCAACTTGAAAATTCAGAGCAGCTTGTAGTCTTCAGCTCCCCAAAACACTATCTGGGTCACTGCCTTGTCAAGTTTGCACATTCTTTCCATATCCTCTGAGTGCTCCAATTTTTTCCACTCCCCAGAGATGTACGAATTAAGTTGATTGGCCATGCTAAATTGTCCCTTAGTGTCAGGGGTACTATGTATGGTAAATATGTGGGGATATGGAGTAGGGTCCAGGTGGGATTATAGTTGGTGCAGATGTGATGGGCCAAATGGCCTTCTTCTGCACTGTTGGATTCTACGATTCCATCTAATTGAGGTGTACAAGACGAGAAGGAGGATTAACAGCATAGAGGATGTCAATCTATGCTGGGGAGCGGATGTTTCCTCTTGTGGAGCAATCTCGAATGAAAGGCCATAGTTTTAGGATAGGGGGCAACAAATTTAAAACAGAGAGGAGGAGAAATTACTTCTCTCGAAGGGTGGTGAATCTGTGGAATTCGCTACCCTGAAGTGCAGTGGATGCAGGGCACTGAGTAAATCTAAGCAGGAGATAGACAGATTTTTAATTAGGAATGGATTTGAAGGGAACGGGCAGGAAAGTGGATTTGAGGCAGAGGTGAGGTCAGTCATGTCGGTGTTGAATGGCGAAACAGGATTGAGGGGTTGAATTGCAGACTCCTTCTCCTAATTCTAATGATTCTTAGGATTCTTATTGAATGCAGAGCAGGTTTGAGGGCTGTTTAGCTTGCTCCTGCTTTTATCCTTAATGCAAGATGCTTAAGGCAGAATGGTAATGGCTGACACTCCTGGAATACTAATCTTCCAAACTCATGCTGATGGAGTCAGCACGGCTTCATAGCTTACCGTGAAGAAATTTAGCAAGTCTAGAAAGTTCACTCGTCAGAAATTGGGCTGCTGCTAGCATGGCCGATAAGTTGGGCAGCACGGTGGCACAGTGGTTAGCATTGCTGCCTCACAGCGCCAGGAACCTGAGTTCAATTCCAGCCTTGGGTCACTGTCTGTGTGGAATTTGCACATCCTCCCCGTGTCTGTGTGGGTTTTCTCTAGTTGCTCTGGTTTCCTCCTATGCTCCAAAAATGTGCAGGTTAGGTGCATTGGCTGTACTAAATTACTCCTTAATGCCCTGGGATACATAGGTTAAAGTGATTAGCAGGGTAAATATGTGGAGTTCTGAAGATTGAGCCTGGATGGGGTTGTCGCCAAGGCAGGGTCGATGGGCCGAGTGATCCCCTTCTGCATTCTCAGGTTTCTGTGTTTTCTGTGGCCTGATCCAGGGTCTGATCAAGGTTGGAGGTATTAAAAGGATTGAGTTAGGTGCTGGGTTGAAGCACTGGGGATCTGATCGGTCTTAAGATCATAAGACATAGGGGCAGAATTAGGCCTTTTGGCTCATTGCTCTGCCAATTAATCATGGCTGATACATTTCCAATCTCCAATCTCCCACCTTTTCTCCATAATCTTCGATCACATTAATAGTCAAGAACCTGAGTATTTCTGTCTTAAATACACTCAATGACCTAGCCTCCTCTGTGGTGACAAATTCCATAGAATTACCACCCTCTGACAGAAGAAATTCCTCCTCATCTCAGTTCTAAAGGGTCATCCCTTTACTCTGAGGTTGTGCCCTCAGATCCTAGTCTCTGCTATTGAAGGGAACATCGACTCCAGATCCAGTCTATCTGAGCCTTCCATACTCTGTAAGTTTCAATGAGATCCAGCGAGGTCAGGAAATCGGGAAATTAGAATCTGGGAACAGTGAAGGTTAGAAATCATTGAGGGATTTGAGAGTTGAAAGAAGAGTTGGGAGTGACAGTGAGGATTCAAGAGGATTAAATACAAGATTAGAACAGCACATTTGTCGCTCATAGTTCTATCCTTGAGCAAGTTATTTCTAATTTGCAGGCGATCCCTCTGACACTGAGTGCAGCCAGTGATGGCACTGGCTTCCTTGGAAGTAACCACTGTGATAGGTTCGTTCCCCATTAGTTTGCATATGCAAATGAGCAAGCAGGTGCTCCAGATAGAGGTGAAGATGTCTGCTGTTGGTCCACAAATATTGTAGGGGATGTGCGAGTTAGGTTGATTGGCCATGCTAAATTGCTCTTTAGTGTCAGGGGGACTAACTAGGGTAAATGCATGGCGTTACAGGGGTTGGGCCTTGGTGGGATTGTAGCCAGTGCAGACTCAATGAGTCAAATGGCCTCCTTCTGCATTGTAGGATTCTATGATTATATGTGATTATGGTTGGAAAATTGCCTGCCAGTTTGGGCACTTCGAAGGCTGGCATGGTGGCACAGTGGTTAGCACTGCTGCCTCACAGAGCCAAGGACCCGGGTTTAATTCCAGCCTTGGGTGACTGACTGTGTGGAGTTTGCATGTCCCCCCTGTGCCTGCATGGGTTTCCTCCAGGTGCACCAGTTTCTTCCAAAGATATGCTGAACTGACCATGCCAAAATACTCTTTAGAGTCAGGAAGATTAGCTGGGGTAAATACGTGGGGTTTTGGGCATAGAACCCAGGTGGGATTGGTGCAGTGCAGGCTCAATGGACTGAATGGCCTCTTTCTGCACTATAGGGATTCTACCTAAAAGAATGGGCAATTATTCAGCTACAGTATTAAGCCATTAATCCACATTTTATTGTGTTTCTCATTAGTAATTAGGATTGAGCTATAGCTATGTCCTTTTCATTGAACCACGCCATTAGTTCCCAGACAACTTTCCGGGCAGGATTTTATGGTCTCACTCATCCCAAAAGCGTGAAACCCCACCCAAGGTCAACAGACTGTCCCATTGCCCCTCCCCTTCCCCTGTTCCAGATCCCGCAAGGTGGTAAAATTCCGGTCTGTAATTTTTCCTGTCGCAATGCCTGTCACTGCAAGCAAACGGTTAAATGTGGGTAAGTCCAAACGAATCTAAAAATACCAACTTAATTTTGATTCATGGTTGACACTGGAGTTGGTTCTTGGCATTGCAACACTTAACAATTGGGTTTTTTTTTCCCCCCAGTTCCTGTTCAGTGTGGTTAAAATAGTCATGTCTCTATAGAGGCAGCTACCCACAATCTTGCTCCTGGACTACAGGATGTTGATTTATTGCCTCTTCGCATCAGTGTCGATGTTCATAAATATTGGCAAGTTAACTGCGCTGTTAGCTTTACTACAGCTTGGGAATTCTTTACTTGAATCCATTCACAAAGGAAGTTCCCTCTATTAATTCATGCCACGATCCTGTCAGGTTTTTAAGTTTCTAGACCACCCGAAACAGACCGCTTCAAAAACTCTGTTCCTAAGGCCAACATGCTCATGAGAAAGGTCAGAGTGCAACAGATGTGTGAGCTGCTGTTGACATGCCTCTTGGCCTAGCTAGTGCTCAGGGCTTCCTGACCTATGAATGGAACACAAAACAGCCTTTTCTTCAATTGGCAGTACTCCACTCTCAAGGTCCATCAACACTCTTCTCACTATACCTCAGAAGTGATGGCCCCAGTGTCACTTAACCCAATATTGTTCCCTGCCCCATCCGAGACCATTGACCCATTCCCTCTGCCTAGCTCACGTCTCATTCCCCTGCTCTAAGCTTCTCACTCAATCCTAAACGGAGCTCTGCTCTATTGTAGAATCCCCACAGTACAGGAGGAGGCCATTTGGCCCATCAAGCCTGCACCAAATACAGGCCCTATCTCCATCATCCCTCGTATTTACCCTAGCTAGTTCCCCCTGACTCTAAGGGGCAATTTAGCATGGCCAATCCAGTTAAACTGCGCATCTTTGGACATTAAGGGGCAATTTAACAAGGCCAATCCACCTAACCTGCACATCTCTGGGCACTAAAGGGCAATTTAGCATGGCCAATCCATCTAGTCTGTGCACCTTGCAACTTTAAGAGGCAATTTAGAATAGCCAACTCACCTAACCCACACATGTTTGGACACTAAGTGGCAATGTAGCATGTCCAGTTCACTTAATCTGTGCATTTTGGGACTTTAACGGACAATTTAGCATGGCTAATCCCCCCAACACATCTTTGGAATGTAGTAGGAAACCAAAGTACCTGAAGGAAACCCGCACAGACACGGAAAGAGACATGGGGAAATCGCAAAGATGCACAGATGAGATGGATTGGCCGTTAGGGTGCAGATGCTCTTTCGGAGAGTTGGAGCAGACTCGACGGGCCGAATGGCCTCCTGCTGCACTGTAGGGACTCTAAGGTAAGGAGCTAAAATACCCAGGCGTCGGGCTTGACACTCTGTGGGAGAGATTAACACTCTTTGCCCAAACTCAAGTTAAAATTGGAGTTGAAGTGTGGCAGATGAGAGTATAGTAAAAATATCATTGAAATACAGTGCATTAGGTTTTAGAATGGATAGGGTGTGTGAGAATGTATGCTTATCAGAGAAGGATATGGATTAATTGTTAGAGATAAAAGAGCATTTAATTGAAAAACAATGAGCAAAACTCAAGGTGGATAAGTCACTGTGCCAACATGACTAACACCAGCAGAGTAAGCCATGATTTATCGTCTTTTGGATCTAGCCATTGCATTTCTTTCTTCATAATAAAAAAAGCTTTCTTCATAATAAAAGTAAATCTGAAATTAAAACAGCACATTCTGTTGCTGGTTCTTTCCTGTGGTGCTGGACAATCCTTGGCAGCGTAGCTTCTGTTTTCTCTGAAATTGGGAGATTCCTAAATGCAGGATTCCAGGAATTGCAAGGAACCAAGTGGCTGCCAGGGACCTTGCTTCAATCCCTGGCTTCAGTCACCGTCTACGCAGAGTCTGCATGTTCTCCATGTGTCTGTGTGGGTTTCCTCCAGATGCTGTGGTTTCCGAAAGCAGTGCATTGGTCATGCTAAATTCTCCTTCAGTGTACTCAGACAGGCACTGGAGCATGGTGGCTAGGAGATTTTCCCCGTAACTTCATTGTAACGTTAATGTAAGCCTACTTGCTACACTAATAAGTAAACGTTAAAACAATATCAGTGAAAAATTGTGTCCTTATCTGTTCAGACAGATCTTTGAGTACTAAAGGGATGGAAGAATGTGGAGATAGTGAAGATTAAAGGATGTTAAGGAAAAGGTAAGTTATGAACCAGCTGGGCTCTTTTCTATAAAAAGTGATGGTTCAAAGAATCAAAACATAGAATCCTACAGTGCAGAAGGAGGCCATTTGGCCCAATGAGCCTGCAGTGACCACAGTTGCACCCAGGCCCTATCCCCATAACTCTATGCTAGTCCCCCTGACACTAAGGGGCAATTTAGCATGGTCAATCCATCTAGCCTGCACATTTTTGGCAGAACACCCTGGGTAAACCCAAGCAGACTCAGGGAGAATGTGCAAACTCCACACAGACATGCTAATTGTCGCTGGGCTCACCCACAAGTGGAACATTTTTTCTTTGTCTTTTCTAATGTTATGGGGCTCTGTTGGGCCATCCTTCAACTTTCAGTTTTCTATAGAAAAGAGCTCCAACGGGTTAATAGAACCATGGAATCCCAACAGTGCAGAAGGAGGCCATTTGGCCCATCAAGTCTGCACTGCCCACAATCCCACCCAGACCCTATTCCCATAACCCCATATATTTACCCTGCTAATCCCCTGACACTAGGTTCAATACAGCACAATCTATCATCCTAACTCCAGAGCCACAGCAATGTGGTTGACTCTTAACTGCTCTCCAAGGGCATCTAGGGCTGGGCAATAAATGCTGACCCAGCCTGCGATGCCCATGTCCCATGAATAGTAAATTTAAAAAAAGCGGTAGATAGACAGTTAGACCTGAATTTTACCAGCCCGCTTACCACGGGAATCGGAGCAGGCAAGGGGTAGGGCATGGAAAGGTCATTGATCTTGGATGGATTGTACAGTTTCAGGGCAAGTGAGGCCATAAAACCCCACCCTTGGCATTGTTCATAGATGATCAACATCGTAGATGCTGCGTGGAAAGGTGGGAATCTTTCTGTATGGAAACGCTGTATTACACAGCTAAAGGAACCTTATGCCCCGTTGTTGATGCAAAATGAAAGTTGGAATAGATGTGTAAGATAGCTGACCTGATATCGTGCACTGCCCAACATCACAATTAGGCCAAGAGTTTGGCTTAAACATACAAAAGACCAGTTAGATTAATAATTCCACTATCTTACTCTGATTATATATAACATATATAAAACAAGAAATGATGACAGCTCACATGAATGGAGTGATAACGTGGGGAACACCATGATTGATGTTCCAAGGGAAGGCTGGCCCGTTATTCCAATGGAGGCATTAATCAATAACTAGGGGGAAACAAAAGTGCAGGTCCTACTTTATTGTTCAATGTACGTCTCTTCTGTGTGAAAGCAAATGATATTTCTTCTTTAAATACGGTTTCATGACTGGAAAACTTCAATTTTAGTAGAACAAAAAGTTTCATATCGAAGCTCAAGGTCACCTCTGATATGTCAAACTTAAAGTCGGGGAACAGTCAAAAATAACAACCTCCATTCACAAATGAAACTTGCTTTGACATTCATCAGTTGAAGTTATTATCTCAAGCTATTGTTAAGATGGATAATTATTCCAATATTTACCTGTTGACTGCATGTATATTTATACCTGTACTCTTAGTACTCGCCAATTCTTACATTTCATTTCACTCATTGATTATCAACAGTGATATTCTTCTATTTATCCTGTGAATCTCAGGTCTGTCTTTGTCCTTTAAGAGGGAGGGTTGTTGGTATAGCATAGAACTGTGTGCTGTTAGGCAGCTTGTCTGATATTTAATCACAAGTGAGTCATGAAATTTCTTCAGGAATATCAGGAAGGTGGAGTCCATTATTTTTTCACTCCTTTCACCAGTTCAGTCCCCTTGTCACTCCCACCGCTTGTTAGGCAATGCTTTGATAAGACCACATTCCACAGTGGCACAATAGTTAGCACTGCTGCCTCGCAGCGTCAGGGACCTGGGTTGAATCCTGGCCTCAGGTCACTGTGTTTATGGACTCTGCATGCTCTCCCATATCTACATGGGTTTTCTCCAGGTGCTCCAGTTTCTTTCAAAAATGTGTAGGTTAGGTGGATTGGCCATGCTAAATTGACCCTTAGCTTCCAAAGGTGGGCAGGTTAGGCAGATTGGCCATGCTAAACTGCCCCGAGTATCTCAAGATGTACAGGTTAGATGGTTGGCCATACTAAATTGCCCCCTAGTGTCAGGGGGATTAGCAGGGTAAATATGTGGAGTTTCGGGATAGAGCCTGGGTGGCTCGATGGTCCAAATGGCCCCCTTCTGCACTGTAAGGATTCTATGATTCCATGAAGACTACAGCATACTCAAAGGAATAGACAGGGTAGATGTGGGTAAGGTATTTCCCTTGGCTGGGGAATCTAGAATCAGTGTGCACAATTTCAAAATAAGCAGGAAGCAGCTGAGAACTGAGATGAGGAGAAATTTCTTTACAGAGAGTGTTATGAATCTTTGGAATTCTCTACCCCAAAGGGTTGTGGAAGCCCAGTCATTGAGTATGCTTAAGATAGGAATTGACACATGTATAAATCCCAATGACATAAATGGATAAAGGGGATAATTCTCCAGCTATTCATGCAAGCAGGGTCTTCTGGTCTCATCCTGTCGATGGTGCACCATAGATAGCATAGGTTCCCGTGGGATAGCGACAATGGGAATTCACGTTGACAATGACGGGACCAGAAGATCCTGCGACTAGCCAATAATGCACCACCAAGAAAAACGTCACAGGTTGCCAGATAATCTCACCCATTAAAGTGGATGATTCGTCATAATTGCATTGAATAGTGGAACAAGCTCAATGGGCTGAGTGGTCTACTCTTCCTCTTACATCCCACACATAGTTCTTTTAGATAGTCTACATGATGTATGTTTGTGGCTAAGCTTTTGGCCTATATGTAAAAATCTTTTCATTATTAATCGATGGCCAATAATTGAATTCAAAAGAGATGACCATTGAAGTGATAAAAGTATTCTGTTTCCAAATGCTCTGCCCCACCTCTGCATAATTTTAAATGCCTCAGACATCAGATTGGTGAAGGTTCTTTTTTGCAAAGGGGAGATCGAGAGGGAATTTGATCACCATCTTCAAAAGCACAAGGGGTCTGGACGGAGTTAATAAGAAAAGGCTACCTCCACAGATGGCGTGTTGAGAACTCAAAGGGGCCCCAAGTTGAACTGACTGATGAAAGAAGCAAAGCCAGCACGTGGGAGGAATTCTCTTACACCGCGAGTGTTGAGGATCAAATGAGATGGTGCTTCTGATCGGCGAAGGGAACTGGATAATTATCTAAGATTTGCAAGGCTACGGGCACAGAATGAGAGGAGTGGGACTCACGCACTCGCAGAGAACCAGCAGGATTTGATGGGCCAAATGGCTTGCTTCTAGGAGGTATCCATTCAATGATATGAATCAAATCATCCTGTAATCTCCATATATCTAATGGAAGTAGGTTCAATCTTTCAAGTGATTCTTCGCATTTGGGCTTCATTATAGCAGGCAGTATTTTACCATGATATAACCTTTCTAACACTTTAATAGTCCAACTGTAGTGCAACTTCTAAAACCCAATGCTGTTATGATCTTTCTTTAGTTTTAAATAGTTGAACTATCACAAATCAATTTTAATATCTCTTGTCGTAATGCCCAATATCCATTAGCTTTCTTTATGATCTTAATCCTTGTAATGGTGCTTCTGATGGATATTGGGTGGTACGGTGATGCAGTTGTTAGCACTGCTGCCTCACAGTGTCAGGGACCTGGGTTCGATTTCTGTCTTCTATCACTGTCTGTGCAAAGTCTGCATGTTCTCCCCGTATCTGCGTGGGTTTCCTCCAGGGTACTCTGGTTCTCTCCCACAGACTCAAAAACAGCTTGGGCAGCACAGTGACACGCTGATTTGCACTGCTGCCTCACAGTGCCAGGGAGCCCGGTTCAATTCCAGCTTCGGGTCACAGTCAGTGTGCAATTTGCCTGTTCATCCTGCGTTTCCTCCGGGTGCGGCAATTTCCTCCCACTGTCCAAAGATGTGTGGGTTAGATTGATTGGCCATTCACCCCAGTATCAGGGGTTATAGGAATAGGACCTGGATGGTGTTGTGGTTGGTGCAGACTTGATGGGCCAAATGGCCTCCTTCTATACTGTAGGGATCCTATAATTCTTCCCTGCTTCCATCAGACACTTGAATGGATTCAACTCGTATTAAGATGATGCTTCTCTACACTGTAGTAATGACTGTAACGCTACATTCTGCACTCTCTCCTTTCCTTCTCTCCTATATATTCTATGAACAGTATGCTTTGTCTGTATAGTGCATAAGAAACAATACTTTTCACTGTAATACATGTGACAATAATAAATCAAATCAAATCAATCTCCTCTTGTTCTGTACCTGCTAATCTCCTCCAGTTGTCTGCTGTGCTTGCAATAGGAACCCTATGGGCTAAATATTCATTTCTCAGTGCTGAGCAGCTAAAGTCAGTTCATATACCTTTTGGGAAGAAACATAGAGGATGAAGGGGGCACGGGGTATGGAGAGGGCATGGGGATATCTGGAAAGGATGTGGGAAATATAAGGGGATAAAACAAAATGCATGGTAGGCATGAAATGAGCATGGGGTGAGAGGGGGTGAGATGTGAATCTTTGAGGAATTGGGTCGGGTTGATGTCTGGGGGAAAAGATGATAGCATTCTGACTAACCAGCCTCACACACTGCCTGTCTGCTTCCATGGTCACCACAGAACAGCCTCAGGAGAGAGCCGCCCCAACTCCAAACCATAGCTGGCATCTATGGTGTGACCTAATCTGCTATTCATGCCACGCTCCTGTGGCAGCAGGGTTGGAAAACTTGATGGTGCAAGCTCGATGGGCTGAACTGCCTCCGTCTGCACTGCAGGGATTCTCCGATACTAAGATTGCCTTAGGATCCCTACATTGCAGAAGGGCAAAACGAGAGGGGCAAAGCTAAGTCATTCTGAAGGATATTGGGAAGCACTCAAAATCAGGGGAGGAAGATTTATATTTGCAGTCTCACAGTATATTTGGTATCACAAACTTTTGGAGTATTCCTCCTTCCTCAGGTGAGTGAAGAAGCTCATGACACCGAGTAAACCTGTTGGACTTTAACCAGGTGATGTGAGACTTCTTACTATATTTGCAGGAGCCAGGGAATATCTTGGATATGTCCCCTCAGTTCCTCAGAATTTTTATCCTCCTTTAGTTTAACAGACATTCCTGCTTTTTATTAGAATTTATTGCAGTATCTCACCAGGGAAGGTATTTTGACAGCCTTTCAATGTTTGGACATTTTAATCAGAACACAACAGTTGGATTTCATTGTAATTCAAAAAAATAAAGAACCCATTAAAAATATTCATTCATTCACTCGTGATATTTGCCCTGGAATTTGCCATTGTTCAGTTTTGTTATTGCTGTTTGAGTGGTGTTGTTTTCATACACTCGCCTGGCCTGTGCTAGAACTGGACTACATGCGCCAAGTTTCTAATCAGTGTCGAAACAGTGCACTTAAAAAATCCAGACGTTAGATATTTGTCTTTTGATACTTAATCAGTTTCACCAATAAAACAAACAAAAACAGACATAAAAGCAAGAGAGGGTCATCATGTAACAATGTTATTTAATGAAGGTCAGTGTTAAAGATGATGGTGATTGTTTTTATAGGTCATCAAAGAGCTCCATTTGATTAGGAAAGGCTGGTACAACACAGAAGAAGGGCATTTGCTCCACCTGAGCAGTGTAGGTCTTTGGAAGAGCTATCCAATTATTCCACCACCCTGCTCTGTCCTGTAACCGCTCTTCAATCTGTTTCCCCTTTAAGTATTTATCCAATTCCCATTGGACTTTACTATTGAATCTTCCTTCTCTTACGCAGTCCATTCCAGATCGTAACAGATCACCCTGTGGAATGTTCTCCTTCTCTCACTACTATCACTACAGTGCTAGGTAGCAGTGCCATTGTGCCAGAGAACAATACCAGAGGGCAGAGCCAAGAGACAGTGCCAGGGGCAGTGACAGAGGACAGTGCCAGGGCACAGTACCAGGAGGCAGTGCTGGGCAAATGTCAGGGGACATTGCCAGGAAGCAGAACCAAGGGCAGTGGCAAGGGACAGTACCAGGAAGTAGTGCCAGGAGGCAATGCCAGGGGCAGTGGCAAGGGACAGGGCCGGGGCAGTATCAGGCATAGTGCCAGGAAGTAGTGCTAGGGAGCAGTGCCAGGGAGCAGTACTGGGGTAATGTGAGGCCAGCGTGCCAGCGGAATGTGCCAAGGTTTCAGGGAGTGCAGCAGGGGGGAATGTGGGGCAGTGCAAGGGTGCCAGAGCAGTGTCATAGAGCAGAGCCAGGGACAATGTCAGGGACAGTGTCAGGGGAGCAGTGTGGGGCAGTGCCAGTGTGCCACTGGAATGTGTCAGAGTCCAGTAAGAATTGAGCAACACCAATTTTTAATCCAACCGATTTATTTGATAGTAAAATTGCGAGCTTTCAACACTCTGTGTCTTCCTCAGGCAAATGCAGTGTTCTGGTCAGAACACTGGTCAGACCAGAACACTGCATTTGCCTGAGGAAGACACAAAGTGTTGAAAGCTCGCAATTTTACTATCAAATAAATCGGTTGGATTAAAAATTGGTGTTGCTCAATTCTTACTGAGTTCTTACCACCCCAATCCAACGCCGGCATCTTTACATCATGTGTCAGAGTGCCAGGACAGTGCCACTAGGCATTGCCGGTGTGCCGAGGAATAGTGCCAGCATTCCAGAGGATAAAGCCTGACTGGCTGAATGACCCACATAACATTTTAATTTTTGCAGCCAGTGACAAACTTTCACAGGGAGAAAGGGAAAAGAAATCAATGTTACTATGACACAATATTGAAATGTCTGGCCCTTCTCATTAGCGAGACCATGTCATCATCCTGTATCAAATTGTAAATAATGCCGTCATCCCCACCTCAAACTGTAACTTGCACAGGGTGTGGAAAAATTCACAATAAATCCACAGAATCCAACCCAAAACTTCAGAATCAAAGCAACCCACTTAACCTGTGAAGGGAGAAAGTTAAATGGCCAATGTGAGGGAATGCTGCACAAACAGAATTGGATGGCACGGAGGTTAATACCTTACAGTGCCAGAGACCCGGGTTCACTTTTGGCCTCAGATCACTATTCTGTACATTCTCCTCTTTGTCTGTGTAGGTTTCCTCCGGGTACTCTGGTTTCCTCCCACACTCTAGAACGTGTGCCAGTTAGGTGGATTGGCTGTGCTAAATTGCCCCACTGTGTCCAAAGATGTCATGATGAAGAGATGGTGGCGTTGGACTGGGGTAAGAACGGTAAGAAGCTTCACAACACCAGTTTTAAGTCCAACCAGTTTATTTGATTGTAATCCCATATCTATTTACTATCAAATTATTGTCAAATAAACTGGTTGGACTTAAATCTGGGGCTGTGAGACTTCTTACTCTTCCAAAGATGTCAGCAGAGACTGATATCCAAGTTCCGCATACATGAGGATGGCCTCAACTGGGATCTTGGGTTCATGTCACACTATCTGTAACTCCCACCACTTGCCTCGGCTTGCAAAACTGTCCCAGCTGGAGACAATACATATCTCTTTAACCTGTGCTTAACCCTCTCTCCATTCACATTGTCTGTGCCTTTAAGACATGATTACCTGCGAAAACTCGCATTCCCACCATTATTTTGTAAATTGAGTTTGTGTCTTTATATGCATTGTTTGTGAACTGAAGTCCCACTTACCTGACAAAGGAGCAGTGAGCGCTCTGAAAAATAGTGGTTTTTGTTCACAAATAAACCTGTTGGACTTTAACCTGGTGTTGTGAGGTTTCTTACTGTGTTTACACCAGTCCAATGCCGGCATCTCCACATCATGTCCAAGGATGTGCAGGTTAAGTGATGTGGCCATTATAAATTGCCCCTGTGTGTCCAAAGATGTATCGGTTAGTGACTGTGGTAAATTGCCTGTTAAGATATCTCAGTTAGGTGGATTAATGGGGCAAATATGTGAGGTTGCAGGGATAGGGCCTGGGTGAGATGCTTTGTTGGTGCAGACGTGATGGGTCCAACGGTCTCATTCTGAAATGTGAGGGTTCAATGATTGTTTTTAATCTTGTTATCACAAAGTCAGAATTGTAAGTTGTTTTAATATTCATTAGCACAATAAATAGCTCAGAATTGTCGATAGTTTTAACACTTTTCAGTAACGGTTCTCTTTATATTTGTAACCAACGGGATCATTGTCACAGTTTGTGAAAGAAAGAGGCAATTTGGAATATGAGGTGGAATTGGGTCGTGGAGCATTGTCCAATCAAAAGGAATTGGGAGAGGATTTGAGATCAATTGTTTTAAGAAAAGCACTCTATTTAGAAGCCAAATATCACAGGATTCAGTCTGGGAGATATATTCCCCCCAAAGTAACAACATTTGCTGAATTCATCACGAGCCATGCTGACATTACCTGCAAGGATGTTCCAACATGTTACACATGGCAATGTCTAGATTTTGTTCAGAATGTTGTGAAGAGTCACGTAAAACCCCAGTGAGGGTCTACTCCAGTCTCTGATTTGATTTGATTTGATCTATTACTGTCATGTGAATAGCATACAATTAAAAGTATTGTCTCTTGTGTGCTATACAGGCAAAGCATACTATTCATAGAGAAGGAAACAAGAGAGTGCAGGATGTAGTATTGCAGTCATATCTAGGATGTAGAGAAAGATCAATTTAATGCAAGGTAGGTCCATTCAAAAGTCTGATGGCAGCGGGGAAGAAACTGTTTTTGAGTCCTTTGGTACGTGACCTTAGACTTTTATATCTTTTTTTCCGACAAAGAAGGCAGAAGGGAGAATGTCCGGGGTGCATGGGGATCCTTAATTATGCTGGCTGCTTTGCCAAGGTAGCAGGAAGTGTAGACAGAGTCAATGGATGAGAGGCTGGTTTGTGTGATGGATTGGGCTACATTCAGGACCTTTTGTAGTTCCTTGTGGTCTTGGGTAGAGCAGGAGCCCATACCAAGCTGTGATACAACCAGAAAGAATGTTTTCTACAGTGCACCTGTAAAAGTTGGTGAGAGTCATAGCCAAATTTCCTTAGTCTTCTGAGAAAGTAGATTTATTGGTCACTGTTTATGCAATCATTAAAGAATAATTATCAACTGAAAAGAAAAATACACAGAAAGGGTTACAATACTCTAAGGCACTTTAGCATATCAATAACTAAACACACGCACTGTTCATGTAGCAATGACCTCTTCTTCCGAAACATATTAATGATCTCTGAACTCACTAAGACTTCCCCTTCCTGAACAATATTTAAATTAAGTAAGTCTAGAAGCCAAATCCAATTTATGTTTACTGAACAATACAGGGCTGATGATCAAATCTGGAAAATGTGTTTTCCTGGTCCAGCAGTGTTATTTAAATTTACAAAGGTTTCCTGCAATGTCTCTACATCTTAGATGCAACAATAAATAAACTAAACTAATGAGAGTATTTGCTTTCTCCCTGGAATGGAATGCAGACTTTATCAGATTATTTAACAGCTGGGGTGGAGGGAGGGATGCACGCTCAGTCTGACGCATGTGCTGGGATTTTTTAGCATCTTGTTATAGGACCCTTTGGCTGTGAAATGGGTCCAAGCTCTCTGGCTATGAGGTGTGGACCCCCTCCTCTGATTCTGAGAGGGCTAACAGTTATACTGTTCCTACTTCTGTTATTTAAAACTCACGAGTTGACTACCTTTTGAAATTCTTTCATTTTCTACAGCTTTGCATTTCTATGGCCCTGAATCATCCAGCCATTTAGGTAAACCATTCCTTTGTACCTTAACCTTTGTACCTTTCTACTTACAACAATGCCCACTTAGAATAATAGAAGTTTACAATATGGAAACACGCCCTGCAGCTCAACTTGTCCATGCTGCTTTTTTTTTAAACCCCGAAGCTAGTCCCAGTTTCCACATTTGGTCCATATCCCTCAATACCATTTTATCCACGTAACTGTCTAAACACTTTTTTAAAGACAAAAGTGTAGCTGCTTCTACTACTGCCTCTGGCAGCTTGTTCCAGATACTCACCACCCTCTGCATGGAAAAATTGCCTCTCTGGGCATTTTTGTATTTCTCACCTTGAACCTATGTCCTCTTGTTAAAGACTCCCTTATCTTTGCAAAAAGATATTGACTATCTAGCCAATCTATGCCCCTCATTATTTTATACACCTCTATAAGATCATCCCTCAATCGTCTGCACTCCAGAGAAATAAGTCCCAGTCTATCCAATCTCTCTTTATAACTCGAACCATCAAGTCCCAGTAGCATCCTAGTAGGTCTCTTTTGCACTCTTTCTAGTTTAATAATATCCTTTCTATAATAGGGTGACCAGAACTGTACACAATATTCCAAGTGTGGCCTTACCAATGTCGTATACAACTTCAATAAGACATTCCAACTCCTGTACTCAATATTCTGACCAATGAAACCAAGTATGCTGAATGTCTTCTTCACCACTCTGTCCACCTGTAACTCCACTTCCAAGGACAATGAAGCTGTACCCCTAGGTTTCATTGTTCTGTAACTCTCCCCATTGAGTAAGTCCTGCCCTGGTTCAGTCTACAAAAATGCATCACCGCATATTTATCTAAATTAAACTCCATCTGACATTCGTTAGCCCATTGGCCCAAATGATCAAGATCCCATTGCAATCCAAGATAACCTTCTTCACGGTCCACTAATTTTGATGCCATCTGCAAACTTACTAATCGTGCCTCCTATATTCTCATCCAAATCATTAATATATGAATGACCAACTTTAGATGTTTCCAAGCCTTTGGAATGACCTGGTCACTTTTAGAGGATTGCCCACTCCTGGAAATGCCGGATGCTGCTGTTGCTAGGCAGATTTATATTTTTCAGGCCTTTTAAAATTCTTATCACCAGGTGGTGTTGCTAGGCAGATTTCTATTTACCAGGCCTTTTTAAATTCTTATCACTGTTAGCTGCTTGGCAAATCCCTGACAGCAGGCTGCACAATCTTATAAAGAGAAAAATAATAATACGCTCATCGTACAAAGGGCGGCTCCTGTATCCCAGTTGCGGGAAATGGCTGAGCATTCAGAAGATGAATTTTGACAGGAACCATCAAACAGGGCAGGGCTGTTTGTGGTACTCAAATTATGCTGAACATTTTGATTGGAACTGAGACAGAGATTTATGTTTTGCCAATAAAGTTTGAGTTCAATTGTTTCGCAGTTTGTCTGACTTCCTGCCCAGGCCTGGTGATGGCAGTGTGATAGGGGAGCTGGCATGCTGCCAGGGGAGGGGATTCATCTCATTCCTGCTCCTCTCTTTCAGTCTTCCTGCCTTGAGGAGCGATGTGAGATTGGGAAGTGGGCCTCACTCCAGCGCGGAATTACGGGCAGCCAGCTTGAATCACAATTTGCAGTCTACCGCTCCGAGAAGGAGACAAACACTTCCCTCAGGCCTCGGTAATCAGAACTCAAGTGAACTTTTCAGTGTAAATATTGGACGCTAAATACATCTGGGTTTGATTTGTTATCAGTCACCCCGGTTCCCTTTGCCGCTTGGCTCCAGTCAAGATCCATAATGTTCTCTCGCCTGCTGACACATTGCAAAAACACATGGGAGCCACTTCCAACACTACCCTCTGTGTGATGAGGATAGTAATAACACCCTTCCCATCCCATTTCCGCTGTTAACAGACTCTTGCCAGCGACAATCTTGCAGTGTAATGTCTTCATTGAATTTTTAATGTTAGCTGGCTGTCTGCAGGATGTCCCTCTTTTTCTTTACCTCATTTGGTGGGACATGGGCTTCACTGACTGGCCAGCATTTATTGCCCATCCCTAGTTGCCTTTGGAGGGTACTTGAAAAACAACCACTTTGCTGTAGCCCTGGAGTCACACGTAGGTCAGACCAGGTAAGGATGGCAGATTTCCTTCCCTAAAGGACATTAGTGAGCCAGATGGGTTTTTCCAACAATGGTTCCTTGGTCATCAGCAGATTCTTAATTCCAGATTTTTTTCATTGAATTCAAATTCCACCATCTGCCGCGACAGGATACCAGAACATTAGCCGAATTTCTGGATTAATAGTCCAGCGATAAAACCACTGGGCCATCGCCTCTCTTCATGGCAGAGGTCACATGACTATGGCAAGGCAGGTGGGTTATGTAGTACTGATTGTATTTCAGCGCCACTATCATCAATGTCACCATCATTTTGAGAGGTTTGGAAAAGTCAAACAGAATGTATCCCCTTTTTTCCTTGTATACCAATGCCCAAAGGACACTGATACAGTTCTGAGGTACCAGTTGATGAGCTCATGCTTGGCATGTTCCACCCATTAGCTGTTGGCACTGAGGTATTAATGAGGTAACCTTTCTGGAACTTATTCTGGACAGGGAGGTGGAAAAAAGCTTGAAGACAGATTTTGGTCAGTGCAAGAAGCATAGAATAGAATCATAGAATCACACAATGCAGAAGGAAGCCTTTTGGCCCATTGAGTCTGCATTGACCACAATCCCGCCCAGATCCTATCCCCATAACCCCATGTATTTACCCAAGCTAGTCCCCCTGACAGTAACGGGCAATTTAGCATGGCCAATTCACCTACGCTGCACATCTTTGGGAAGAAACCGGAGCACCCGGAGGAAATCCACGCGGACATGGGGAGAATGTGCAAGTTCCACACAGACAGTGACCCAAGCCTGGAATCGAATCTGGGTCCCTGGCGCCGTGAGGCAGCAGTGCTAATCACTGTGTCATCATGCTGCACACAAGAAGGCTCAAACCTGGCTGCATGCTGCCAAGTCTCCAGGCGTGGTATTGATATCCCAACCACCATCCCCGGCTCTTCCCTGCGACCGGCACTCCAGGCTCCCTGCCCCTTCCGAATGTGGTGAGCCCTCCCGCAGCTGGATGGAATGCTAATGGAGCCTCCGAACACTGCCACGCCACTGGATGGTTGCTGTGCCAGTCCTGTCTGGTGCACGCAAGCTGTTGGAAATCACCTCTATGATTACATTTGGGAACTTAAACTGTCATTGGTGAAAGAAGTTGTTGGGGAGAAGTGAAGTTGGGTTGGGGGCGATGGTGTTCAGGAGGGGCGGGGGGAGGATGGCAGTCATTTAAGCTCACTTCGCCAGGGAGGAATGCAGGCAGAGGATTTGGAAACCGCCACTGTCATCTCTCAACCCCGTCCACTGTAAGTTTCAATGACTGAAAACACCAAAACCCACCTGCCTGAGGCCGGTGGGATTCTTGTTCATAGCCACAGCTTGATTTGATTCAATTTATTATGTATTAACACACAGTAAAAAGTATTGTTTCTTGTGCACAACACAGACAAAGCATACCATTCATAGAGAAGGAAAGGAGAAACTGCAGAATGCAGTGGTACAGTCATAGCTAGAGTGTAGAGAAAGACCAACTTAGTGCGAGGTAGGTCCATTTAAAAGTCTGATAGCAGCAGGAAAGAAAGTGTTCTTGAGTCGATTGGTACGTGACCTCAGACTCTTGTATCTTTTTCCCATTGGAAGAGGTTCGTGGGATGCTTGCTTATGCCGTCTGCTTTTCCAAGGCGGTGGAAAGTGTAGACAGAATGAATGGATGGGAGGCTGGTTTGCATGATGCAAAGGATCGGTTCCCGACTCTTTGTGGTTTCTTGCGATCTTGGGCAGAGCAGGAGCCATACCAAGCAGTGGTAGAACCAGAAAGAATGCTTTCTATGGTGCGTCTTGGAAGTTGGTGAGAGTTGTAGTGGACATGCCAAATTTCCTTAGTCTTCTAAGAAAGTAGAGGTGTTGGTGGGCTTCCTTAACTTCTCAGTGTGGCGATTTCACCTACGCTGCATCTTTGGAGTGTGGGAGGAAACCGGGGCATTGGAGGAAACCCACGCGAACACGGGGGGAATGTGCAAACTCCACATAGACGGCAACCCAAGCCTGGAATCGAATGCAAGTCCCTGGCGCCGTGAGGCAGCAGTGTGAATCACTGTGTCATCATGCTGCACACAAGAAGGCTCAAACCAGGCCGCACGCTGCCAAGTAGGTATTAACATCCTATAGGAGGGACCAGGATAGATTGTTCAGAACCCAATTACATAGGCCCAGGCTGGTGTGGGGAATACCCTCGTGACTTGCCTGTAGTGTCAAACCTGATGGGTTCAGAAGAGATTTGACAAGACGTGTTGGCTTAAATTATTTGTAGATACCTGGCTGGCCAGAGGACCTTATCTACTTTATGTTTTCCGCTCAATTTTGGATTGCCTCCACTCAACCATCACTAGCCTTGGTGCCGGAGAACAGTTCCTCCTGGTTGCTGGGTGGCCATTTCTTTTTCAACAAATCAAATAAATTAAATCAAACAGAGGGGCAAAGCAAAAGGGGCAGCCCCTTAAAAAGGAGGGGGGGGGGATGGAAGATGAGAAACCCTCTGAAGCAAGGGAGGAAGTGCAAAGAAAAGTTAAAACATCAAACCAAAATGTGACTAAAGGGGTCAATAATGCAGCCTGGCCCTTGCAGTGTCCAATAGACATCTGTGGAAGGTGGTGAGAGTTGTAGCAGATGTGCCAAATTTCCTTAGCCTTGTACGAAAGTGGACCCCAAACACTCCCTCTCCGGGGACACCCAGCCGCAAATGTAGATACGGCTGGACCTGTTGATAGCAAGTCTGACCAGGCCCTGGAGCAGGTTCACATAGTGGACCTTCACCTTTCCCCCTGCACAGGGTAATTGCTGGCTATAATGCAGCCTGATATTTAGTGATCAAAATGATTGAGTAATTGGCTGTTCACTCAGGATGTCAACCAGTGAGATCTTAATGAGCGATTAAAATCGACTGGGCCTGGTTCTCTGGAAAACCTATCATTCACTCAGCCATGTTCCCGCAAGGAGTTAAAATCAACCCCAAACCAATTCAGTAAAATTCCCAATTAAAAAAAAAATTAAACTTGTTTTGCACAAGTATTGAGTACTTGCCAAATTTGAGTGAAAAATAGATCCATCTCTTCATGCGCCCGTCTCTCTGTGGGAAAGCACCGGCGAATCTTCATAGCGACTGCTGCTCATCATAAAGAGATCCTTTTAATCGATTTCATTTGACTGAAATTCACGGGGAGAGAATAGTTTTCTTGTGAAATGCAATCAGAGGGAATGGAAGTGGAAAATAATCAGCTACAAATGGAAAATCACAAGTATTGAAGGGAAGGTACTGAACCAGTCAAGAAGATATGCATTCGGGGAAGGGAATTTAATCCTAGAATCCCCACACTGCAGAAGGAGGCTCTTCAGCCCATCAAGTCTGCACCGACAACAATCCCACCCCAGCTCCTATCCCCATCACCCCACATATTTACCCTACTAATCCCCAACACTAAGGGGCAATTTAGCACGTTTTTGGAGCCTGGGAGGAAACCAGAGTACCCGGAGGAAACCCACACACACACGGGGACAATGTGCAGACTCCACACAAACAGTGAGCCAGAACTGAACCCGGTCCCTGGCACTGTGAGGCAAAGAACTGTGCCACCGTGCCACCCATAATGGCTGAATTATCCATCTTTAATGGGAATGAATGAAATAATGGAATTGGAAATCTGATATTGGCATCACCCAGATACCTTACTGCCTTGGAAGTCTGTATGTTTGCTTCATGTCTGCGTGGGTTTCCTCAGGAAGAAAGGATTAATTCAAGCTCCTGTCGCCTCGGAGGTTCCTTGACTCCTGTCCTTCAAGCTGCCCAGTTCTTATTTTATGTTCCATCAATGCATTGGCAGAGAAGGATGTTCCTCTCTGCTTGGAGCCTTTCTATCATTACAGGAAGCTAAATCAATGCGTTCGCAGAGGACGTGACTGTGACATATTTGGGTTTCAATGGAAAGCTTTGACATTGCCTTCGCAGGAGATTACAAGTTGCAACAAGCAATGCTGATGGATGAAAAGCTAAGTACCAGAGACCTGGAAAAAAAACAGAGTGTTTTGGAAATGCTCAGCTGGTCATGCTGCATTTGCAGGCAGAGAGAGAGGAAAACAGAGTTAACAAGTAGAATTGTGCCTACGTGCCAGGCTAGGAGCAGACGGTAGAGGGACAGTGATAATGCCAGTGATATAGAGGACAGCAACACCAGAGTGGCAGAGAATAGCTGTCCTAGAATAGCTTCTTGGCAACAGATAATAAGAGTGATTGGCTGGCTGGAGTGGATAATGGAAGGCATAGCACAGTCCATTGCGCAGTCCAGTTCCCCCCCATCCATTAACTTCATCTACACTTTCTGCTGCCTTGGGAAAGCAGCCAGCATAATCACGGACTCTAAGCACTCCAGGCCTACTCTTTTTGAAAGTTAAAAGTTAATTTATTGTTGTCACAAGTAGGCTTACACTAACAATGCAGTGAAGGAAATATGGCATGTCAGCCGTGACTCTCACCAACTTCTACAGCTGCACCACAGAAAGCATCCTTTCTGGTTGTACCACAGCTTGGTATGGCTCCTGCTCTGTCAAGGCCGCAAGGAACTACAAAGGGTCGCCCAGTGCATCGTGCAAACCAGCCTCCTATCCATTGACTCTGTCTACACTTCCCACTGCCTTGGCAAAGCAGCCAACATAATTAAGGACTCCACGCATCCTGGACATTCTCTCTTCCATCAGGAAAAGGATACAAAAGTCTGAGGTAACGTACTAACCGCTTCAAGAACAGCTTCTTTCCTACTGCTGTCAGACTTTTGAATGGACCTCCCTTGCATTAAGTTGATCTTTCTCTACACCCTAGCTATGACTGTAACACGACACTCTGCACCCTCTCCTTTCCTTCTCTATGAATGGTATGCTTTGTCTGTACAGTTTTGTCTTTTAAAAAGCATTTAGATGGGTAGATGGGTAAGATGGTCTAAAGGGATATGGGCCAAATGCGGGCAATTGGGATGAGCTTAACATAGAACATAGAACACTACAGCACAAACAGGCTCTTTGGCCCACAAGTTGCGCTGATCATATCTCTACCTACCAGGCTTACTTATAACCCTCAATCCCATTAAATCCCATTAAATTAGCGGTTACAAAAAAGGGTGTGTGGACAAGTTGGGATGAAGGGCCTATTTCCATGCTATAAACCTATTTGACTCTACGAGCAGAATTAGGCCATTCTGGCCATTTAGTCTGCCCTCCATCTGATCATAGCTGATAAGTTTCTCAACCCCATTCTCCCACCTCTTCCACATAACCATTTGACCTCCCTTGTCTTAAGTACACTCAATGACCTGGTTTCCATGGCCTCCTTTGTGGTAATGAATTCTACAGATTCTCCTCACTCTGGCTGAAGAAATTCCTCCTCTTCTTGGTTCTAACAGGTCGTCCCTTTACTCTGAGGCGATGCCGTCAGATCCTAATCTCTCTAACTCATTGTGCCAGTGAGTATTCATAAAGGGAAAAGACAAATTAGCATTTCAGACGTATGTACACTTCATCAGGATTGTATCTATGAGATTTGTCATGCTGTATATTATTTATTAACAGATTGTGTGCTTCAGCCTGACTAATTTTTACCTCCTGGATAGCAAATAGTTGCTTTGGTTGACCACATCTATCTTGGTATTTCCATTTTCTATTGAGTGGTATCTCATTAAATATTGTCTTATTCACAGGACTGATTGTGAGTGAATTAAATTCAATGTATGATGTACCACGAGGTTTATGACCCAGAGAATTGCATCAGCTGACGGTACTTTTGACTTTCTGAGATGCCTCACCCAGCGTTTCATTCTTCTTTACAGTCGCAATTGTTTCTTTAACTCTGTCAGAAAATGCAACATACTTATCTGCAAGAGCTTTCCGTGGTAATTTTTTATTCTCAAATGAAGGCGACACAAAGGCACAATGGTTACACTGCCGCCTCAATAGCGCCAGGGATCCAGGTTCAATTCCGGTCTCAAGTCATTATCTGTGTGGAGTTTGCACGTTCTCCCCGTGTCTGTGTGGGTTTCCTCCGGGTGCTCCAGTTTCCTCCCACTGTCCAAAAGGTGTGCAAGTCGATTGGCCAGGCTAAATTGTGTCTGGAAAGAGCTAGTAAACTAGGTGGGGTTGAAGGGTTGTGGCCTGGGTGGGATTGTAGTTGGTACAGACTCGATGGGCCGAAGGGTCTCCTCCGATATGGTAGGGATTCTATGAAGCCTTTGATGTTGGAGATTTCAGTGGATATAATAAGGTGTTTGTGAAGTTCTTTCAAGCTGCTTTTACCACACTGTTTCAACTGTGGCAAACCGGAAAACAAACTCGGAAGAATTCAGATATTGGCTGGAATTTTACCATTGTGCAGGAATCAGAACACGTGAGGGCTGGATAATGGAAAGATCCATTGACTTCAGGCAGGATTTCAGGATGAGGGAAGCCGTAAAATCCCACCATAAAGTTTGAGGGGAGAGGCATTGGCTTAGTGGTTTTATCGCTAGGCTCTAATTCCAGAAACTCTGCTAATGTTCTGGGGACCCAGGTTCGAATCCCACTACATCAGATGGTGGAATTTGAATTCTATAAAAAATATCTGGAATTAAGAATCTATTGATGATCATAAACCATCGTTGGAAAAACCCATCTGGTTCACTAATGTCCTTTAGGGAAGGAAATCTGCAATCCTTACCTGGTCTGGCCTACATGTGACTCCAGAGCCACAGCAACTCTCAAGTCTCAATTGCCCTTGGGCAAAGTGTGGTAAAAGCAGGATGGGCAATAAATGCTGGCCAACCAGAGATGCCCATGTCCCACTAATGAATAGGAAGACAATTAAAATCTAAGCTATCTAAATCTGACACCGAGGACTAAGGACTAAAGAAATTGTTAATTTTTGTGAGTAGTTCTGATCATTTTGTTACAGAGAGATGTTGTTGCATTAGAATCATAGAATCCCTACAGTACAGAGGGAGGCCATTTGCCCATCGAGTCTGTACTGATCACATCCCACACGGGCCCTATTCCCTTAACCCACATATTTACTCTATGAATCCCCCTGATACCAACGTCAATTTAGCATGGCCAATCCACCTAACATGCTCATCTTTGGACTGCAGGAGGAAACCGGAGCACCCAGAGGAAATCCACACAGAGAGAACATACAAATTCCTCACAGACGGTGACCTGAGGCTGGAATTGAGCCCGGGTCCCTAGAGCTGAGAGGCAGCAGTGCTAACCACTATGCCACCATACCATCCCAAGAGAATGTTGCCAGGACTCAAAAAAAGGGGCCTGGATACAATGGGCGTGGGAAAGGCCTTTCACTTTAGCTGAGGTCAGTGACCAGAGGCCAAGTGATTGGTAGAAAGATTAGGGGAGAGGAAATGAGGGAAATCTTTTCAAAGAATCCCAACAGTTCAGAAAGAGGCCATTTGGTCCATTAGGTTGGCACCTACTGTCTAACAGAGTAACTGGTGCAGGCCTTTCTTTCTCCTTTGGCCTATCCCCAAAACCCCACATAATTACCATGTCTAATCCCCCTAATATACACATCCTGAGATACTAAGACACAATTTAGCACGGCCAATCTGCCTAACCAGCACATCTGTGGACTATGGGAGCAAGCCAGAACACTAAGGAATTACGCACGCAGACATGGGGAGAATGCGCAAAGTCCGCACAGGAAGTCACCCAAGGCTGAAATTGAACCTGGGTTCCTGGTGCTGTGAGGCAGTAGTGCTAACTAACAGTAGTGGCACCATGCCACCCTAGTGTGTTGTGGAGTAGGGAGGGGGGGTCTGGAACTCACTGCCTGAAAGGGTAGTAGTTTGGAGCAGAAACTCATAACTCATGTAAAAAGAGGATATACACCTAATGGCCTGTAACCTGCAGGCTATGGACCAAATGCTGGAAAGTGGTTATTTGGCTATGTGGCTGTTTTTGTGGACCAGCACAGACACAATGGGCAGAGTGGCCTCTCTTTGTGCTGTAAATGTTCTTTGATTCTATATGTAGTCTTGATTGCTTTTACTTCCTCATTACATCTACATGAGAGTTTCCATTCAAACTTTACACAACTCTGACAAAGTAGAAATGATCGAGAGCTTCAGGACTTTAGGTGTCCAGATCACCAACAACCTGTTCTGGTCCTCCCCATGCTGACACTACAGTCAAGAAAGCCCACCATCGTCTCTACTTTCTCAAAAGACAAAGGACATTTAGCATGTCAGCTACAACTTTTACAGATGCACCATAGAAAGCATTCTTTCTGGTTGTATCACAGCTTGGCATGGCTCCTGCTCTATCCAAGATTGCAAGAAACTACAAAGGGTTGCAAAGAAAGCCCAGTCTATCACACAAACCAGCCTCCCATCCATTGACTCTGTCTACATTTCCTGCTGCCTCGGAAAAGCAGCCAGCATAATTAAGGACTCCGTACATCCCAGACATTCTCTCTTCCACCTTCTTCCATCGGGAAAAAGGTGCAAAAGTCTGAGGTCACATACCAACTGACTCACGAACAGCTTCTTCCCTGACCATTAGATTTTTGAAAGGACCTCGCATTCAGTTGATCTTTCTCTACACCCTAGCTATGAGTGTAACACTACATTCTGCACTCTTTTTCTTCCTTCTCTACGAACGGTATGCTTTGCCTCTATAGCATGTGAGAAACAATATTTTTCACTGCGTATTAATACGTAACAATAATAAATCAAATCAAATCAGATACAAAAATCTGAGGACATGCATCAACCAACTCAAGGACAGCTTCTTCCCTGCTGCCATCAGATTTTTGAATGGACTTACCTCGCATTAAGTTGATCTTTCTTTACACCCTAGATATGACTGTAACATTACATTCTGCAATCTCTCTGTTCCTTCCTGTGAACGGAATGGTTTGTCTGTATAGCGCACAAGAAACAATACTTATTAAATCAAATCAAACCAAAAAAGATACAAAAGTCACATACCAACCAATTCAAGAACAGCTTCTTCCCTGCTGCCATCAGACTTTTGAATAGAACTATCTCACATTAAGTTGATTCTTCTCTACATCCTAACTATGACACTACATCCTGCACTCTCTCCTTTCCTTTTCTAAGAATTGTATGCTTTGTCTGTACAGCGCGCAAGAAACAATACTTTTCACTTTATACTAATACACGTGACAATAATGAATCAATAATAAATCAACTCAAATCGTTTCAGAATCACTCACTGTACGAGGACATAGCAAGCAAGCTCAAGGTTCTTGCCACTTGGAAGGAAATTATCAACTGCTGTCAATTCTATGCTCTGGTAAAACATTTAATGATTTGCATAGATCAACAAGGACAGCCCTAATACGATGCTGTGAAATTCCTTGAGAATAATCTTTGTTTTATTGCTTTCATAATCCATTGCAACCCTTAGTGAGTAATGTAATCACGTTAAAGACGTGAGGCAGAATTGTACTTCTCTCCACCCACCTATCAACAGGGTGGAGTGAAAGCTGATGGTCAGAACTCCATCAGCTTGCCCGCCACAGAATGGGAGCAGGCAAAGACCCGGCAATGGAAATCTCTGTTGACTTTGTGCAGGAATTTCCAACCTAGTACAAACAAAGCCATAAAATCCTGTCCCATATCACAGCGCTACCCTTACTGCACATTCTCAACTACTTTAAGGTTTCCTGGGTGGCTAAGGTACCCAGCCAATTTGTATTGCAAATCAATGTTGTATCTGTTCCGGTAATGCCCTGGTGTTTTAACAGGGCATTGAGCAGATTGCTTGCTACCGATGGACATTCTCTGGAAGACACTGTAAGGGAGGTGTAAATCTGATTCTTTTTTTGAAAGATCCTTGGTGGAAAACACCTTACTCCTCAGGGCCCCATAATTAAAAATATATTACTGCGAATGCTAGAATCCAAAATCAAAAGAGAAAATGCTAGAAAATCTTAGCAGCTCTGATAGCATATGTAAGGAAAGAGAGGAATCTATCTACCAATATCAATTACAAGCCTAATGACTCTCACAGCTATCTGAACTACAGTTTTTTACACCCAATATCCTGTAAAGACTTTATCCCTTTCTGTTAACTCCTTCACCTCTTGATTTGAGCTTCTTTGCCATTTGGCCATTCACACCTTCTATTCTCTCTATGGACTGCCATTAGCAGCCTTTCTCCTTGTTTTTGTGGCTATTTATTCCCTCCCTCTGCAGTATAGATATCTCCCATTTTCTATGCCTTTTAGTATTGACAAAGGGTCATGTGGACTCAAAACATCAGTTTTTTATAGAATCATAGAAATCCTACAGCGCAGAAAGAAGCCATTCAGACCAACGAATCTGCACCGACCATAATCGCACCCATGCCCTACTTCCATATCCCTACATATTTTCCCCACTAATCCCTCTAATCTACACATCTCAGGACAGTCAGAGGCAATTTTAGCATGGCCAATCAACCGAACCTGCACATCTTTGGACTGTGGGAGGAAACAGGAGCACCCAGAGGAAACCCATGCAGACATGAGGAGAATGTGCAAACTCCACTCAGACAGCGACCCAAGCCGGGAATCGAACCCAGCTCCCTGGAGCTGTAAAGCAGCAGTGCTAACCACTGTGCTACGAGGCCACCCAATGAATGTTCCTGCCCGCTTCTTTCCTTGCCTTATAGATGCTGCCAGACCTGCTGAGGTTTTCCAGCATTTTTTCTTTTGGCCCCATAATTAAATTTTGGGTCCTTCATGCTACCCCAGCTAAGACTTGCTTGAACATGTCAATCATTGCGCCACATTCTCAACACCACCCCCCCCCCATACCTTCCCCCACTCCTCCCCCCCACCCCACCCAAGCCCGGATACTCCCGTTCCTTGATAGGAGGCTGACACTATGGTCATGTCACTGGACCAACCAGGGATCCAGGCAATTCTTTTGGGAAAGCAGGTTCGAATCCCATCCTGGCAGCTGGTGGGATTTAACTCCATGACTACGTGTGGAATTGAAAGCTACATAATAATTACCATTAGGTTCCGTAAAAGTCCCATCCGGCTGAGGAACTTTAGTTCTAAGTATAGATTGGAGAGTTTAGACTCCTTTCTTTGGAGAAAAGAAGGCTGAGAGGAGATTTGAGAGCGATCATGAAGTATTTGAACAGATGATGTCAGGAGAAACTGTCCCCATTTGTAAAAGGATTGAGAAAGAAATTTAAAGTAATTGGTAAAAGTGAGAAAAATGTTCTTAACCCGTGAGTGTTTGGGCTCTGGAATGCATTACGTTGAAGTGTGGTGGAGACAGGTTCAATTTAGTCATTCAGGGGGGTATTGTATAGAGTCATAGAAGCTTATAGCGTGGAAACAGGCCCTTCAGCCCAAACTTTCCATGCTGCCCTTCTTTTAACCACTAAGCTTGAGGGCATGGATGTGGTGGGTGTGGGTCAAATGTGGGCTATTGGGATTAGCTTAGAGGTTTTAAAAAAGAAAGGGCAGCATGGATACTTTGGACCAAAGGATCTGTTTCCATGCTGTAAAACCCCTATGATTCTATGACTCTAAGCTAGTCCCAAGTGCCTGCATTTAGCCCATATCCCTCTATACCCATCTTAACAGCCACGTAACTGCCTAAATGCTTTTCAAAAGACAAATCTGTACCCGCCTCTACTACTACATCTAGCAGCTTGTTCCAGACAGTCACCATCCTCTGTGTGAAAGAATTGTTACTCCAGGCTCTTCAGTATTTCTCCCCTCTCACCTTAAACTTACGTCCTCTAGTTTTAGACTCCCCTACCTTGGGGGAAAGATATTGACTGTCTTGCCGATCAATGTCTTTCATTATTTTAGACACCTCTATAAGATCACCCCTCAGCCTCCTAAGCCCCAGGGGAAAAAGTCCTAGTCTATCCAGCCTCTCCTTAGAACTCATATCCTTTATAACTCAAACCAGCAAAACCATCAAGGTGATTATACGAAAAGAAACAATGTACAGGGTTATACGGAGAAGGTAGGAAAATTACACTAGATTAGTGCTTACTCTGAGAGCTGGTGCAGACACAGTGGGCTGAATGGCCTTCTTCTGCACTATCTGAGATTTTGGGTTCATGGAACATTATTGAGAGCGATACGTTGACTAATATTGACTAGTACTGCTCAAGCATAACTTCTCCAGTGTCAAAATCTGAGACAGGATGGGATTTTCCAGAGAATACCACTCCCAAATGTTAAATGCTCAGCCCTCTTAGACTCTTGCTTGCAACCTATCAAAGTATGGAATCTTACATAATGATCTAACCACCAAAGAAAGTCAATTGAGTGTAAATAACGAATAGCCCTGGGCTATTTAGAACAGGTTCTCATTTCTTTTACCGCTTCAGCTTGAAAGAGGTGTGAATTCTGGTGGAACATGATTAAATCAGTCAGAGCTCCAGATACGATCTTTCCAGTTTAACAAGGGTGGGGATTGAGTCAACTGTAGGGAAATTAAAGTTGTGAAACTTTCTATTTGCACGTCAGAAAAAGGTTGGCAGAATTACCATTTTCCATTCTGCGTGATTAGGTTGAAAGGGTGGGACGGTGCCAGCCTTCACCAAGAAAGCATTACTGTCCCCGTTCCAGTCCGCCTCGGCATCTCCACAACATAACCCTTACCGAGTACAGTAAGAGGCAACAGGGGAATGGCTACAGGGGGAAGTGAGGGTGATAAGATATCTGTCTTGAATGAAAGGCTGGCATGGTGGCACAGTGGTTAGCACTGCTCCCTTACAGCGGCAGGGACCTGGGTTCGATTCCTAGCTTGGATTACCTTCTGCCCGTGTGTGAGTGGGTTTCCTCTGGGTGCTCTGATCTCCTCCCACAGTCCAAATTTGTGCAGTTTAGGTGGATTGGCCATGCTAAATTGCCCCTTATGTCAGGGGAGGGACCAGCTAAGGTAAAATGTATGGGGTTATGGGGATAGGTCCTGGGTGGGATTGTGGCTAGTGCAGACTCAATGGGCCGAATGGCTTCCTTCTGTGCTGTTTGGATCCTATGAAAGCTTTCTCAATGAGTTTCATTCAACTTTGTTCCACCAAGTATTTCCACTTTACAAAGAGTTTCATTCTCAATCATAGTCATATTTATAGAATAATAGAATAGAAATCCAACAGGGCAGACAGAGGCCATTCAGCCCATCAAGTCTGCACCGATCACAATCCCATCCGAGCCACACCGCTTTAGCCCTACCTATTTACCCTTGTTAGTCCCCCTGACACAAAGGAGCAATTTAGCATGGCCAGCCAACCTAATACACACAGCTTTGGAGTATGTGAGGAAACTGGAGCACTCAGAGGAAAACCATGCAGATACAGGGAGACAGTGCAAACTCCGTGACCTGAGCCTAAATTGAAGCTGGTCCCTTGCGCTATGAGGCAACAGTGCTAAATACTGTGCCACCGTACCACTCACTGATGTAAATATTGATGTAATACATCTGTGGAAGCAGCAGTCCCTTCACTAAAATCCCTTTATTTACAATTCCAACAGCAGGGTACAACTGCTATCAATCTGCCTATGGGAGTGCCGGAGGAACTGACACTCCTGATTAAATACAAGGAAAAGACTTCCTGATTCAGCTAGGTCCTTATATCAGGGAGGTCATACTCCAATCAGCCAAACTCTCTAGCCTGATTAAAATCATTATAATACCCCCCTATATGAGACCACACAGGCATCTGAAAACCCAGCACTGTAAGAGTCACAAAGAGATAGCATCACACTTCTTCCATTTACTCACTTGTTCACAATCCTCTCCCGCTGTCAGTGCTGGGGGAAGGGATTAATATCGAGGCTGTTGATCCTACAAAATCCCTGGATCACCTTTTAACTTTTAAAAGACTGAGTGACAGTCACAATGCCAATCTTACCACCTTTCCCTTTGACCTCCACTGATTTAAAAGCACAAGGGACAATAAGAGGCACTTCTAACTCTGATTTCAACATTGTGGAGGTTTCTGTGGCAAAGTTCAGATATAGGATGTCTACAAATCTGCTTTCGCTGTTCCTCTTTTCTGTTATTGTTTGAAGGTTTATAATTTCCTATCTGAGCATTTCCCTGAAGTAATATTACTGTTCTGACTCACCACCAGATATCTCAGCCCTCAACTGTCCTTTATATGGACTTTTCAGATCCAGTTTATTTCGAGGCTAAGCCATTTATTTTCTGACTGATTCCTCTTTTGTGTTTTCCGCAGCCCCGGTTGGTTTTGAGGCGGTCGTGTTAATGTGTTGCCCGAGCAAATGGCACAAGCTCTGAATGCAATGGGCAAATGAGAAGGGATACCGTCCAAGGTTTTAAAAGAAGGAAGTTATTCAACAGGGATGATTTGAAGGATGCAAGAGTGATGAGGTACCCCCGAGTCCACAATTCCTTCACACCTCCAGTTCTCACCAATGGGGCCTAGCTGGATAAAGTTTGGCACGCCATTGTTTTGCAGGAACTAGGCAAGGTCTACAATGAGAGTACTTGATAGCATCACTGAATCTTTCCAGAGGTCCCATCGAGTATGCATTGACAACAATCCTACCCAGGCCCTATCCCTGTAATTCCCACATAATTATCCTGCTAATTGTCCTGACACAAAGGTGCACTAATGTTGTCATGGGGATAGGACCTGGGTGGGATTGTTGTCACTGCAGGCTTGATGGGCTGAATGGCCTTCTTCTGCACTGTAAGTAGTCTATGCATTCCAGCTGAGCATGGCCAATCAACCTAACCCGCATTTTTCTGTAGTAAATCCTCAGACGCAGGAGTCCCTTCACCAAAATCCCTTTATTTAAAAATCTGACAACAGCATACAGAATTGGTTACCAGTCTGCACTAAAAGTCCCAGAGGAAGTGACACGTCTGGTTAAGTACAAAGCAAGAAGCTTTCTGATTGGCCCTTAATTAGGGAATTCATAGTCTAACAGGCCCATCTCAATTTCCTGATTAAAGTCGTTACACTTTGAAGTGTGGGATGAAACTGGAGCAGCCGGAGGATATGTATGCAGACACGGGGAGAACATATAGACTCCACACAGTCAGTCACCCAAGGCAGGAATTGAACCCGGGTTCCTGGCTGTGGCAGTGCTAACCACTGTGCCACTGGTCTGCACAATCATAGGTGGGAGGGTTTCTTTTCCAGCCTATTGGTAGCATTGCTGTCAAACCATAGAAAGCTATTAACATTAGTGCTGCACCGTTCCACTTACATTGAAAATTCATTGCTGCCAAATATCTGTTGATTTTGCTTCTGTTGTTCACAACCAAACCATGGTTTAATCATCAGCTAAGTAACTATCATCGTTTCATATTTAAAATGTCATTCCAAAGGCCAAATGCTTATCAGGAAAACAAATGAAAATCAGCACATTTTCCATTCCATTATTTACAAAGAATAAAGAAGATTACAGCGTAGGAACAGGCTCTACAGCCTACATCGACCATGCTGCCCTCCTGAATAAAAACCCCCTATCTTTCTAGGTACCATATTCCTCTGTTCCCATCTTATTTATATATTTGGCCAGATGCTCCTTAAAACTCATTGTCATATCTACTTCCACTACCTCCCTTGGCAGCGAGTTCCATGCACCCACCATCCTGTGTAAAAAACGTCCCTCAAGCATGTCCTTTAAACCTTCTTCCTTGCCCCTTAAAGCTATGCCCCCTAGTAATTGACTCTTCCCTCCCAAGAAAAAGCTTCTGACTGTCTATTCTGTCTGTGCCCCTCACAATCTTGTAGACTTTTACCAAGTCGCCCCTCAACCTCCAACATTCTAGTGAGAACAAACCAATTTTCCCCAACCTCTCCTCATAGGTAATATCCCCCCATGCCAAGCCACATTCTCATAAATCTTTTCTGTTCCCTTTCCAAAGCCTTCACATCCTTCTGATAGTGTGGTGACCAGAATTGAACATTATATTCCAAATACGGCCTAACTAAGGTTCTATAAAGCTGCAACTTATCAATTTTAAAGTCAATACCCCATCTGATGAAGACAAGGATGCCATATGCCGTCTTGACTACTTACTCTACCTGTGTTGCCACTTTCAGTGACCCTGTGTACCTGTATACCCAGGTCCCTCTGCCTATCAATACTCCTAAGGTTTCTGCCAATTACTGTATAACACACTGTGATGCACGTTCTATATTAGGAAGATAGGGATTTAGAGCAAGGGGCAGTCTGGTGGTGTGCTCTTAGATGAACATGCAAACATACACACAGACAAATTCGGAGCACACGTAGGCCATTCAGTCCTTCAAGTTTGCAACACTGTTCAATCAGATCGTGCTGATCTGTTTGTAACTTCATTGCTACATTCCTGCCTCCCTTTCACCTCCTCCCCTTGCTTATCAAGAATCTATTTATCTCAGCCTTAAGAATATTCAAAGACTCTGCTCCCATTTCCTTTTGAGGAAGAGTTTCAAAGACTCTCACCCCTCTGAGAAGAGAAATTCTCCTCACCTCTGTTTAAAATGGGTCACCCCTTGTTTTTAAACAGTGAATCTCTATTCTAGATTCTCCTATATGAATCACCCAATCCTCCAGTGCAGAAGTAGACATTTTGGCCCATCAATATTGCACTGGCAACGATCCCACCCAGGCTCGAAACCAATAATGTCAGGTATTTACCCTGCTAATCCCCTTGATACTGAGGGCAATTTAGTCCAGTGGAAAAAGTTACTATTGTTGCCGATGACTTCATCGCAACTTTTCCAGACTCTGCAAATAAAATTCAGCTCCTTATTTTTAAACATTCCCACCTAGCTCTGGTCTCCAATGTACATTTCCACTGTCCAATTTATCTTCAGAACTAGAATTCCTCATCTCTGGAATCATTCTTGTGAATCTTCTCTGCACTCCCGCTATGGCCATCCAAAAGTGCAGTGTCCAGAGCTGATATTCTATTCTCATAGTAACAACAACTTGTATTGACATAGCACCTTTAATATGATGAAATGTACCAAGGTGCCTTATTGGGATGATCAGACAACAAACTGATATGGAGCCAGATAAGGAGATTGCTCATGTACCATGGAATCCCTACAGTGCAGAAAGAAGCCATTCAGCCCATTGAGTCTGCACTAAGAATATCTTACCCAGGCCTACCCCCAAACTTTCTCTGCATAATCCCATTTATTTACCATTGCCAATCCACCTAACCTGCATATCTTTGGGCACTAAGGGGCAATTTAGCATGGCCAATCTACCTAACCTGCACACCTTTGGAACTAAGAAGCAACTTAGCATGGCCAATCCACCTAACCTGCATATCTTTGAACACTAATGAGCAATTTAGCATGGCCAATCCACCTAACCTGCACATCTTTGGACAATAAGGGGCAATTTAGCATGGCCAATCCATGTAACCCATACACCTTTGGAGTGTGGGAGGAAATCAGAGCACCCAAAGGAAACCCACGCAGACATGGACAGAATGTGCAAACTCAATTTCCACACAGTCACTCAAAGCCAGAATCAAATCTGGGTCTGTGAGGCAGCAGTGCTAACCACTGTGCCACTGTGTCCCAGATGAGCAAAGGTTTGGACAAAGACGGTATCTTCAAGAAAGAGAGAGAATGGTTAAGAGGTGGAGAAGTTCACGTAGGGAATCTAAGAATTTAGATGAATAAAGGTGGGTGGCTAAGAAAACTAGTCACCTTCAGTCGAAACAGTCACTTACACCCAGTATCCAGCAAATTCAGACATAAATTCCTAATGGGTCTTTGATTGTTCCATTCTGCTACACTGGGTCCCTCCATAAACCATTATCTCATTCTAAAATATAAATTACAAGCCCAACTGTGCCATAAACAATGGGACCCTTTCATATTTTTGTGATTAACATTGAGTTTAAAAGTTTTCCTCAACCAGCTGGGTATAGCTGAAATCAACACCTTCTGGCTTACTGGGACCAGGAGACACTGGGAGATTGACCAAAACAAATGATGCCAGAACCAGCATGAAAATCCCCGGGTGCAAATAAAAATTGGAATATTCTGGGACCACCCAGCATCTCTGCCAGCCAGTGAAGAAAAGTGGTGACTCAATTGGGTGGCACGGTGATTAGTACTGTTACCTTGCTGTGCCAATGCCCAGGGTTCAATTCCAACCTCAGTCACGCTCTGTCTGGAATTTGCACTTTCTCCCTGTGTCTGCAAGGGTTTCTTCCGGGTGTTCCGGTTTCCTCTCACCTCCAAAGATGTGCAGTTAAGTTGATTGGCCATGCCAAATTGCCCCTTAGTGTCAGGGAGTAATTAACTGGGGTTATGGGGATAGGCCAAGGTGGGATTGTGGTTGGTGCAAACTTGATGGGCCAAATGTCCTCCTTCTGCACTGCAGGCATACTATGGTTTTATAATTTCGATAAGGGATGCAATATCTCTCACAGAGACTTATAAAATTCTAACAGGACAAGATAGGGTAGATGCAGGGAGAATATTCCTGATGGTAGGGATGTCCAAAACCAGGGGGCACAGTCCTCAGACTTGGTAGACCAATTCCTTCACCCAAAGCCTGTGGAATTCAGCATCACAGGAAGTTGTTGATGCCAAAACATTAAACGTATTCAAGGAGCAGAATGGTCTTCTGCTGCTCCTATCTTCTATGTTTCTATGTAATGTCTTGCAAAGATGGGTGATCACAAAGTAGATTAATAAATGAACAGTTTATTAAGGAGGATTTATGAATCGCAGAAAATCAGTGTGCAGGTACAGCAAGTAATAAAAGATAATTGGCATGTTAACATTTATTGCAGAAGAACTGGAGTACAAAAGTAGAGAAGTGTTGTTACAATTGTATAAGGTGTTGGTGAGATCACATCAATAGTATTGTGTCTAGTTTTGTTCCCCTTAGTTGAGGAAGGATGTGGTGGCGTTGGGGGCAGTTCAGAGGAAGTTCACCCGATTGATTCCGGGGATGAAAGGATTAACGTATGAGGAAAGATGAAACAATTTGGACTTACGCTCGCTGGAGTTTAGAAGGATGAGAGGGGATCTGATCGAGGTATGTAAAATATGAATAGGGATTGATAAAGTAAACATGGAGGCAACCTAAACAAGAGGTCACAGGGACAGGTTGAGAAGCAGTAGATTTAAAATTGAGATGAGAACGAACAACTACTTGCAGAGTGGGGTGAATTTGTGGAACTCGCTGCTCCATAGCGCGGTGGAGTCTGAATCATTGAATGGTTTCACAAAAGAGATAGATATATTTCTAATAAAAAAAGGATTAAAGGGATATGGGAAACAGGTGGGGAGGTGGATTTGAGACCAGGAAGAGATCAGCCGTTATCTGATTGAATGACGGATGAGGCTTGAAGGGCTGAATTTGTCTATTTCTGCTTCTAATTCTTGTGTTCCTCTGTAAGTAATGATGCATAGAAGGGAAAATAAAGGCTAACACACTCCAGGAACCCAGACTTCCAACTGGCAAGGAAAACCCATTCTTAGCACCAGGATTGGCTGATTGACCTAATTAGCCGAATGGGTCACATGGAAACATGGAAATTAAAAGTAGAAGTAGGCCATTTGGCCCTTCGAGCCTACTCCACTATTGACCTTGATCAAGGCTGATCATCAAATTCAATATCCTGATCCCTCTTCCCCCCATATCCCTTGATCTCTTTAGCCCCAAGTGCTATATCTAATTTCTTCTTGAAATCACACATTTTGGCCTCAACTACTTTCTATGGTAGTGAATTCCACATATTCACCATCCTTTGGGTGAAGAAATTTCTCCTCACCTCAGTCCTAAAAGGTTTATTCCGTATCCTTAAACTATGACTCTTTAGTTCTGGACTCCCATCACCCCATCAGGAACATTCTTTCTGAATCTAGCCTGTCTAACCTGTTAGAATTTTATAAATTTCCATGAGATCTCCTCTCACCCTTCTAAACTCCATGCTGAAACTATAGTTAAGAAAGCCCACCAATGCCTCTATTTTCTCAGAAGACTAAGGAAATTTGGTGTGTTCACCATGACTTTTACAGATGCACCACAGGAAGCATTCTTTCTGGTTGTTTCACCGCTTGATATGGCTTCTGCTCTGCCCAAGACCGCAAGGAACTACAAAAGGTCGAGAATGTAGCCCAAACTTCACGTAAATCAGCCTCCCATCCATTGACTCTGTCTACATTTCCCACTGCCTCAACAAAGCCAGCATAATTCAGGACCCCACGCACCCCATACATTCTCTCTTCCATCTTCTTCTGTCGGAAAAATGATACAGAAGTGGTCACTTACCAGCTGACTCAAGAACAGCTTCTTCCCTCATGCAATCAGACTTACCTGCATTAAGCTGATCTTTCTCTACACCCTAGTTATGAACGTAACACTGCATTCTGCACTTGTTTTCTTCTCTATAAACGCTATGCTTTGTCTGCATAGCATGCAAGAAACAATACTTTTCACTTTATGTTACTACACGTGACAATAATAATTCAAATCAAATCAGTGAATATAATCCGAACCGACTTAGTCTCTCCTCATTTAACAGAACTTAACCCTTGACCCTCCAAGAATTTGTCCCTTAAAGGGATACTCTAGTCCAAGGGGCTTCCAGTGGGAACATAAACATGTCTTTTCTCATTTCTGGTGCAGACAAGTCTGCAGCACAGTTTCAATATTTCCACTTTTTATTAAAGCAAATAACAGTCCTGGCCGTGAGGGGATTAATCATGATTGCACACCGGGACTCAGTGCAATGAAATCAAACATCATGACAACCATCGCATACTATTGCTAACTCTTTCCTGAAAAGGGCCATTTAAACACAAAGCTGTCAGTGTGGTGCACCATCAACATAAGTGATACAAGAAGATTGGTTCAGATACTGTTGAAAAACAAAACAAGAACTTACCCTGATTGGCAAGAAAATCCAGTTAAAGTGGAACTGTTCCCTCCTCACTCCAGTTCTGCCAATTTTTGTTTTGATTCATTTCTGTGATGACCTCGTTGACAAAGTGCTGACGTTTGAACCCCGTTTCAGAGCAGGTCAGCCCTGCAGTTAAGCAACCGAAGACTGCTACTGGTACCTGTGTAATAAACTTCCTCTGTAGACATGAGTATCAAAAGATACTCAGAGAGATCTCAGGAGCTGATTGCAGCTTTGAGGCTACAAACCTCTGTGTAATTTTAAACTGTAAAGAAACAAGTTGCGTTTTCCCTCAATTGGCAAACTAGCATCTCATGGAGACGCCAGCTTTGGACTGGAGTAAACACAGTAAGAAAACTCACAATACCAAGTTAACTGGTTGGACTTTAACCTGACATTGTGAGACTCCTTACCGTGTTAAACAAGCATCTCCACAGGCCAAAATGCTGGAAAATCTCAGGGACAGCGCGGTGGCACAGTGGTTAGCACTGCTGCCTCACAGACCCAGGTTTGATTCCCGGCTTTGGACACTGTCTGTGTGGAGTTTGCACATTCTCCCCATGTCTGTGTGGGATGCCTTTGTGGGACTGTGCTTGGTGCAGACTCGATGGGCTGAACGGCCTCTTTCTACACTGTTGGATACCATGATTCTAGGTTTGGCAGCATCACTAAGGAGAGCAAAGGGCTGATGTTTTGAGTTCAGATGACCCTTTGTCAAAGCTAAAAGGCATAGAAAGTGGGAGATATTTATACTCTGATATTGCCTCTGATTTCAGTTTCTCTGTTGTTTGGCCATTCACATTTTCTATTCTCTCAATGGACTGCCATTAGCAGCCTTTCCCCAATGGCTCATCTTTCATTTCCTCACCCTACAATATAAGTAGCTCCCACTCTCCCTATTTTTAGCTTGACAAAGGGTCACCAGGACTCGAAACATCAGTACTTTTTTCTCTCTTTACAGATGCTGTCAGACCTGTTGAGATTTTCCAGCATTTTCTTCTTTGGTTTCAGATCCCAGATCTATAATAATTTGCTTTTGGGATGGCACGATGCCAAAGTGGTTAGCACTGCTGCCTCACAGCACGAGGGACCTGGGTTTGATTCTCAGCTCAGGTCACTGTCTGTGTGGAGCTTGCACATTCTCCCCGTTGATATTCATGTTTTCACACTTATCCCTAAACTCATCATTTTCACCCTCATTGTCTGTAAGGAACTTTGCCGGTGGTCCCATTCCTGTCCCTATCCATCTTTCCATTATCTGATCCAGGATTACTCTGTTTTTCTTTACTAGATGCAATGGTTGATTGACTAAATCTGATTGCTAAATCTATAAAGTGCAAAGTAAGTATATCGTTTGCTTTATCTCAGATCTTAAGGTTCCCAGCCACAATGTTGTTAAAATCTCTGGCCAAAGGTACATTTACTACCACTCATGATGGTGTCTTTCTGTACTTCTACAAAGAAGGAGGCCAGACGGAGGGCATTTGGCCCATCAAATCGACACTGACCACAATCCCATCCAGGCCCTATCTCCATAATGCCACATATTTACCCTTGTTAATCCCTCTGACACTAAGGATCAAGTTAGCATGGCCAAGTCACCTAACCCACACATCTTCAGGCTGTGGGAGGAATAGGGAGGATGCTGGGAGGATATTGTTGGAGAAGTGCAGAGGGTGGGAGCTGGTCCCTGACCTCAATTCATCAAGGGTGGAGATGCCAGCATTGGAGCTCAGGATTCCAAATAAACCTGTTGGACTTCATTCCGATGTTGTGAGACTTCTTACCATAGGATCATAGGACCATAGGGTGGCATGGTAGCCCAGTGATTAGCACTGCTGCTTCACAGCTCCAGGGTCCTGGGTTCGATTCCCGGCTCAGATCACTGTCTGTCTAGAGTTTGCACGTTCTCCTCATGTCTGCATGGGTTTCCTCCGGGTGCTCCGGTTTCCTCCCACAGTCCAAAGATGTGCGGGTTAGGTTGATTGGCTATGCTAAGAAATTGCCCCTTAGTGTCCAGGGATGCGTAGCTTAGAGGGATTAGTGAGTGTAATATGTAGGGACATGGGGGTAGGTCCTGGGTGGGATTGTGTTCAGTGCAGACTCGATGGGCTAAAGGGGCTCTTTCTGTATTGTAGGGTTCTATGATTCTCATAAGATATGTGAGCGGAACTAGGCTACTTGGCCCATCGAGTCTGCTCCGTTATTCAATCATGGCTTTTTCTCATCCCCATTCTTCTGCCTTTTCCCCATAATCCTGTTCCCCTAATTAATCAAGAACATATCTCTCTCTATTTTAAAGACACTCAATGACCTGGCCTCCATAACCTTCTGCAGCAAAGAGTTCCACAGATTCACCACCCTCTGGCTGAAGAGATTCCTCCTCATCTCTGTTTTAAAGGACCGTCCCTTCAGCCTGACGTTGTGCCCTCTGGTTCTAGTTTTTCCCACTAGTGGAAACACCTTCTCCACATCCATTCTATACAGGCCTCGCAGGATACTATAAGTTTCAATAAGATCCCCCCCTCATCATTATTAACTCCAGGCCAGAGTACAGGCCAGAGTCCTCAACCTGACAATGAGCAATACGACAGCTCAGTGACTATCACTGTCAGCTGTGCAGTTACAGGGACCCGGGTCAGATCTCCAGCTTGGATCAATGTCTGTGGGAGTTTGCACATTCTCCCCGTGCTTGTGTGGGTTTCCTGCGGGTGCTCCGGTTTCCGGAGGGCAAAAATGCGCTTTTTAGGCTGATTGGCGTCAATAAATTATCCCTGAATTGGATCTCCCTTAATCTGGCTCACATATAATTCCCTAAATTGGCACCCCCTTTATTGTGGAGTTCCAGTAGAGGTAGACAAAAACGTTAACGATCGACGAAGGACTTGAATAAGGCACTAACTGTGTCAAAATGGGCGACGCAGGCTTGTAGGGCCGAAGGGCCTGTTTCCTTGTGCTGTTCTTTGTTCTTTGTTTTTGTTCTAACTGTTCCTCATCCAGCAAGCTCTTCATTCCGGGAATCATTCTTGTGAATCTCCTCTGGACTCTTTCCAAGGCCAGCACATCCTGATATAGGGCCCAACATTGCTCACAAAACTCCAGTTGGGGGTCTGACCAGAGCCTTATACAGCCTCAGAGGTACATCTCTGTTCTTGTATTCTAATTACAGTTTATCGTAAGTGTGGGAGGATGAGGGGTGACCTTGCAGAGGTTTATAAAATAATTAGGGGTATAGATAAGGTGAGTAGCCAAGATCTTTTTCCCCAGGGTAGGGGAATCCATTAAGAAGCCAACATACCCTGGACACACTCTCTTCCACTTTCTTCTGTTGGAAGAAAGATACAAAAATCTGACACAGGAACAATTTCTTCTCTGCTACCAACAGGCTTTTGAATGGACTTACCTCGCTTGAGGTAGGTCCATGAGGGGCAAAAATTTCACTCAGAGGATGGCGCAAGTATGGAATGAGCTGCCAGGGGAGGTGGTAGAGGCAGGTACAATTACAACTCTTAAAAGACATTTGGATGGATACACGGATGAGAAAGGTTTAGAGGGATTTGGGACAGACGCAAGCAAATGGGACTTGTTCAGTTGAGGAAAGCTGGTCGACAGGAATGAGTTGGATCGAAGGGCCTGTTTCCGCGCTGTATATGTTTATGTCTGTGAAATCCTCGGGGGGGGGGTGAAGTCTGGGCCCAAATGGGAGGAAAAAAAACACAAAGCAGCATTCAACGAAGGAGAAAAGAAAGAATTTGCCACTATGTACAACAGGAAAAATTAGAGAGAGAAAACGTCGACAACTTAAGAAAAACAGGAAGGACGGAGTGGAGGTTTGTTCAGGAACAGAACAAAAGGCAGCCAGGCTATCAAATCCGGCGCTCTCTGATCAGTTGGAAGAGCCTGCATTCCATCGCATTTCTCCTCTCGTTCTCCCAACTCCAGCTGGTGGGAAAGGAAAACATCAGACAGGATGTGTTAGCCTCACAGAAGGTCAGCAATGGAGGCAGATGGGGCTGGCAGATCCACTCTGAGAAGCCTGGTTCCCAAGCCTACTCCAAGCAGGCAGCCAATTGGGCTCCTGAGGGAGGGGGCGGGGGGAGGAGAGGGGGTGGTACTTGAATTATCCAGTGGGCCGCTGGTGTCATACAATCCCTATAGTGCAGAGTTTGGCCCATCGAGTCTGCACCCACCACAATCGCACCCAGTCCCTACCTCCATTTCCCTACATATTTCATCCGCTATTCCCACTAACCTAAGCATTCTGGACACTAAGGGGCAATTTTTTTAGCATAGACCAACCAACTCTAACCCGCGCATCTTTGGACTGTGGGAGGAAATCGGGAGCACCTGGAGAAAACCCATGCAGACACGAGGAGAATGTACAAACTCCACACAGATAGTGACCGAAGCCGGGAATCGAACCAAGTCCCTATATCAGGAGAATTGAGGTTAACCTCAGGGGTGCGTATTCAGCACCGGAGTAGGCTGGGGTGATGCAGCATCCTCCCTACCTCCTGCTAGTGTACTGGACATGGTGCTGGGGTGGGGTGGGGGAGGGTGGGGAAATGGAGGGAGTGGTGGTGGCTATGGGGGAGGATGATGGCTGTAGTGCGATTTGGCTCTCCAGCATGGTGGCACGGTGATTAGCACTGCTGCCTCGCAGTGACAGGGACCTGGGTTCGATTCCTGGCTTGGATCACTGTGTGTGGAGTCTGCACATTCTCCCTGTGTCTGTGTGGGTTTCCTCCCACAGTCTGAAAGACGGGCTGGTTAGGTGCATTGTCCGTTCTAAATTCTCCCTCAGTGTACCCGAACAGGTGCCGGAGTGTGGCAACTAGGGGATTTTCACAGTAACTTCATTGCAGTGTTAATATAAGCCGACTTGTGAGAATAATAAGTAAATTTCAAACTTTAAAACTCCTCCCCCAATTCACCCACCACTCACCTGATGAAGGAGCAGCACTCCGAAAGCTCATGATTCCAGATAAACCTGTTGGACTTTAACCTGGTGTTGTGAGACTTCTTACTGTGCTTAAAACAGTCCAACATCTGCATTGCCACATGATGATCTCCACAGCAATGGCTTTGAACAAAAAAACAAAGAAAAGTACAGCACAGGAACAGGCCCTTCGGCCCTTCAAGCCCGTGCTGATCACGATGCCCTAATCAAACTAAAAATAAATCCTCTGTCCTTACCTGGTCCATATTCCTCTATTCCCTCCCTATTCTTATACCCATCCAGATGTCTCGTAAATGTTGCTAATGTGCCTGCTTCCACCATCTCCTGTGGCAGAGAATTCCACGCACCCCAGCACACTCTGCATAAAAAACATCCCTCACACATCTCTCTTAAACTTTCCCCCTCTCACCTTGAACCCGCGTCCCTTTGTGATTGACACTTACACCCTGGGGAAAAAGCCCCTGACTCTCCATCCTGTTAATACCTCTCATAATTTTTTTACAGCTCTGTCGCTGCTGGTTTTCTTTCCAATGTTGGTGAACTGGCACCTCCGTGTTGAGGTGCCCCCTCAGCGACTGACCATTCCTTAGCTGGCTGCTCCTCTGAAACCGGAAGGTTTCTGCTTGGTTTTGCATCTTTGAATGCTATCCCGCTATCCTGAATTGGGCAGGGAGCAAGGTCAATATTCAGTCTGGATGTTTGCCCCATCTAATCCTTTGGGGGTGGGTTCAAGACCTGGAAACAGTCCCGACTCTTGTTCCCCCATTCCCCAAAGTGAAAACTCAGCCCCAACTTCCAAGAGTTATTTGGGCAGCATGGAGGCACAGTGGAGAGCATTGCCGCCTCACAGTGCCAGACTACCAGGTTCAATTCCAGCCTTGAGTGATATCTGCATTGGAGAGTCAATGTAGACTTGATGGGCTGAATGTTTCTGCACTGTATAACTCTATGGAAAGTCAGCGTTCAGAACAAACACTCAGCTTTGCTTACCACTCCTCCTCCCTGTTTCCCTCATGCAAGACGGCCAATCCCAATTTTTTAAGAGGAAATATTACCAATCACTTCAACAGTCCTTTCTCTGCCAGGAGCTATGTTATCGCCCTCCCCACCCCTCATGCCAAACCCACCACAGAGGGAAGAGCAGGGGACATTAAATTCTGCCCTACGAGAGCAAAATCTGACACAGCAAAGCAAATTGTTCAATTGTCTCTCTCCTCTTGCTTTTATGAAGTTATTTTTTTCAGTTTCCTGTCATTGTTTTCAATGATTAACATTTCGCTGTGGCCCTTTTAGCACTTTTTCCCTGTAGCAGTTAATCTAGAGATCCTTCATCAAGCTTCCTATCGCCACCATAGACCTCAATGGCACCATCTAGCAGTGTTCATCACAATAACATCCCACAATCTTCAATGTGTAATCTATCTCTGCTGTCTGAGATCCCAGATTTTTAGCTGTCCAGATCACCAACAAACTGTCCTTGTCTCTACACACTGATGCTATAATTAAACAAGCCCATCAATGCCTCTACTTTCCCAGGACGCTAAGAAAATTGGGCACGTCAGCTACGACTCTCACCAACTTTTACAGATGCACCATAGAAAGCATTCTTTCCAGCTGTATCACAGCTTGGTAAGGCTCCTGCTCTGTCCAAGACTGCAAGAAACTACAAAGGTCGTGAACGAAGCCCAGTCCATCACTTAAACCAGCCTCCCATCCATTGATTTTGCCTACAGTTCCCACTGCCTCAGGAAAGCAGCCAGCATAATTAAAGAGCCACATTCTCTGGACATTCTTTCTTCCACCTTCCTCCATTGAGAAAAAGATACCAAAGTCTGAGGTCGTGCACCAACCAGCTCAAGAACAGCTTCTTCTCTGCTGCCATCAGATTTTTGAATGGACTAAGCTGATCTTTCTCTACACTCTAGCTATGACTGTAACACTATACTCTGCACTCTCTTCTTTCCTTCTCTATGAATGGTACGCTTTGTCTGTATAACGCACAAGAAACAATGCTTTTCACCGTATGTTAATACGTATGACAATAGTAAATCAAATCAAATCAAATGTGAAGCTCTAAGCAACCCCTGAAGGTTGCTTCATTTATATGATGTGCTTTTGCTTAGTCTGGCTTGAATGTTATTGTTTTCCAATCATCAGAGACAAGACCATCCGCAGAAATTGAGCTATGGGGTGCCTCACAATCCCAAATGCCATAATTCCAAGGAAACTGTCCAAACTTATGATGGGCAATCACTCTGCTCCCCAGGACCCTCTGAAAAATTCTTCAATTCTGGGTTAGAGATTTCACACAGCTCTTACTTGCATAAATTACCCAGAAAATGCCAGTCACTTGGACCATGTCTAATCCCTGGGCAACTATACAACTCACAGCTCCAGGGACCTGAGTTCAATTCCAGTCTCCGGTCACCACCTGTGTGCTGTTTGCACATTCTCCCCATGTCTGCATGGGTTCCCTTTGGGTGCTCCGGTTTCCTCCCACAAAGGTATGTGAGTTAGATTGATTGACAAAGCTAAATTGCCCCTTGGTGCTCAAGGACATCTAAGTTAGGGGAGTTAGCCATAGTGCATAGTCTTTTAATATCCAAAAATGTGCAAGTTAAGGGGATTAGTTATGCTAAATTGCCGCTTAGTGTCCAAAGATGTGCAGTTAGGGGAATTAACTATGATAACTTACCCTTTAGTGAATTAAGACGTATAGATTAGGGGGTTTAGCAGGGTAAATATGTAGAATTATGACGATAGGTTAGACACTGTATCAGAGTTGAGGCTGACACAATGGGCTGAATGGCCTTTCTTCTGTACTGTCAAGATTCTATGATTTTCACTCACTCACTTTTCTCTCTGCAACATTTGGTAGATGCTTTGGAACATTTGATTTTACCGGAACAAAGAGCAAGTGCAGTAGGAAGAGGAGATGGCTTGTGTTCCCTCGAAAGGGCAGCTCCATTTCAGGATCAGACTTTTGGCCAGAAATGTGGGATTTCTGAAATGATGGAGAAAAGTAGGGAATGGGATTTCCCAGTCCTGCCTGCCACCAGAATTGCCCAGTCTGGTTGCAAATCAATGAACCTTTGAGTGGGCCACTACTGCTCCCCTGATGTGATGAGTCCCACCATAATGGGGCTGTGATACCCCCCAGCTCCCCCACCCACCACGGTGGCTCCCATCACGAAGGACTGGGAAAGCCAGGCCTCAGGGTGGAGTGGCAACGCAATGGCAGGTGCCATCCTGGAGAGATTCAGGCCAACACATTTCAGTCTGTAAGCAATAAACAGTCAAAATGCTACTCCTCCATCATAAACAAACATGGGCTGCACAGTGGCACAATGGTTAGCATTGGTGCCTCACAGCTGCTGGGTTCGGTTCCCGGCTTGGGTCACTGTCTGTGAGTTGTTTTGCACATTCTCCCCTGTGTCTGTATGGGTTTCTTCTGGGTGCTCCAGTTTCCTTCCACAGTCTGAAAGACGTGCTGGTTAGGAGTATTGGCCTGACTAAATTGTCCCACAGTGTATCCAAACAGACATCAGAATGTGGCGACTAGGGAGATTTTCACAGTAATTTCATTGCAGAGATGTGAAGATGCTGGTGTTGGACTGGGATGGGCACAGTAAGAAGTCTCACAACACCAGGTTAAAGTCCAACAGGTTTATTTAACAGGGGGGCCAAGATGGCCTCCTTCACCTGATAAAGGGGCAGCACTCCAAAAGCTTGTGCTACCAAATAAACCTATTAACCTGGTGTTGTGACACTTCTCACTGAAGTGTTAATGTAAGCCAATAATAAACTAAACTCCCTGGACGAGATTTTCCAGCCTCGCTCGCCTCTAAACTAGAAAACCCTGCCGAGATCAATAGACTTTTGCATGGTCCACCCCCTATCTACTATAATTCCCGTGGCGGGCAGGATGGGAAAATTTTGGTACTCAAATCAAATAAAATCTAACAGCACTTCCTGCCGACAAATGGCATTCATTATTACTGGGAGATAATATTACAGGCATCATGTTATGCGAAGCATTAAACTTAATTTCAGATTCTGAATAACACAAAACAGAACACTTCAATTTAATTCGAAAATATTGGACCCCAACATGTTGGGGAAGGGACAGCAGCGAACGCTGCAAAGTTCAAATAAAGTACACCCCTCAGAATGGCGCTAATGGCAACAGTGCATGGTCAAATTCCCGGTCAGGGTCTTGAGCTTACAAGAATCTGATTCAGCTAGTTGTGATTAAATGTATTCCTGGACATTCCATCAAATGACCTGCTCCTCAGGGAAGTGTTTAAACTAATATAGCAGGAGGATGGGAGCCTTTGTAAGCATTCAAAGGAGTGGGGGCGGCATGGTGGCACAGTGGTTAGCACTGCTGCCTCATGGTGCCAGGGACCCAGGTTCGATACTCGTCTCGGGTCACTGTCTGGAGTTTGTATGTTTTTCCTGTGTCTGTGTGGATTTTTCTCTGGTTTGCTCACCCAGCCCCTCTCAAAAAAAGTGTGGGTTAGCTTGATTGGCTATGCTATGTTGACCCTTAGTGACAGGGGGATTATCGAGGGTAAATATGTGGGGATAGGCCTGGGTTTATGTTTTTATTTATTTATCAGTTACCAGTAGGCTTATATTAACACTGCAATGAAGCTACTGTGAAAATCGGCTAGTCACCACACTCTGGCGCCTGTTTGGGTGCACTGAGGGAGAATTTAGCACAGCCAATGCACCTAAACAGCATGTCTTCAAGACTGTGGGAGGAATCAGAGGATACCCATACACACACAGGGAGAATGCGCAAACTCCACACAAACAGTGACCCAAGCCAGGAATCGATCCCGAGATCCTGGAGCTGTTAAGCAGCAGTACTAATCACCATCCTATAGTGTCACCCCATGATGGATTGTTGTTGGTTAAGGCTCAGTGGGCTGAATGACCTCTTTCTGCACTGTAAGGGTTCTGTGACTTTCTATGAGAAAAAGACAGTGTGGAGAGGAGAACAGGGCAAGTGATAGGCAGAGAAATTAAGCAGCAGAATCAAGTGAGGACAAAGTGAAAAATAGTTGGACTGGAACAAAGAACATCAAGGACCAGCTTGAAGATTTTGTACTTGAACACTTGGAGGATTTGAAATAAGATTGATGCATTATTTGTGGAGATAGACGTAAAGGGTTATGGTATAATTGGGATTATGGAGACAAAGTCCATAAAATCCAAGCCTCTGTGGAATTTAATTCGTTTATAATTTGGCGTCGATTTACAGATTCCTCAGAGATTGAAATATCAACACCATGCACTAAAAGGTGTTGTTTTGACAATTGGGTGGAGTCAAGATGTTGAAGGCAGCTGGTGCTGTGACTCCAGAGTGTTTGACAGTAGCCAGCAAGATTAGGGGTTTGCTTCATCCACTCCTGCAGGAACTCCATGTCTTGATGAATAAGGAAATCTCAGCATTAATCTCTGTTGGCATTTTATTTTGCGGTCGCCATTTGACTTGCACCCTTGCAATCTCTCCTGAAAACAGATCGTCAAAATGACCAAAGATGGGAACTAAACATTAAGAGCTATTCAATGTTTAGAATGGATGGACAGAAAGGAAAAATGGTGGATTTGCTTTGTTGGTGAAAGAAGATATTGATATGATATTGTTGAAAAATATTAGCACTGACAATGTGGAATCTGTATGGGTCATGTTAATAAACACTAAGGGGCCACAAACATTAGTGGGATAATATACACACAACTAAACTGTCAAGTGAATGTTGGGAATGGCATTAGACAGGAAATCAGAGATACGTGTGATAAAGGAACAGTTATGTTTATGGATGACTTTAGTCTGCATATAGATTGGGAGAATAAAATCAGTCACAGTACAATAGAGGAAGAATTTCTGGAGTGTATCTGAGATATTTTTCTGAGCCAATATGTTGAAGAACCAACAAGGGAACAAGCCATCTTGGACTGGTGTTGGGCACAGAGAAAGGATTAGTTGAGAATCTAATTATGAGAGAACCCTTGGGGATGAGTGACTATAAAATGATAGAATTCTTTATCAAGATGGATAGTGAAGTAGTTGGTTCTGAGACCAGGATCCTGAATCTCAATAAGGGTAACTATATTGGTATGAGGCATGAATTAGCTATGATGGATTGGGAAGGATTATTGAAAGGAAAGACAGTGGACAGACAATGGCAGAGATTCAAGGAATGACTCGGTGAGTTCCAGTTGTTGTTTATTCATATTTGACGCAAGAGTGGAAAGAAACTGTGGCTAAACTATGGCTTCCAACGGCTGATAACCACATTCGAATGGGATGGGGGGGCCTCTAAATTTGAGGGTGCTGGTCAGCATTTTTATTCTAAGATCTGCTTTTGATCCAGTCTTGGAGTTATATTAGGGTCACTGTCCCCCTGTGCCTATGTGGGTTTCTTGTGGGTGCTCCAGTTTTCCTCCCATAGTCCGAAAGACGTGCTGCTCAGGGTGTATTGGCCGTGTTAAATCCTCCCTCAGTGTACCAAACAGCTGCTTCCAAAGTGTGGCGACTGGGGGATTTTCACAGTAATTTCATTGCAACATTAAATTAAGCTGACTTGCAACACTAACATCGCTTCAGTGACCACACTTCAACTTGGATCTCATGAAGCATATTTGCAGATCTTGCGGTACTGGTAAGTGCTGCGAAAATTCACGCTGTTGGCTTCAGTTTCGATCGTAAGGGCACTACTTGGAATGAGATTGGGTGTCCTCAACAAAGTTCCTATTATGCAAGCCTCTGTGGAATTTAATTCGTTTATAATTTGGCGTCGATTTACAGATTCCTCAGAGATTGAAATATCAACACCATGCACTAAAAGGCGTTGTTTTGACAATTGGGTGGAGTCAAGATGTTGAAGGCAGCTGGTGTTGTGACTCCAGAGTGTTTGACAGTAGCCAGCAAGATTAGGGGTTTGCTTCATCCACTCCTGCAGGAACTCCATGTCTTGATGAATAAGGAAATCTCAGCATTAATCTCTGTTGGCATTTTATTTTGCGGTCGCCATTTGACTTGCACCCTTGCAATCTCTCCTGAAAACAGATCGTCAAAATGTAGCTAATCATAGGCTTATTCTTTTTATTCCATCACTTGCTATTTGTATTACTAACTGATTGCAGCGGTTGTCCCTTTAAGGACAACACAGCAGAAGAGGCTCACCTAGCTTGGGGGACCAATTGGGAAATTGGTAATAACCCCAGGAGGTGGAGTTCTTTCTTGGACAGAAGAGGGGGGCACAGTGGTTAGCACTGCTGCCTCACAGCACCAGGGACCCGGGTTCAATCCCAACCTCGGTGACCCTCTGTGTGGAGTCTGCATGTTCTCCCCATGCCTGCATTGGTTTTCCCCCAGATGTTCCGGTTTCCTCCCACAGTCCCAAAGATGTGCAAGTTAGGTTAGAATCATAGAATCCCTACAAGAAGGAAGCCATTTAGCCCATTGAGTCTGCACTGACAACAATCCCACCCATAACCCCATGTATTTACCCTAGCTACTGCTCCTGACACTAAGGGGCAATTTAGCACAGCCAATCTACCTAACCCGCACATTTTTGGACAGTGGGAGGAAACCGGAGCACCTGGAGAAAACCCACACAGACACAGGGAGAACATGCAAACTCCACACAGACAGTGCCCTAAACTGGCAATTGAACCTGGGCCTCTGGCGTTGTGAGGCAAGAGTGCTAACCATTGTGCCACCATGCCATGATTGGCCATGCTAACTTACTGCTTAGAGTGCCAAAATGTTTTGGTTAGGGGGATTAGCAGGCTAAATATGTGGGATAGGGGCTGTGTGGGTGTTACAGGCTGTGCAGACTTGATGGGCCAAATGGCCTCCTTCTGCACTGCAAGGATTCGATGATTCAAGCAGAAGACAGGTAGGGACTGGTTCAGTGAGTAGGGGTAGGAGTGGTTGGAGAGATGCCAGCCTGTGTATATCTTTTCCTTGTTAATAAATACCTTTTGTGTACCTATAAGACCATACGAATTACGAACAAGATTGGGCCATTTGGCCTCTCGAGCCTTCTCTACCATTCTATAGGGTCATGGCTGATTGGAGATTCCTCACGCCCACTTTCCTGCCCTTTCCCCGTAACCCTTCATTCCCTTCCTGATCAAAAATCTATCCATCTCTGCCTTAAATATACACAAGGACTCTACCCCACAGCTCCCTGTGGCAAGGAATTCCAAAGACCCATAATCTACTGAGAGAAGGAACCCCTTCTCATCTGTCTTAGATTGTCGTTGCTTTATTCTGAGATTATGCCCTCCATTCCTAAACTATCCCATAAAAAGAATAAAGAAAGAACAAAGGAAAGTACAGCATTTGAACAGGCCCTTCAGCCCTCTATGCTTCCACCATTCATAATGCCTTAACTAAACTAAAGATCTGTATCCATCTATTCCCTCCTTATTCATGTAACCATCCAAGAGCATCTTAAATGTTGCTAATGTGCCTGCTTCCACCATCTCTTATGGCAGAATGTTCCAGGCACCCCTCTCTCTCTCTCTGTGAAAAAATTCCCCTGCGCATCTCCCTTAAACTTTCCCCCTCTCGCCCTGAACCTGTGCCCCCTTGTTATTGACACCCTGGGAAAAGTAAGAAGTCTCACAACACCAGGTTAAAGTCCAACAGGTTTCTTTGGAATCACAAGCTTTTGGAGCACTGTCCCTTCATCTAGTTACCCCCTGGGAAAAAGCCTCAATTTTTTTTTTGCTGGGAAGATGCGGACATTGAATCATACAGTGCAGAAGGAGGCCTTTGGCCCATCGAGTTTGCACTGACCACAATCCCCATAGCCTCATGTATTTACCCTAGCCATTCCCCCTGGCACTAAGGAGCAATTAAGCATGGCAAATCTATCTAACCCACACAACATTGGACTGTGGAAAGAAATCAGAGGAAACACACACAGACACGGGGAGAACGTGCAGACTCCACACAGAAGGTGACCCGAGCTGGGAATCGAAGCCAGGTCCCCAGCATCATGAGGTGGCATTGCTAACCACTTTGCTACCCTATTATTTCCCTATCCCTCATTGCCCTGGAACTGAATAGGTTGCTAGGCAATGAAGGAAAACACCCTTCATTTATCCTGTCAGGTTAATGAAGCACACATCATTACAATAACTCATTGTGATTATTTCATCGATACTTTGCATTTTTCTGATTGAAGTAGTTTATCATCATTTATTTGGATAACTCAATTCTCACAATTCCTATGAAGGTTTGAGGTAAATATCGAATGATGGCACAAGCATTTATATCTAAATCTTATGCATAAATCTAAATGCTGTTTAGTAGCCAATAAAGAATATTTTCTAGTTACTGGTCACCATGCTTGCTTTGAATATCAAATTCTCAACATGTCTCAATCTCTCAGTTATCCTGATGGAGATGGTGCATTTATATGGCACATTTTAAAGCTGGGAAACAAAGATATAATTCAAGGTTTAAAAATTAAAGTAACTCCTGAGCAAAAATGAGAAAGGAAATCTTGACATTTATAGCTAAAGGAATAGAATATAAAGGCAAGGAAGTATTGTTGCAACTATACAAGGCTGCACTTGGACAATTGTGCACAATTTTGATCCCTTTATTTGAGAAAAGATGGAGTGGCATTGGAAGCAGTTCAGAGGAGGTTCACTGGATTGATTCCAGAGATGAAGGGTTTGTCATATGAAGAGAGATTGAACACTTTAGGCCTGAACTCTCTGGAAGAATGAAGTGAGATCAAATTGAGGTATCAAGATGATGAAAGATCTGGACAAAGTAGACATGGAGCAGATGCTGCCTCTTGTGGCATTCTAGGCCGAGAGTTCTTAGGATAAGGAGTAGCAAATTTAAAACAGAGTTGAGGAGGAGGTATTTCTTCCCAAAGGGTTGTGAATCTATGGAATTCGCTATGCCAAAGTACGGTGGATGCTGGGACAGTGAGTTAAATTTCAGGAGGAGTTAAACAGGTTTTTAATTGGTATTGAGTTGAAGGACTATGGGAGAAGGCAGGAAATTGGGGATAAGGGGCATATCAGCTATGATCAAATGACGGAGCAGACTCGATGGGCCTAATGGCCTAATTCTGCTTCTTTATCTTATGAATTTATGAAATGTTCCATATTTTCTTATTTTACTTGTATCTGTTTTCCAACAGTTCATTACAAATGCTTAAACTGAATTATAACTCGTTGGGAGAAAGACGTTGGAGTCAAAAAGAGGACACAATACCACACGATGTGGGAAAATCAGATGGCTGTGATTTGTTTTGGGGGGAGGGGGTGCAGAAATCACCATCCAATTGGGTTCTGCTTGTGGTTGAGTGGTATAAGTTAATGAACTGGTAAACCACAAATCTAGGGCAATGTTCCGAGGTTCCAGATTCATATTCCACCCATGGCAGATGGTTAACTTTGAAATCAGTCAACAGGGAGTGCATTTACGTATTGACTAGAGAACCAAAAGGTCACCATCCAATTAAGGGTGACAAGTGGGCTCCCAAAGATGGAGGCCAAATTTTCCCATTCTATCCACCACAGGAATCATAGTGGGTGAAGGGTGGACTATGGAAACGTCTGTTGATCTTGGGCAAGCTTTTCCAGTTTCCATGGAATTCCTACAGTGCAGAAGGAGACCATTCGGCCCATTGAGACTGCACCAGCAACAATCCCAGTCAGGCCCTATCTATGTAACCTCAAGTATTTCCCCTACTTAATCCTTCTGACACGAGTGTCAATTTAGCATTGCCAATCGACATAACCCGCACATCTTTGGACTGTGGGAGGAAACTGGAGCACACGGAGGAAACCCACGCAGACACGTGTGGGAACTCTATACAGTTGGAATTGAACCTATCTCCCTGTTGCTGTGAGGCAGCAGTGTTAACCACTGTGCTGCTATGCCATTTTTGGTTGAATGCAGCCGGAACATCCCATGTGGTGGGTCAATAGGATGCCTTCAACCTGAGAGGGAGCTGGAGTTCAGGAAAGAGGGAGGATGCCCCATTCTTTCTGATTGTATCACAGCTTGGTATGGCTCCTGTTGTGCCCAAGACAGCAAGGAACTACAAAAGGTCATGAATGTAGCCCAATCCATCACGCAAACCAGCTTCTTATCCATTGACTCTGTCTACACTTCCCACTGCCTCGGAAAAGTTGCCAGCATAATTAAGGACCCCAAGCACCATGGACATTCTCTTTTCCACCTTCTCCCACTGAGAAAAAAATACAACAGTCTGAGGTCATGTATCAATCGACTCAAAAACAGTTTCTTCTCTGCTGCTGTCAGGCTTTTGAATGGACTTACTTTGCATTATGTTGATCTTTCTCTACATCTTAGCTGTAGCGCTATATTCTGCACTGTCTCATTTCCTTTTCTATGAACAATATGCTTTATCTGTATAGCTGCATAAAACAATACTTTTCACTATGACAATAAAACAGCAAATCAAATCAAATCAAATTTTGTTTCTGACCCCCAGTGCACTATAATAAACTTCTGAGTTTAAGGTTGCCTTAGAAAGTTGAGACCAGGCAGCGAGTTTTAAAATTAGAATGTCGATCAGAGTGACATATTTTGGAGGCTTGACAGGGGTTGTGCCACACATTCTGATGTTTGCCTGGAAATAACTTAGATGCCTCAGTTGTTAAAGGATAAAGGTGGAGTGAGAGAAGCAGATTGTTTTAGTGGGAAGAAGGTGCCACATACTCACACCTGCAGACAATCTGTGCTGGCAAATGGTAGATGGTTAGTCTCCAAGTTTCACCGGGAGATGTTATGAATTTCTGGATTTATACACAGTCACGCTTCTAACTTTTATCCAATTCCAAGGTGCAGTGGAGTTTGGGGTTTAGAAGAAAGTTAAGACACAAGGTCTGTGGAATGTCACAGAGGCACAATGGTTAGCACAGCTGCCTTCACCGCACCAGGGACCCAGGTTCGATTCCCGGCTTGGGTCACTGTCTGTGTGAAGTTTGCACGTTCTTCCTGTGTCCGCATGGGTTTCCTCCACCTGCTCCGGTTTCCTCTCACAGTCTGAAAGACGTGCTGGTTAGGTGCATTGGCCGTGCTAAATTCTCTCTCAGCGTACCCAAACAGGTGCCAGAGTGTGGTGACTAGCAGATTTCCACAGTAACTTCATAGCAATGTTAGTGTAAGCTAACTTGTGACTAATGAATAAACTTTATTATGTGATTCATGTTTCCATAGATATTGTTGTTGAGAGAGGGAAAACCACTCTAGTATTGGTTGACTGGTTTTCTTAAGACATCACTGAAACTCACAGTCAAGTCTGCAAGATCATGTGAGAATGAGAGAGAAAAGAAAGATAGAGGCAGCCAATCTCAATTGTTTGCCATGCTGAATGCAGATGGAATCTTGCACTCAGGGAGAAGGCAACAAATTCATGAGGATGTAAAATGAGGCTGGAAGATTTGCCTAGCTTTAGCGAGATGTTGCCCAGTCTGCTGAGTTTTTCCAACATATTTTGTTCCAATTTCAGATTTACAGCCTTTGTAATATTTTACAATAAATGCCAGCCAGCAATAATCACCACCTTCTCTGTGTCGTGTCAGTGTATCCTTAAGAAAGGCTTTTTTAAAAATTATGCAGCTTGTAGCTTGTAGTGATGTCATGCAGGTTAGAGCTAAGCTGTGGCAGTCAGGTGATAGGGCTTTCAGTTTAGTTTGTGCCTGCCAGGTTTTTCCTTTGGGCTTTTAGTTTTGTTTTTGGGCAGTTTTTTTTTTGGAAGCAGTTTAGAAGCAAGCTGAGAAGTGGTCTTTTTCTCTCCCTGTTTTATTTTCTCTTTGTTTAGTTCTGCCTTAAGGAAGCTGTGTTCTGGGAAATAGATTTGACTACAACCTCTTCTAAATTTCTTCACAAAGGATTTCAGCACTCAATCTAGAAGACTGGATACCTGTAACAAGTAGACGTTAACCTATGCTGTATTGTGTTTATTTGGAGCATTTTGTCCATTGGATGTTAGGAACACATTAGGGATATTTCCTTAAGAGTTATACGTCATCATGGTTGTTGTGTTTCTTGTTTGTAACTGTTTAAAGTTATTGCTAAGTGTCTCACTATGCACGTCAACAATATCCTTAAGTTGGAGGTTGAGGGGTGACCTGATAGAAGTCTACAAAATTATGAGGGGCATGGATAGAGTGGCTAGTCAGAAGTTTTTTCCCAGGGTGGAAGAGCCAATTACTAGGGGGCATAGGTTTAAGGCGCGAGAGATAAGGTTTAAAGGAGATGTACGAGGTAACTTTTTTATACAGAGGATGGTGGGTGCCTGGATCTCAGTGCCAGGGAAGGTGGTGGAAGCACAATAGTGACTTTCAAGGGGCATTTTGACAAATATATAAATAGGATAGAAATAGAAGGATATGGTTCCTGAAGGTTTGGGGGGTTTTAGTTGAGTCGGGCAGCATGGTCGGTGAAGGCTTGGATGGCCGAAGGGCCTGTTCCTGTGCTGTAATTTATTCTTTCTCTTTGTTTGTCTTTGCTTTCGATAAAAGCCCCCCGTGGGTCAATTGAAGCAGCCCTGAAGTGAAACCCTCTTATGCTAGACAAATTCAACGTAAAATGTTACAGACCTTCATGGAACACCTTGGAGTAACACATAAAAAAACTTCAGGAACATTTTAGAAATTATCTTTTCCTTTGTCAGCTAACCACATTCCCTAAAAGAGAGGGGCAGCCTCTGGTTAACAATCCAAAGCTCAGTGATCCTCTGCAGGATGTACATGTGACCAAGTTAATTGTCCACAACTATGCTGCACGCTCAATCAACCATTAGCCAATCTAAATTGTTCCAGTGCTATTCTTATTGGCTTTCACCGAGGTGAGTCAGAGGACACACGCAAGAATTGCATCTAAACTTGGAGATTTAATAGGAAGTATGTGTCTTGCAGAAAGTATGCGCAGGGTTTTTAACGTCAGTCACCACTTTTTAAATCAAATATTGTTAACCTTTCAATTTCTCATCAATGCTCCTGCCATGCCCTTTCCTTGATACGAAAGGAAGTTGAAGTAATTCTTTTCTTTGCACAATTGAGGTGATGGTCTAATCATTCGCTGCTTGCAAACTCTAAATGTATTTTGATTGTTGTATTGTCATAAGAAATAGCTTTGTGACTAAGCCATCTATTGCAGATTTGACATTTTGTTTTCCAGTGTGAGCACATTCACTGCACACATTTAACACTGAGAGATTTAAAGGAAAATTCTTAATTTGGGTCTCATCTGGGTTAATCAGCTCTCCACCTCTCCAGAATTTTCCTGGAGTTTCCAGGGATTGAAGATCAGTCTCCCAAGACACTGCTGGGTACAACCTAGAGAAACATTATGGCCTGGATTCTCCCAGCAGAGCAGTGGGCCAGGAAACAACAGCGAGGGAGCCTTTTACGAGATTTGCAGCCAGCTGTACTCCGAGTCTCCGAGGCCCATTTTGTTAGCGGAATCGGCTCCACGCAGAAATTGGAGGTTGAGTTCAAGACGGGGGGGTTGCTGCTTGGGCAGTGCCAGCCTGGCACCATGGCACTGCCCATCAAGCACTCAGCAGTGCCAAGGGGTGGGGCCAGAGAGAGTGGGGCATACTGGGAGAGGATGCTACAGGGGGGTGACTGCTGATGGTGGGGAGCCTGCTGCCATTCTGCAAGTGGAATCAGTGGAAGAGGGAGTGAGGGGGCAATTGAGGCTGGTCATCGGGGTGGGGGAGGGTCAAGCCTAACCGTGGGGGGCCGGGGTGGGGGGGAGGGGGGCGTGGAGGGTGTCAGGGAGTTGGTAAATCGCAATTGGAGAGGGAGATTGGGACAACCTTGGGGGGGGGGGGGGGGTGTGGAAAGAGGGGTGATCTAATAGGCCAAGAATTGAAGTGGGGGGCAGGAAGGCTAGCAGTCAGGGATGGGAGAGGTGATGTGCCAGAGGTCAGCAATCGGGGAGATGGGTTTCTGGAGGAAGCCGAGGTAGACAATGGAAGAATGTACAGACTCCACGCAGAGAATCACATGAGGCCAGAATTGAATCCAGGTCCCTGGTATTGTGAGACAGTAGGGCAAATTACTGTGCCACTGTGCCATCCACTGTTAAATTAGTATTTTATCTGAAAAGGAAGAAAATGCAGGAGAAGGCAGGGAAAGGGGGCACCAAGTCGAGGGCATTAACAGCATGGGACCAAAGGCTTCCACCAGCGGCCAATAGCACAGTAGAGGAAGGGTGAGGTGAGGTGGGCAGTTGTTAAACCTTAACCCATGTTTATTTTTGCTGTAGGTTTTCTGTTGCTTGTTTCTTCTTTCTCCTGCTCAAACTGACTTCTTATTCCCCCTTGGCCCTGGCTTATTTCATTCCCGTCTCTTTTCCTCATTTTGGCCTCCCTATCTTTTCTTCAGCTCTGGTCTCTGGGTCCAATTCCAGATATTTTGGGAGAATGTGTGGGCGCAGGGAAGATTTATCTGGAAGCTTCCAGGGAAGCGGAAGTTCTGTGATGTGGGTAGACCCGGAGTTGGGGAGGCGGGGCAGGGAAGAGGAATTGGATGAGAGGAGATTTGAATGAGGTGGTCAAAGTTTGGCGAGGTGGTGGGAGCGGAGCAGCTGGGGAGAAACTGTTCCTGTGGGTGGAAGATTCGGAAGCTGGAGAACATCGATTTAACATGATTGGCAAATGGACCTAAGGCCACATGGGGGGGGGAATCCTTTTACAGTGCGGCAGCTGGTCAGAATCCGGGATGGCCTCAGTGCCTCAATGGAAGCAGCTTCTAATTGTGATGTCCAAAAGGGAACTGGATAGTTACCTGTGTAGATGGCCTGAATGGTCTCTTTCGGAGTTATTTTTCTGATTCTATGATCTTTCACATTGGCTGGAATTTTACAACCTCCCCTCACCCCCCTCTACACACTCCACCACCTACCCACCACCCCCTCACCGCACACACACACACACACACTCCGGCTGTGATTCTCCAGTCCCACTGCAGTCAAATCTCTCTGTAATGTACTCAGTTACTGGAATGTATCCCCGAGAACTGAGTCCACAGAAAGATATCAGGGAGGAAGGGGAGGGTGGGGACCTGGGGGGCGGGGGGGGCGGGGGGGGGGGGGGGGGGGGTGGTGGAAATGCAGGTATTTATTTGCAGATCTCACTCGCTCCGCCCTCCGGCCGCTTTTGCCACCCAAGGGCAGTCCCCAGGCAGATCTCCAGACAACCAGGATCGCGTGACCTTAAAGGAGCTACGCCCCTAACATAGATAACAGACCGAGCAATAATTCTCCATTCTCACTGGCATGCGAGACTGGGAGAATTCCAGCCAATCTAGTCTTAATTTTATAATTCACCGCACTGACTAACTGTCTTACTCTTCCTATTTAAGCGCAAACTCTTATTGTGAAAATATAACATTTATTTATTGGTCACAAGTCATGCTTACATTAACACTGCAATGAAGTTATTGTGAAATTCCCCCCTCTGGCGCCTGTTTCGGGTCAATGCACCTAACCAGAATATCTCTCAGAACATGGGAAGAAACCGCACAGACACGAGGACACCGCGCAGATTCCACGCAGACTGTGACCCAAGCCAGGAATCGAACTCGGGACTCTGGCACCGTGAGACAGCAGTGCTAACCACTGTGCCGCCCCCTGAGGGGATACGAGAGAGGAGGGCAGCCAATATAAGATTACTATTCCTACCCTGACTGCCTCCTCCCTCCCTTCCTAACATGAGTTACAAATAATTGAGAGAACAAAGGGAATTGTGAATGACCCACTCATCATTCCATATCAAAATGACTTTAGCAGGAGAACACACCATATGCAAGAGATATTTTGATTTCTACATGCACGCCGGAGGTCGATAGAGTTAGTCAGACATGGACAAAAAGGGTTGGGCCGGCAATTTTAGCTCTTTTTGAAGACTATGCAAGAGGACGTAGTTTGAAAATAGCCTCTGATTGTTATTAAAACTTGGACTGATTCCATGAACTTTGGGAAGTGAGTCAAAGAAAAGGAAATGAGAATGAGCTGTGTAGAAGGTGTTGATGTTAAGCCCATAACTAGTACTGGAGCCACTCACCACACCCACCAATGTTCTTTCAATCAGGAATAGTGAAAGGATATGACTAGGAACTCCATTTTAATCAAGCACCATAAAGCAAATTCCTTCTACATAATGCATAAGGAAGTTGGGAGCTGTCTCTCTGAGCTTGTAATTTCACAAGCGTCAATCTTCACCAACTTGAAACTTAGGCTCCACCACAATATGGGCCAGAGTTCTCCAACCATTCACTCCCCATCACTGGCACCAGATGAATTCAGTAGGAAGCCTCACAACACCAGGTTAGAGTCCAACAGCTTTCTTTGGTAGCAAAAGCCACTAGCTTTCAGGTCTCTGACCCTTCGTCAGGTGAGTGGAGAGCTCTGAGCACAAACAGGGGATGTAAAGACACACACTCGGTTTACAGAATACTGATTAGAAATGCGAGGTTTCAAAACTCACATTTCTAATCAGTGTTTCGTAAACTGAGTGTGCGTCTTTACATCCCCTGTTTGTGATCAGAACTCTCCACTCACCTGATGAAGGAGCAGTAAGCGCTCCGAAAGCTAATGGCTTTTGCTACCAAATAAACCTGTTGGACTTTAACCTGGTGTTGTGATGCTTCTTAGTGTGTTTACCCCAGTCCAACGCCAGCATCTCCACTTCACGGCCAAATGGATTAGCCATGCTGAATGTTAAGGGGAGCGAGCAAAGTTAAGATACTCTGTCAGAGAGTCAGTGCAGACTCATTGGGCCTCTTCAGCACTGTTGGGATTCTATGATTCAGGGATTCTCATACAAGACCTTCTGGATGTAGGACTCCAGCATAGAAACATGAATAGGGCACTCAGCCCTTTGAGTCTGCTCTACTTTTCATTTTCATCATGGCTGATCATCGAATTCTGTATCCTGATTCCCTCTTTCCTCACATATTCCTTGACCCCTTTAGCCCCAAGAGATATATTGTAGAATCCCTAGAGTGCAGAAGAAGGCCATTTGGTCCATCAAATCTGCACTAACCACAATCCCACACAGGCCCTATTCCCATAACAGCACATATTTACCTGCCAATCCCCTGCACACTAGAGTTAATTTAGTACGGCCAATCCACCTAACCCGTACACCTTTGGACTATGGGAGGAAACCAGACCACCCAGAGGAAACTCAAAGGGCAAAACGTGCAAACTCCACAAAGACAGTGACTGAGGTTGGAATTGAACCCGGGTCCCTGGCACTGTGAGGCAGCTGTGCTAACCACTGTGCCACCTTGCCACCCATATCTAATTTCTTCCCGAAAACAGCCATCAGTTTGGTCTCAACTACACGGTAGTGGTAGTGAATTGCACACAATTGTGCAATGTATGCCAGAGTGTCACAAGATACGAGACTCACTCAGCTATTAAATGATACATACAGATGCTTCTATCTTGTGCCTGTGAGCTATATCATCCAACCTTCTTGCTGTGAACTCATCCCAATCATCTGTGATGTCTGTGATGTTACATCATTGAGCATCAGCTTCCCAGTAAAGCCCAGGCTAGCAAAAACTTCCAGAAATATTATCAAGAATCCATTCTCGTCGCATTATAAGCTAATTGCAGTTATGTGATTCCTGGAAGTTTTCCTTGAGCAAGGGTGACTGTACAGAAAGCAATGCAATCACTGAGTTTAAGGAGTTTTTTGCCAAAGGATAAAGAGTAAGTCATTCCCTGTGAGTCAAGCAGCATTGACTAAAGAGCTGAAAAATTACATTGAATTCAGGTGCAAGCCAAGTGGGGCAACCGTTCTGCGTTGATATTTAACTTCTGCAATGCCAAATCGTTCTAATCATATTCACCCCACTCTGTTCATGTACCCTTCAATACTTTATTGCTCATCTGCTTTTCCAATCTAATCTCAAGTGTTGGAGTGATTTCTGACTTAACCATAAATCCCGAAAGTGTATTCCGTTGCCTCAGAACTCATTGGGTATGATCCTACCAAAGGAAATTGGAAGGGCCAAATGAGTATAAAAATGGAAGAAATTCATGCCCGACTTTTGAGCAACTAAGAAGTCAAAACTTTCCATGCTTTGGTGAAACAAAATCTGAACAAACTTGAACGTAGGGATCACGGGTAGAGGTGGGAATATCGGGTTGACGGCGTGGGCTCGTTGGGCCAAAGGGCCTGTTTCCCATGCTGTTTTGTTCTTTGTTCTTTGTTCTTCTGCCAAGTGGTGGAGGCAGGTACTCTGGAGTTATTTAAGAAATACTAAGATGAGCACATGAACAGAATGGGAATGGAGGGGTATAGAAAACTATTTTAAAATAGGGATCATGAGCCTTGGGAGTCCCTGGGAAGTGTGTAAATAGATGATGATATCGATGTACTTGTTTTTATCCTACAGGTGCTTTGGTCCACCTTGTTGTCTAACAAGGGGCATACACGCGATGGGTCGTGAGAGGGCTGCTCTTGGATTTTTTTTCGAGAGTATCCTCGTGCTTCACGTCGTTAGCGTATGTTTGACCTGGACCATTTGATGGGCAACACGACAGCCTGTTTCCCATGCTGTTTTGTTCTTTGTTCTTTGTTCTTTGTCTCCAATACGGGGAGTGGACGAGGGCCTAAGTCGCCCAAAAGCCGGCTGATAGCCGCAAAGGGCACAATTCTGCATGCTTGGTTTCATTGATTAGAACTTTGAATACAGAAGTTGGAACATCTTGTTGAAATTGTGCAAGACATTGGTAAGACCACACTTGGAATACTGTGCACAACTCTGGTCACCCTATTATGGAAAGGATATTATTAAACTAGAAAGAGCGCAGAAAAGATTTACTAGGATGCTACCGGGACTTGATGAATTGAGTTATAAGGAGAGGTTGGATAGATTGGGACTTTTTTCTCTGGACCGTAGAAGGCTAAGGGATGATCTTATAGAAGTCTATAAAATAATAAGGGGCACGGATCAGCTAGATAGTTAATATTTTTTTCCAAACGTGGAGAAGTCTGAAACTAGAAGGCATAGATTAAAAATGAGAGGGGAGAGATACCAAAGTGTCCAGAGGTACAATTTTTTTCACACAGATAGTAGTGAGTGTCTGCAACAAGTTGCCAGAGATAGTAGTAGGACAATTTTGTCTTTTAAAAAGCTTTTAGATGGGTACAATATGTATAGAAGGATATAGGCCATATCTGGGCAATTGGAATTAGCTTGGGGGGTTTAAAAAAAGAAAGAGCGGCATGGACAAGTTGGGCTGAAAGGCCTATTTCCATGCTGTAAACCTCTATAAATCTATGATTGCGCACGTTCAGGTTTCTGTATTCTGACAGCAACAGAGACCTAACGTGACCTCTACTGCTATAGCTGGTGTCCATGACATAAACCCACGCACCCCGCCCCCCTGCCCCCACCGCTGCCATGAACCTCTCCCAACCCAGAATGATCACGAGCGCCCCCCTCCCCAACTAGGGACAATCATCACCCTCTCCCCCCACCACCAATCACCATTGCATCGTGCGCAGCGGTCCCCCTTTTCCAAGTTGATCGCACCGGATATCTGGTGCCGGTAATTCGGCAAGAGGCGAGAAATGGGGCGCGAACCTCATTTCTCAGCTCTCTTGCGCTTTCACCGGCTCACCCCACCCATCGGCCGATAGGACGTGATGGTAAGATAGGACCTAGCCCCCCCACAGCATGTGAAGAGATTTCCCTCGCCACTCATTTACAAGTCTCATCAGCTGTAAACAGGATCTCTACTGAGATCATCTAAAGATGTGCAGGTTAGGTTGATTGGCCATGCTAAAATTGCCCCTTAGTGTCCTGAGATGTAGGTTAGAGGGCTTAGCAGGTAAATATGTAGGGATAGGAAGTGTAGAGCCTGGGTGGGATTGTGGTCGGTGCAGACTTGATGGGTCAAATGGCCTCTTTCTGCATTGTAGACTTTCTATGATTCCATGGTAAAACTACGTGACTATAGCGGGAGTAACTCAGAGAACATTCCCAGGCAATAGTAAGTGAAGGAGAAAAGGAGAATGAACGATCAGATTGTTTCATTATGTTTAGGTGTTGTAAAGCATTTCATAGAAGGTTCATTCAATTGATACCTAGGATGAGAAAAGTATCTTATGAGAAAAAGTTGGACAGGCTGGGTCTGCATCCATTGGAGTTTGAGAGGTGGTCTTATTGAAACATATTTTTATTTAATATTAATTTTATTAGTGTCGCAAATAAGCTTATGTTAACACCACAGTAAAGTTATTGTGAAAATCCCCCCAGTCACCACTCTCTGGTGCGTGTTCGGGCACCTGGGAGAATTTCACGTGGTCAGTGCACCTAACCAGCATGTCTTTTGGCCTGTGGAAGGAAATTGTAGCATCCGGAGGAAACCCACCCAGACACAGGGAGAACGTGCAGACTCCGCAGAGAGAGTGATCCGGGGCTAGAATTGAACTCGGGTCTCTGACGCCGTGAGGGAGAAATTAACATGGTCTATGCTCCTATCCAATATAAAATTCTGAGGGAACTTGACAGAGTGGATGCTGGGAGGATGCTTCCCCCAGGTGGAAGAGACTGGAACTCGGGGACACAGTTTAAAAATAAGGGGTCACCCATTAAAGATGAAGATGAGGAGACATTCCTTTACTCTTAAAGGATCATGAACCTTTGGAACTTTGGTCCCCAGAGAGCAGTTGAGACAGGAGTATTGTTAAGGTGGGGTAGATAGATTCTTGACTAACAAGATAGATTCTTGACTGCGCCAAAGGTTATCTGTCAGGGGGTGTGGAGTTGAGGTCCCAATCAGATCAACCTTTAAACAGCCTTATCGAATGGTAAGTTAGGCTCAAGGGGCCGAGTGGCCTGCTCCTAATTTGTATGTTCATTCCGATTGAGCATTGGGGTATTTGTGGCAAATGTGAAAACTGTAAGAGCTCTGGATAGTATTTCAAATGGAAAAGAGTGCGCAGTGGTCCCTTAGAGGGTGAGACTGGGAATTATTAATGGACAACAGGAAATGGCAGAAGCTTTGAACACACATCTTACTCACAACTGTCCTGTAGAAAAACAAGAAGTATTTGCATTTGAAAATGCAAAGGAGATTCACCAAGCTAAGGGATGTCCTTTCAAGAGAGGATAAAGAGTCTGGGTCCGTATTCATTGGAGTTTAGAGGAGTGAGCGGTGGCCTTATTGAAACATGTAAGATCCTGAGAGGTTTAGACAGTGTAGACGGTGAGATGTTTTCATTAGTGAGTCCCAAACAAGAGGACATAAGCGAAAAGATAAAGGACTGGTCATTTAAAACTGAGATGCGTAGAAATTTCTTCTCACAGAGGGTGGTGAATCTCTGGAATTGTCTGCCCCAAAGAGTGGTGGAGGCTGGATCATTGGGAGTATTTAAAGTGAAGGTGGATAAATATTTGACGGATCAAGGAATGGAGAGGGCTATGGAGAAATGGCACAGGAGAGGAGTTGAGACCAACGTAGGTCAGCCATGATCATATTGAATGGTGGGGCAGACTTGAAAGACCCGCTGGGTGACCACTGCTCCTATTGCTTGTAAGTAAAGGTGAGTTGAAACAAGCACAATCACTGGGGGAAAGATACAGGCACATTTAAAAGCTGGCAAATCCCTTTCCAAATCTGGCAGTTCCTTTTACTCTCATGTATTATCGTGCAGGGATAATCTGATCTTCCTTCGATTCGGGCAGCATCCCAGCGGATTGGGAAATAGCAACAATCCATATAAAACAGATGTTAACCATTAATTAAAAATGTTTGACATGCTGTCCCGCTGTCAAGAAAGGATTAATGTGAAGTTTATTTCACGGCCATTTGTTAGCATTTTCTCCTTATTTGCCCAATTGTAATAACTCCGTGGAGGCGAAAGTCCCATCATCAACTTACTTTATTTACACCATACACAGCCAGCTCTCCAGTTGCTCCCTGCTGAATACAGGCTGGGAGTCTGACAGACCTGCTTTAAATAGGGAGCATGAGGCTCCCTGTTTTAGTTATCATTTAGGACTCATCAGGTATCTATCCTGATACCAACAAATTGGACAAAATCAAATTAACTCAGGGACAGCTTAAAAGCTCCCCAAAAGAAGGGAGGGGTGCCTGTCTAAAATAAAAGACAAAGTATAAAGGAAAGTTAAAATATCATATTAAAATGTTATTATCGAGGTTGGTAATACACCCCCAGCCCCTGCGGTGCCCAGGAGGCACGGAAGGTGAGGGATTCATCAGGCAGTTCACACTTTAGCAAGCTAACCTCATTAGCCTGGCTGAATTCATCGAACCAATGCAAAAAACTGTTGTATCATCTATAATAATTCCTCTGCTGTGGGATTCAAGTTCCTCTCTCTGTCCAACTGCAATGAAGCCAGAATGGATTTTCCATTGAAGATTTTGCAGTGACTTTTTCTTTAACAGGGAAAAGATTGCCCGAAATGCAGTGAGAGCTTGTCGGCAAAAGATTTGATTTCATATTTGATTTTATTTGATTTATTATTGTTTCGGGATACGGTGAAAAGTATTTGTTCTTGCACGCTATGCAGACAAAGCATACCATTCACAGAGTACATAAGGGAGAAGGAAAGGAGAGAGTGCAGAATGTAGTGTCATAGCTAGAGTGTAGAGAAAGATCAACTTAATGGGAGGTGGGTCCATTCAAAAGTCTGATGGCAGCAGGGAGGAAGCTGTTCTTGAGTAGGTTGATACGTGACTTCAGGTTTTTGCATCTTTTTCCCAATGGGAGAAGATGGAAGAATCATTGAATCACACAGAATCTTCACAGTGCAAAAGGAGGATGTTTGGTCCATTGAGTTTGCACAGCGACATTCCCACCCAAGCTCTATTCCCTTTAATCACATATATTTACCCTGCTACTCCCCTGACACTAGGGACAATTTACAATGGCCAACCAACCTAACCTGCACATCTTTGGAGTGGGGGAGGAAACTGGAGCACCCGAAGGAAACCCACACAGACACGGAGAGAGCATGCAAACTCCCATCGACAGTGACCCAAGGCCAGAATTGAACTTGGGTTACTGATGCTGTGAGGCAGTAGTGCTAACCATTGTGCCACTGTGTCACCCAGAAGAGAGCATGTCCAGGCTAGATGGGGGTCCTTGATTATGCTGGTTTGCTTCCCCGAAGCAGTGGAAAGTGCAGACGGAGTCAATGGATGGGAGGCTCCAGTTTCCTCCTGCAGTCCAAAGATATGTGGGTTAGGTTGATTGAATAATGCTAAATTGCCCATAGTGTCCCGGGATGTGTAGATTAAAGGGTGTCGCGGGGTAAATTTGTGGGGATAAAACCTGGAGGGTGGGGGATTGTTGTCGCTGCAGAATCAATGGGCCAAATGGCCTCCTTCTGCACTGTAGGGACTCTATGATTTCTACGAACATTAGGCTTTTAACCTCATTGTGACGTTAAGTGTACTTTTACACACAAAGAAACATCTGGAAATGTTTTTAAAGCAAGGATCAGCAAAGCAGTCGCACCATGGGAAAGCAGTGTGAAGCAGACTTGTTCCAATTTTGATTACAATTGCGGGATAATCTGTCCAGCTTTGCCAATCCTTCAAGCTATGTGTCTTTTTCTCAAAGCTCATAGTTTGGCAGCAATGATAAAATGAATATTTTATGCAGCTGAGGGACAGTTTTCCACGATGACCTCAGAAGATAATAAGACTTATGATAAGAAATGACAGCAACAAGGCAGCAATCCAACCAGACATTTTTAATTGCATCATTAAATCGAGAGAGGTTCAGAAATATAAGTAGATTAGGTAACAATGTCGACAGGTGCCAGTGTTTGTGAGCGTGTGCTGTAGAAGGGGACACTGTTGGAAATAATGAAAAGTAAGTTTAAGTTTATTTATTAGTGTCACAATAGGCTTATACCAATACTGCAAAGAAGTTACTGTGAAAATCCCCTAGTAGTTAAATCTGTGACAAGAGGAACAAAATTCATAGATAGAAGGTAGTGTTCCTACCTTATAGAAAGAGGTCATTCAGCCCATCTTATCCAGATCCCTTGCCCAGCTTATCCCCCTAACTCCATACATTTACCATGGCTAACTCTTCTAACCTATGCATCGTGGGATACTAAGGGGCAATTTAGCATGGCCAATCTACCTAACCTGTACATCTTTGGAGTGTGGGCAAAACCAGAGCACTTGGAGGAAACCCATGCAAGAATGGGGAGAATGTACAAACTCCATAAGGACAGTTACCCAAGACTGGAATTGAACCTGGGTCATGGCATTGTGAGGCAGCAGTGCCACTGTGATTTGATTTGATTAAAAGAGTTGCAATGAAGTTTTAGAAGCACAGGGTGAGAGTGAAGGATAAAATTAGCAGTAATGCTGGGCGTAGTTTGCAAGAAGTCGCCTCGCTCTCTCACCACCTTGGGCAAAACAAAATGAGCCCACATGATTGGGGGACCCAGCATTGGAAAAGGGGGAGGAGTCTGTTGAGAGATGTCCTCTGCCCTAATTGCTGAATTTCTCTCTCCACATCCAGCCATCCCTTCCCTTCTACCTCCAGCCCGCCTTCTCTCACCAGTTGGTTTGGCCATCAGGTGTGACTCCTGGTCTCTTCAATGCAATGCGGTGTCATCACACCTCCTTGGCGTTGACAAGCACTGAGATCTCCCTGAGATCAGGGAGCACTCAAAGGTGCACAATAATAAATCAAATCAACTGATTTGATCTGATTTATTATTGTCACATGCATTAACGTACAGTGAAAAGTATTCTTTCACGCTCTACAGACAAAGCATACCATTCATGGATAAGGAAAGGACAGAATGCAGAATGTAGTGTTAAAGTCATAACTAGGGTCTAGGAAAAGATCAACTTAATGCAAGGTCTGGGGCGAGGGTCGGACAATGGAAATCTCCTTTGACCTAGAGCGGGAGTTTCCAGTCTCGCCCAAGCAAGGCTGTAAAATCCTGCTCACCATGTCTGACTGGCTGTCTGATTGGACAAACTGCCAAGGCGCCATTCTCCAGCCTTCTCCCCCTAACTCTGCACATTGTTCCTTTCCAGATAACAATCTCATTCCCTACGGATTACCTCAATCAAACCTGCCACCACCACATTCCAAACCCTAACCACTTTTTTCTCTTACCACCTTTGTTTCTTTGGCCACTTACTCCCATTCTCGATCCTTTCGCGAGTGGGGAGAGATTCCCCCCTGTTGTCCAGAACCCTTATGGTTTTGGATACCTTCTCCTTTCTTAAAATGGACATACTTGAATTGTATGAGGCAATTTAATCGGAGCACTGGTAAGAGCACAGTGAGAAGTTTTGCTCACCTTATTTAAGGAAGAACACAGCATCCTTTTTCCCAGAGTGGAAGAGTCAATTACCAGGAGGCACAGGGTTTAAGATGCGAAGGACAAGGTTTAAAGGGGATGCACGAGGCAGGATTTTTTTACACAGAGTGCAGTGGGTGCCTGGAACTCGCTGCCAAGGGATGTAGTGAAAGCAGATATGATAGTGAGTTTTAAGGGGCGTCTGGACAAATACATGAATAGGCTGGGAATAGGGGGATATGACCCCCCGGAAGGATTGAGGGTTTTCATTCAGGTGGGCAGCATGGTTGGAACAGGCTTGGAGGGCTGAAGGGCCTATTTCTATGCTGTAATTTTCTTTATTTTTTTGCTCTAATTCCAAGCTGTTCCTCTTCATGCTGTCTGTGTCATTGTCTGAGTTGAGAGATCATAGAATCGGAGAATCTCAACAGTGCAGAAGGAGGCCATTCGGCCCATCAAGTCTGCACTGACTCTCTGAAAGAGGCTCACCCCACATCCTATCTCTCTAACCCATCTAACCAACACATCTTGGGACACTAAAGGGCAACTTAGCATGGCTAATCCACAGCCAACCTGCACATCTTTGGAGAGGAAACCCACAGGGAGAATACAACATAGAGAACATAGAACATTACAGCGCAGTACAGGCCCTTTGGCCCTCGATGTTTCGCCGACCAATGGTACCAATTTTATGACCGTCTAATCTAAACTATTCCAATGCTATCCATATGCCTATCCACTGACCATTTGAACGCCTTTAAACTTGGCGAGTCCAATCTCCACAACCCAAGGCCGAGATCAAACCTGGATCTCTGGCGCTGTGAGGCAGCTGTGCTAACCACTCTGCCACCATGATGTCCCTCATTTTCAAATTGTCTTCTACAAAATGTGTGCTATATACGAAACATCCCACTTTCTTTTAAACATCATCAAAGAACATCTCGCAGTGTTTTGAACTTATTTTGCGATGTTTCGAAGAGGACATCAGGACATCTTTGTTTTTTAAAACAAGATGGCCTATTTAGGACATAACTTGATCTATGTGTGGGTCATGACCCCCACTTTGAAAAATTCTTTGCCAGGTCATTTCAGAGGGCAGTTAAGAGTCAATCCCACATTGCAATGGTTCTGGAGTCACATGTAGGCCAGATCAGTTGAGGACAGCAGATTTCCTTCCCTAACGGGCATTACTGAATCAGATGGGTTTTTCCGACAGTGGTTTCACGGTCAAAAGTAGATTCCTAATTCCAGATTTTTTTTTATTGAATTCAAATTCCACCATCTGCCGTGGTGGGATTCAAACCCAGGTCATCCGAGAATTATCCTGGGTCTCTAGATTGTGAGACCAGTGACAATACTACGAGGTCACCACCTCCCTCACCATGATTGGCCGCACCCTTGTACTTCATCAGAAGGCAATGGGTTCAAGTTATAATGGAACTTAAACAGCAAAATCTAGGCTGTAAGAGAGTTCTGCTCTGTTGGAGGTGTTATCTCTCAGGTGAGAGTTCAAACCCATCTCAGGGAAACATTAAAGATTCTAATGACTATTTTAAAAAACCTGTCAATGCCTCTATCTTTTTCAGGACACCAAGGAAATTCAGCATGTCTGCTATGGCTCTTAGTGCTTTTTACAGATGTATCATAGTTTGGTACGGCTCCTGCCTAAGACTGCAAGAAATTACAAAGGATTGTGGATGTAGCCCAGTCCATCACGCAAACCAGCCTCCCATCCATTCATTCCATCTACACTTCCCACTGCTTCGGAAAGGCAGCCAGCATAATCAAGGATCCCCCACACACCAGACATACTCTCTTCCATCTTCTTCGTTCACGAAAAAGATACAAAAGTCTGAGATCATGTACCAACCGACTTAAGAACAGTTTTTTTTCCTGGGGCCATTAGACTTATGAAAGGACCTCCATATATTAAGCACATCTTTTTCTATACACTCGTTACGTTTGTGATATGACACTCCACAACCTTTCCTTTCCTTCTCCTCAAGTAGGCTTACATTAACACTGCAATGAAGTTACTAGTCGTCACTCTCCTGTTCGGGTACACTGAGGGAGAATTTAGCATGGCCAATGCACTAACCAGCACGTCTTTTAGACTGAGGAAAGGAAACCAGATCACCCAGAGGAAACCCACACAGACACGGGGAGAATGTGCAGAGTCTGCACAGACATTGACCCTATGAATGGTGTGTATTGTCTGTTTGGTGCATAAGAAAGAATTCTTTTCACTATATGCTAATACATGTGACAATAATAAATGAAATTTTAATAAAGAGCAGGGGAGTTGCCTGCATTGAGACAGTGACAGCAGCTCACAAGTATTCCATTGGCTGAAAAGACACAACCAGTGTGTACAACAAGTGCTGCGATAAACGCAAGGTTTTGCTTTCTCTTTCTTATCTGCCCAAAAATCAAAGCAAATAAAAGTGCTGGCATAAACTTTAATAGTTAAAAACTGAAAGCTGCTGATAAACCACAACTTTTTCACAAGATAACAATCAGTTCTTAACTATCCCATTGCATTCATGAATAGAAAAGCATGAATCACTTGCCTGACTTACTGATGGATTCTTCCTGCATGGGATGGCAAACTGTATTTAGACACAATCTATGGGTTTCAGAAAATTACCTTTTTCCTCTGACCATGTTGCGCAGCTAAACAATCTTCCTTTCTCCCCCCAGCAGGCAGCACAGTGGCACAATGGTTGGCACATTCCCATAGATCCAGGATCAATTTCCAGCTTGGATCATGGGTCTTTGTGGGTTCTCACTTACTCAAGATCTACAGCGACAATTGCCTTCAGTAACGCAAAAGCCCTGCAGATTTCACTCCATAAAATGTCAAGATATGCTGGGTGCACAACAATTCCATGGATCCCAGTAATGTCTTGTCTGTAGCGCTAAAAATCTGCCCTCCTGATCAAAACTTGGCCCTAATCGAGTTGCCCTCCTGTGGGATTAAAATGCTGGCATTTACTCCACAAAGTGGAAAGTTATTCCAAGTACACAATCCCCACAAAAAAGTAAATTAGAACTGCTGTCTCACAGTGCCAAGGATCTGGGTTTGATTCCTGGCTTGGGTCACTGTCTGTCTGGAGTTTGCATGTTCTCCCCATATCTGCGTGGGTTTCCTCCAGTGCTCCAGCTTCCTCCCACAGTCCAGAAGACATGCTGGTTAGGTGCATTGGCATATTAAATTCTCCCTCCGTGTACCCGAACAGGCACTGGAGTGTGGCGACTAGGAGATTTTCACAGTAACTTCATTGCAGCGTTAATGTAAGGCTACTTATGAAACTATTTTTTTTCATTTTTATCTCCAACATTTGTATAATTAATGAACAAGTATGTTTCATGGAATCATAGAAACCTGGCAGTGCAAAAGAAGGCCATTCTGCCCGTCGAGCCTGCAGTTAGCAGTCTAACAAGGTGTCCCAGAGGAACTGACATGCCTGGTTAAGTGCAAAACAAGAGGCTCCCTGACTGGCCCATCAATTTGGCCCTTAATCAGGGAGTTCATATGCTAAGGGGCTCATCTCAATTGCCTGGTTAAAGTTGTTACATGACCCATCAATCTGCACCAACTCTTTAAGTGTACATTACTCCCCTCTGCCCAAACCCTGTAACTCCAGGCATTTACCATGGCTAAACGCCCTAACCTGCAAATCTTTGGAGTGCGGGAGGAAACCACAGCAACTGGAGGAAACCCACACAGACATGGGGAGAATATGCAGACTCCATACAGGCAGTGACCCAAGCTGGGCATCGAACCCAGGTGCCTGGTGCCATGAGGCAGCAGTGCTAACCATTGTATTACTATGCCACCCTCCCCTGTGCCCTACCCCATAACCCCCTATATGTACCATGGCCAATCCACGTAACGTACACCTCTTTGCACATTTTAACAATTTTAGTTCACGGCCTTTGCATCTATCTTGCTTCATTTATTTTTGCTGGATTGGGTTTTCTCGTTTTTTGTTTGGAACTCCAATTTGCATTGGGATGGCTCCTCTCCCGCTATTCACTCCTGCTCCAAACACCCCGCCTGTTTCTTAATTTTCCACATTATCGCAAAACCTTTTATCATTTAATCTCTTCTGCTCTCCCTCATTGCACAGGCCTTCCTTCTCCCTCTCCCTCTCTCCTTTCAACTTCTCAGAGTCCTGCTATGTTTCCATCTGTCCTTTGTCTGACACAGGGTCATTATCTTGTGTATTGAAGGCTTGACCAAAAGCATCCAAAGGGAAAGAAGAAAACTTCACATTTAGACAGCGGTTTTCACAATCACTGGCAGTTTCAAAGTGCTTAACAGCCAATAAAATTTTTTTTTATGGAAAGCCACTGTCTTTCATTCATTTCTTTGAATGTAAGATGATCGGCTAATTGGTTCATTTGTGGTTCTAACTGAAGTCTGGGGAATCACAGACCAATAAGTTGAATGAAAAACATTAAGGATGGAGCTGGTTGAAAAGACTGTGCCAAGAAGGAATGATTATCACTGTCAATGTCGTACATTTTCTCTTAAAGATGACAGATTAATTTTTAAGAAAGCCCACCGATGTCTCTATTTCTCAGGAGGCTAGGGAAATTTGACATGTCTGCTATGATTCCCACTAACGTTTATGGATGCACTGTAGGAAGTGTTCTTTCCAGGTGTATCGCACCTTGTTATGGTTCCTGTTCTGTCCAAGATCAGAAGAAACTTCGAAGTGTTGAGAACATAGCCCAGTCCATCACGCAAACCAGCCTCCCATTCATTGACTGTCTACACTTCCCACTGCTTTGGCACAGCAGCCAGCATAATGGGCACTACGGTAGCACGGTGATTAGCACTGCTGCTTCACAGCTCCAGATCCTGGGTTTGATTCCCGGTTCAGGTCACTGCCTGTGTGGAGTTCGCACATTTTCCTCATGTGTTTCCTCCCACAGTCCAAAGATGTGCGGGTTAGGTCAATTGGCAATGCTAAGAAATTGCCCCTTAGTGTCCAGGGATGCGTAGGTTAGAGGGTTTAGTGGGTGTAATATGCAAGGATAGGGGGGGTAGGGCCTGAGTGGGATTGTGTTCGGTGCAGACTTGATGGGCTGAAGAGCCTCTTTCTGCACTGTAGGGTTCCATGCTCTATAATCACGAACCCTGGGCATTCTCTCTTACACCTTATTTACTATCGCGAAAAAGGTACAAAAATCTGAGGTCACGTACTAACAGACTCAAGAACAGCTTCTTCCCTGCTGCCATCAGAGTGAGGTGGCATAATGGCAGAGTGGTTGTCACTGCTGCCTCACTGCAACAGGGACCTGGGTTCAGTTCCTGGCTTGCGTAACTGCCTGTGCAGAATCTGCATATTAACATAGAACATAGAACATAGAACATTACAGCACAGAACAGGCCCTTCGGCCTTCGATGTTGCGCCGACCAATATAAAAAGCAATGCCCCTCCAAACTAAACCATTCCCTTCTATTCCATATACTTATCAACTAACCTCTTAAACGCCACCAAACTTGGCGCATCTACAACTGCTGCAGGCAGGGCATTCCACTCCCGAACCACCCTTTGGGTAAAGAACCTACCTCTGATATCCGTCCTATAACTATCACCCCTTAATTTAAAGCTGTGTCCCCTCGTGCTAGCTTTCTCCATCCTAGGAAAAAGGCTATCACTGTCCACCCTATCTAAACCTCTAATCATCTTATATGTTTCGATAAGGTCCCCTCTTAGCCGCCTCCTTTCTAACGAAAACAACCTCAAATCCCTCAGCCTCTCCTCATAAGACCTGCCCTCCATACCAGGCAACATCCTGGTAAACCTCCTCTGTACCCTCTCCAATGCCTCCACATCTTTCTTATAATGCGGGGACCAGAACTGCACACAATACTCCAAGTGCGGCCGCACTAGAGTTTTGTACAGTTGCAACATGACGTTGCGGCTCCGAAATTCAATCCCTCTACCAATAAAAGCCAAGACTCCATATGCCTTCTTAACAACCTTCTCGACCTGACTGCCTACTTTCAGGGATCTATGCACATACACACCAAGATCCCTCTGTTCATCTAGACTACTAAGAATCCTACCATTTGCCCTATACTCTACACATTTATTATTTCTGCCATAGTGCATTACCTCACACTTTTCCACATTAAACTCCATTTGCCACCTCTCGGCCCAGCTCTGCAACTTGTCCAAGTCTCTCTGCAAACTATAACACCCCTCTTCACTATCTACCACTCCACCGACTTTAGTGTCATCTGCAAATTTACTAATCCATCCTTCAATACCCTCATCCAGATCATTTATAAAAATTACAAACAGCAGGGGCCCCAAAACAGACCCCTGAGGTACACCACTTGTCACCGAACTCCAAGATGAATATCTCCCATCAACAACCACTCTCTGTCTTCTCTGTGCGGGTTTTCTCTGAGTGCTCTGTTTTCCTTCCACAATCCAAAACACGTGCTGGTTAGGTGTTAAATTCCCTTCCAGTGACCTGAATCGGAGTGTGGTGGCCAGGGGATTTTCACAGCAATTTTATGGCAGTGTTAATGTAGGCCTACTTGTGACACTAATTAATAGTTAAACATGAAGCAATGTTTGCTGTGGGTATGGATACTTGCTGCAAAGAATGTTAAAAAAAACAGTCCAGCTAATATCGTTTCTAATTCCATTTACAGAGCCTACAATGTAACAAAACTCTTGATGATTTATTAAAATCTATAACAAACAAACTACACGCAACGCACCTCCCTTATCAATCATATCTTCCAGAGAGGTCGTGATGGAGCTGTATAGAATTTTGGTGAGGCCACAGCTAGAACACCAAGTGCAGTTCTGGTCTCCACATTATCGGAAGGATGTGATTGCACTGGAGGGGGTGCAGAGGAGATTCACCAGGATGCTGCCTGGGATGGAACACTTAAGTTATGAAGAGAGGTTGGATAGGCTTGGATTGCTTCCATTGGTGTAGAGATGCCGGCGTTAGTAAGAACTCAGTAAGAATCCAGCAACACCAATTTTAAATCCAACCGATTTATTTGATAGTAAATCTGCGAGCTTTCGACTTTCGTCTTCGTCAGGCAAATGCAGTGTTCTGGTCTATTGGTGTACTATTGCAGACCAGAACACTGCATTTGCCTGACGAAGACGAAAGTCGAAAGCTCACAGATTTACTATCAAATAAATCGGTTGGATTTAAAATTGGTGTTGCTAGATTCTTACTTGTTTCCATTGGAGCAAGAGAAGATGAGGTGGGGAGGACGGGAACCTGGTCGAGGTGTAGAGTGTTATGAGAGGCATGGACAGGCTGGACAAGGAGCAGCAGTTGAACGGTTAATTACAAGGGAACACAAGTTAAAACTGAAGGGTGGGAGGATTTGAGGGAAACTTTTTTTTTAACTCAGAGAGTGGTGACGTCCTGGGAGGGTTGTGGAGGTAGGATGTCTCACATCCTTTAAAAGGTACCTTGATAAGTAATTGGCACACCGTAACATTCAAGGCTACAGGCCAAGTGCTGGCAAATAGGATTAGATGGGCAGGTCGGGATATTTATACGTCAATGCAGACTCAATGTGCCGAAGAGCTTTGTCTGCACTGTAACATTCTGTGAAGCTGTGACTCTGTTGGTCCTTTTAATATACGTTTTCTATCGTGTGGAAATCACGGCAATAATGATTCATGATGTGAGCTATCCCTCGAACAATTACTATTCGCCAAAGGGCGTCCAACCTCAAACTGGTTAAACAGTGGTAGGATTAGAGGAAATGTCTCAGCAGCTGTGAAAGTGAATGGCTCTCCCAATTCTGAAATGCTTGGATGTGTCCCAAAGATTTGTTTGAAGATTAGCAGCAGAAATTGTGTGGGCAGGGCACGGAGTTCTGTCAAGCAGCCTCAAGGCAATGTGTGCCTAGCCGGGCATATCTGTGATCCACGCAATAAATTTGTAACGTCGGAAGGGCCAGTCCCATGGTGATTCATCCTCATTGTTCAGAAGCTGAAATCTGTTCAACAATTGAGACACATGTACAGCAGGAGGTAAAAAATAGCAGCAGGATCAGAGGGGGGAAAGAGTTAGCATCGGGGATTGCGGGGGGGGGGGCGTCTGAGATGTCCTGAGGTGGTTTGATTTGATTTGCTACTGTCACATATATTAAAATACAGTGAAATGTATTGTTTCTTGTGCAGATAAAACATACCATTCATAAAGAAGGAAAGGAGATGAGTGCAGAATGTAATGTTACAGACAAAGCTCGGCTGTGGAGAAAGATCAGCTTAATGCAGGGAAGTCTGACAGCAGCAGGGAAGAAGCTGTTCTTGAGTTTGTTGGTACGTGACCACAGACTTTTATATCCTATTCCCAACGGAAGAAGCTAGAAGAGGGAATTTCCAGATGCATGGGGATCCTTAATTATGCTGGCTGCTTTGCCGAGGCAGCAGGAAGTATAGACAGAGTCAATGGATGGGAGACTGTTTTGCATAATCGATTGAGCTACATTCACGACCTGTTGTCATTCCTTGCAGTCTTGGGCAGAGCAGGAGCCCTTATGAAGCTGCGATACAACCAGAAAGAATGCTTTCTATGATGCATCTGTAAAAAATGGAAGTCGTAGCTGACATGCCAAATTTCCTTAGTCTTTTGAGAAAGCAGAGGCATTGGTGGGCTTTCTTAACTATAGTGTTGGCATGAGGGGGCCAGGATGGGTTGTTGGTGATCTGGACACCTAAAAACTTGAAGCTCTCGATCTTTCTACTTCATCCCCATTGATGTAGATCGGGGCATGCTCTCCAGTAAGCTTTCTGAAGTCGAAGACAATCTGCTTTGTTTCATTGACATTGAGGGAGAGATTATTATGTTGCTGAACCAGTTCATCAGGTTTTCTATCTCATTCCTGCCTCGTCATTGATTGAGATCTGACCCACTACGGTGGGGAGAGTGAGGAATAGATGTGGGAAGAGGGTGAGCTTACTTCTTAGTGTCACAAGTAGGCTTATGTTAACGTTGCAATGAAGTTACTGTGAAAATCCCCTAGTCGCCACACTCCGCCGCGTGTTCGAGTACACTGAGGGAGAATTTAAAATGGCCAATGCACACATCCAGCAGGATCGGAAGAGTATAAAGTGCAGGAGGCTGTTTGAGGGTAAATCAGCATCCAACATGTGGGACTCTTTCAAATGTCAGTCGATTGGAATTTAGGACCAGCATGTATCTGTCAGGATGAAGAATAAGCGCAAAAGGGGTAATGTAGCCTACCATAGAGTAAATCTCAACCCTGCCAGAGCAATATCTGTCTGATCAATTCCCATTGCTGAGGGAATTATAAATCTATAGCAGATCGGGTAGAACGTGTGGACTACTAAAAATAACATGCAAACGTTTTGAAGGAAACCATGATGAGAGGGAGAGAAAGTGGCAAAGAACGAGAGAAAATGAGAATGAGAAAATGTAGGAGAAAGAGAGAAAAAAATAGAAAGAAGGAGGAAGAAGGAGCTAGTCAAAACGCAGGATATCCCAAATTGCCTCCCATAGTGTCTGATCATTATTGTAATGTAGAAAATAAAACTGCACACGGAAAACACAGAAGATAGGAGGAGGCCATTCGGCCCTTTGAGCCTGTTCCACCATTTATCACGATCATGGCTGATGGTCCAACTCAATAGCCTAATCCTGCTTTCTCCCCAGAACCTTTGATCCCATTCGCCCCAAGTGCTATATCCAGCTGCCTCTTGAATACACTCAATGTTTTGGCATCAACTATTTCCTGTGGTAATGAATTCCGCACAGCAAAATCCCACACAAAGCAATGGCATAAAAGTCCAGATAATCTTAATTTCGGTGGCAGAAGAGTGATGAGAATTAACTGTTGAGCAGGAGTCTAGGGAGGACTCTCCTGCTCATCACTCAATGGTGATGACTAACTATCTATATCCGGCTCAGAGAGAAGATGGGACCTTGGCTTCACATGTCATCGAATTCCTACAGTGTAGAAGGAGACCTTTCAACCCATCGAGTCTGCACCAACTCTCCGACAGGGCATCTTACCCAGGCTCACTTCCCCACCCTATCCCTGTAACATTTATCCCGCTAACCACCCTAAACTACACATCTTGGAAAACTAAGGGAGAATTTAGTATGGCCAGTCCCCCTAAGCTACACATCTTGAGAGACTAAGGGGCAATTTAGCATAGCTAATCCACCTAACCTTCACATCTTTGGACACTAAGGGACAATTTACCATGGCCAATCCACTTAACCTGCATGTTTTTGGACACTAAAGGACAATTTAGTATGGTCAATCCACCTAACACACACATCTTTGAGCACTAAGGGGCAATTTAGCATGGCCCATCCATCTAACCTGCACATCTTTGGACACTCAAAGGCAATTTAGCATGGCTAATCCTCATAACCAACACATCTTTGGAAACTAAGGGATAATTTTCATGACCAATCCACCCAAATGGCACAACTTTGCACTACGGGAGAAAACTGGAGCACCTGGAGGAAACCCAGGGAGAATGTGCAAACTCCACACAGAGTGACACAAGGCCAGAATTGAACCCAGGTCCCTGTTGCTGTGAGACAGCAGTGCGAATCACTCTGCCGTTATGCCACCTCACTCTGCCACCGTGCTGCCCATCTCTGTGATAAAATGTTATTTTTGGAGGCGGGGGAGGATATTCAATAGGAAACACATCCGTGTTTACTGAGTCTGGTGATTTATAGCTCTAGAATTTCCCTCTGTCAGAAACTTCAAAATTTATTATAACCTTAATGCATCAGAATGTGTTGTGACTGTTTAGAATCTATCTGTAAGGCATTGTTGGATATTGTTCAGTTTTGATGAGGACAAGTTGTGTTGTATTGTGCAAATAAATTGAAATTAACATGTGTTTTACCAAAAGGGTCATTTCCAATATAGGATCAAGAAAGGTATTTGTGGTTTTTGACTGACAGAGGTGCTTGTAATAATAACGTTACTCGCTTTGTGATTTACTTAGAAATGTGAGGCAGTCAAGCATCACAGCAGAAAGACTTCTCTTTGGAAAGAATGTGTTTACACATCCATGTTTACACAGAGTATGCAAAATGCCAAAATGTTGAATGGGGAGACAACCATGGTGAAATCTTGGGAGATGTGACATCAATATAGTTATCATCTATCTAAGTTGTTTGTTCCACTAACCTTTGAGTAATTCAATGGGACTGATTCATATTCCCAAGACTAGGATCCAAGGACACAGCCTCAAAATAAAGGACTGACTCTTTGGAAACAAGATGAGGAGGAATTTCTTCAGCCAGAGAGTGATGAATCTGTGGAATTCATTGCCACAGAAAGCTGTGGAGTCTGGGTCACTGGATGTTTTTGAGTCAGAGATAGATGGGTTCTTGATTGATAAGGGGATCAAAGGGTCATGGGGGGAAAAGGTAGCACAGTGGCTTAATGGTTAGCACTGCTGCTTCACAGCGCCAGGGACCCAGGTTCAATTCCAGCCCAGGGTCACTCTGTGTGTGGAGTTTGCACATTCTCTCCTTGTCTGCATGGGTTTCCTCCCACGGTCTGAAGCTGTGTGGGTTAGGTGGATTGACCATGGTAAATTAACGCTAGTATAGAAGATTAGCAAGGTAAATATGAAGAGTTGTGGGAATAGGGCCTGGGTGGGATTGTGGTCAGGGCAGACATGATGCGCTGAATGCCCTCCTTCTGAGCTGCAAAATTCTATGAAGGGGGATCTCATTGAAATTTACAGAATACTGAAAAACCTGGATACAGTGGACGTGGGGAAGATGTTTCCATTAGTAGGAGAGATAGGATCAGAGGGCACAGCCTCAGAGTAAAGAGGTGACCCTTCAGAATCGAGCTGAGGAGGAATTTCTTAAGCCAGAGGATGGTGAATCTGTGGAATTCATTGCAGCAGAAGGCTGTGAAGGCCGGGTCATTGAGTACATTTAAGACAGAGACAGATAGGCTCTAGATTGGTAAGGGGTTCAAAGGTTCCAGGGAAAAAACAGGAAAATGGGATTGAGAAACATATCAGCCATGATAGATGATCATAGAATTATAGAACCCATAGAGTGCAGAAGAAGGCCATTCAGCCCATCATGTTTGCAGCAATTTTCCAACAGAGTATATTACCCAAGTCCAGTTTCTCAGCTCTATCCCTGTAACCCCACGTATTTCTCCCATTAATCCCTCTAACCAACACATCTTGGAACATTAAAGGGCAATTTAGCATGGCCAATCCACCCAACATGCACATCTTCAGAGTACGGGAGGAAACCCATGCAGACACGGAGAGAATGTGCAAACTCCACACAGACAATGACCCAAGACCAGAATTGAACCTGGGTCCCTGAATCTGTGAGGCAGCAGTGCCACCCGCTCTGCCACAATGCCCGGTTGCGATTGACTGAATGAGCCAAATTCTGTTCCTATAACTTATGGTCTTATCTTTCAAAAAGATACATCAAATTGGAAAATCCTTCCCCAAGGAACGGTTCCATTTACTCATTGAGTGCTGTAGGTTTCTCTCCCTCTTTTGCCTTTACACTATTTCACTAGCTATCATCTCTGATTTTTCTCATGGAGATAAAACAGTAGCTTGTTGTTGCTGAGCAACAGAAAATATTATTTTCAGACTCCAGAGGGTTCAGTGGAATTGGCTCAGAAGTAGTCAGTAGACAGTTTACAGTCCCTTTAAAGACCATGCACTCCATGCTGACACACTTCAGAGTGGCACAGTGGTTAGCACTGCTGCCTCACAGTGCCAGGGAGCCACGTTCAATTCTGGCCTCAGGTCACTGTCTGTGTGGACATTCTCCCCATGTCTACGTGGGTTTCCTCTGGGTGTTCTGGATTCCTCCTACAGGCTAAAGATATGCAGATTAGGTGGATTGACCCTATTAAATTGCCCCTGAGTATCAGGGGGACTAGCAAGGGTAAACGAATAGGGTTATGGGAATAGGACCTGGGTGGGATTGTGATCAGTGCAGACTCCAATGGCCTAATTCTGCTCCTATATATTATGAGTTTATACTGGGCAGGCTCCTTTCTTCCAAGTTCTTTGGGGGAACCCAATCAGCCTCCTGCAACAATTCAGGAGAATTCCTTGCTTACTGAATTCAGTCCTTCAATTCAGGCTGAGGTGGAAATTTCACAGTCTGTATGTTGCTACTGCAGGACCATAACCCTGTGATGGACAACACTGAGACTAGCACTGAGTGGGCTGCATAGAGCCTTCTGTCACACACAGAGCCTAGATGGGCCTCACAGGCTATCTGCCACTTCCAGAAATGTTAGTATTCTCTAATTGCTTCAATATTTTGCCTGTTGTATTTAATAATCTGTTTGAATATGCAAGTCATCGTTACTGCAAAAGAGTTAAGTGAGTCACGGAGCACTTGCTGAATAGATGTCATAAAAATACTTGGAAAACATTTCTACATCATTAGATTTGCTCACAGCTGTTCTGTTAATTTTTAGCCAATGAGTTACAGAAGCCACCTAAACCAAAAGGCACGAAGGTGAAATAGAGCAAATTTTGTCCGGCGTGGTTGAGAAATAGTTGATGTGGAGCAGAAGTGTACAAAAGGGCAGTGTGGGCATAACTTGAGAACAACTCAACACATTGATTGAAGAAGTAAATAGCCTTATATGCAAATATATTCAAAATTATATGGCAACAGCCAACATGAAGAGTTGGCACAAAACACTCCATTTGCCTTCAGCGACAGGAATGACATGCCCTTGTAGAAGTCCTGAAGTATATCACAAAGGTGTGGTCGTAGAATTATACAGTACAGAAGGGGCCCTTCAGCCCATTGAGTCTGCACCAATACACAAGAAACACTTGAACTCCCAACTAATCCCATCTGCCAGCACTTGGCTCATAGCCTTGAATATTATGACCTGCCAAGGGCAGCACAGTGTTTAGCACTGCTGTCTCATAGCACCAAAGACCCAAGTTTGATTCCTAGCTTGGGTCGCTGTTTGTATGGAGTCTGCATGTTCTCCCCATGTTGGCGTGGATTTCCTCTGAGTGTTCCAATTTCCTCCCACTATCTGAAAGACAGGCTGGTTTGGTGCATTGATCCGAATAGATCAATGTGGCAACTAGAGGATTTTCATAGCAACTTCATTGCAATGTAATATAAAACTTATTTGTGACTTACAAATAAACTTTACTATTTTTACTGGTTAGGTGGATTGGCCATACTAAATTGCCCCTTAGTGTCAGGAGGACTGTCTACGGTAAATGCATGGGCTACTTGGGATAGATCCTGGATTGGATTGTGGTCGATGCAGGCTCATAGAATCATAGAATCCCTACAGTGCAGAAGGAGCCATCAAGTCTGTACTGACCACAATCCCATACAGATTCTATTCCTGAATGGCCTCCTTCTGCTCTGCAGGATTCTATGATTCTAAGTTCATCACCTCACAACTCTCAGGGTTAAATTCCATCCACCACTTACTTGTCCATTTGACCATTCTGTCTGTAACTTCTTGTAGTCAAAGACACTTGGCCTCACTGTTAACTACTCAGCCAATCAGGACAAAGGAAAGAGATTTTGACCTCAATCTTGCAGTTTTTAGACACCAATTTCCCTGTTTTTGAGAGTAATGGCACTGACCTATTTTTCTACTTCCAATCTGAACCCACCTGGTCAAATGGGGATGGGGGAAGGTGGATAGCGGGTGTGTCTTTAAGAGGCTTAAACTATCCCATAAAGAAAAACAAATTTTCAAATCCCAGACAAAATCAGTAATACTAATTCCATTTTAAGGTACACACAACCAGTTTGGCCAAGTTTTACCAGCATTCCTTATTTCCAAATGCTACTGGTTTTCCCTTCTGCAATTAATTGTTCCCACTTAGATTCAAGGAAATCTGCCCAGTTTAGCCTACATGTGACTCCAGAGCCACAGCAATGTTGTTAACTCTCAACTGCCCTTTAGAAATCACAGCGCAGAAGGAGGCCATTTGGCCCATCAAGTTCAGAACCAATCACAATGTCCATATCCCCATGCATTTACCTAGCTAGTCCCCTTGACATTAAGGGGCAATTTAGCACGGCTAATCCACCTAATCCATGCATCTTTGGATGGTGAGAGCAAACCAGAGCACCCGGAGGAAACCCACAAAGCGTGAACGTGCACAGACAAGCCGAGAATCAAACCTGGATCCCTGTGAGGCAGCTGTGCTAACAACTGTGCCACCACAGCCAAGCAATCCACTCAGTTAAAGGGCAATTAGGAATGGGCAATAAAGCCAGCGACACCATGACTGAATGAAAAAAGAACTCCGCAGTACCAAGGTTGGAGAATTCTGGCCAACATTTTTGCCAGGTACCTCTAAGCCTTGTCAGCAATGAAACATTTTTTTTTGAATTGGAGACATTGGTCGGATCTCTACCACCTTGCCCGCCACAGAATCGGAGCGGGCGCAGGTCTGACAACAGAAATCTCTGTTGACCTCAGCCGGAAATTTCCAGTCTCCCCCAAGCGTGGCTGTAAAATCCTGCCTAACGGCCAGCTAATTTGATTGAGGATTGAGATTGGCCACGGACTCTGGGGAGAACTCTACTATTCTTCCAGGTAGTGCCATGGGGTCTCTTCCATCTACCAAGCAGCCCTCCTTCAGTTCTGCACTGGAGCTCAATTAAAGTTTATTAGTGTCATGAATCGGCTTACTTGTGACATCGCAATATTCTCAAGTCGGTAGGTACGTGACCTCTTTTTCCTGACAGAAGGAAGCGGAAGAGAGAATGTCCGGAGTGCGTAGGATCGTTAGTTATGCTGGCTGCTTTGCTGGGGCAGATAGATAGGCTGTGTTTGAATGGCAGAGCAGACTCGAACGGCCAAATGGTCTAATTATGATCCAATATCTTACGGCCTTACAACCCTTGTAGGAATTCACCATGTTTTTTTTTCCAGTATTGTTTGTGGGAATTAACTAGGCACAGATTGTTTTCTTCAGACATTCAACAGTGCCTGCACTTCAGAAATAACTAACAGACTGTGAGCCACATTATGATAGTCTGTGAACACGAAAGACATCATCATATCAATGGCAACTTATTTTTCCAGATGAAGCATCATTGGTTCGTTGATCCCCAGAGCACTAAGTTCCAACACGCTTCGCAATGCAGAGACGGACTGTGTTGGGTAATACAGCTTACTGATTGAAGAGCTTTGTCTGGTCAGGGTACTTAATGTTACAATAGGGACCAAAACTATACTCACTGTGATTGCATAATACAATTTCTCATAACAAGTTAATTTTCTGCTTAGAATCATACATCTTCCATTGTTTAAAACTGGTGATAACTAATTGAGTTTAGAAATGTCGTTAATTAATAAAAACTTGGCGTTCAGCCATTATATTTAGTAACTATTAATAAGAATCATTTAGCTGGAGCATAACTTTACTTTGTTTCTCATTCACAGTGGTCAGCACTGCTGCTTCACAAGGCCAGGGACCCAGATTTGACTTTTGGCTTGGGTCGAGTCTGTACATTCTCCTCGTGTCTGTGTGGGTTTCCTGTGGGTGCTCTGGTTTCCTCCTGCAGTCTGAAAGATGCTATTGATCCAAACAGGTGCCGGACTGTGGCAACCCGGGGAATTTCATAGTAGCTTCATCACAGTGTTAATGTAAGCCTTACTTGTTACTCATAAATAAACTTTACTTTATGGGATGCAGGCGTCACTGGCTAGGCCAGCATTTATTGTCCATCTCTTTTTATCCTTGAGAAGGTGGTGACAAGCTTCTTTCTTGAACCAGTTGCAGTTCCCAAGGTGTAGATACACCCATAGTGCTGTTAAGGAGGGATTCCAGAATCTTGACATAGCAACAATGTTGGAATGTTAACATTGTCCTAAGCCTGAATGATGAATGTTAAGCTATATTTAATCAATTTAAATTACCCCTGAGTGCCCCAAGGTGTGTAGGTTAAGATGGATCAATGATGATTTACAGTGGGGGAGAGAGAGGGGTCAGTTATTCTGTCCGAGAGTTGGTGCAGACTCAATGGGCCAAATGGCCTTTTCTAAATTTGAGGGATTCTATAATTCTATGGCTTTGCAAGTCGTAAAAACAGGTGCTGTTATCTGTCAGATTAAAGGTTCAAATGACAGGATTCACCCCAATTGAAGTGAAGCCAGAACCCCAGGAATCTCAAGGAGTTGGTTTGCAGGTAGCAGCAGGTAATTAAGAAGGCAAATAGAATTTTATCCTTCATTGCTAGAGGGATGGAGTTTAAAAGCAGTGAGGCTATGTTACAGTTGTATAAGGCGCTGGTGAGACCACATCTGGTGTATTGTGTACATATTTGGTCCCCTTACTTGAGAAAGGATATACTGGCACTGGAGGGGTTGCAGAGGAGATTCACTAGGTTGATTCCGGAGTTGAGAGGGTTGGCTTATGAGGAGAAACTGAGTAGACTGGGACTATATTCACTGGAATTCAGAAGAAGGAGGGGAGATCTTATAGAAACATATAAGATTATGAAGGGAATGGATAAGATAAAAGCAGGGAAGTTGTTTGTGCTGGCCAGTGAAACTAGAACTAAGGGGCATGGCCTCAAAATAAGGGGAAGTAGATTTAGGACTGAGTTGAGGAGGAACTTCTTCACACAAAGGGTTGTGAATCTGTGGAATTCCCTGCCCAGTGAAGCAGTTGAGGCTACCTCATTTAATGTTTTTAAGGCAAGATAGATAAATATTTGAACAGTAAAGGAATTAAGAGTTGTAGTGAGTGGGTGGATAAGTGGAGCAAAAAGATCAGCCATGATCTTATTGAATGGCGGAGCAGGCTCGAGGGGCCAGATGGCCGACTCCTGCCCCTAGTTCCTATATTCTTGACAGACTATACAGGGAGATTATTGAAAGAAGCACCAAGTTATATTGACTCTATTGCTAGTCACTTTAAAAACCAGGTAGGCTTTCCTTAACACTGCAATGAAGTTACTGTGAAAATCCCCTAGTTGCCACAGTCTGGCACCTGTTCGGGTACACCGAGGGAGAATTTAGCACGGCCAATGCAACCCTAACTAGTACGTCTTTCGGACTGTGGGAGGAAACCTTAGCACCTGAAAGAAACCCACGCAAACACGGGGAGAATGTGCAGATTCTTCACAGACATGCAGGTAATCGAACCCTGTTGTGAAACAACAGTGCTAACCATTGTGCTACTATATTGCCCCACTGGTCCCTAACCAGATCAAAATGAGTGACATAAATGCCAGGATTGGAACTATTGAACTGATTTGATTTGTTTTATTATGTCAGATGTATTGAGATACATTAAAAAGTATTGTATGATATACAGACAAAGCACACTGTTCATAGAGAAGGAAAAGAAAAAGTACGGATTTTTTTATTCATTCATGGGACATGGGTGTCACTGGCTGGGCCAACATTTTTGCCCACTCGTAGTTACCCTTGAACTAAGTGGTTTGCCACTTCAGAGTGCATTTGAGAGCCAACCACATTGCCGTGGCTTCGGAGTCACATATAGGCCAGACCAGGTAAGGATGGTAGATTTCCTTCCCTAAAGAACATTAGTGAACCAGATGACATTTTTTAGATAATTGACAATGGTTTCATAGTCTTCAGCAGATTCTGAATTACAGATATTTTTATTGAACTCAAATTCCACCATTTGCAATGGCGGGATTCGAACCCGGGAACCCAGAAGATTAGTTGACTTTCTGGATGAATAGTCCAATGATAATACCACTGTGCCATCTCCTCCCTTAAATGCAGTGTTATAGTTAGGGTGTAGAGAAAGGTCAACTTAATGCAAGGTAAGTCCATTCAAAAGTCTGACGGGAGCAGGGAAGAAGTTGTTCTTGAGTTGGTTGATACACAACCTAAGACTTTTGTATATTTTTCGCGATGGAAAAGAAGTTGGAAGAGAGAACGTCCGGGGTGTGTAGGGTCCTTGATTATTGCCGAGGCAGCGGGAAGTGTAGACAGAATCGTGGATGGGAGGCTGGTTTGCATGATGCTTTGGGCTTTGTTCACACTTTTTGTGGCTCCTTGCAGTCTTCGTCAGAGCAGGAGTCATAGCAAGCTGTGATACAACCAGAAAGAATGCTTTCTATGGCATATCCTCCTGGCCAGTGGGATATTACACTCCCATAGAAGTAAAAAGCAAATCAAATGACCTGCCGCAATCACCAGGTAGAGATATTTGATGATAAGGCCATGAAATCCCAGCCAAGTATTCAATCCACGAACAATCTGAAGCAATTCGGGAAGCAGTAGGTTAAACATTTGATAAAGTTTACCAAGGAAAAGAAATGTTAGTTTCTAGATGTTCGCTTTATCCAAATTTAAGCAGAATCCCACTAACGCTGTAACCCCACACATTTGCCCTGCTAATCTCCCTGACACCAGGAGCAATTTAGCATGGCCAATCAACCTAACCCCTACATCTTCAGAGCATGGGAGGAAACCCACGCAGACACGGGGTGAACGAACCCACATCCCTGGCGCTGTGAGGCAGCGGCACTAACCACTATGCCACCATGATGCCCTTTTCTAAAATCAATCCCTGCCTATCTAATCTTGATTTAATAATTCATTTTAACAGAACTTGGCAGGGCATGAGGTCAGAGCAGTTGGTTAGGGAAGAATCTGGAAAAATGTTTGGAAGGCAGAATCGAGTGAAATCGATTGAGTTTGAAACGTTTAAAAGTTTACCTTCTGACTCAAGCAAATTCCATCAATTCCAGTAATTAAAAGTAGTGAACTTTTGTCCTCATTTGGTTGCTGAAGTAATGACGAGATAATATTAATGTTACTAATGTATAAATCATCCAGCATCCTGTTGTGGTAGCTCAAAAAAAAATGATGCTTCAAATGAATGTCAAGCTGTAAGAGATCTTCAGCAAATTTGGATAATAATTCATGCTTCTCACAAACACTGCACGATATCAATGGTCTGAAGGTAATCAGTGGTTGCAATTTTCCCAAATATAATTCCTCCTAATTTGGCTCAAAATCAAATTCTGTTTGATAATCACTCCCGTGAGGAACGTGGGACACTTTAGCACATCACAAGTGATATATAAATGCAAATTGTTAATGAGTAAATTGCACTGGTGTTGAATAGCAATTTGTCAATGTTTTTGTGGTACATAATTGGAAGGAATGAAACATATATTTTGAGGTTTATAGATGACTGAGGTTCGACGGGCATTCCACATCCGTAGTTGGACAGATAAGAAAAGGAGTATTTTCTTTCCATACGCTGTAGACAACCTGTCCTCATCCCCCACAAGCCAACGCCTCTATTTTCTCAGAAATTTGGCATGTCCACTACAACTCTCACCAACATTTACAGGTGTGCCATAGAAAGCATTCTTTCTGGTTGTATCTCAGCTTGGTAATGCCTCCTGCTCTGTCCAAGACTGCAAGACTCTAGAAAAGTTCATGAATGTAGCCCAGTCCATCACTCAAACCATCCATTGACTCTGTCTACATTTCCTGCTGCCTTAGCAAAGCAACCAGCATAATTAAGGATCTCAAGTGCCCTGGATATATTCCCTTAAACCTTCTTCCATCAGGAAAAAGATGCAAAAGTCTGAGGTCATGTGCCAACTGACTCAAGGACAGCTTCTTCCCTGCTGCCATCAGACTTTTGAATGGATTTACGTTGCATTAAGTTGATCTTTCTCTATACCCCAGCTATGACTGTAACACTACATTCTGCACTTTTGCATTTATTTCTCTATGAACAGTATGCTTTGTCTGCATAGCACACAAGAAACAGTACTGTTCACTGTACACTAATATATATGCCAATAATAAATCAAATCAAAACAATGAAAATATATACAGGCATACCACTTTTAATAAATAGTTAGTGTAATAAGACCATAAGATATAAGAGGAGAATTAGGCCAATCAGCTCATCGACTCTGCTGTGCCAATCATAGCTGATATAATTCTCATCCCCATTCTCCTGCCTTCTCCCTGGAATCCATAATCCCCTTATTGATCAAGAACCTATTTATCTCTGTCTTAAAGACACTCAATGCCCTTCACAGCCATTTGTGGCAATGAGTTCCGCAGATTCACCACCCTCTGGCTGAAGAAATTTCTCCCCATTTCAGTTTTAAAGGAGCGTCCCTTCACTCTGAGGTCATATCCTTGAGTTCTAGTCTCTCTTACTAGTGAAATATCCTTTCCACATCCACTCAAACCAGGCCTCTCAGTATATTTTCAATTAGATCCCTCCTCATTCTTCTAAACTCCATCAAGTACTGTCCAGGATACCTGGGTTTTTCCTCTCTTCTACCTCCTTCCATTGGGAAAAAGATCAAAAGTCTGAAAACAAAACCAACTGACTTAAGAACAGCTGTTTTGTGCTGCCATCAGACTTTGAATATCATATGTGAAGTTTATCTTTCTCTTCACCCCATTGGTGATTGTAACATTATATTCTCCACACTCTTCTTTCCTTCTCCCCTAGGTATCTATGAATGGTATGTTCTACCTGTATAGCACTCAAAATCCAATCCAATCAAAAAATGTGGTGCACATACTAGTAGTCCCTATTTGATACAGTTGTTCAACATGCCTAGCCCTTGGCCTACCTTATAAAGGACTCAGGTAAATGAGTCCTTTATAAGGCCTGTTACCAGGGGAACTCTATGAACTCCACAGGGAGATCAATCATTGATTTCCCATGGGCCTCATGAAGGTTATCACAGTTAGGTTAATAGGCAGGTTAATAGTTTATTATCCTGATAGATAGTTAGATAATGAGGTAGCTGATTTTGAAAACAGGCACAAGAACCTAGATTTTGTTGCATTAAATATGGTGAAACTAGTAGTGTTCACCATCACGATTCCAACAAAACTAGCAATAGCTTCAGGAGAACAGAGTAAACAGTGTTCCATAGGTTGCGCTGTAGAGGTAACACAGACTGTAATCTCCATTACGTATATGTGTTACTGAGGACTTCCACTCTAATGTGTTAGCCCAACTGTAAAAATACTTGAAAAAGTTACATCTTAATGAATGAGAATGCATTCTCAAGGGAGTGCAGCAAACGTTTACAAGCTGATTCTAGGGATGATGAGACTGTTGCATGAGGACAGATTGACTAGGTTAGATGGAGTTTGCTGGAGTTCAGATGAATGAGGGGGGAATCTCATAGAGATTTATAAAACTTTAACAGGATTAGACAGGTTAGATGCAGGGAGGATGTTCCTGACGATGGGGGAGCCCAGAGCAAGGGGTCTCAGTCTGCAGATTCGAGTTAGACTATTTAGGACAGAGATGAGGAGACATTTCTGCACCCAAAGAGTGGTGAGCCTGTGGAATTCATTACCAGTGGCTGATGCCAAAACACTGAATGTATTTAAGAGGCGGCTGGATATAGCACATGGGGCGAATAGGATCAAAGATTATGGGGAGAAAGCAGGATTGGGCTATTGAGTTGGGTGATCAGCCATGATTGTAATGAATGGTGTACCAGAAGGGCCAAATGGCCTCTTAGTGCTCCTATCTTCTATATTTTTATGTAACTGAATTTTAATAGCATGCTAACTTTATAATTATTGTTGAACACCCTCACTGGCCCTGAAAAGTTAGCTTTATATTTATGGACTCTCCATAATGATAGAAAACTTCTGCATGCTTTTTTTTTAATTGTTTGTTTACTTTCATTTTAGCTTCAACACTAATCTAATCATCACCATTAATTTCACTGTTTGAAAATTATAAACTGTAAGGGAAGGATATTAACTGATTTAAATTTTGCTGTGTTATAATTGCTACAATGTAATCAACGTGGGAGTGGCACAGTGGTTAGCACTGCAGCCTTACAGCACTGGGAACCCCATTTCGAAACCCAACTTACGTCACTGTCTACAGAGTCTGCACTTCCTCCTTGTGTCTGCATGGGTTTCCTTCAGGTATTCTGGTTTTCTCCTGCACTCTGAAGCCTGGTGGCACAGTGGTTAGCACTGCTGCCTCACAGCGACAAGGATCCAGGTTCGGTTCCTGGCTTGTGGAGTTTGCATACTCTCCCCGTGACTGTGTGGGTTTTCTTTGGTTGCTGCTGTTTCCTCTTTCCCTCAAACTATCTTTTAATCGGGCCCTTATGTGCTGACATAACTGTGCTAGCATACCAAGGACATCCCCATGTGACTGTACTTGCAAGACATTCTCATGACTCGACTCCTGATGGAGACTGGCATTTGGAAAGGGGGAAGGCAGAGCATTGTGATCAGTAGATCTTTGGAAGCAGCTTTCATTAAGGTCAGTGTGAAGTCATCTTTGTTTCATCGTCAATCTCAAAGTCCACGGCAATCCAAAAAACATTGCACTGAAGGGAAAGGCATCAAAAGCAGTTGTACGTATTTTTTAATTCATTCTTGACGCGTGCAGTTCATGTGGGTGTAGATATATCTGAAGTGCTGTGAGGAAGAATATTCCATGATTTTGACCCAGCGAAGTGAAGGAACAACGATATATTTCCAAGTCAGAATGGTGGGTGACTTGGAAGGCAATTTCCAAGTGGTAGTATTCCCATGTTTGATTTGATTTGATTTAATTTAATATTGTCACGCATATTAGAATACAGTGAAAAATATTGTTTCTTGTGCACTATACAAAGCACACCATTCATAGAGAAGCAAATGAGAGAGTGCCAAATGTAGTGTTACAGTCATAGCTAGGGCATAGAGAAAGTCAACTTACTGCAAGGTAAGTCCATTCAAAAATCTGACAGCAGCAGGGAAGAAGCTGTTCTTGAGTCCGTTGGTACATGACCACAGACTTTTGTATTTTTTTCTTTACGGAAGAAGGTGGAAGAGAGAATGTCCGGGGTGCTTGGGCCCTTGATTATGCTGGCAGCTTTGTCAAAACAGCAGGAAATGTAGACAGAGTCAATGGATGGGAGGCTGTTTTGCGTGATGGATTGGGCTACATTCACAACCTTTTGTAGTTCATTACTGTCTTAGACAGAACAGGAGCCATACCGAGCTGTGATACAACCAGAGAGAACGCTTTCTATGGTGCATCTGTAAAAGTTGGTGAGAGTCAAAGTTGATAGGCCAAATTTCCTTAGTCTTCTCGGAAGGTAGAGGCGTTGTTCGGCTTTCTTGACTATAGCGTTAGCATGAAGGGATCCAGGATAGGTGATCTGAAAACTTGAAGTTTTCGACCCTTTCTACTTTGTCCCCATTGATGTAGACAGAGGAATATTCTCCTTTACACTTCCTGAAGTTGATGACAATCTCTTTCATTCTGTTGACATTGAGGGAGAGATTATTATCATTGCATCATTTCACCAGATTCTCCGGGCCCGATTTTACCATCAAATTGCACCCGTTTTCAGGCACAAAAACTTGGTAAAGTCGGATGTGAGGCAAGTATTTGCATGCATTTAAACTGACTTAATGGGCTGCAGGGCCAAACTTACCGGCACTTCCCCCTTTACCACCACGTTTGGCCATCCAGATTCAACGTAAAACAGATATGTCCAAAAGGATCTGATACAGGCATTCCTGCTTCCAAGGAGTTAAGTTCCAAGCTTCCGCGACTCTCTGACTCAGATCAGTGGTGGGGGAGGGAGGAGGGAAGTGGGTCAGATGGGTCTCTGGTGCGGGGTGGGGGGGCAGAGGTAAGGGGATTTGGGGGGGTCGTCTACCACTCTGCCTGTGATCGGTGGGGGAAGAAGGGGGGAGCGCAGGGAGCTGCGATCAACCTGGATAGTGGGGATTGGGGGGATAAGGGGGTCAGTTATGTTGTAGGGGTAAAGCAATGTCTATGGAAGCCAGAGGGAGACATTATCTGGCCCGGAAGGGATGTGGCAGGGGAGCTGCATGCTATCTTTTTTTTATTGTGCATGCGCAATTGGAGGCTCTAATCGGAGCTACAGGATTTCGGGCGTGTTAAGCCCCGTCCACGGGCTACTGGGGCACAATTCGGAATCACTGATATGTTTTCAGGCAGAGTGAATGTGGGGGCTCCTGGAAACAGATCTAAAAATCGGATCTGAAACACTCCCAGTTTCAAGTCTGCCCAACACTTAGAATTAAAATAGGGCTGCATATCTCATTCCTATACTTTGTCTCATCATTGTTTGAGATCTGATGGTGCCATCAGCAAACTTGAAAATCGAGTTAGACAGGAATTTCCTCCAGGTGCACTGGTTTCCTCCACAGACCGAAAGATGTGCTGGTTAAATGAATTGGCCATGATAAATTCCGCTTCTGTGTGCCGGAGTGCGACGAATTTTCACAGTAACTTCATTGCAGTGTTAACGTAAGCCTACTCACTAATAAATCAACTTTAACGTTTCGAAGGTGGTTGTGAGCTGCCATCTTGAATCACTGCACTCCACGTGCTGTGGGTTGACCCACTATGCTGTTAAGGAGGGAATTCCAGGATTTTGTCCCAGAGGTGGCAAAGGAACGACAATATATTTCCAAGCCAGGATGGAGGGGAACTTGCAGGTGCTGGTGTTCCCATATATCTGCTGCCCTTGTCCTTCGAGATGGAAATGGTCATGTCTTTGCAAGGGTCTTTGGTGAATTGCTGCGATGCTAACCCCTAAGCGCCGCAGCACAAATAAACACAGCCAACGAATAAAACACTTTGGTAAGGACAACCTTCCGAAAACATTTGCCTGTCTTCACTGACACAAAGTTGCATTGCTAGCTGTGAGAGGAAGTGACGGCCAATTGATTGATTGAATCTGACTGGCTTCAGTGTCACATTCCAAGCCCATTTTGCATATGTTAGCTCTTCTGATAACATCCATTCACATCTCTCACCTGCTGTGATTTGTTGGGACAGTGACGCAAAGGAATTTTCTTTGTGAAATGCCAATGAGTTGCCACATTAGTTCAAGCACCTGCCTTCTCAGAACACAATGAGCATTCAAAGCATTACTAGTAAACCAATTATTTCAATTTCCTAATTGGGTACTGCCTTACTCAAACAAATTGCAACATTAGATAATTTCTCATTTCTATATTCAGGTAATCACAGGATCATGGAATCCTGACAGTGCAGAAGAGGCCATTCGGCCCATCAAGTCTGCACTGACACTCTGAGTGAGTATCTTCCCCCACCTAAGGCCATCTCCCCCACCCTATGCTGTCACATTTCGCATGGCTAATCCATTAACCTACACATCATAGGGAGGCACAATGGTTAGCAATGCTGCCTCACAGGGCCAGTGACCTGGTTCAATTTCCAGTTTGGGTGACTGTCTGTATACATTGTCTGCGTGGATTTCCTCCGGGTGCTCAGGTTTCCTCCCACAGTCTGAAAAACGTGCTGATTACGTGCAGTGGCTGTGCTAAATTCTCCCTCAGTGTTACCCAAATAGACTCCGGAGTGTGGCAATTTGGGGATTTTCACTTCATTGGAGTGTTAATATAAGCCTTACTTATGACACTAGTGAATAAACTTCAATCTGAAACAGGGAAACCAAGGGGCAATTTAGCATGGCTGGTGCATCTAACCTACACATCTTTGGACTGTGTAATATTGCATCTAGCGTAAGTTCTGAAAGCAGCCTTAAGTCATCCAGGCTCAAAGAATGGGATTTTCCAGCTGTGCTCACTCCAAGGCTGGAAATTCCCACCTGAAGCCAACAGACCCCCACCCAACTCCTCATCCCCCCACCCGCTACAATTCCCTGACAGGTGGGATAAGAAAGCTCATCCCAAAATATTAGCTCTATTCTCTCTCCATAAATACTATGGCAGCACAATGGTTAGCACTGCTGCCTCACAGCTCCAAAGTTCAATTCTGGCCTCGGGTCACTGTCTTTGTGGAGTCTGCACTTTCTCGCTGTGTCTGTGTGGGTTTCCTCTGGGTGCTCCGGTTTCTTCTCACAATCCAAAGATGTGCGCGTTAGGTTGACTGGCCATGCTAAATTGACCTAGTGTTGGGGAATCAGTAGGGTAAATATGTGGGGTTACGGGAATAGGCCTAGATGGGATTGTGGTCAGTGCAAACTTGATGGGCCGAACAGCCTCCTTCTGCACTGTCAGGTTTCTACTCTATTCCGGAAAAGTTGTCAGACTTGCCGAGATTTTCTAGCACTTTCTGTTTTTGTACCTCTATTTCACCAGCTATTATCAGTATCTATGTGAAGCAAGTGCGTTAATTTTTAAAAGGAGATAGAGGTAGAATCACAAAGGCAGCAATACTATCGTAAGTGTTTAAATGATTGAGTGTGGAAAGAATTCAGAAGAACAGAAATGAATGTCGTTGGCTGCTTTAGGTCTGTTTATATGATGAGAAATCGCATCACAATAAATCTGACACTTTCAGAAAGTTAGGTTTGTCCTGCCAGGTTCCAGGAAATCTGGTTTAAATATTCCACATCATGTGGGTTTTATTTCCCTCAGGGAAGCATGGCAGCAAGCTCCAACATTTTATCTGCAACGAGCTGCAGGAAATTGTCCTCTTTTTCCTTTGCCCTTTGTTTAGCTGTTGACAGACTGTCAGGAGCAACATGGTTCCACACACCAAGTGCCACTGAGCCAATAAGTCCATTCCAACAGCCCAGACATTCCAGCTGCATTGTATTACTTCCCTTTCCTTGATGTTTGCCTGTCCCGCTTCTTCCTGGAGGTGTCTCAACATGAATTAGTTCAATTTAATTTAAAGATATATTTAAAGATATGATTGGGTACACTGTGGGAGAATTTAGCATGGCCACTGTACCTAACCAGTACATCTTTCAGACTGTGAGAGGAAACCAAAGCACCCGGAAGAGACCCACACAGACATGGAGAGAACGTACAGAGTGTACACAGTCACCCAAACTGGAATTCAAACCCACTAGCGGCATGATAAGCACAGTGGTTAGCCTGCTGCCCACAGCGCCAGGGACTCAGGTTCAATTCCGGCCTCAGTTATATGTGTGGAGTCTGCGTGTTCTCTCCGTGCCTGTGTGGGTTTCCTCCGGGTGCTCCAGTTTCCTCCCACAGTCCGAAAGATGGGTGTGTTAAGTGGATTGTCCATGATAAATTGTCCCAAGATGTGTAGGTGAGGGGGAATTAGTGTGGTAAATACATGGGATTACAGGGGATAGGCCCTGGGTGGGATGCTCTGTCACAGAGTAAATGCAGATTCATTGCACCAAATGGACTTCTTCTGCACTGTAGGGATTCTATAATTCTGTGAGTTTAACTTTATTCATTGGTGCATTAAGTAGCCTTACATTAACAGTGCAATGAAGTTACTGTGAAAATCCCCTAGTCGCCATACTCCAGCACCCATTCAAAGAACAAAGAACAATACAGTACAGGAAACAGGCCCTTTGGCCCTCCAAGCCTGTGCCGCTCATTGGTCTAAATAGACCATTCGTTTGTATCCCTCCATTCCTAGGCTGCTCATGTGACTATCCAGCGTGTCTGCCTTCACAACCCTACTTGACAGTGCATTCCCCCACCCTCTGCATAAAAAAAGTCCCTCTGATGTCGGAGTTATACCACGCCCCTCTCACCTTGAGCCTGTGACCCCTCGTGATCGTCACCTCCGACCTGGGAAAAGGCTTCCCACTCTTCAACCTATCTATACCACTCATAATTCAGTACACCTCTATTAGGTCTATATATTAGGTCTATACCTCTATTCAGGTACATTGAGGGAGAATTTAGCACAGCCAATGCACCCTAACCAGCGCACCTTTGAACTGTAGGAGGAAGTCAAAGCATCCAGAGAAAACCCATGCAGAGACAGGGAGAGCGTGCTCAGGTAGTGACCCAAGCCAGGAATCAAACCCAGGCATTAGCTTCTGTGCCATTAAGCCGCCAAGAAAAAATTCCAATACCAGCTGTGCAATAAAGACAAAAACAATAAAGGCAACTGCTGTGTTTCCTGAACCAAACAGCATTGCTTGAGGTGGGGGGGGGGGGGGGGGGGGGGGGGGAGAAGTAAGTATTTATACTAAGATGAGCCAGCAGGGAAGAGCTGCCACTGAGGTCAGGCTACACTGACCGCTGCCATCCTGCAACACAGATTGTCTCCTGGGCAGGCAATGGAAATGACAGTGGAGCTGAGCCTGAGGACAGGGGTAAAGTTTAACAGGAGGGCCAGAGGCACGGACGCGCTGTCTCTCTCACAAAGATCTCTGCGCAATATGTGCAAACCTTGTGACACAGGCAAATCTGCATTGCGCTGAATGTGTCATTTTCGATTCAGGCTCCCTCTGGGGTCATTGACAGTGTCAGCCCCCCCCAGTATACTGTCCATTTATCTTCAGACTTGATAATTGAATATCTGGATCACCGTAGAGGAAGAGGATAAAAAAAAAGTCAGCAGGAATAACGTACTAATAACTTATTTATTAGTCACAAGTAGGCTTTACATTAACACTGCAATGAAGTTACTGTGAAAATCTCCCAGTCGCCACACTCCGATGCCTGTTTGGGTACACCGAGGGAGAATCTAACATGATTAATGCACTTAACTTACTCATCTTTCACACTGTGAGAGGAAAGCGGAGCACCAGGAGGAAACTCACACAGAACAGAGAGAATGTGCAGACTCCACACAGACCCAAGCCCAGGTCCCTGGCGCTATAAGACAGCAATGCTAACCAATGTACCACAGTGCTGCCCCATGAGATGGGGAGGAATTTCTTCACTGGTGAACCTTTGGAATTCTCTATCCCAAAGGGCTGTGGAAGCTTGGTCACTGAGAATGTTCAAGACTGGGTTGGGCTGTTTTCTAGATATTAAAGGTAGCGAGGGGTATGGGGAGCATGCTGAAAGATGGCATTTTGGTAGGAGATTGGAGATTGATCCAGTTGAATGGCCAAGAGAATGCCCAAGGAGCTGAATGGCTTACTCTTGCTCCCACTCCCTATGTGCCTATTGAGGCTGGATGGGCAAGAGCAACTGAGTGATGGCAATAGTGACAATAAGAATCAAGCATGCTGGGAATTTTGGCCAAGTTGTGTTAAACACAGTTGCATGTCAGAGATGCTGGCAGCAAGTCATGACCTGTCTTGTGAGGTGTGACCTGATGCTTCCTGTGTTTACCAAATGAGGATGTGTTAGTAGGGTGGCACAGTGGTTAAGCACTGTTGCCTCACAATGCCAGGGACACAGGTTTAATTCCCAGCTTGGGTCACTGTCTATGTGGAGTTTGCACATTCTCCCTGTGTCAACGTGGGTTTCCTCTGCATGATCCAATTTCCTCCCACAATCTGAAAGATGCTGGTTAGGTGCATTGACCTGAACAGGTGCCAGAGTATGGCAACTAGGGGAATTTCACAGCAACTTCATTGCAGTGTTAATGTAAGCCTTACTTGTGACTAGTAAATAAATGTTAATTAGACTCAGGAAACCAATGTCACAGTACAAAAGGTAAAAATTTAATAAATTTAAATAAAAAAAGACCAGAGATCAGTGAGAGAAGCTGTGTCACAGATGCTAAATACCGTGGCCTCTCGGACAAGTTCTGAAGTTATCAGTAAAAGTAGAATGGCTAAACATTTTTTTAATTAGACTCCCCACCCTTCATTAGTTCAAAATTAATTTCATTTAGTATACACACATCAATACAAATCTCTGTTAAGTATCTCAACCAACTTTATTGTACAGACCACATGATTGTATCTCGTTCGGCAATTAAACTGGGACATTAACTCCCTTTTTGGCTCAAGCTACTTCCCTTTTGCCAAGTTATAGTAGATGCTACCATAACGATCAAAGTAGATGTTCCCACTGGCTCAGCTGAATAGACATGTATTCATGCATCCAAGGTCATGTCTATTCTGTGTCTGGGCAGTGATTGAACATAGTAATTATTGTTGCATAATATATTCCGTCATAAGAATCTTGAGTTTTGAGCTGAAGTATTTGATTGATTTATTATTGTCATGTGTATTAGGATACAATGAAATGTATTGTTCTTGTGCGCTATACAGACAAAGCATACAGTACATAGGGAACAGAAGAGAGAGTGCAGAATATAGTTCCCAGATCTTTGGCTCTCAATATTTACCTTTCCCATCTTATTTGTTGGTTACTTGCTTTGGCCAAAGTGAAGAATCATTCATATAATACTTAAAATACATTTAAAATATCAGCATAAATGTTTTGAAATCATCGTTACTTGTTTAATTCTCTTACAGCATTCACATGCGTGTAAGCTATTCTTTAGTTTTAAGAATCATTCAACTCTTTATTATTGGCTCTATCAGTACTTTATGTACACTGTCTAAAAAATAAGAAAAATATGAAATAACTGCTTCCAGGATGGTTGTTTGACTGTTGCTGGACACCCCAGAACCATTGATTCCATATATGGTGAGGCTATGTAAGTTACACTCAGCTTGGTTTAAACATTTGGGAACTGTTTAGAGTAACTCCGTTGTCTATATCAAATATTGTGTTTGGTTTCCAGTGGGATCATTGATTGAGTGCCAAAAAATTTTCTGGAAGATAATACAAAGTCTAAGGTGAAAGATGTGCTTTGAATCTTTGCCCCCAGTGGAAATTCGAGATTCACATTCGCAAGGTATGCCCTGAAGAACATCTTCAGAGAAGAACAAAGGAGCTACAAGGAAGATTCATATTGCAAAGCTGGCCAGTTCATTCAAGTGAGTAGTATTTGTTTTAAGTCAAAAACTTAAAGTTAGACTTCAAATTAAACTAGAGTTAAAAAAAAAGTTAAAGTTAAATAATTTCAAGTAAATGTTGCAACTAACATGGGTTTGTATTGCATATTGGCAGCTGAAATATTTAATTGATTTATTATTGTCACGTGTATTGGGATACAATAAAATGTACTGTTCTTGTGCGCTATACCAAAGCATACAGTACATAGGGAAGGGAAAGAGAGAGTGCAGAATGTAGTGTTACAGTCATAGCTAAGATGTAGAGAAAGGTCAACTTAATGAATGGTAGGTCCATTCAATAGTCTGATGACAGCAGGGAAGGAGATCTTCTTGAGTCAGTTTGTACTTGACCTCAGACTTTTATATCTGAAAGAAGAAGGTGGACGAAGAAATGTGGGGCCTTTAGTTAAGCCGGCTGTTTTTCCGAGGCAGCGGGAAGTGTAAATGGAGGGCTCGTGTGCATGATGGACTGGGCTACTTCCACAATCGCTTTGTGTTAAATGAAGAGGAAGGTTTTGTTTCAGTGGAATTTGAGTCACTCTCCATCTTTTGGTTGGTCATGCGAGGAGAAAATATCTGGAAAAATGGTTTAGCATTCCAATTGGATAACACTGTTATTGGTGAACAGGGTGACGCATTGCAACCTTCTCCATATTAGTTCATGCACTGCTGTTGATAATTAATGATGAGGAAGTGGCGTATGATAATCAATAAGGAGCATGCAGTCACATCTCTGGAGCAACACACCCAAATCGTAATAATTTCTTTTCCATCATTAATATTAATTTCAAATACTGAAAATGTCTCGGGTGGATTAAATGGGTTGCACACAGCAGACTACATCAGGCTTACCGACATTGCAATCTTGCCAATGGAAATAATTATTAGAGACAGAACAAGATTTTTTTGATCTTTCTACTCAAGGGTATCAACAAGTTGGGAAATTGGAACCTTGGATATAAGCCAAAGTTCTAATCTTTTAGTCAGCAAGATGGCATGATGCCACAAAGGACAGTTCCCTAAAATATCTAACAGTATGATGCATCCTTGCAATAACTTTTCCAACCTTAACTCAGTCTAACTTTCACTTCCTGTCCATTAACCTCTGCTGTTGCAATTGTAGAGTGTGCCAGATCACAGTATGAAGTCACAATTATTTTGGGTAAAGATCAGTTCGCAAGGATGGGGTGGATTTGAACATTGTCGAGGTGGTGGTGGTGGGGGAGGGGAGGGGTGTGTGTGTGTGTGCGCATGTGTGTGCGTGTGTGTGCGTGTGCGTGTATCATGGTGGGGGAGTTTGCACTTTGTAAACTGAGTAAAGGAGTTCTTGTTACAATGTGCAACATACATCAAGAGCATTGGAATATTAAAATTCCAACTGCATGAAATAAAGAAGTTATAAAGTTATTAATTTATCAATCACAAATTGGCTTACATTAGCATTGTAATGAAGTTACTGTGAAAATTCCACAGTTGCCACACTGTTCTGGTACACTGAGGGAGAATTTAGCATGGCTAATGCACCTAACCAGTATGTCTCTCAGAACATACTGTTTATTGTGAAATAAACATATTGTCTATTGTGAAATAAACGAGTTTTATTTCACAATATTATTAAGCTTCACAATAAACAGTTATTGTGAAATAAACATATTGTTTATTGTGGGAGGAAATGGGAGGAAACCCACGCAGACATGGGTGAACACGCAAATCCCATACAGACAGTGATCGAAGCTTAGAATTGAACTCAGGTCCTTGGTGCTGTGAGGCAGCAGTACTAACCATTGTATCACCACGCCAACCAGGGGATTTGGCTGACTTCCATGGCTGACACACATGACATCCTTCATAGAATCATGGAATCACTACAGTGCTGAAGGAGGCCATTTGGCCCATCAAGTCTGCATTAACAAAAATCCCACTGGGCTCTATTCCCTTAACCCCACCTATTTATCTTATTAGCCACCCTGACACTGATGGGCAGTCAACCTAACCAGCACATCTTTGCACTGTGGGAGGAAACTGGAGCATCCCGAGAAAACCCATGCAGACATGGAGAATGTGCAAATTCCATACAGTCATCCGAGACCAGAATTGAACCCAGATTCTTGGCGCTGTGAGGAAGCAGTGCTAACCACTGTACCACTGTGTTATTCCATATTGTCAGGCTTTCTATCCAGCACTGCCCTCTACAATTTGGATCCTTCCATAACCTTGTCCCACTATATCACCGCAGCCTCCTTAAAGCTAAATCCCTTTTCTGAACATCATTTGCTCTCAGCCCGCCTGAGTGCCCCTTTTCCTTTCTCTCTGTCAAAGTTCTGAATCTGGGATAGAGGAGAATGCCATACGGGAAAAGACACGGATATAATTATACTCGTCTGAAATAGCGGCATGGTGGCAGAATGGTTAGCGCTGCTGCCTCACAGCATCAGGGATCCAGGTTCAACTCCAGTCTCGGGTCACTGTCTGTGTGAAGCTTGCACATTCTCCCCGTGTCTGCGTGGGTTTCCTCCCACAGTCCAAAGAAGTGCAAGTCAGATGGATTGACCATGCTAAATTGCCCCTTAGTGTCCCAAGATGCGATAGGTGGATTTGTTGTGCTAAATTGTTGTTTAGTGTCCAAAGATGTGTAGGTTAGATGTTTTGGCCATGCTGAATTGTGACCTAGTGTCCAAAGATGTGAAGGTTAGGTGGATTAGCCAAGGTAAATTGGCCATTAGTATCCCAAGATGTGCAGATTATTGGGATTAACCATGGTAAATTGCCCCTTGCCGTCCAAAGATGTATGGGTGAGGCAGATTGGCCATGGCAAATGCGCGAGGTTATGGGAAAGGACAGATGGGAGGGTCTGGGTGGGATGCTCTGTTGGAGAGTCTGTACAGATTCAATGAGCTGGAAGGCCTCTTTCTGCACTGTAGGGATTCTATGGTCTTATCTGCATGAGGATGGAATACCAGTAAAGTGGAGTAATAGGAAGACTGGTTCGAACTGCTTTTTGCTTCTGGGGAGGGGTGGAATTAACAGCAAATAGAAAATTAACTCAATTTAATATAACTAAGAGTGTCAGATTGAATTACTGAGAGAGAGAGAGAGAAGGAGGAAAGCAGTATGAAATCAAAGGAATGATGGAGGAATCAATATATCTGTGTGAAAAGGTGGTGAGTGGAATGAGGCTCTGGGACTCTGCAGACTGGGAGAGTTTATTTGGGTGACTCTTAGCAGAGACATGATCAATCTGTTTTATCTGGTCTAAGTTAAAATTTAATATTAATCTCATTTAGAAATCATGCATTTTGAATTGAAGATATTTACCATGGGGCAAACATCATGGGGGCGGTTCTTCCAAAAAAATTCTAAGTGTTGAATTTGCGTGAAAATTGGAGTATTTCATGCTGGCTTTTACAGTAGGAGTTCAGAGAAGAATCTCCCACATTCCATGCACTGCAGAGGCCACCAGCATAAATTCCGTAAGGAATTAGTGGACAGGGCCTATCCCCGCTGGAGAGGCTGGCAATATAGCACAGAGGGGGCCATTGCGCATGCACCAATCTGTCAGCGCAGAATTTGGCACATGCGCAGTGGCCCCACACTGCCAGCCTTCTGATTGGCGGCCAGCTCCACACCTCTGCAAAGCCGGCCATGCACAGCCCGCCCCGCAGCCCTATCACTCCTTCCCAGCATGCTCAGCCCAGCCCCGAACTCCCCACCCGCGCTCCAAACTCGCCTCCATCACTATTGCCCCCCCCCACCCCCCATATAGCCCCAATCTCCCAATTGACACTGCGGACCCACCCTCACCACCCACCGCCCCCACCTACAGCCCGAGTACAAGGCCCACCGACCACTCCTGGGGCCAGCCCCAACCACCACCCCCGTACCTCCCACTTCCAACCACCCCTGGGCTCGCTGCAATCCCCATCCCCCTCTGCAGTCCCGAGCTCCCCAACAGGCTGACTGTCCCCTCCCCGCCCCCCTGCCCCCCGCCCCACCCCACTCCCTGTACTGACCGATTGACCCTTGACCTGCCCCAGTCGATGGCTGTCCACCTTCTCCCATCGATCCTAACTGTAGAGTGGCAGCAGGGGTCCCCGCACTCACAGCAATTGCCCCCTGGCTCCTGCCCCTTCAGGCCACACCCCTTTGACACTGCCCCAGGCCTGATGGGCACTGCCAAGCTGCTCCCGGGAGTTGGCATTCTGCCCTTTCAGCAGTGCCAGGGAACCCAGGGGACAACCTCTCCCCCCCCACCGCCTGACTCTGAGGGGACCCCAATTGCCCCCCTTCACTCCAGTGGGGTCAAGCTGCCAGTGCTTCAAAAGTGGGAACCTAGCATAATCCCCACTGGAGTGAAACACTGTGGCTGGGTGGGAGGCTCTACTGGATCTGAAGACTTCAGTCCCAGGCCTGCTAATGATATTCAAATAATATTAAAAGAACCATTTATAGGTTTGTGCATCTCCCTACCAATTTCAGGTGCAGAAAAGATTATTCAGACTGGAATCATTGGCTCTATTCTCTCCCCACAGACGCTGTCAGATCTGCTGAGATTTTCAACATTTTCCATTTTTTGTCCCTGTTTACATTGCCTGTACAGAGTCCTAGCTTCAAATACACTGCTCCCATTTATAAAAATAAGCAAAATACTGCGGACGCTAGCAATCTGACACAAGAACAGAGCAAGCTGGAAAATCTCAGCAGTCCAGCAGCATCTGGAAGAAGAGAAACAGAGTTAATGTTTTGAGTCTACTATGATGGCCAAGTGAATCATTCACCTCACACAACACAAGCTCCCTTGGTGGGCGAGTACAGATGGAGGAGAGGGGACAGAGAGTGAGAGGGGTGGTATTGAATTTTAGTGTGAGGCCCTTCATTTTAATAATATGTAGATTAGGTTAGAATAATTATAAAGTACTTATATATATATAATAACATAGAACATAGAAAACTACATATTATATATATAATATTATATATATAATAACATAGAACACTACAGCACAAACAGGCCCTTCGGCCCACAAGTTGCACTGATCATATCCCTACCTACCAGGCCTATCTGTAACTCTCAATCTCATTAAAACCCATGTGGTAAGAATCCATAATCACATGTAGTAAGAATTCAAATATGCAAAGGTATTAAAAACTGCAAAGGTATTAAAAACTGTATAACCACAAATTAACCAAGGATTATGAGCTTCAATTGTATTTTCAATATATATGCATTGTGCACCTTGGCCAATTTGTTCTCAATGCAGCATGATGGGACAGACCAAATTCTTTTAAGTCATTGGAACACAGAGAGGCAGCTTCTCTTATCTGTTTTTGGATATGCAAAAGTTTAATTATAGACTTGTTACTTAAGGGGGTAAATTTGCTCGTGGATAGCAAGGATGGAGCAGTCTCTCAAGCTGAGAAAGGAGGCCCCAGTTCCAACGAAAGAGTTACTCCTCTCACCAATTAAAAACCACAGACGTTGGCTATGGCTTTGGTTACTGGTAATGATGTGGGTTACGTTTCCTAGGTAAAGGGGAAGGAATTTGCATGGGCACAAGCTAATAATTCCTGCTGACAGGAATTAATATAAAATCAAATGACTGCGGATGCTGGAATCTGCAACCAAAAGGAAAATGCTGGAAAATCTCAGCAGGCCTGGAAGGAGAGAAAAGAGCTGATGTTTCGAGTTGAAAGCTACCAGACCTGCTGAGATTTTCTCTTTTGGTTTCAGATGGAACACCATTGGCTAATGTTAAATATTGTGATTGGGGTCTCCAATCTGATTGAAAAGACTGGGTGGGATATTGAAATGTTCAGAATCATATGATAACTTTACTTTGCAATATTAGCTCAGAGAGGGCGGTCAGCCCTCAGTGTCTCTGTCCTGATGCTTCCTTTACGTTCTTTAACGATATACTGTCTTGCACATTTGGTTGAGTGAGGTTCAGCAAGTATAGAGCACCCCAGAGGGTACCTGAGAGAATTCCTCTTTGGCAATGCGACAGCAGGGTACTCACCAGTGACCAGTAGCAAGTCATGTTCCCGAAAGATGGATGAGTACATTCTTTAAAGACCACCTAGGACAACCTTAAAGACACATCTCGCAGCCAGAAGCTGTAAGTTGAGTATCTCACACTTGAAAAGAGGTGCAAAAGTGGTGTATATATAAAGAGTCCACGCTTAACAGAGAGAGGTTGGGAACAGACTCTAGGATCTCCTACAGAGCAGAGTGAAAAGGTGCATGGATAGAAGGGGCATTTGCAGAGAAGCCATGCTTAACCTTAGCGGGGCCAGGGATGGACTCTCGGACACTATTATGCAGCAGAGCCAAAAACTCTGTGTAGCTAGAGAAGCGTCAAGTAGCTAGACCGTGTGTGCAAATGATGGCTCAAGCACGAGGAACTCACAGGGAGGGGTTGCCAAGGTAGAGCAGGGACAAGGCCATTTGAGAGAAGGAGCAAGGAGAGGTCCTAGGAATACAGGTCTTACATAGAACATAGAATATAGAACACTACAGCGCAAACAGGCCCTTCGGCCCAGAGTTGTACTGATCATATCCATATCTACCAGGCCTATCTATAACCCTTAATCCCATGTACTCATCCAGAAGTCTTTTAAAAGACCCCAGCGAGTTTGCCTCCACCACCACCGACGGCAGCCAATTCCACTCACTCACCACTCTTCCGTGAGAGACTTGTGAGAGAGAGAGAGGGGAAGACAGATTAAATTGGTTAGTCTAAAACGTCATAGACCAAAGAGGGGAGTAAAGGGTTAAAAGCAGACACGGACTCTCTGTGTATGGCAGAGAGAGAGCGAGAGGATGTAATTGTGTGATTCGTGGTCATTTTCAAGAATAGGAATCCGACAGAGATTTGAGCTCTGCCGTGCTGGGAATGGAAAAGCAATTTCAACATGGTGTTAGGTTATGTCTGAAAAGGTGTAAGGAGAGTTAACCATTTGGGCACTCAGTTGATATGATTTTGTATTTGTTTGTGTTTGTTTACAGAGGCAAAGTTGTAGAAATAATTAATCATTCAAATTTTGAGCTAAACTGGAGAGATTTAAGTGTAAAAGTTTTAATTTTGTAGGGACAGTTTAAAGTGATAAAAATAAAGTTAATTTTGGATTAATCTGGATCAAGTTTGTTGTCACTTTCGAAAATGTATTCTTGATAGAACTGACAATGAAAAGATTAATGGAAAGACTTATTCCGGAGTCATTGATACCATAGAGGTTTATAGCATGGAAACAGGCCCTTTGGCCCAGCTTGTCCATGCTGCCCTTTTTTTCTAAAACCCTTAAGCTAATCCTAGTTGTCCGCATTTGGCCCATATCCCTCTGTGCCCATCATACCCATGTAACTATCTAAATGCTTTTTGAAAAACAAAATTGTACCTGCCTCTGTTACCACCTCTGGCAGCTTGTTCCAGACATTCACCAACCTCTGTGTGAAAAAATTGCCCCCTAGACATTTTTTATCTCTCCCCTCTCACCTTAAATCTATGCCCTCTAGTTTTAGACTCCCCTACATTTGGCAAAATATATTGACTAACTAGCTGATCTGTGCCCCTCATCATTTTATAGACCTCTGTAAGGTCACACCGCAGCCTTGTATGCTATAGAGAAAAAAGTCCCAATCTATCCAGCCTCTCATTATAACTCAATCCATCAAGTCCTGGTAGCATCCTAATAAATCTTTTCTGCACTTCTTCTAATTTAATATTATCCTTTCTATAATAAGGTGACCAGAATTGCACGCAGTATTCCAAGTGTGGCATTACCAATGTCTTCTACAACTTCAGCAAGACATTCTAACTCCTGTATTCAATGTTCTGACCAATGAAACCAAGCATGTCAAGTGTTTGAAGCGATAATGATAACAGCATGAATTTATTCCGTTCCTGCTAAAACAAGCAGAGAATTGACCCATTCTGTGCCAGACAGGATGGGTCTTTGTATTATAACACTTGAAGTAGTTTTAAGGCATAAAATCAAAACTCTAACAGAAAGGGGAGTTGCATTAGGTAGAATGGGAGTGCTTGTTTAATGATGGGAATTATACTGTCATAATGCATTGTAGTTAAAATGTGTGACATGGTTATGCAAAGTAGTGAATCAACTACAAAACTGGAGGAGTTGTTCTGAACACAAAGCACACCTTGTTGTAAATTTTGAACACGAGAAGGTTGATAGCTGTATTCATTAGATGCTAGATGGGCTAAAAGGGAGAGCCTACCTACAACACCAAATTGACAGATCAATATAATTAGAGATGAGAAAAATAACTCAGTGGAATAAATGAGGAAGGAAAACGAACAGGGTAATAAAAGATATGTTATAGAGGAACTGATAGTAAGCAGAGGAGGACAGAATCAAAAGTGGGATTCGTTGGGTGCAAGAAAGGCATTTAAAGGGACTCAAAGAAGTGGAATGCAGATTAGGTGATAGCTATAAATAAAGGAACAAAATTCTCTTAAAGGAAAGGTAGCCACTAATGGACAGTTGAAAGCCTAAAACACTGTTTTCTGTGAGGTTGGGATAATTCTGACATAGGAATAAGCAAGTTACCTTAATAAAATGATGTTATTTAAGATAAGAACAGATAAGTTATGGCCTTTGAAAATCGAAAATTTGATTTCTGTTTCAAAAATGTTGTTAGGTTATGTAATTCGGGAAAAAAAGGTGATTTCCAGAGGACCAGGGGAAGGTTATTGGTGTACAAGGTCTTTTCACCAAAAAAGGGGTAAGACAAGTATTGAAGACATTTTAACTATTGTAGAAATTTTGTGGAAGATAATGTCCAAGTGGTAAAGCCCTTGATAAAGGGAGGAAGGGCTAGTCAGGGAAAGATAGAGTAGAGAGATACAAAAGTACAGGGTTTTTCAGATTTGAAGTAGCCTTTGGTGACCAAACCATTCCACATTTCCTGTGAGGGAAACAATGGAATACATTATACATTTAATGTAATGAATTACATTAAATGTAATTATACATTTAACATAATTTATCATTGATGTTAAATGATGATATTTAACATTATGGGGACAGATTGAGACTGATAAGGTGTTACTCCTCTCAGTTAGTCTCAGTTGCTAGGGGGATGCACCGGTGTGTGAAGACACTAGCTTAGACCTCGTGGGCGGTCAATGTTTCAGAGTCCCTCACCTTGATGGGAAAAAAATGATCCCCCACAGCTTGCATACTCAGGAATTTACTCCAGCAGCCAATGCTCCTTTAGAAGCAGCAATAATAGAAATTCAAGCTCACGGAAAAAATGAGAATAAAGTGCAGCAAGGAAACATTTCGCCAACCAGGCAGCAAAGGCCATAATAAAACAGGACTGGGAATTAACACAACCTGTCGGGTTGGCAGCTGTAGCTGTTGAAGAGAGTCCAGACGTTGATGTAAAACAAATGCAGGAACAAACAGATGAAGAGGAAAAGGAGCAATGGAAAAAAGATAGCGGATAGTAAGGTCATGATGGAATATGGAGGAGAGAAGGGAAAACAAGAGTTCCAAAAGTAATACAGCATTGAAGATTTATCACAGAATAGCACACACAAGCTGGGACAGAATGCGTGATTTATTGAAGTAATGTTAGTATTGTCAGAGATGTCTGCAGTGCACCCTATTGGTGCCAGGACATCCCTGCAAGATTAAAATGGGAAGTCAACTTAGACCCAAAGAACGCTTGGTGAATTTACAAATGGATGTTCCCAAGTCGTTACCATGGGTACAGGGGAAAGCATACTGTTTAGTAATTGCAAACCAGTTTACTTGATGGATTGGAGCATTCCCACATAAAGATGCCACAGCTACAACAGTAGCTGTGATACAGTGCGACCCCGTTATAACGTGATGGTTGGGGTCCATCAAATGTTATCGCGAAAAAAGCAGGGTCACGCTAAATCGGGGTTCAAGAAAATCAGCATTCAATGTGACCCAATGTTCACATAACATCCTAAAACACCCCTATTATCGCCCTATTGTGTATATTTTTGACAGTTTATAATAGTTTTATATGAAGTGACACTTTCTTGTTCTCGTGCTGTGAGAATGACCGCAATGATTTCACTTCACAAGTTTTAAACTCCTTGCATTGTATATTAATATGTAGTAATATGTCTTCATTCAGTTAAAACAATAAAAATAGCTAAGCATATTTAAGCTTGTTTCCCAAGTTTTCTAAACTTCTATTAACAGCCGTCACTTGCACATATCATTGTTCTTCTCACACCGTCTGTCAGTCAGAGCTTGGAAACCATCATCTCTCTCATATCCCCGTTCAACTTGCTACGTCCTGACTTAACTACCAGGTCCAATATCGGAGTTGTAAGTATTGGGATTAGTCTCCAAAAAGGAACAAGATTAATTTTTACTAAAGCTTTTTAATAAAATGGGTCCAATAATTCATCACGTTATATCAGAATTCGCGCTAAATCAGGGCGCATAAAATTAGGGTTTCACTGAAATGAGATAATTCCCAGGTGGGGAAATGCCTCTTTGGCTGGATTCTGATCAGGGAACTCATTTTACAGGGAGAGTTTTAAAAGAGGGATCTGTCATCTGTTGGGAATAAAGCAGAGGTTCCATACACCATACCACCCTCAGAATTGAGAGCTGGTGGAGAGGATGAGTTAACTATGGAGGGATCTAATAGATTATCTACATTTTCTCAAAAAATAGGTGATCACGCAAAAGCAGCACCGAGATTGGACTAAATTGGCAGGAAAGAGTACACCCAAGTTTCCTTCACTGGGAGATAAGGTAATGGTGAAACTCATGGCAGACAAAAAGGGGCGAGGAATTCGCTGGGAAGTACCTTTTGATGTGTTAGTTACAGGCAAGAAGGGGCCCTAATTAATTGGCCTGCGCTGGAGACACTGGGCTCAGCTAAAACCGTACCCCAGCAGTAAGCCCCAAGATAGCAAACCTGACCTAGTGACTGAGTGATTTAACATGGGGAGAATTGATTAGATCGAATTCATTCTGATTGCTAAATTTAAGTCGCGAGGCCATCTGGATTACGTTACAGATTATGTGCACAGAGATCTGCCACAGTTACAATCAAGACAGAGCTCCAATCAAGATTGACCGGACATCCCCCAACACAAAAGCAAGTCAAATCCCGAGTGTATGCAAAGTGTGGCGTGGTGATGGTGCAAGTTTTGTAAACAAGGTGTATTATTATCTGACATTAATCGACAATTATGTTTGATTGTAAGAAGTTGTAAAGACTGCTATAATGAATGCTTGCGATTATATCTTTTTAAGTATTGAATGTACAGATTTTGACTCAGGTAGGACCACAACTGAGGTCTTTCAGCATTCCCCTTAGGAGGTATGTGTTAATACTTACTGATATATGGCACACACACAAGCTAGATTGATTTGTTAGGGAGAAGTGTTGGGTATATTCGCACATCCCAATACGTGCAGGGGGCCAAATATCCATTATAGCCAATGCCCTTAACATGGTCAGAGTTAGCAATGGTGGATCAAACAGCCCAGTATTCCAAGTATCTTGGACACCCAATGCTAGGATTCATCAGTAGAGAGGCAAGGAAAGAATTTCTTAACTATCAGTCTTGTGTAGGGAAGTTATAAACATATATGTAAAACTATCTATAACTTAGGGAAGCCAGCTCCTTGTTTAGAACATAGAACGTAGAACATTACAGCACAGAACAGGCCCTTCGGCCTTCGATGTTGCGCCGACCAATATAAAAAGCAATGACCCTCCAAACTAAACCATTCCCTTCTCTTCCATGTACTTATCAACTAACCTCTTAAACGCCACCAAACTTGGCGCATCTACAACTGCTGCAGGCAGGGCATTCCACTCCCGAACCACCCTTTGGGTAAAGAACCTACCTCTGATATCCGTCCTATAACTATCACCCCTTAATTTAAAGCTGTGTCCCCTCGTGCTAGCTTTCTCCATCCTAGGAAAAAGGCTATCACTGTCCACCCTATCTAAACCTCTAATCATCTTATGTTTCGATAAGGTAAAAACCTTAGTTTTAAAAAGGGATATATTGTACCAAAAACATGGAAGGCCAAAGGGAAAACTTGGGCGTAGGGTAGTAAGGACGTGGAATACCCTGCCTGCAGCAGTAGTGGACTTGCCAACTTTAAGAGCATTCAAATAGTCATTTGGATAGGCATATGGATAATATTGGAATAGTTTAGGTTAGAGGATCATTAGATTCGTTCCACTGGTCAGCGTAACATCAAGGGCCGAAGGGACTATACTACGCTGTAATGTTCTATGGGCATGAGTGAATGTGACCACATGATAGATCGAACCACCCAGCTATGCCTGAGTCCATCCAGTAATGATCAATCCTGCAATATTTCTTATTGCTTTACGGGAGGGAACACTTTTACATCTCTCAATGGAACATACTGGATTTTTGGGAATAGGGCGCATCTTTGGCTCCCTGTCGAATGGAAGGGGTCATGTTACCTTGGATATGTAATCCCATACACATATATTACATTCCTAAACTCCCTCTCCTGCCAAGACATTGAGGAGCTATTACAGAAACAGAACGATTCTTTGGCATATTGCTTCCCCAATGTGGAGTAGCTAAATTGATGCATGAAATTCTAGTTCTACGCTCCGTTTTGGAACAAATCGCCAATGACACAGAAACTGTCCTTGCGAAGGTTAATGATGAGATGGTAGCCCTATGGTACTTGATTGGGTGCAGTGATTGGATCAGAGTGTTGCACGGATATACCAGATAGTTCAGAAAACGTAACTAATCCAGTTAATCATATCAGGAAAGAGGCGGGGGAACTCAAAGACACTGAACCATTCAGCTTAGGTGGTTGGCTTTTAGGCTGGCTGATTTCCTTGGGAACATCAATCCTACAAGGGATTGCAATATTCTTCATGGTGAGCTTGGCATTGATGGTGATTGTCAACATAGTTAAGTGTGCCTGCTCAAGGTTATCCCAATCTACAGAAGGGATGATACCAGTGACGGCAGTGAAGTTGAGCAAGCAAGGATACAAAGGGACCAGTTGTCCTTCAGGACATACGAACAAATATTGGGACACATTTATTTCATGGCCTTATCTTGAGCTATATAGTCAAAGGTCAAAAGCAGGGACTGATGGGTATGTAACTTAAAATTTTAGTATGAGCCCTTCATTTTAATAATACGTAGACTGGTAAGATAATTATAAAGTGCCTTATATACATAGAGTAAGAATCTACAATGTGCCTGGAACAATATATGCAAAGGTATTATAAACTGCAAAGGTACAATAAAGTGTAAAACCACAAATTATCCGATGATTATAAGCTTAAATTGTATTTTCAATGTGACTTTGGCCAACTTCGTTCAGAGTACAGCATGATGGGACACAGTGGGAGACAGGCTGAATTATTTTAATACAGTGGAGCACAGAAAGACAGCTTCGCTTTTGGAAGGAAGTTTAATCATAGGCCTGTTATTTAAGGGAATAAATTTATTCATGGATAACTAGGAGGGAGCAGTCTCTCAAGCTGATGAAGGAGGTTCCAGCGAAAGAGTGATTCCTGTCACCACTTAAAAGTCACAGACACTGGCTATGGCGTTGGTTGCTGGTAATGACGTAGGTTAGGTTTCCTCAGAAAAAGAGAAGGAAACTGTGTGGGCAATAAACTGATAATTTTAAGCTAATAATAATCTTTCCTGTTGATTTCTATTGGTAGGTGGAAGAGGCCAAGGTAATAATGTTGAATGTTGTGATTGGGGTCTCTAATCTAATTGAAAAGACTGGGGTGAGATATTGAAATGTTGAGAATAATATAATAATTTTACCTTGCAATATTAGTTCAGAGAGAACAGTCAACCCTCATTGATGGTGTCTCTCTCTCTCTCCTGATGCTTGCATTAGCAAATAAATTCCTTTTCATCCTTTAACTATATACTGACTTTCACAATCTACGTATTGGTTGAGTGGGAGTCAACATTTTCAGAGCACCCCAAGGGACACCTGAGAAAATTCTTCTTACAGAGAGAAAAGTGGAGTTGAGATCACAATCAAATCAGCGATGGTCTTATTGAATGGTGGTGCTAGTTTGAGGGGCCAAATGGCCTACTTGTGTTCCTGAGACCACAGTGGTTACAGCAGAAACCAACACCAAAAACACCATCCAAATGAATTTGTGACAGAATCTGCCCTGAAAGATTGCCCTCTTTCTCCTTTAGCAAAGATGGACTAAACAAAGATAATCCATCGCAAAGGTTTTGTTTAGAATCACAGAATGGGCGGTATGATGGCACAATGGTTAGCATTACTGCCTCACAGCACCAGGGATCTGGGTTCGATTCCCGGTTTGGGTCACTGTGTGTATGGAGTTTGCACATTCTCCCCATGTCTACTTCCTCTGGGTGCTCCGGTTTCCTTCACAAGTCAAACGCTGTGTGGTTAGGTACATTGGTCATGCTAAATTGCCCCTAGTGTCCAATGATATGCTGATTAGGTGGATTGGCCACGCTAAATTGCCCCTTAGTGTCCCAAGATGTGTAGGTTAGGGGGAATAGACATGGTAAGTTGCCCCTTAGTGTTCAAAGATGTGTAGGGTAGGTGGATTAGTCATGGTAAATTGCCCCTTCATGTTCCAAGATGTGTATGTTAGGTGGATTAGCAGGGTAAATGCGTGGAGTTGCAGGAATAGGATTTCTTCCAGGTGTTCCAGTTTTCGCCCACAGTCCAAAGATGTGCAGGTTAGTTGCATCTGGCATGTCAAATTAGCCCCTGGTGTCCCAAGATGTGTATGTTAGGTAGCTTAGCCATGGTAAACTGCCCCTTAATATCCAAAGATGTGTAGATTAGATAGATTGGCCATATTAAATTGCTCTTGGCGTCCCAAGATATGTACATTAGGGGAAATACCCATGGGAAGTTGCCCTTTTGTGTCCCAAGATGTTAGGGAGATTAACGAGATAAATACATGGGGTTGCAGGGACAGAGTTGTGGGGGGGGATGCCGGGTAAAATGTTGTCGGATAATGATTGCAGAGCCAATGGACTGATTGGTCTCCTTCTGCATTGCAGGACTTTTATAATTCTTATAGCACAGAAGAAGGCCATTTGGCCCATCATGTGTGCACTGGCTCTTCAAATGTACATCATGACTGGATGCCATTCCCGTTCTTTACCCCCAAACCCCTGCCCCTTGCTTCTACTCAAATAGTCATTAGAATTCCCTCTTGATGGAACATTTTTACAGCCTGCCTGTTATCTTTCGGAGCTGGAGAGGATGTCATGCTCCTGCAGATTTACAATGAAGTTTCCTTTGACTCTTCTCTGATAGAACAATCTTAAAATACTGAGGGATGTCCATAAATTCCATTTCCTTCAAAAACAGGGCGTGCAGCCTGAGCTTTGCTAGTTTTTCTCTTTTACCTCTGCGAGATAGGATCATATCTTTCGGAATATGTGAGCACAAACCAAGAAGGCGCCGGCCAGTTATTAGGAGGCTGTCCGATCTGATAAAGGGTAGCATTAAGTAATGGATTCACTTCACACTGAGTGGTGCGCTGGCGCAGTGGTTAGCACTACTGCCTCACAGCATCAGGGACCCGGTTTGGGTCACTATCTGTGTGGAGTAGTCTCCCCGTGTCTGAGTGGGTTTTCTCTGGGTGCTCCCATTACCTCCCACTGTCTGATTATTTGCATTGGCCATGATAAATTCTCCCTCAGTGTACCCGAACACCGGGGTGTGGTGACCAGGGGATTTTCACAGTAACTTCATTGCCGTGTTAATGCAAGCCTACTTGTGACACTATTAGATCAACGTAAAATTTTAAAAACAGATGCCGTTATCTCTTTCCACTATTTCCAGCAGTTTTAGGATTTTTCTTATTGGAAATTTTTATATTTGGAATTTGTACCATGTTCCACAGCCTCATTTGATCTTTGCAACTCCTTCCAAAACTCAAATTAGAATCGTCAAATCAGTACAGGAAAAAGAGGCCGGAATGATCGCAACAGATAAGAAGGAACTGAGTCACTCCACATTCTCCAGTCAACAATTCAGAGTCCACAGTTAACAAGGTCACTCCCACATGTGATTAAACCAGGGAATTCTTACACTGCAGCAGGTTCACTATGTGGGGGGGATTGCTAGAATCGTAGAATCCCGACAGTGCAGAAGGAAACCGTTTGGCCCATTGAGTCTGCACCAACAACAATCCCTCCAGGCCCTATCCTCATAACCCTACACATTTACCCTGTTAATCCCTCGACACTAAGGAGCAATTTAGCACAGCCAATCCACCTAACCCACACATCTTTGGACTAGCCTGCAATTTCCTTGGAACTGTTTCCACCTTGCCAATGTAAGTCTGAAGGAACTGCGACGACAGAGACCTGCATTAATATAGCACCTTTAACATAATAAAGCATCCCAGCGTGCTTTGCAAGGCCGCTGCAGGAGAAATTACAACACCAAGGTGTTTTTGGGCCAGGTGCTTGGTCAAAGAGGGTGTTTTAAGAAGGTAAACACTGCTGCCTCACAGCTCCAGACACCTGTGCTTAATTCCAGCCTTGGGCGACTCTGTGGAGTTTGCACATTCTCCCCGTATCTGCATGGATTTCCTCTGAGCTCTCCGGTTTCCTCCCATCCCCAAAGGTGTGTAGGTTAGGTGAATTGGCCATGGTAAATGCTTGGAGTTACAGATATAGGGTGAAGGGAAGGGCCTGGATAAGATGGTCTTTTGGAGAATCAGTGCCACCACATTGGGCTGAATGGCCTTTTTGCACTGTAGGGATTCTATGGTTAAAATGAAGGGGATGAATTCCAGAGTTTGGGGCCTGAGGAGCTGAAGGCATCTATTCAAATCAGGGTGCCCAGGAGTCTAGCATGACTGAACGTATCCCAGATGGTTGTGGCACAGTGGTTAGCACTGCTGCCTTCCAACACCAGCAACACGGGTACAATTCCGGCCTCGAGATCACTGTCTTTTCCACCCTTGGAAACAGTATCTGACTATCCACTCTGTCCACGCTACTCATTAGAGAGTTTTAAGAGCATAGACTGAGAATAAAAGATTGCATGCTGGGGACAGCATGCAAGACATCACCATGAGGGGAAGGGGATCAAATGTACATGGGGTGTGCAGTTAGGAGAAAAATCTAATCATGAAGTTCTACAACATTTAGTTTTAAACTCAGGGAATGTCTAAAACTAAACTTCTCTTCAGTTTGGGAAATCAGGGTTTGGAAATTCCTCATAATTTCTGTTTTTATTCTTAGACCAGACAATTCCAACAAACCGTTGGCTGTTCTCCTTCCTTCATCCTCTATATGCCTGATGCCATCAAGCTCATGCCCAGGGTGGGATTTTCCAGCATTCACCTTCTGATGTTGGGGGGAATGGGGTCCAGAAGTTTGGGTTTGAAGTCAACGGGCCTACTGCTGGTTGGACAGATTTCCCATCCTGTCCATGACCATGTTCATGGGGTTGGAAAGAATCTGCCCAAATGTATGTGTTCACATCGAATCCTGCTCCTCTGACACATTAATTCTCCAGTTTAGTTACATCTTGATTTGACAACTCTTGTCCTTTCTTTCAAACCCTTCCATGGCCTTATCCCTTGCTATCTCAGTAATCGCCTCCCAGCCAATGCATTTAACCCTCACATCTTTGGACTGTGGGAGGAAACTGGAGCACCTGGAGGAAACTCACGCAGACACGAGGAGAATGTGCAAACTCCATACAGATGATCATTGAATCGGAACTGAACCCGGCTCCCTGGCACTATGAGTTTGTGTCTTTAAATGCCCTTTTTGTGAACAGAACTCCCACTTACCTGACAAAGGAGCAGCGCTCTGAAAGCTAGTGGCTTTTGCTACCAAATAAACCTGTTGGACTTTAACCGGCTGTTGTAAGACTTCTTACTGTGAGACAGCAATGCTAACTGTTGTGCCACCGCACCACCCATCATTCCTGATCACACCGTCCCACTCCAACCCCCCCGACCCCAATGTCCCTTTTCCTAATCTACAATCTTCCAAGCCCAAGGCCCTGGATTTATCTGCTACAGGGATCCAAGGCCTTGGGATCCTCTCTTCAACAGCAGTTCCGGTGGCCATCACTAATGCCTTCCTGGCACCATTGGAACTGATGGAGCTGCCAGCTAAAGGGCAAATCTTTGGGCAGAAGCCCCATTTGGCTCTTGTTATTCGGATATGTGGCGGCTTTATGTCTGTGGATTGGGTGGATGGTTTGATTCCACACTGACATGGTTTTAGGGGATGCATGCTGTCCGCCAGTCTCCCCATCCCAGTATTATTCAACCCAGAGTTAACATTTCAAGGCCAATTTGAGTCTTCTTCAGGACCTCTCTTCTGGGCTCATGGCAGACTCTGATGAGATAAGAGATGGCATATTGGCACAGTGATTAGTACTGCTGCCTCAAAGTGCCAGGGACCCAGGTTCAATTCTAGCCTTGGGTGACAGTGTGGAGTCTGCACTTTCTCCCCATGCCTACATGGGTTCCCTTTGGGTACTCTGCCAAGTAAAGTGGTGGAGACAGATACTCTGGAGTTATTTAAGAAATACTTAGATGGGCACATGAACAGAATGGGAATGGAGGGGTATAGAAAACTGATTTAAAATAGGGATCATGAGCTTTGGGAGTCCCTGGGAAGTGTGCAAATAGATGATGATATTGATGTACTTGTTTTTATTCTACAGGTGCTTTGGTCCACCTTGTTGTCTAACAAGGGGCGTACACACGATCGGTCGTGAGAGGGCTGCTCTTGGATTTTTCGAGAGTATCCTAGTGCTTCACGTCGTTAGTGTACACTTGACCTGGGCCATTTGATGGGCAACACGACAGCTCGATGACTATCGCTGTGCTGTGCAGATACATGGATTTGGGCCTGTGTCTGTGGGAGTTTGTGCACTCTCCCCGTGCTTGCGTGGGTTTTCTCCGGGCGCTCTAGTTTCCTCCCACATCCCAAAGATGTGTTCTTAGGCTAATTGGCAAAACAAATTCTCCCTAAATTTTCTCAAATTTGGTTTTTAATCCATAGATTTATAAACATAGACAGGGATCACGGATAGAAGTGGGAACATCAAGGTGGCGGCACGGGCTCGTTGGGCCGAAGGGCCTGTTTCCCATGCTGTTTTGTTCTTTGCTCTTTGTTCTTTGTATTCCAGTTTCCTCCCACACTCCAAAGATGTGTAAGGGGATTGGCCATGGTAAGTTGCCTCTTAGTGTCCAAAGATGTGCTGGTTAGGTGGATTGGCCATGCTAAACTGCTCCTTAGTGTCCAAAGATGTGCAGGTAAGAACAAAGAAAATTACAGCACACGAACAGGCTCTTCAGGCCTCGAAGCCTGACTGATATGCTACCCGACTGAACTAAAACCCCCTACCTTCCGGCAACCATATCCCTCTATTTCCATCCTATTTATGTATTTGTCAAGACACGCTTAAAAATCACCATCGTATGTGCTTCCACTACCACCCCCAGTTATTTCCAGGCACCCACTATCCTCTGTGTAAAAGACTTGCCTCATACATCTCTTTTAAACGTTGCCCCTCACACCTTAAACCTATGTCCCCTCGTAATTAACTCTTCCACCCTGGGAGAAGACTTCAGACTATCCATTCAGTCCATGCCCTTCATAATCTTGTAAAGTTCTATCAGGTCGCCCCTCAACCTCCATCGCTCCAGTGAGAACAAACCAAGTTTCTACAACCTCACCTCATAGCTAATGATCTCCATATCAGGCAGCATCTGGTAACTCTTTTCTGTACCCTCTCCAAAGCCTCCACGTCCTTCTGGTCATGTGGCGACCAGAATCGAACACTACATTCCAAGTGTGGCCTAACTAAGGTTCTATAAAGCTGCAACATGACTTGCCAATTTTTAAACTCAATGCCCTGGCCGATGAAGGCAAGCATGCTGTATGCCTTCTAGACTACCTTCTCTACCTGCGTTGCCATTTTCAGTGACCTGCGTACCTGTACACCCAGATCCTTCTCCTGTCAATACTCTTGAGAGTTCTGCCATTTACTGTATACTTCTTCCTGTAATAGACCTGTAAAAGGTGGATTACACAGTAAGAAGTCTCACAACATCAACATGTTTATTTGGCAGCACGAACTTTCAGAGTCTCACTGTTTCACCTTAGGTAGATTGACCTTCCTAATTTGTTCCTTAATCCAAAGATGTACAAGTTAGGTGGATTGGCCAAACTAAATTCCTCGTTAGTGTTCAAAGATGTATAGACAAGGGTGATTCTTAGGATAAATACCCAGGGTTATAGAAAAGGACCTGGATGGGATACTCTGTTAGAGTCAGTGCAGACTCAATGGGCTGAATGGCCTCCTTTTACACCATAGAGATCCTATGATTGTCAGCACCCTGGACCTCCCATTGAAATAGGCCCATCACTACTCCTAAGTGCTTTTTTTACCGTGTGCTAAAATTCTATCAGCTCTGAAGGGTAGACTTCTAAAATACAGCAGATAGCAGCAACCTTAAATAGCTCATCAAACATTCCTTCCAAAACTTACACAGCCAACGCAATTTGCAAAAGCGATACATAAGCTGAAGCATTCTGCCACTATCCTTGAGTTTTCTTTTCTTTCCTGATTGAGTTCTACCTTGGCAAACATCTCCTCTTTACATCTATTTCCATTTTTACATTAGCTGGGTTGTTACAGACGCGTTTTCTTCAATGCCTCCCAGTTTGATTCTTCAGAAGGCTGTGTGAAAAGTGAAATTCATTCTCTGCAGCGGATTTTTCATTAACCGTGCAGCTTTCATCTGCCTCCACTGATGTGACCAAGGCATCTGTCCATTGTGTGCAAGCAGCATCATGAACATCAAAAGAGCTTGGCTTACACCACTCATTCCCAGCCAAGATCATGTGTGTGCTTCCATGAGGAAAAAGGTTTTGAAAAACTCTTTATTTTTATCAAGACACTAGCCTATAATAACCAGAGGATATCTCCTGCTGATGCGTCAGGCGTTTTCCTAACTGTTTCTTTAAAGTTTACTTACGAGTAGGCTTACATTAACATTGCAATGAAGTTACTGTGAAAATCCCCTAGTCTCCACACTCCGGTGCCTGTTCGGGTACACTGAGGGTGAATTTAGCACAGACGATGCACCTAACAAGCACACCTTTTGTACTGTGGGAGGAAACCGGAGCACTCAGAGAAAAGACACGCAGGCAGACGTGCAGGCTCCACATAGATAGTGACCCAAGCCAGGAATCGAACCCTGGTCCCTGCTGCTGTAAGGCAGCAGTGCTAACCACTGTGCCATCGCGCTGCCCCATCTTCACACTGTTATCTTTGTACTATGTTGATCTTTCTCTACACTCTAGCTATGACTGTAAAATACCTCCTGCACTCTCTCATTTCCTTCTCTATGCCTTGTCTCTATAGCGCACAAGAAATACTTTTCACTGTGGACTAATACACATGACAATAATAAATTAAATCCAATCAAATCAAAATCTTTCTGACTTCCATAGAATCCCTACAGTGCAGAAGAGGCCATTCGCTCCAAATCAGTGTGGGCTTCACATCCCCACTTGACCATGTCAGCAGGATTCTCAGGCCTACAGTAACACCCTGGTCTACGTTTCTCCATGTGATAATCCACGACAAATCTCCTGGTTTCATATAGTCCGATCTCACATCCAGTTTGTCCCATTAGTGAAGTACCTCAGTCACTATGGACCTCTGCAGAAAGCAGCATCTAGTTTACAAAATCCTGATAGTGCAGAAGGAGGCCATTCAGTCCATCGAATCTGCACCAACTCTCTGACACAGCAAGTTACTTCACCCATTTAAAAAGCCCACTGCAACTTGTACAACATTGACCAACATTTTTTTCACAAACGAAACAATAAAGAACAAACCAGAAAGAGTTGATCGATCTCCGCGCAATGTTTTCTGATTTATGAATCTAAGCACAGCATTGAGTAACACTCAATTACTTTCCATCAATTAGTTTTTAGACTGGTAATCCATTTCAATTAATTCCAACTATCGCTGTGACCTCCACTACAGCAAAAGATTGGTCAAATTTCAGATGATCAGGGGGATAAAACCGCTCCTCATCATTAACCAAAAAGCTATTAACCTTCTTCAAGCATTCCAAGCCACTAGACTGCTTTCGATTGGACAAGAAACAACTTTCACAGCAGTTGCTCTTTTGAAAATCGCCTGTTCGGAACGACACATTACACATTGATCATGACAAACCTAAATAAAGCAGCCAGATACAATCAGAAACGACATTTGCAACACTCAGTTGAGAGAGTTTTCTCATTCATTCACGGGACATGGGGGTCGCTGGCTGGCCAACATTTATTGCCCTTTCCTAGTTGCCCTTGAAGTGATTGGCTTGCTTGGCCATTTCAGAGGGCAGTTGAGAGTCAACCACATTGCTGTGGCTCTGGAGTCACATGTAGGCCGGATGGGGTAAGGAAGGCAGATTTCCTTCCCTAAAGGACATTAATGACACAGATGGGTTTTTCCGACAATGGATTTCATAGTCATCAGTAGATTCTTAATTCCAAATTTTTTTATTGAATTCAAATTCCACCATCTGCCGTGGCAGGATTCGAACCCAGGTCCCCAGAACATTAGCTGTGTTTCTGGGTCAATACTCTAGCCATGATACCACAAGGACAAACTCTCACCAGATGGAATACTCTCCATTTGTCTAGCTGGGTGCAGCTCTAGTAACACTCAAAAGACTCAATACTATCCAATACAAAGCAGTCCACTTGATTAGCATGGAATCCACCATCATAAACAGTCACTCCCTCCACCACTGACACATGGTAACAGTGTGTAGGGTACATCATAGAGGCTTCTTCTCCGAAAGCACTTTCCAAACCCTCAATCTCTACAACTTGAGCAGCAGAAACATGGGAGCTCTGATAGATTTCATCCTGAAGCCACTTACCATCCTTTTTCTTCAGAAGGAACACTTAAATGCAGACAATAAAAATATAACAAAACTTATTCCAAGTTATAAATCAAAGAAAGGATTTAATAAAGAAACTTCAGTACTCCAAACTTGGGGCTTCGCCCTAGGCCAAACAAAGCTCCCCACAATTCCAAACAGGTTCTTATTTATAGTGAGTAATCTGGTCAGCTGACTACTACATCATTCTGTAATAGGTTCAGTGGTTTGGGGCAGCTGGCCCTTACAGTTTGTTATCATTGGACACATTGCATCCAATACAAAGTTATCACTGGGTAGCATTTTAACAATTCTGATTTGGAAATATGTCAGCTGTTCCTTCACTGTCAATGAGCCCAAATCCTGGAATTCCCTCCTAACAGCACTGTGGGTGTACCTACACCGCATGCACTGCAGCATGTAAGAAGATGACTCATCCACCTAACAGTTTCCCAAGGGCAATAACAGACTGGCAACAGTTCCAGTCTAGCCTGTGATAAAAGCAAAATAATGCAGATTCATGGAATCTGAAACCAAAGCAGAAACGGCTGGAAAATCTCAGCAAACCAGAAACATCTGTGGAGAGAAAGAGTAGAGCCAATGTTTCAAGTCTGGATGACCCTTTGTCAGAGCTAACCACAGATGCTGTCAGATCTGTTGAGATTTTCCAGCCTTGTCTGTTTTTATTAGCCAGCTATACCCACATTCCGGGAAGGAATAAGTTTTTCAAAAGTTACAGTTTACTGTGTGAAGGGCTTTGACCTCATCTATCTAATAAATACAAATGTAATTACTAATACTGGTTTCAGTAATCCAGGTCAGGAAGTGCTGTGGGACATACACTTTTGAAAGCTTCACAAACAGAAGGGTTAAAGTTTTCTGAGCAAGCAATTAACTCATTCTGCAATCTTACTCTTCTGTACTTCTTCAGTCCTTAACTTCACCCCCACTTTGCCTCGTGCCCACCTTGTCAATCTCTCCTTAGCTCCCACTTATCCCTGGCCTTCTATTTTGCCCCTCTTCCATTCCCCCGCTTTCCAACTGTATAACGTACCACATTCCTCCCACACATCAATTCTGAAGAGACCATAAGACATAGGAGGAAAATTAGGCCATTCAGCCCATTTAAACTGCTCCGCCATTCAATCATGGCTGATAAGTTTCTCAATCCCAATCTCCTATCTTTTCCCCAAAATCTTTAAACACTAATATGTCTATCGCTGTCTTAAGCACACAATAACGTGGCCTCCTCTGTGGCAAAGAGTTCTACAGCTTCTCCACCCTCTAGCTGAAGAAATTTCTCCTCAGCTCTGTTCCAAAGGGTCACCTCTTTACTCTGATGCTGTGCCTTCGAATCCTAGTCTCTTCTACTAATGGAAACACATGAACGCATATTGTTAACTCTGTTTCTCTCTCCACAGATGTTGCCAGACCTGCTGAGTTTACCCAGCATTTCCTGTTTTTATTTCAGATTTTCGGAATCTGCAGTATCTTACTTTTACTACTATAATGCGAAAGCTTACTTTGCAGTAGACGTGCCTTGAGTTAATTCTTGCTATTTAGCATTGCATGTATAAGCACTATTATTAATTATTTTGTGTGCAGTTCTTTACCCAAATAGTCATAAATGCCTCTCTGTTTTTCTTTCCAACTCCTCTAATTATCCTTTATGGTAAATGACATTTAAAATTTTTACAGCTTATTTGCATGAATATGAATGTCAGGCGACCTGTATACTTTATAAACTAAAAATAATTCTTCTTGCTCAAATGTTTAATTAGAAATTATGATGCCAGTTATCAAAAGCCTGCTGAATATTTCAATCAGACATACAATGAGTCAAGTGGTTCACCTGTGAATTCTGCATCACACATTTAAAGTGCTAGACTGGCAAGATGCTTTATTTATCCAGGTGTAATGTCCTAACAAAGGTAGGGGTTATGGGTTTTAACAGAAAGAACAAAGCATGGTTTGCCCACGTAAATTCAAACTAACATACAACAGATTTTATTGAGGAGCTGCTCTCTGCACTGCATTAATGACAAAACTGAAAGTAAAACAGCAGCCTGTGTACATACCCTAATGATATTACCTTTAAATCATGTGAGCAGTTCTTAAAGCAATCATGCACTTCTTTTAAATATGTAACACAAGGAAAGGAAGGAGCAGCACCCTTGTTGATTGTAAAAGCTGCAGCTCATTTCAATTAATTTGGAGACAACATGGACACAATTGGGGCCAGGGTGATTTCCAACAACTGAAGGAAGGAAGGTGGTTCCCCTGGTTTGTGAGAGATCCACGGCCTCTTGCTGAGACCTGAAGGAACGCACCTGGTTTACAATAACAGCCTGAACAAAATGGAGTAAGTAAAATGTTGTGGATGCAATTCTCTGACGGATGTTTCTAAAAGAATCCACTCACACCTTCCTTTTAAGAAGATAAAAAGCCAAACAACTCACTGCATTAAAATAAATTCTCCTTATCTCTTCTCAGTGTCCTCAATAACTCAAGCTCCATTGTTCCCTCAATGTCACGGGGTCAAATTCTGCAGCTCCCCGGCTAACAAAGCCTTCGCCAAATAAATTGGTTCACGAAGAAAACTCAAGGATAAGAAATGCTGGCCTTGCTATAGTGACATCAATGTCTCAAAAATAAAAAGAATAACATTACCAATGACCAGTTGTCATATGTATCACAACACACATATGCTGCCTCACTCACTCTCACTGAAACAGTCAGTATTTCTTGTCAAAGAATTCTAACCAAGAAACATAGAAACTAGAAGCAGGACTAGGCCATTCGGCCCTTCAAGCCTGATCTGCTATTCATTACAATCATGGCTGATCATCAAATTCAATATCCTGATCCCTCCTTCCTCCCTCATGTACCTTAACCCCCCTTTAGACCCAAGAGTTATATCTAATTTTTTCTTGAAATCATACAATGTTTCGGTCTCAACTACTTTCTGTGGGAGTGAATTCCACACATTCACCACCCTCTGGCTAAAGAAATTTCTCCTCATCTCAGTCAGAAAAGATTTTATGCCTTATCCTCAAACTATGGCGCCTAGTTCTGACTCCCCCACCATTGGCAACATTCTTTCTGAATCTACTCTGTCTAACCCTGTTAGAATTTTATAAGTTTCTATGAGATCCCCTCTCACTTTCTAAATTCTAGTGAGTATAATCCTAACTGACTTACTCTCTCCTCATACAGCAGGCCTGCCATCCCAGGAATCAGCCAGATAAATCTTTGCTATATTCCCTCTATAGCAAGGACATCCTTCCTCAGATAAGGATACCAAAACTGCACACAATACTCACCAACAACCAATACAATTGCATCAAAACATTCCTATCCCTATATTTAAATCCTCGTGCTATGAAGGCTAACATACCATTTGCCTTCTGTCCTGTATGCTGTATGTGCGCACTTACTTTCAGCAACTGATGCACAATGACTCCAAGGTCTAGTTGAGTATCCACCTCTCCCAATTTAAACTCATTCAAGTAATAATGTTTTCCTATTCTTGCCACAAAAGTGGAAAGAGTTATTCACCTGCTCACAGCATTAGAGTTTCTCAAAGACATTGCAAAGTTTCTCTTTTGGAGATGCAAGGGGCTAAATTATACCAGGTACCCAATTTCTCTGCACACCCTCCGTTGCCCACCTTGGCTGCAGAGTTGAGGGGAGTACTCGAGAACAATACTGGCACCATTTAAAGATCAATTGTCCATTAATAGGGTGGAAGCAAGAATGCTTGGTATGGTTCCTGCTCTGCTTAAGATCACAAGGAACTACAGAAAGTCGCGAATGTAGCCCAATCCATCATGCAAAACAGCCTCCCTTCCATTGACTCAGTCTACACTTCCCACTGCCTTGGCAAAGCAGCCAACATAATTAAGAACCTCATACACCTCGGACATTCTCTCTTCCAACTTCTTCCTTAGGGAAAAAGATACAAAAGTGTGAAGTCACATACCAACCGTCTCAAGAACAGCTTCTTCCCTGCCACTGTTAGGCTTTTGAATTACATTGCATTAAGTTGATCTTTCTCTACACTGTAGCTATGACTGTAACACTATATTCTGCACTCTCTCATTTGAACAATATGTTTTGTCTGTATAGCGCGCAAGAAACAATATTTTTCACCAAATACTAATACCTTAACAATAATAAATCAAATCAAATCAAATCAAAATCAAAAGAATAATCAAAAAGTTAGAGGTGTGAATTGTCTCAAACCATGACAGTTTGAAGGATTTTGCAAACCCAGTCCAAACGGTGGGGCTTACATGTAGTGTGATACGAGCCCAAGATCCTGGTTGAAGTGGACTAGTAGAGTAAATGCATGAGGTTATGTGGATAGAACCTGGGTGGTTAGTGGAGACTTGATGGGCTGAATTGCCTCCCTCTGCACTGTCTGGATTCTACGGTTCTATGGAAATTGTTGGGATATACAGCCAATGTAGTGGGCATCACACAGACACTAAAATTCATACATCATATTGCTCATTGTGTGGTCACAAGTCAAACAGTATTTTCCTCCAGCTGTTTCTAACAGACCAAAAATAGCTAACTGAGGTTGTAAAACCCAAAGTAAAGGGCAGTATTTCTCCATTCTGCCCTCCCAAGTAGAGTTTCTTGCAGCAGTGAGTAGCCTAGGTAACCCACCATTGGCTGGAGGTGGGATTTTCCAGTCATGCCAAAATTAATATCCGTACCATTTGCCATCACTGGTGAATACACCGCATGGAGCGGGCAGAGGGGATGGGGTAATTTGCCATCTGAGGAACCAGTGGGAAAGGTCTGATAATTTCAGCCACACCATCCACTGTTGGAAGCAACTCTGCAATTGGACAACACTTGCCAGATAATCCTAAGTGCACTAATTGCAACACTAACAACCAATTTAACATAATCAGTCAAACTGATGACATGGTCCATGTACGCTTGCTGGAAACGATGTTTTCTGCAAATGAGAGGAACATGTTCCAGCTTTTATCCAAGGATTCCCCATTGTTTTCTCCAATGAAATGCCTCAGCCAATCAGAGTTGACTTGCCAACCAATCAGCACCCTGTTCTCTAGTGAAAATTGTGGTAAAATTTGGCATTCTTCCATTTATCCTGATATGTGCAAGATGAAAAACTTCAGCAGCACCTCTGTTTTTTGGCTATATTCAACTCCTGTGCTGTATCTGATGTTATTTTTTGCTTGTCTATTCATTCTTTGAAATCATGTTGTGTGATATTGCCAGAACTTGTGTAGCAATGCTCATAACTTTTGCAATGTGAGGAAGAGATGTTGAGGATATAATTAAAAATAAGCTTGGAGCGAGCCAAAGCTGGAGCAGCCAGGAGCTTTATTAGGCATCGAAGAACATTCTTTGCCGAAGTGACAACTCAGAACATTGGCTGGAGGAGTTGCAAGTGCAAGAGACCAAACTTTGCCAGATGAATACAATAGACAATACAATGGACAAAGAAACAGATGGGAAATGTGTGCTATTGTCAACCCATCATAACCACCATCAAGCTGGAGTCACTTTGGGGGTTAGGCTTTGTTTGGAAGAAACTTGAGGACTGCACAGTCACCCAGTCTTCTGAGGACGCTCGACATTCAGGGAATCAGCTCAACACTCTCAGAGTTGAGGAGAGGCAATCTGTAGAATATCGCTGTTCCTCTTGGTGCTATAGAAATAAAAGTGCAGGTTTTATTTGGGCTCCTTCTTAACTGGCCTTTGATGGCCCCTCTTGATTAAATAGACAGTGAGTGACAAATGCTTATCAGATACATACCTCATAACCTGCTGGCAAATTTAGGGAAGGCAGTGGTGGTTTTATCGTTAGATTATTAATCCAGAAACTCAGCTCATGTTCTGGGTTCAAATCCCTCCATGAAAGATGGTGGAATTTAATCCAATAAAAAAATTTAGATTTAAGAATCTACTGATGATCATGACGCCATTGTTGATTGTTGGAAAAATCCGTCGGATTCTCTAATGTCCTTTAGGGAAGGAAATCTGCCATCTTTACCTGGTTTGGCCTACATGTGACTCCAGAGCCACAGCAATATGGTTGACTCTCAATTGCCCTTTGAAATGGCTGAGCAAGGCACTCACTTCAAGGGCAACTAATGATGAACAATAAATTCTGGCTATCTGGCCATGCCCATGAATGAATATCAATATATAAATTATTCAGCATTTCCTATAATCATTACGAAATATTCAGTAAGTATTAAATTTATTCAATCCTATATATAGGATCATGATTAGCGAACCAGTCTGATTTCAAACTTGTGGCCCGCTGAGATGAAAGAGGTCCACTAATGTGGTCAACTCATCAGCCTAGGTTTCCCACACTTCTGGATAAAAACAATTTACTGCAAATACTGGAATCTGAAACCGAGAGAAACCCAGGAGGAAAAGGAAGGTGGGGGAGGAACTGCTGAAGATGATTAAGGGTCTTATCAAGCTCAGGCTTAAACTTAGCGTCGTAGAGAGCTTGGCACTAACCAGAAGTCATATATTCTTCCAAAGGAAGGACTCGAGCCACAGAAGCTGCAACAGAGGTTAGCCTCACTAACTATATAACTACTGTAGCTACAAGAGTAGATCAAAGACTGGGAATCCTGCTGTGAGTAACTCATCTCTTGACCCCTCCACCAATGCCTCTACTGTCTCAGAAGACTAAGGAAATTTGGCATGTCCACAATGACACTCACCAAATTTTACAAATGCACCACAGAAAGCATCCTTTTTGACTGTATCACAGCTTTGTATGGTTCCTGCTCTGTCCAAGACTGCAAGAAATTACAAAAGATCATGAACATAGCCCGGTCCATTACACAAACCAGTCTCCCATCCATTAGCTCTGTCTACACTTCCCGCTACCTCGGAAAAGCAGCCAGCACAATCAAGGACCCCACACACCCCGGGCATTCTCTCTTTCACCATCTTCCGTCAGGAAGAAGATACAAAAGTCTGAGATCACGCACCAAGCGACTCAAGGACAGCTTCTTCCCTGCTGCCATCAAGCTTTTGAATGGATTTATCTTGTATTAATTTGATCTTTCTCTACGTCTTAGCTGTGATTGTAACATTACATTCCACACTCGCTCTTTTCCTTCTCAATGAATGGTATGCTTTGTCTGTATAGCGCTCAAGAAACAATACTTTCCACTATATACGAATACATGCAACAAAAATACATCAAATCAAATTAAACAAGGCACAAGTCAAAATTGTGATGGTTTCCACACACAATCACTGACCTCTCACCCTGCTCCAGTTACTCCACCCCCATTTATACACATAGAATCCAACACGTTTTACTCTCTTTTTATCTCTGAAAAGTCATAGAAAGTGCAAAAGAAGGCTATTTGGCCCATCGATGCTGCACTGACAACAATCCCACCCAATTTAACTGGGTCCAACTGAGTGCAGAGTACATTTTGTGTTGTTATTTATTTTTTTCCTCATTCCATGTATTTTCCTGCCGCAAAACATCTTGAGTGGGTATATATGAGACGCTTCAAGTTTTTGTTTATTTATTTGTGTCACAAATAGATTTATATCAACACTGCAATGAAGTTATTGTGCCTTAGTTGCCACACTCTAGTGCCCGTACAGATACACTGAGGGAGAATTTAGCATGGCCAGTGCACTAACCAGCATATCTTTCAGACTGTGGGAGGAAACTGAAGCATGCAGGAGGAAACCCATGCAGATACGGTGAGAACGTGCAGATTTCACACACTGATTCAAGGCCAGGAATCAAACTCAGGTCCCTGGCACTGTGAGGCAACAGTGCTAACCACTGTGTCACACTGCTGCCCAAGAGAATGCAGTTCTGTTGACTTGAATATTGGCTTTAAGCTTCCCAGTCTCAACATTAATCTGACAGCTATTAGTACTCCAGGCACACTTGGAGAGAAAAGCAGTCGTGAAGATTTGAAGATGTTGCTTTGATACTATTGATTGATTTGACATAGTCTAGATTTGGATTTAATGAGCAAATCCTGTGTTGCCTGCTTAATAAACTGAATGGATATCATGTTCCCATCAATTAGGACCTATCACTGCCAGCGGTAATAACTATTATTTTTGCTTTCTTCCTTGTCAGCACTTGTTACCCTCTAGTTAGCCACCAATTAATCTCCAATGAGAGTGTTGGCAGTCAGTCCAAGCTGAGTTTCCTTACAGAGGAGCAGAATTTCATCTCATTAGTTGCGCCGTGATGGCACAAGTGGCACAGTGGTTAGCACTGCTGCCTCAGTGCACCAGGAACACAAGTTCAATTCCTGAATTGAGTCACCATCTGTGTGGAATCTGAACGTTCTCCCCGTGTCTGCGCGGGTTTCCCCCCACCGTCTGAAAGATGTGCTGGTTAGGTGCATTGGCCATGCTAAATTCTCCCTCAGTGCACCCAAACAGGCACTGGATTTTCACATTAACTTCAATGTGTTAATGTAAACATACCTGTGACAAATAAATAAATTTTAACTTTATTTTGCACCTGAATTTGAGTCAAGGTTTCCAGAGATGACAGTTTGGCATGCAATTGCTTCTACCAGCTGACTCCCTTCCTGCAGTTGAAGTTGCTTTTCGCTCTTCGTCCACTCTTTGGGTGGGGATTCATACTCCAAGCCTCTTGTTTTGTGAAGCAAAACTTGAATTAAGTTATTTCTTCGCTGTTGACCTGTACAATAGGGAGTCTCATTCCCTCAGAGGATTATCGAAAAATAGAAAGTGTTCATCATTTAAGGTATATCTAATGTTTCATAGTAAGAAGTGTCACAACACCAGGTTAAAGTCCAATAGGTTTATTTCATAGTAAATGCCACAAGCTTTCAAAACGCTGTTCCTTCATCACGTGAGTGGAGAGTTCTGATCAGAAACAGGGCATATAAAGGCACACACAGTTTACAGATATTTCATAGACACACAGAATCCTGACACTGCAGAAAGAGGCTATTCAGCCCATTGAACCATGCCGACAACAATCCCACCCACGCCCTATCTCCGTAACCCATGTATTTACCCTACTAATTCCCTGATACTAAGGACCAATTTAGCATACCAATCTACCTACCCTACACATCTTAAAGTATGGGAGTGTGATGTTAGTGTACTTTTCATTTCTTTTTAAATCATGATCTCTGCGGATCTCACAGTCAGCTTTTCTCAGGTCACAGTCTTAGCTGATGTCATGATTCTTTGTTTCTTGTTTGTAATTGATAAACATTCTTGCTAATTTTCTTACTATACACGTTAACTGCATTCTTATGTAAACTTTGTTTGATCAAAGCTCCCTAGTCGATCAGTTGAAGTGAAACATCTTCTGCTTATCCTAGCCAAATTCAAAATGCAAAATTTATGATCCAGGAAGACTCTGTAGAACACTTTGGAGTTTCTGACCTGAACCATAACATGAGGAAACCAGAGCACCAGAAGAAAACCCACACAGACATGGGGAGAACATACAAACTTCACACAGCTGAGGTCGGAATTGAACCCGGGTCTTTGGTGTTGTGGGGCAGCAGTGCTGGCAAGGGAATAGATTCTGTTTCAGAAATTAAAATCTGCTAAGCCTTTGCGGGCAACTTTTTTTGCGGTCACGTGGCAAGTGCCAACTTTTATCACTGAATGGACTCTTACCATGTAAAGGTCAATGTTGATGAATCTATGACTATTGGCAAACAAGAGTTCATTAACTTTAAGACCCCTGTCTTAAAATGGCATCATGGATACAATTTTACCTTCTACCTGTTGTAGAACATGTCTGACTTTAATTCGGCAGTGAAGACAAAATATTGGAGTATTGTGTGCACTTCTGGCCACCACACAATCAGAAAAACTGTGGAGAAAGTGCAAATAAAGTTCACTAGGATGTTTCCTGGTCTTGGGGGTATTAGCTATGAGGAAAGTTGAATAAACTAAGATTGCTTTCACTGGAAAAACAAAGGCTGAGGAGAGACCTGATAGAAGTCTACAAAATTATGAGAGGCAGAGGCTTTTTTCCAGATTGGAAGTGTCAATTACAAGGGGCACAGGTTCAAGGTGAGAGGGGAAAGTTTAAGGAAGATGTGCGGGGGAAGTTTTTCACACAGAGAATGAATGGTGAGTGCCTGGAGTGCGTTACCAGAGGAGGTGGTGGAAGTAGACACATTAGCAACAGTTAAGAGACATCTGGATGAGTACAGGGAAGGGAATAGGGAAGGAATAGAGAAATATGGACTGAACAAGGGCTGAAGAATTTTTTCTAGTTTAGTTAGGACATCATAATCAGCACAGGTTTAGAGGGCCAACGGGCATGTTCCTGTACCATACTTTTCTTTGTTTTTTGTGTGTTATTTATCTGTCTCTCTCCATTTCGCCGTTGGAGATTAGCAATCCTATTGCTCACCATGTTAAAGGGTATGCTATCACGTTGCCACTTAAACACCATGAATAATGAAATCTCACTTGCCTTTCATTCAAGTATGTGACTTATTTTCCAATAATCACTTCGGTGCCACATGAGACGGGCAGTGGGGGGACATTACTATTTCATGAGATGAAATGCTGCACTGTGAGTGCATTTTATGAAGTTACATGAGGTTATTTTGTGAAAATTAATCGTAAGTGTGGTTACTTTGATTTAACATTAAAACACATGACTTTTTTTGAATGTAAACATTTTGGAAGGAAAATGGGCTCATTAAGCAACTTCCCTGTTGTCGAACCACCCTAACCTGAGCCCCAGAAGCTAACAAACAAATAAATCCAGTAAGGCTGAACAAGATACTTAAAGTAGTTAAAATTCTAGCGCATCCAAACATCAATCAAATGACCTTCCCCTGTCCGGTTAGTAGGTGACCTGTCTTTTGTATCATTTTCCTGAAAGAAGAAGGTGGAAAAGAGTATGTCCAGGGCTCCTTGATTAAGTTGGTTACTTTTCTGAGACAGCAGGAAGTATAGATGGAGTCAATGGGTGGGAGGCTGGTTTGCGTGATGGACTGGGCTACATTCACAACCCCTTGCGGTTTCTTGCAGTCTTGGATGGAATAGGAGCTACATACCAAGCTATGATACAACCAAAAAGGATGTTTTCCGTAGTGCATCTGTAAAAACAGTTAGTGTTTAATACGATTAAAAAAATTAGCCCACATCCAGACTTCCAGTTAGGCACCTTGATCAACTGTTCATTAGTGGTTTGTGGGAGCTTGCTGTGTACAAATTGGCTACAGCATTTCCACATTATGACTGTGTCCACATTTCCAAAGTACTTCACTGCCTGTAAGTTGTTCTTATATATCTGGTGCTCATGAGAGGTGCTATATATTTAAAGAGAAGTTGGATAGGCTTGGGTTGTTTTCTCTGGAGCAAAGAAGACTAGGGTGGGGGGGGGGGGCTAACCTGATTGAGGTGTTCAAAATTATGAGAGGCATGGACAGGATGGATAGGAAGCAGTTGTTCCCCTTAGTTGAAGGCTCAGTTACATGGGGACACAAGTTAAAAGGGAGAGGATGGGAGGTTTACCTGGGATTTGAGGAAAAACGTTTTTACTCAGAGGATGGTGATGGTCTGGATTGTGCTTGGGAGGGTGATGGAGGCAGGATGCCTCACAGTCTTTAAAAAGTACTTAGATGAGTACGCCATAACATTCAAAGCTACGGGCCAAGTGCTGGCAAGTGGGATTAGTGGGCAGGACAGGGCATTTCATGCAGACTCGATGGGCAGAAGGGCATCTTCTGCATCTATAGTAACCTGTGATTCTGTGATATATATCAGCAAATCTATTAAACAGTTTGTTATAGTTCCCGAATGTCATTTTCAGTGATTTTTAACTCAGGTTACTGGCAAGTGGAGAATTAAATACTTTTTTTAAAAAATTTCGAAACAGTTTTCAATCACATTAGTAAAACAGTATTCGTCGCACTGACAAATACATGCAGAATACTTCTTTAATGCAAAGAAAAATAAGGAATGATGATGTTCTGTTCCTGCAGAATCGTAATCAGCACTGATTACGAAAATGCACTTTCTCGAAAACCTGAAGTGTATGCAACCAAGTGCAATTTTTGGGGGCATTTTCAGTTCAATTCCCCTGTTGGGCAAAAAACGAAAACTCTACCCCAGGATTCATTGTCAACTAAGCTGCCCAAGGGATTACCGGCAGGATTGGATTGCTTGCCCATTTAATTTACCGCTGAATTTAAATTAAAAATTATCCTCATTCTATTTGCCACTTGCTTAATTCATGCCTGTCTTGCAGACTGCGCAGTGTGACAGATATCCCCCGGAGGTATAACTTTCAGAAAGGTCTAGAAACATTGAAACTTCCTAGGAGTACGACCTTCATTTTTTACAAAAAAAAAGCCTCCCCTATTCCAGACATCATATGCAAGCTACCAAACACCAAGCCTGAGATAGCCTGTCATATGAAAGAAAAACAGCAGAGATAAATCATGGCTGGAATTTATCATAGAATCATAGAAACCCTATAGTGTAGAAAGAGGCCATTTGGCCCATTGAATTTGCACTGACCATTATCCCACCCAGGCCCCACTCCAATATCCCTACATATTTTACCTGCTAATCCCTCTAACCTATGCATTTCAGGACACTAAGGGGCAATTTTAGCATGGCCAATCAACCTAACCCACACATTTTCTTTGGCCATTCACACCCAACTGGCCTTGCCAACAAGAATTTGACGCTAAGCCAAATCTCCGTTCACTGCGGTGGGACCAGAGACTCCCGCTGGCACTACTGTCTGGAGAATCTTGCCCCTTGTCTCCTATGTCCAGCTCAGTGTGGAAGGGTCTGTGAGCATAAATATCAGGACAGCGCTGAATTCAGACAGAGCACCGCAGAGATCGCTGCTTCTGCATTTCTTGTCTCCTCATGAACTGGTCTTTCTCATCTGGATAATGGAAAGTATCCCCCCCCCCCCCCCCCCCCCCGCACCCCGCTTCCCCTTGTTGTATTACAGTGTCACTGCTGGGCACCATGTTGCATTATGGTTTTGGCTGTGGTGCCTCCCTCATGACATCTTGAGACTTGCATGTTTAAACATGAACCATAAACTTGAACTACTTGTAGATTCGAGATATGATGATGCATGGTCCTGCTCTGATCAACTGCTTCTCAGAATGCATCCTCCAAGTCTGTTACCATGTGAATCTACACATCATAGGTGGGTGGCACTATTCATCTTAACACTTGCTGTGCCAAGCACTTCATTAAGGCCCAGATTTGAAGCTCCTAGGATAAATATGCAGTTGGTCTAGATCAACTTTTTATATTTGATTTTAGCATTAGAGTCAGGATAAAGTGTTTCACTCCAGGCATGATTCAATTGACTCACTAGGGAGCTTTTATCAAAACAAATGTTATTTTGAAATACAGTTAGAATAAAATGAAAAGAATTGACATAACTTTTACCAATCAAATTACTTAGACACGGCGAAGTATAATCCTTAACAGTGAGTGAACTCTGTTGTTCCAATTTAATAACCTGTAGCAGTAACTCCCTTGTGGAGAAACAGTCAGCACAGAAATCAAAGATGATGCTAGACCCTCAGTTCTTCAACAATTCTGGGCAGAGATCCCAACAGTAATCTTCAGAGAAGGATATATCCTCAAAACAGCAAAGCTTCAAAGAACTAAACTCAGCCTCCGGCAGTTTCCAGTCTCCAGATTTCATGATATAAAAGGATACATTTCTCTCTTTGTGGCAGCTCTCAGAGAAAGATCTACTGTCATACAACAGAATCTCCAAGAAAGAAATTTATCTCCTAACAGATTCCAGTCTGAAACTTCAGAGAGGAGAAAAGAGAGACATTGCTCTGTCTCAACTCCAAAAGCAGCAACTAAACTTGAATATTCTATATAAGCCTAGCTTCCCTGTCATATGACCATACTTTCCAATCATCCTAATCACACCACACTCTGCAAACTCCCGGGGGAAAGCAGCAGGACAACATTAATTCAGATTAAAACCAAGATTCTAGCCATTGGAAGCAATTATGCTGCTACAGCAACATTACAGGAAGCTCGGGGACAGACAATTCTGAGCACATAAAACTGCTACAACAGAAGCTGAACAAGAACATGACGCAAATAAATTTCTTAAAGGCACAGTATCATCACAACTTCTATGTTACAATGGCACGTATTCAAATCTTAACAGGGCAAATGGTGGAATTTGAATTCAATTAATCAATAAATTGAATTAACTAATTAAAAATGTAGAATTCTAAACCAGACATCAGTAATGGTGACTGTGAAAGTATCATTAAGTGTCATGAAAAACTTTTGGTTCGCTAATGACCTTTAGGGAAGGAAATCTGCCATCTTTACACAGTCCAAAGATGTGCGGGTTAGGTACATTGGCCTCAATTGACCTTATTGTCAGGGAGCTTAGTTGGATAATATGTGGGGTTATGGGAATATGGCCTGGATGGTAATGTGCTCAGTGAAGACCTGATGGACTGAATGGCCTCCATCTACACTGTAGGGATTCTATGATGATTCCATGATTCTAAGCCAAATGGACACGATACTGTGTGCCATTCTGATCATCCTATTATAGAAAGGGTATTATTAAATTAGAAAGTGTGCAGGGAAGAGTTACTAGGATGTGGCCAGGACTTGATGGTTTGAGTTAAAATGAGAGGCTGGATAGACGCCCTGGAGTATATGAGGCTTCAGAGTGATCTTATAAAGGTCTATAAAATAATGAGGGGCTCAGATCGGGTAGATGGTCAACATCTTTTCCCAACGATAGGAGAGACTAAAACTAGAGGGTATAGGTTTAAGATGAGAGGGGAGAGATACAAAAGAGTCCAGAGGGGCAATTTTTTCATACAGAAAGTGGTCAGTGTCTCGAACAAGTTATGTTTATTTATTAGTCACAAGTAAGGCCTACATTAACATTACAATGAAGCTACTGTGAAAATTCTCTAGTCAGCTCAGTCCAAGATGCCAGTTGTAGTAGTAGAAGTGGATACAATTTTGTCTTGTAAAAAGCATTTAGACAGTTACCTGGGTAAGATGGGTACAGAGGGATATATCCAAACATGGGCAATTGGGATTAGCTTTGTGGTTTAAAACAATGGGTGGCATGGATAAGTTGGGCCGAAGGGCCTGCTTCCACGCTGTAAACCTCTAAGACTCTATGATAGTCAGTAAAAAGAAATTCCTGTGTAGATCCAGATTCAACCATTCCAATGTTCGCACCTTTCATTCTTCATAAAATTCAGCTCACTCGACAATCCTCTGCCATATCCTAACTTACACATTGTCTATTCATCCATTACCTATCTCTGGCCTCGATAATTTACACTGGTTCCCAGTTTGCTGATACTCATAATATTCTCACCTTTGAGTTCACCCCCACCCTGACTGAATTGGTTTTGTTCTGCAAACTTGGCTAGGCCGACAGTGCTGATTTGAGTCAGCCAATCATGGAATCCCTACAGTGCTGAGGGAGGCCATTCAGCCCGCCAACAACAATCCCACCCAGCCCTTTTCCTGCAACTTCATGCATTTACCCCACTCTAATCTACACATCCTCGGACAATTTAGCAAGGCCATTCCACTTAATCTGCACATCTTTGGACTGTGGGAGGAACCGGAGCACCCTGGAGAAAACCCGCGCAGACATGGGGAGAATGTGCAAACTCCACACAGACAGTGTCCTGAGGTTGGAATTGAACCTGGGTCCCTGGCGCTGTGAGGCGTGTGAAGCACTGTGCCACCATGCCGCCATTGGCTTGGAGCCCATTTCCAGAATCAGAACATTTAAATCTGAGTGGACCCTTTAGTGCTGCCTTGTCAGAGGTGCCAGCCAGAGGATAAGCTGTTTAAAGGACCCGATTCTGTCAAAGATCCTAAGGAATTATTAGAAGAGTGGGTGATTGCGCTGCTACACTGCCTCACAATCTTCCTTCACTGGACATTTCAAAAATTGACTCATTGTTGATGCACCTCAGTGGTGTTTGTGGAATCTTGCTGTGCACAATATGGCAGCTGCATTTGCCCTCACTCTCCTCCCCTCCAGAAGCACAGTGAGTGCAATTTGAAAGTGGCGCTTGGGGGTTGCTTCCGAGCTGTGATAGAGTAAAACCCACCCATACAGATGCCTTCCTCAGGAAGAAACAGATCTGTAGCAAAAGCATCCATCACTTCCCCAGTGGCCCACCTGCCTCCTCAGCAAGTGTTGATTCCCGCCGCATATTTCCCTCACAGATGCTGTCAGGCTTTCTCAAGAGAACCATTCTTTACATGTGAGCTGATGTTAAGGATAAAGGATGAGCTGCCATTCACCAATCCTGTCTCTAACAAGAAGCAATTTGGAAGGTTAATGGAGCTTGAATCCTCCACAGAGAGCAGTTTTTGTACTGCACTTCACCATCTTGTGTGCAAGTGCTGTGACATGTTCAAGTGGCACTTTAAGAGAGGTTTGGAATAGCTCTCTGGAAGTACATTGTCAAAAGATCACTGGCTGATACTGTCTTCCACAGTATACTGTGCTCCTTCCACAGAGGGTATATCGAATACAACTTTGTTGTGTTTTAAGGATGATACGTGGCACAGTGGTTAGCATTGCTGCCTCACAGCATCACAGACCAGGGTTTGATTCCTGGCTCGGGTCACTGTCTGTGCAGAGTCTGCATGTTCTCCTCATGTCTGCAGGGTTTCTTCCCACAGTCAAAAAGCATCAGGGGGACTAGCTAAATGCATAGGTTGTGGAGATAGGATCTGGGCGGGATTGTGATCAGTGCAAACTCAAAGGGCCAAATAGTTTCCTTCTGCACTGTATTCTATGGTTCATGAGGCTTAATTAAGTTTCAGTTCTAAAGTTTATTTCTTAGTGTCACAAGCAGGTTTACATTAACACTACAATAAAGTTATAGTGAAAAATCCCACGGCCGCCACACTTCAGCATCTATTTGGATACACTGAGGGAGAATTTAGCATGGACAATGTACCTAATCTGCACATCTTTGGGAGGAAACCGGAGCATCCGGAGGAAATCTGCGCAGATGTGGGGAAAATGTGCAAACTCCACACAGACGGTGACCCAAGGCTAGGATCAAACATGGGTCTCCAGCGTTGTGGGGCAATAGTGCTAACCACTGTGCCACCGTGTCACTCTAAGATACTAAGCATAAAAAAGAATATTATTTTTCCATTTAACTTTGATAAATATATTTTAAAACATTTCACAATTGATTTAACGTTGGTATAAACAAGTAATGATATTGCACACAGACTTCTTTTGGTCAAAAATTAGACTAACAGTATTTGGTTACAGCCATAATTATTGACATTTTAGGTGAAATGAGGTGTGTTTTTTGGCATGCAGGGAATATGTGTGTAAATATTCGCCAAACCTAAGACCAGGAAGTTTATATCCATAGTGAAGGACGGTGATGTGTATTGACGGGGCGGTGGCAGGGTGGCACAGTGGTTAGCACTGCTTGCCCCATAGCGCCAGGGACCCGGGTTCAATTCCAGCCTCGGCTCACTCTCTGTGTAGAGTTTGCACGTTCTCCCTGTGTCTGTGTGGATATCCTCCAGGTGCTCCCACAGTCCAAAGACGTGAAGGTTAGGTTGATTGGCTGTACTAAATTAACCCTACTGTCAGGGGGATTAGCATGTGGGGCTACAGGAATAGGGCCTGGGTGGGATTGTGGCCAGTGCAGACTCGATGGGCCAAATGGTGGCCTCCTGCACTGCAGGGATTTCCTGGTGTTCTCACCCTCTGCCACTGGTGAATCCACGGTAGGTACCAGCTATCGCACTGACAGGAACATTCAGAAAATCACGACCAGCATGGGAATTCCTGTCAGAATGTGTTGGATGGAAGAACCTCACCAACTTCCTGTATGTTGTTGAACTGTACACATACATTCTGGCTAATGGGAACTATTTTGACTGAATGATTTAAAGGATTTCCATAATTTTTTATCCCTTGTGGCACAGTGTGGCAGTAATCTGAGCCTTAGTAAGTAGGTTTACAACACCAAATTAAAGTCCAATAGGTTTATTTGTTACCACGAGCTTTTGGAGCGTTGCCCCTTCATCACGTGACTGAAGAATTAATTTCACAAATGGGGTGTATATAGATACAAACTCAGTTACAAGAGGATGTAATTTGTAATTGAGTTTGTGCCTGTATATGCCCTATTTGTGAACTGAACTCTTCACTCACCTGATGAAGGCTCAATGCCTCCGAAAGCTCGTGCTACCAAATAAACCTGTTGAATTTTAACTTGGTGTTGTGAGACTATTTACTGTCCCCACCCCAATGCAATGCTAGCATTTCCACATCATAATCTGAACCTTAATAGTGGTTAGCTCAGCAGCACCGGGGTAGCCAACCTAAGGTAACTGTTTGGAGTTTGCATGTTCTCCCTGTGTCTGCGTAGGTTTCCACTTGGTGCTCTGATTTCCTCCCACAGTCCTAAGATGTGCAGGTTAGGTGGATTGGCCGTGCTAATTTGCCCCTTAGTGTGCCAAAATGAGCAGATTAAGGGGATGAGTGCGGTAAATTCATGGGATTATGAGTATGGGGCAGATGTGGGTCTGGGTAAGATACTGTGTCAGACAGTCGATACAGACTCGATGGGACAAATGGCGCCTTCTCCTGCACTGTAGGGATTTTTATGAACATAAACATGTAGATGTGTTCCTCCGGGCCCCGGAGTTCCATAGTGGAAAATGGACATTTTGCAGAACCCTGCAAGGTGATTGGCCCCTGTGTCTGTGTCAAAAATGAAGCATGTTGGGAACATTCTGACCCCATAAACAGACGGACCAGAAAGTGTAAGGTGGGCATCAATTTCTGACAGTGTCGTCATCTGTTCTGGTTATTAGAGACTCTAACAAAGAAGAGACACAGGAAATGTCCAAACCTCCCATACCTGAAATACTCGGCATCCTCCCTCTGAGCAATTCTGCTATCACCTCATGCCACAGCGCAGACATCTCAGACTAGAACAAAAACATTTACCCTGGACGATGGGTTTTGAAAATGATGCTGTTAAAATGTTTAACTTGGATTGGAGAGGCGGTAGACCAGTAGTATAGCTACTAGACTATTAATTAAGAAACTTCAGCTAATGTCCTGGGGACCCAGGTTCGCAATCCCATAGATGGACCATCCTGAATCCCTTTTGCTTGACTATATCACCAAATACGGCCTAGTGGTATTATCTGCCATCTTTACCTGGTTTGGCCCACGTGTGACTCCAAAGCCACTGCAATGTGGTTGAATCTCAACTGCCCTGTGAGGGCAACTAGGGATGGGCAATAAATGTTGGCCAGCCAAGGAGACCCAAATCCCAGAAATAATCTTAAGAAAGGAGCGACGTTATGCACAGTGATTAGCATTGCTGTCTCACAGGTCCAGGCATCTGGGTTTGATTTGCTGAACGTCTGCAGAGGGATATAGATAGTCTAAGTGAGTGGGTGTGGGTCTGGCAGGTGGAGTACAATGTTGGTAAATGTGAAGTCATCCATTCTGGTAAGAGGAACAGAAAAGTAGACTATTATTTAAATGGTAAAAAAATTGCAGCATGCTGTTGTACAGAGGGACCTAGGATTCCTTATGCAGGAATCTTGAGGAGTTGGTTTGCAGGCGCAGCAGGTAATTAAGAAGGCAAATAGAATTCTGTCCTTCATTGCTAGAGGGATGAAGTTTAAAAATAGCAAGGTTATGTTGCAGCTGTATAAGGTGATGGTGAGGCCACACCTGGAGTACTGTATATAGTTTTGATGTCCTTACCTGAGAAAGGATATACTGGCACTGGAGGAGGTGCAGAGGAGATTTACTAGGTTGATTCCGGAGTTGGACAGTTGGCTTATGAGGAGAGACTGAATAGACTGGGACTATTCTCATTGGAATTCAGAAGAAGGAGGGGAGATCTTATAGAAACATATAAGATTCTGAAGGGGATAGGTAAGATAGAAGCAGGGAAGTTGTTTCCACTGGTGGGTGAAACTAGGGGGCATAGCCTCAAAGTAAGGGGAAGCAGATTTAAGACTGAGTTAAGGAGGAACTTCTTCACACAAAGGGTTGTGAATCTGTGGAATTCCCTGCCCAATGAAGCAGTTGAGGCTACCTCATTGAATGTTTTTAAGGCAAGGATAGATAAATTTTTGAACAGTAAAGAAACTAAGGTTATGGTGAGCAGGCAGTTAAGTGGAGCTGAGTCCACAAAAAGATCAGCCATGAATTTATTGAATGACGGAGCAGGTTCAAGGAGCCAGATGGCCAAATCCTAGTTCTTATGATTCACTGTCTGCGTGGAGTTTTCACATTCTCCCCGTGTCTATGTGGGTTTCCTCTGTGTGCTCTGGTTTCCTCCCACAGCCCAAAGATGTGGGTTGATTGGCCAATTGCCCTTTAGTGTCCCGGGATGTGTGGGTTAGAGGGATTAGGGGAGTCAATGTGAGGAGATGTGAGGATAGGAGCTGGGGCGGGACTGTTGTCAGTGTAGGCTCGATGGGCCGAATGGTCTCCTTCTGCGCTGTAGAGATTCTATGATTGGCAACACCATTATTACGTAAGGCACATAACTGTATGCGGTTTCCCTATAATATTCTTAATTTTTTTAATTGAAAGCTCACATGCGGTATTTCACATGAAATACCGCATGTGTTTAGTCAGCATTAAGCTCAGATGCCCATCTTCATTCAGTAGTATTTGAAATGTTTGTTTACACCAGCACAATCCAAATTCTTGCAAGTGATTACCCATTCAGAGGATTACTCATGTTTAAAGCCTATGGCCATAGAGAAGGTATAACTCCACATGGGCACCCTCCGTCAGAATACAGAAAACTATCATAAACATATTATTATAAACCATTTACACTCAAGCATCCCGGTGAAAACGAGTGTTGAAGCAAAGGTCACAAGCAAATTGGTTCATAAGTCAGTTCCCGAATTCTGTGCACTCGCTTGCCCTTTCAAACGGTTCGCCTGAATGGATAATGATGCACTTCTGGGTTCAGTGCTGCATGATTGATGCAAGGTCACAGATGAATAAGCTGTGGTCTTAGCCAGCGAGGAGAATCTCATTTGTCGCACTAACAGGAATCTAAGCAGTCACAATTCAGCTCACGTCTTCCCATAATGAATGAGGCTAATTTAAGAAAGTCAAGATATGCCTTTGATAAGGTGTTGGCGATGTTCTCTTGCGAGCGGCGTTTTTCTTTGGTGTTACTGTGACCGTAGATACAGGTAGGCTAGTTTTGGACTTATAGACCTGTTCCTTCGTGATAAAACTACCAGCATGAGGCATTAGGAGTTCAAGGTGCAGAGTTACAAGAGCACCTATATGATTCGTTCCATTGAACCATAAAATCCTTACCCTGCAGTAGAAGGCCATTTGGTGCAATGGCTGGAATTTTACCAGCCCACTTGCCATGGGAATCAGAACAGGCAGAGCATGCAAAGACCAGTTGAACCCAGCCAGAAATTTACAGTTTCAGGACAAGCGAGGTCGTAAAATTTAGTGCTTGGGTGGCACGGTGGCACAATGGTTAGCACTGCTGCCTCACAGCACCAGGGACCCTGGGTTCAATGCCATCCTTGGGTCACCATCGGTCTGGAATTTGCACATTCCCCGAGTCTGCGTGGGTTTCCTCTGAGTGCTCTGGTTTCCTCCCACAGTCCAAACATGTGTAGGTTAGGTCCATTAGACATTGTAAACTGCCACTTAGTGGCAGGAGGATTAGAAGGATAAATATGTGGCTTTATGGGGATAGGGCCTGGGTAGAGGCCCATTGGGTCTGCACCGATTGTGATCAGTACAGACCCAATGGGGCGAATGGCCTTTTTCTGGACTGTAGGATTCTATGATTTTGTGATTCTTTGATCATAGTCCGCAATGACTCTCCAAAAAAATCATCTTAGCACACCCTACTGTCCACTATCCCTGCACTTAGCATATCTAATCCACAGAACCTATACATCACTGGATTCTAAAGGGCAATTTAGCATGCTAATCCACCTAATCTGCACATTTTTGGACACTAAGGGGGGATTTAGCATGGCCAATTCACTCAACCTGTATGGCTTGAGGCACTAAGGGGTAATTTAGCATGACCAATCCACCTAACCTGCACAACTCTGGATACTAAGGGCCAAATTAGCATGACTAATCCATTGAAACGGCACACCTTTGGACACTAAGGGGCAGATAAGCATGGCTAATCCACCGAACTGGCACAACTTTGGACAGTAAGGGGCAATTTAGCATGGCAAGTTCACCAAACCTGCACACCTTTGGACACTAAGGGGCAATTTAGCATGGCAAATCCACTTACCCTGCATACCTTTGGACATTAAGGGGCAAATTAGCATGACTAATCCATTGAAACAGCACAACTTTGGACAGTAAGGGGCAATTTAGCATGGCCAATCCATCTAACCTGCACATTTCTGGACACAAAGGCAATTTAACATCATCAACCAACTCAATCTGCATATCTATGGACCGTGGGAGGAAATTGGAGCACTTGGAGGAAACCCACATAAACATGGGGGAGAAAGTGCAAACTCCACACAGACGGTCACCCGAGGCCAGAATCGAACAAGGGTATCTGGTGGTGTGAGACAGTAGTGCCCACCTGTGTGCCATCGCGCTGTCCCCTAAACCTTTCCATTAGCACTTAAAGTTATTCACAGCGCAGAGCATTGTGGTCTATTGGTTTTACATTCAGAGAGTCTCATTAGTGAATTGTGATGGATGTTTTTGTAGTTTTTCTTGTTCTTGATAACAGTGCCATGTGTCTCACATTCCGTTCAGCAAGATCCCCTGATGTGAAAATCACAACATGTAATGCAGCATCTTGCCAGCTTTCTGCTAAAGTAAACATTAGGGAAAAATTCAACACAGAAATCTCTTTAAAACTTAAAACTTTGCCCCGTTCCTGCGGCTCAGATTAGCAATTTCTAGTGCTCCAGGAAACAGAAACTCACGGGTTAAATACAGAGTTTTCTCCTTCACCATTTGTATAAGTTATTTGAAAAATGATTGCCCTTTGAAATAAGTTTACATTTGACCTTCTAATAATATCATGCTTTAAAGGGAATCCCAAGGGCTATTCGGCACTAAGTCGATATGAGAAAATGTTTCAGGCCTCAGAGAAGGGGAGGGGGACTTTCAAAGATCCAAAATAAACACATTGAGCCAAACAAATCACAGAATCACAGTGCAGAAGAGGCCTTTCGGCCCATCGAGTCTGTACAGCCACATGTAATGCCCTGACCTGCCCATCTAATCCCATTTGCTACTGCTTAACCCACAGCCTTGAATATTACAATGTGCCAAGCACTCATCCAGATACTTTTTAAAGGATGTGAGGCATCCTGCCTCCACCATCCTCCCAGGCAGCACATCCCAGACCATCACCACTCTCTGGGTAAAAAAACTTTTCCCCAAATTCCCCCCTAAATCTTCCACCTCTCGCTTTTAACTTGTGTCCCCTCATAACTGACGGCTGCTCTCTATTCACCTTGTCCTTAGTGTCCCAAGATGTGTAGGTTAGGAGGATCGAATTTCTCAATCAGGTCACCTCTCAGTCTTTTCTGCTCCAGAGAAAACAACCCCAGTTTATCCAACCTCTCTTTATAACTTAAGTGTTCTATCCCAGGGCAGCACCCTGGTGAATCTCTTCTGCAACCCTTCCAGTGCAAACACATCCTTCCTATAATGTGGTGACTAGTACTGCACACAGTACACTAGCTGTGGCCTCTTTTTGTGGTATAAGAGAGGCAGCAGTGCTAACCACCATGCCACCATGCTGCCCAAGACTCTGGACAAATGTCAGGCTTATCTATGTGTCCTACAAGACTATTGCAATGAGACACAGTGTGTTAAGTTGGTTAAGTTGCACTAAGTCACCCTGATTAAGGTTGATGACAACAAGAAACTTGGTGAATGGGTGAACCTGTGCAAAACAGACCGAGAAGGGAAACTTCGTCAGGTTGTAGGTCGTGTCATTGTCAAGTGCTACACATATTGGCCCCGTTGAGGGTTATGTGACCTCGGGTGTGGGGCATGAGCTGTTGGGAACTGTCCTGAGAGGGCAGTTTGACGTGTAGATCGAGTACACTGAATAAAGAGCTGTGTTCGCCTGGTTGTGGAATAGTTCCTGAAGGGAAGCCTCAGGACGACAGGATTTAACATCTAGGATTAGGGCAAAGGTGTCATAAATAAAACAAAAATAAAAACAAATAAATAAAAAAATATAAAAACAAAAACAACATAAAAAAGCAAGTTCAAACATAGTGAAGTTATATTTTCATAGTTCCATGTTCTCTACTAAGGAGGACACAGATAGAGCGATGAAATGTTGGAAAGGACCCAGCAGTACATTCTCACAAGATAAGATAAGCGATTGACCTGCATTGACAGACAGAGCAGTTCCTCCAAATTCTTTTTCCAATTTCATTGTTTGTTGCGGAACCATGATCGGAACAAGACTAGACTCTGAAAAAAATTATTATATTCAAGATGTGTGTGTGGAGTCTGCACATTCTCCCCATGTCTGCATGGTTTTCCTCCAAGTGCTCTCGGTTTCCTCCCACACTTCAAAAATGTGCAGGTTAGGTGGATTGGCCATGCTAAATTGCCCCTTAGGGTCCCAAGATGGGTAGTTTAGGAATGTTGGCCGTGGTAATTTGTCTCTTAATGTCCAAGGATGTGTTGATTAGGGAGATTAGTCAAGATAATTTGTCCCTTAATGTCCCAAGATGTGTAGATTAGGGGGATTGGCCAAGGTAATTTGCCCCTTAATGTCCCAAGATGTGAAAGTTAGGGGGTTTGGCCATGGTAAATTGCCCCTTCATGTCCAAAGATGTGTTGGTTAGGGGGATTAGCCATGGTAAATTGTCCGTTAGTGTCCGAAGATGTGTATATTAGTGGAATTGGCATGGTAAATTGCCCCTTACTGTCTGAAGATGTGTTTGTTAGAGGGATTAGCCATGTTAAATTGCACCTTAGTGTCCAAAGATGTGTAGGTTAGGGAGATTGGCCATGCTAAATTGCCCCTTACTGTCTGAAGATGTGTTTGTTAGAGGGATTAGCCATGTTAAATTGCACCTTAGTGTCCAAAGATGTGTAGGTTAGGGAGATTGGCCATGCTAAACTGCCCCTTACAGTCCAAGGATGTGTTGGCTAGGTGGATTGGCCATGGTAAATGTATGTGGGATTACTGGGGAGAGGGCCTGAATAAGATACTCCATCAGAGATTCAGTGCAGACTCGATGGGCCAAATGGCCTCTTCTGCACAGCCAGGATTCAATGATTCTATGAAAGATCATTGAACAAAATTGAAGTGATACATAACGCAAGAGAGGTCTTATGATATAATGGTAACCTCCCTACCTCTGGTCTAGAAGCTTTGAGTTCAGGTCCTAATGGACATGGAAACTGTGATCATAATGTGATCAAAGAGGTTGATATCAATCTGTAAATTCTTCCAATATAGAGACAAAGTCATAGAGTCATACAGTGCAGAAAAGGCCCTTCAGCCCGTCGAATCTGCATCGACAATAATTATTATTAAAGAGTGCTAATCTCATTTTTCAGCACTTGTCCCATATCTTTGAAGGTTATGATGTTTCAAGAGGTCATCCAAATATTTTTTTAAGGTTGTAAGGTCTCCACTATCTTCCCAGATTCCCACCTTTTTCTAAGTGAAAGTTTTTTTCTCAAATTCCCTCTGAATCTCCTGCCTCTTACCTTAAAACAATACCACCCCCCGCAACCAAGGGAACATCACCCTGTCCATGCCTCTTATCATCTTATACACCTCAATCATGCCCCCACCACCTCAGTCATCTCTGCTCCAGAGAAAACAATCCAAGCCTATCCATAGAAACCAGAAGCAGGAGTAGGCCATTCAGCCCTTAGAGCCTGCTCCATCATTCATCTTCATTCTGGCCAATCATCAGATTCAATGTACCAATACGCCCTTCCTCCCATATCCTTTTATCCCTTTAGCCCCAAGTGCTATATCTAAGTTCTTCTTGAAATCAGACAATGTTTTGGCATCAACTACTTTCTGCAGTAGTCAATTCTACAAATTCACATCTACTGGCTGAAGAAATTTCTCCTCACCTCAATCCTAAAAGGTTTACTCCTTATCCTCAAACTCTGACCTCGAATTCTGGACTCTTCCTCCATGGGGAACATTCTTTCTGAATCTACCTTGTGTAACCCTGTTAGAATTTTATGAGTTTCTATGAGATCCCCTCTAAACTCCAGTGAATATAATCCTAACCGACTTCGTCTGTCCTCATATGTCAGGCCCGCCATTCAAGGAATCAGCTGGCAAATCTTCGCTGGGCTTCCTCTATAGCAAGGACATCCTCCTTCAGATAAGGGCACCAAAACTGCACACAATACTCCTGGTCTCTCCTTATAGCTCAAATGCTCTATCTCAGAAAACATCCTGGTGAACCTCCTCTGAACCCCTTCTCTGCTATCACATCCTTCCTATAGTGAGGTGACCAGAACTGAACTCCAGTTGTGTCCTACCCAATGTCCTGTACAACTCCAATATAACCTCGCTGCTCTTACACCCTACGCCACCATTGTTTAAAGTAACAGTCACAAATGCGTTCTTAACTACACTATTCATATACTTTGCAGACTTCAGGAATCCCAAGTACCCCCCCCAAGATCCCTGTGTTCCTCTGAGCTTCCCAGTGTCCTATCATTCATTAAGTACTCCCTCCTAAGGCAGGCGGTAAGATAGTCCTTCAGTCGGCCATATTGTAAGTGACAATGACAAACTCCTGCAATATTTTGCCAAGCATGATCATGGACCAATCCAAATGGCAGTTTGTGGCCACCAATGCCTCCTTAGTGCATGGCCTCTGGAGGAGAAGGAGGATATAGCTCATACAAGGTCAATATCACAAAAGAGCTTCCCAATCCAGGATATATTGTGCTAATTAAAAACCAGTGCTTGGTACTGGTTGTAATTTAAGATGGCAAGATGTCTGCCACATCACCATTTACTTGGAAGACTGGCATGGTTCACGGCACTACCTCACAGCGCCAGGGAGAGTTCAATTCCAGCCTCAGGTCACCATCTATGTGGAGTTAGCATATTCTCCCCGTATCTGTGTGGGTTTCCTCAGGTGCTCCAGTTTCCTCCCACGGGCGTGCTGGTTAGGTGCATTGGCCATGCTAAATTCTCCCTCAGTGTACCCGAACGGACACTGGAATGTGGCGACTAGGGAGTTCTTATAGTAGCTTCATTGCAGAGTTAATGTAAGCCTACTAGTGACACTAATGAATAAACTTTTAAAAAATCTCGATGTAGTCTTCTCCACAGTTCTCTGTCTTTTCTTCTTTTTCTTCACCTTTACACATGGAAATTTGCATCTCACCCTCTGCAGGACACCATCAGTTGTTGGCAGTGAAGCTTGCAAGCTGTGCCCCATAAAGCCCCTTGTCAAGTGTCACGCTAACATCCTCAAAATACTCGATCTCCATCCAGTGCCCCTCAACAAAATCACTGGGTGGAATTTTACAGCCCCTCCCTCCGGCGAGATGTTCCAGTCCTGCCATAGTCTATGGTGAGATTTTCCAGCCACGCTTGCCCCAACATCAGAAAGTCCCACCTGAGGTCAACGGACCCTTGTATGATTTGCCCCTTTGACCGTTACGATTCCCGTGGCAGGCAGAAAGGAGAATAATCTCCCCCATGGATGTTTGAATAGCTCGCTGCACTTTCTGTCACCCCTTCCACTCCCCACCATCCTCGCCCAGACCCGGCTGTAGACTTCCATCCATTCAGTCCGCTTGCAATGGGTACGGATTTTCCAAGGAAAGGAGGCAATTCTCCATGAAGTGCACGCACTTATATTTTTGATGGCTTGCAGGCCCAAAGGTTGGATTGATTGACAGGATGGGAATGTTTCCAGCTTTGGATGGGGGCAGCATGGTGGTGCAGTGGTTAGCATTGCTGCCTCACAGTGATCCTGCTTGGGTCACTGTGTGTGTGGAGTCTGCACATTCTCCTCATGCCTGCGTGGGTTTCCTCTGGAGGCTCTGGTTTTCTTTCACAGTTCGAAGGATGTGCTGGTTGGCTGTGCTAAATCTCCCTCAGTGTACCCGAAACAAGCACTGGAGTGTGGCGACTAAGGGACTTTCACAGTAATTTCATTGCAGTGTTGATGTAAGCCTACTTGTGACTAATAAATAAACTTTAAAACTTTAAAGGAAACACTCCTGTAAAAAGATATTCACATCTCAACCAACCCTGAGACAATCCATTTTGGGGAGTTCAAAATCACTCATTTGTGTTCTGCCTCCCACTTCGCATTGTCAAATATTATAATTGTTTCCACCTTAATTAACAAGCTGATTAATCAAATACAAATTTAGTCCCCCTCTACCTCCTGCTTCCAACTCAGCTATATTTTTTTTAAATAGCAGTAACCACTGCTACTTCACAAAAAATTGTAATTATATCATAAAATATTTACTTCTCTTTGAATGCGTTGAAGGGATTGTCACATGATTATGACTTTTCCCGCTCAAGTTAATTACTTTCACATTTTTATTCTAACAAGCCAGGAAAACTAATTACGGCAACCAGGGAGCACAGCCCCAGGAGAAAGTGATGGCAATAAATTATGCATTATTGCTTTACTAATCCAACAGGAAAGGTTGTCAAAATGCAAATCCGTTCATTACCATAGCTTGAATTATTTCATCCCCTGTTTAAGCTGCTTGAAAGGATCCTTTGGTAGCTCAGCAAGTGATACACATCAGGAAGATCCCTGACTTGGTCCCATTGGAGCCAAGGAGAAGATCCCACCCAAAGTGTCTCATAATGGACTCCGGCACCTCTGCTGAAGCACTGTGAAAATTAGTTAAGGGTTCCTGTCCCAACTAAAAGCAAATTAGTGCAGATACTGGAACTGGAAACCAAAAGAGAAAATGCTGGAAAATCTCAGCAGGTCTGGCAGCAGCTGTAAGGAGCGAAAAGAGCTGAAGTTTTGAGTCCAGATGATCCTTCATAGAAATGTTTGCTCTTTTCTCTCCTTACAGATACTGCCAGACCTGCTGAGATTTTCCAGCATTTTCTCTTTTGGTTCCTGCCCCAAAACCTAATTGTAACCATGGGCGCAAGTGGAAATTTAATTTGTAACGTCAGTTGTGAGGGGTTTGTTCTTCCCTGCTGCCATCAGACTTTTGAATGGACCTACCTTACACTCAGCTGATCTTTCTCTATAACTTAGTTATCACTGTAACACTGCATTCTGCACCCTTTCCTTTCCTTCTCCCCTGTGTACTGTATGAGCAGAATGCTTTGCCTGTATAGCCTGCAAGAAACAATACTTTTCACTGTATCCCAAGACATGTGACAATAATAATCCAAATCAAATCAAAAAGCAGTAAGTCGCAACTCCGCATGTATCATATCTTGGTGTGGCTTCTGCTCTGACCAAGACGTCAAGGAACTGCAAAAGATTGTGAACGTAGCCCAGTCCATCACACAAACCATCCTCTCATCCATTGACTCTGTCGACACTTCCCAATGTCTTGGCAAAGCAGCCAACGTAATCAAGGACCCCACACTCTGCTGGACATATTTTCTTCACTTTCTTCCATTGGATAAAAGGTACAAAAGTCTGAGATCACAGACCAATTGACTCAAGAACAGCATCTTCCCTGCGCCTTCAAACCTTTGAATGGATCTACCTTATATTAAGGTGATCTTTCTCTATACTCTAGCTATGGCTGTTAAACTATATTCTGAAGAATATAGAGTGCAGAATATAGTGTTACAGTCATAGCTAAGATCTAGAGAAAAATCAACTTAGTTCGAGGAAAGTCTATTTGAAAGTCTGACGGCAACCGGGAGGAAGCTGTTCTTGAGTTGTTTGGTACATGACCTCAGAATTTGTATCTTTTTCCAAAAGGAAATAGTGGGAGAGAGAATGCCCAGAGTGCATGGGGACCTTGATTATATTGGCTGCTTTTTTGAGGCAGCGGGAGGTGTAGATTGAGTCAGGAGATGGGAGGTTGGTTTGCGTGATGGATTGGGCTACATTCACCACTTTTAGTTTGTTGCAGTTAGGCAGAGCAGAAGCTATACCCAAGCAGCAATGCAACCAGAAAGAATGCTTTCTATGATGCATCTGTAAATGTAGATGAGAGTTATAGCTGACATGCCAAATTTCCTTAATCTTCTGAGAAAGTGGGAGCAAAGGTGGGTTTTCTTAACTGTAATGTTGGCATGAGAGGGCCAGGACAGGTTGTTGGTGATTTTGACATGTAAACATTTGAAGCTCTTGACCATTCTTATTTCATCCCCATTGATGATGACAGGGACATGTTTTCCACTGCGCTTCCCAAAGTCGATGACTATCTTCTTTGTTTTGATGACATTAAGCAAAGGATTGTTGTTGTCACATCAGTTCACTGTCTCATTCCTGTACTCCACCTCATCATTGTTTGACATACAACCCACTACAGTGGTGTTATCAACAAACTTGAAAATAGAATTGGAGGGGAATTTGGCTACACAGTCATACGTACTCTATGGATGGTATGCTTTGTCTATATAGCGTGCAAGAAACAATACTTTTCACTGTGTCTCAATATATGTAACAATAATAAATCAAATCAAATTAAATTCCCCATGTCCCAGGTTATAGAATAGGGTGGAAGTCCCAAGGATGTTATCAGAGCCTGATTTGAGTGTTTGAAGTGGACCCCACCAGCTTGGGGCTCATGTCCTTATCACCAACAATCTCTATTGTTGTCAACCAGATTGTGACAGGACACGAATGGATAAAGTCCCGGTTTTATCCCAAAGAGATTGAGAGAGGAGACAAACATTAACCTCCAAACCCTGCCTGAGCACTTGACTTTGAAGCATTTTGTGAATCACCTAACCAGTCATATTGCATTGATTGAGGAACTATAGCTATTGTAATGAAATTATGAGCATTTTTGAGATGGCTTTCTGGAGTCCAATTACACCATCCATCCCTTTCATTCTCCCTCCATTTATCTAAAGATGTGCAGATCACGTTGATTGGCCATGCTAAATTGCCCCTTAGTGTCAGAAAGATTAGCATGGGTGAGATTGTTCATGGTGCAGCCTCGATGAGTCGAATGGCCTCCTTCTGCACTGTAGGATTCTATGATTCCATGATTCTCTTCCAGAAAGCATTCCCAACGTCCACATATGTCCATGACACAAAACCATTCAAACAATTCATTAGGTTAAAAAGGAGAAAAGAACTCAAAACTATTAACAAAGCGTTCTTCAAAATCATTCCGTCAACTTTCTTCTGTTCCTCATTTGTGAATTTAACAGATAGAATCATAGAATCCTACATTCAGAAGGAGGCCACTTGGCCCATCAAGTCTGCACCAGCCACAATCCCACCCAAGCCCTATCCCCATAACCTATTTGTTTACCCTAGCTAGTCACCCTGACACTAAGGGAGAATTTAGCATGACCAATCCACCTAACCAGCACATCTTCCAAGACAATGGGAGGGAACCAGATCATCCGGAGGAAACCCACGCAGACACGGGGAGGTCATGCAAACTCGACACAGACAGTGACCCAAGGCCCGGAATTGAACCCTGATCCCTGGCACTGTGAGGCAGCAGTGCTAACATTGTACCACTGTGCCACCAATCCCTGAAAAATCCTTTAGCACAAAGGCAGATTGAATTCTAGGTCCCGACCGAAGCAGAAAGTGTTCGATGTTTACATCATGTTATTTATTCCCTGCCATAACATTAAAGTGAAGTTTCCTGCACAGTTCAAACTGCAGATGGAAAACACACAGGAAATGTTAAAGCGTGGGTCAGAAAAGGCATTTAAATATTAGAACGAGGAACTAGTTTATATTTCAGCCAAGAATTCTGAATTTGATAGACAGCAAATCTATTTCCCAAGCTGTTTGGAACTTCCAAGGTTACCAAGGCGATTTCATGGAGGAAATTGCCACTTCAGTGAAAATGACAGGCTGGAGCCCTGTGATATGTAAACCTGAAGAGTCACAATTATGGCCGTACAGCACTCCTCCTCAGAGCCAGTGTTTTCAATGCTTGCTGGATTATACTAATTTCTTGCAACTCATCTTCATCTGTTCTGCACTTCATTCACCTACCAGTTACCTCTGCCAGGGCACAGGTTTGCATACGTTTGCCATGGTGGAAATATCATAGAATCATATAATCCTTCAACTGTAGGAGACCATTTGGCCCATCAAGTCTGCATTGACCCACTTTTTTTTATCTTACCCAGGTCCATCTGCATAACCCATGTATTCTTCCTGCTAATCCCTTAACCTACACATCTTTGGACACTAAGGGGCAATTTAGCATGGCCAATCACCTAACTTACACAGCTTTTGACTTGGAGCGGCAATTTAGCATGGCCATTCTACCTAACCTACACATCTTTGGACTTGAAGAGGCAATTTAGCATGGCCATTCTACCTAACCTACACACCTTTGGACACTAAGGGGCAATTTAGCATGGGTAATCCGCCTAACTATGCACATCTTGGGAAACTAAGGAACAATTTAGCATGGCCAATCCACCTAACCTGTACATTTTTAACCAAGGGAGGAACCTGAGCAGCTGGAGAAAACCCATGCAGATATGGGGAGAACGTGCAAACTCCACACAGACAGTCACCCAAGGCTGGAATTAAACCTGGGAGCCTGGCGCTGTGAGGCAGCAGTACTAACCACTGTGCCGTCATGCCGCCTGTAGTTTATAGGGTTAAGTACTGAGCTCTCAACACAACTCTTTGCTTCTGACATGTCTTTTATGTTTAACTTTCATGGAAAACTGCCTCAGTTGGGAAATGTGGCTTCTCCCTGTATCCACTGGCCCAACATAAAGCAACGGTAAAAACTTTGACGTTATATGCGTTCAAAATAGAACTTGTCCACTTGTAACAAAGCAGCACCCTTTGTCCTAGGCCTTATTAAGCCCTAAATAAGTCTGAATGACTCTGACGGAAGTCATCCAGATTTGATTCGATTTGATTTATTGTCACATGTATTAGCATTCAAGTGAATTTTCTTTGCACACTATACAGACAAAACATATGTTCATAGAGAAGGAAAGGAGAGAGTGTAGAATGTAGTGTTACAGACTAGCCAGGTAAACACATGGGGTTGTAGGGATTGGACCTGGGCACAGACTCGATTGGCTGAATGGCCTCCTTCTGCACTGTATGATTCTTTGCTTCTATGATTAATTCAAACCATAGAATCCTTCTAAGGCAGTTTCCTTAAAGCTTTGCACTATGATGCTTCTGTTTAAACTGATTATCCTACTGTAGCTTTTGTTCTAAAACTGAGATTGGGACGTACGAGATTGAAACTTGCATTGTTAGAAGTCCGGGATTATCCAGTGCAGTTTTTCTTCTGAAATTTCTGTCCCGCGTGTTAAAAAGTAAAGCTGCATTAATATTCGACAGTGCCAGGCACTGCAGAAGCACTTTCAATGGCTGGAACGTACTTTACATTATCCTGAGGCAATGAAAGGCACTATCTAAATGCAAGTAGCATTCAAGCTTGCCACGTCAAGTTTTTGCCAAGTTTTAAACATGTTACTAATCTCAGCTGAGGAAGGGAGCTATGAATCTATGCGGAATGTGTTTGTTGGTTTATACTGTAAACTCCATGGGCAGGATTTTCCGGCACTCTCGCCTCAAGGCCGGAAAATCCCACCCGAGATCAACAGATTTTCTGTATTGCTCCTGCTGCGATTGCCTTGGCGAATGGGACGGGAAAGTTCCATCCCGTATGACTTTTCATGACTGCCTAGCCTTTCCCTACATCTCTTTAGATCCCTCGTCTATTCTGAGGAAGTGTTTGGGATGTGGGCCAAGTGCATGTTTTTCTCCCTTCAATTCCAGTGATGAGAGTATGAAATGATACAAATGGTTGTAATTTACAAGCCAAAAATGTTACACAGGCCTTGCGTCTCTCCTGCTCCGCTGACCCTCTGCAGAACGAGGTTTTCCCACAACACACGCGTTGTAAGTTATGAGAACGAGATTGTGTGACTTGGCTTATGTTCCTTGAGAACTGAGGAGCGATTGATCCAATGTTTGAAAAGAGTTCAAAGAATTTGGTAGGGTAATTACAAAAGCAGAAACAATTAGCTCCTCAGGTGGAGGATCCAGAAAGAGAGGGTCGGCATGGTGGCACAGTGGTTACCACTGCTGCCTAATGGCGCTAGCATTTAAGTGAATTTTCTTTGCACACGATACAGACAAAACATATGTTCATAGAGAAGGAAAGGAGAGAGTGGAGAATGTAGTGTTGCAGACTAGCCAGGTAAACACATGGGGTTGTAGGGATAGGACATGGGCACAGACTCGATGGGCTGAATGGCCTCCTTCTGCACTGTATGATTCTTTGCTTCTATGATTAATTCAAACCATAGAATCCTTCTAAGGCAGTTTCCTTAAAGCTTTGCACTATGATGCTTCTGTTTAAACTGATTATCCAACTGCAGCTTTTGTTCTGAAACTGAGATTGGGACGTACGAGATTGAAACTTGCATTGTTAGAAGTCCGAGATTATTCAGTGCAGTTTTTCTTCTGAAATTTCTGTCCCGCGTGTTAAAAAGTAAAGCTGCATTAATATTCCACAGTGCCAGGCACTGCAGAAGCACTTTCAATGGCTGGAACGTACTTTACATTATCCTGAGGTAATGAATAGACCCAGGTTCAATTCCTTACTGTATGGAGTTTGTACAGTCTCCCTATAAACACATGGGCTTCCTCTGGGTGCTCTGGTTTCCTCCCAAATTACAAAGATATGTAGTTTAAGTGGATTGACCATGCTAAACTGACATTTAGTGTCACAAAACTAGCAAGGTAAATATAAGTGATTACAGGATTTGGACCTGGGCAGGATTACACTCTATGCAGACTTGATGGGCTGAATGACTCTTTTCTGTACCATAGGAATTCTATGAAATAAAATTTTAAATTCTGAGCTAAGCCTTTTGTAAGTGAAGTCAGGGAACACTTTTTCCACACAAAGGTTGTGGAACAGTAAAATTCTCTTCCCAAAAAGACTGCAGACACTAATACAATTGGAGCTTGCAACACAGATTTTTTTCTGATTTGATTTGATTTATTGTTGTCACATATATTGGGATACAGTGAAAAGTATTGTTTCTTGAGCATTACACAGACAAAGCATATGGTTCATAGAGTACATAGGAGAGATGGAAAAGAGAGGGTGTAAAATGTAGTGTTGCAGTTATATTTGATTTGATTTAATTTGATTTGATTTATTATTGTCACATGTATTAGGATATAGTGCAAAGTATTGTTTCTTGCACGCTATTTAGACAAAGCATACGGTACATAAAGTGTATTCACTAGCGTCATAAGTAGGCTTACATTTGCAGTTCAATGAAGTTACTGTGAAAATGCCCTAGTTGCCACACTCTGGTGCCTGTTCGGGTACACTGAGAGAGAATTTAGCATGGCCAATTCATCTAACCTGCACATCTTTGGACTGTGGGGGAAACCAGACCACCTGGAGGAAACCCACAGAGATACGGGGAGAATGTGCAAACTTCACATATATAATGACCCAAGCCGGGAATCAAACCCAGCTCTCTGGCGTGGTGAGACAGCAGTGCTAACCACTGTGCCACCATAATAGAAAAGGGGAGGGTGCAGAATGTAGTGTTACAATCATAGCTGGGGTGTAGAGAAAGATCAATTTAATGCAGGATAGGTCCATTCAAAAGTCTGACGGCAACAGGGAAGAAACTGTTCTTGAGTTGGTTGGTACGTGACCTCAGAGTTTTGTATCTTTTTCATTATAGAAGAAAGCGGAAGAGAGAACATCTGGGATGCATGGGGTCCTTGATTAAGCTGGCTATCTACTTGGAGGCTGTGGGGACTGTAGACAGAATCAATGGATGGGAAGTTGGTTTGCGTGATGGATTGGGCTATGTTTACAACCTTCTGTAGTTTCTTGCAGTTTTGAATAGGTAATGTATAAAAGGCTCCTCAGCAAAATGTGGCGTGGATCCAACAGATATCATTGCCTTTAATATTACATAGCATTGGCATTATATCCAAACAGTCTAAGAGAAAGCTCAGGTATGTAGTAGGTAATATACTCTTTTTATGTGGGGGAGAGGGGCTGAGATAGACTGCTGCAGCAGAGTGAAAGGAAGTTTTACTTTTCCTCTGCGAGAACTAGGGATGATTAATGTTGAGACTGGATGCTGAGGATGGAAAAGTGTTCCATTTTCTGGGACTGTAATCTGTCTTCCTGACAAGCACAAATAAACAGAGCAATCAGTCATCCAGGAGCTGCTTGATTGAGGCAGTACATCCATGAGGGAAAATCTGAGATGCACGGTCATTTTTTTCCACCGGAGGTCAGAAAGTTAAAGAGTGACCTATTAGACCAATTCAGGAGTATGGATAGTGGCAATGAAGAAAATAATGATCGATTGCTTTCTCTTATCAGCCAAACAGCAACAGGGGAGTGAAAATTGGAGATAATCACCAAATGAGTTAAAAACAGTGATGGAGGAAATTGATGCACAAGATAATTACTAGGTGGAATTCCCCATAAACTACAGTTAAAGCAGACTGTAAATTCTTCCAACCAACACTTGGATAGACATTGGAAAAGCATATTGTAAGGTATGGATAGTGATTAGGAGATTAAAATTAGGTGGTTCATGTGAAGCAATGATGGGAACACTTCCACGGTCACGGGCATTCAGCCTCTAATTTTCGCATAAGCGTTCTCCAAGTCTGCCTTCAAGACACACCACAGAATCGCCAGGCAGAAACTGATAGCTATGTTCCGCTTGCATAGGGACGGCCTGAACCGGGATTTTGGGTTCATATCACACTACCTGGGATACACTAGAAGAAAGTTTTGCTTTTCCTCTGCAAGACCCCCACCATTTGTCTGGGCTTGTAAAATCCTATTAGCTGTCCTGTCTTGAGACAATTCAGACCTCTTTAACCTGTGATTATCCCTCTCTCCACTCACATGTACTTGTAAAGACTTGATTACTTATAAAGACTCACATTCCAACCATTTTTCACATTCCAACCTGTAATTATCTTGTAATTGTGTCTTTGCCTATGTATGCTGTGTTTGTGAACTTACCTCTTCATTCACCTGGTGAAGGAGCAGCACTCTGAAAGCTCGTGATTCCAAATAAACCTGTTGGACTTTAATCTGGTATTCTGAGACTTCTTACATGTGAAAAAAGACAGAAGTCGAGAGTTGATGAGGCAAATGATCTATTTTTTTAAACCATAAAATCCCTACAGGACAGAAGGAGGCCATTCAAGATCTTGATCAGTTGGGCCAGTGGGCTGACTATTGGCAGATGGAGTTTAATTTAGATAAATGTGAGGTGATGCATTTTGATAGATTGAACCAGGGCAGGACTTACTCAGTTAATGATCAAGTATTGGGGAGAGTTACAGAACAAACAGATCTGGGGATATAGGTTCATAGCACCTTGAAATTGGTGTCATGGACAGAGCGGCGAAGACATCATTCAGCATGCTTCACTTCATTCAGCAGAACATTGAATACAGGGGTTGGGACATCTTGTTGAAGTTGTACAAGACATTGGTAAGGCCACACTTGGAACACAGTGTACAGTTCTGGTCACCCTATTATAGAAGGGATGTTATTAAACTGAAAGAGTGCAGAAGAAACTTATAGGATACCACGAGGGCTTGATGTTTGAGTTGTAAGGAGAGGCTGGATAGACTGGGATTTTTTTTTGGAGCGTAGGAGGCTGAGGGGTGATCTTACAGAGGTCTATAAAATAATGAAGGATAGATCAGCTAGATAGTCAATATCTTTTCGTAAAGGTAGGGGTGTCGAAAACTAGATAACATAGGTTTAAGGTGAGAGGGAAGAGATACAAAAGGGTGCAGAGTTGTGATTTGTCCCACACAGAGTGTGGTGAGTACCTGGAAGAAGTTGCCAGAGGTAGTAGTAGAGGTGGAAACAATTTTGTCTTTTACAAAGACACTGAGACAGTTGCAAGGTAAGATGGGTATAGAGGGATATGGGTCAAATGTGGGAATTGTTTTAAAAAAAGATGCATGGACAAGTTGGGCTGAAGGGCCTTGTTTCCATGCTGTAAACCTCTATGACTCCATGACTCTAAGTCCAAAAGAGCATTCTGCTTCGGCCCATTTCCCACCCCCGCCCTATCCCTGTAACCCCACACATTGATGATGGCCACGCCAACTAAGAATTGGGGGAAGGATTTATTGAACCACATTGAATGTTCCTTCCATGGTCAGTAAGTCCTGGCATTGGATTCAAATGGCACAGTGGCATAGTGGGTTATCATTGTTGCCACACAGTGCCGGGGACCCGGGTTTGATTCCTGGCTTGGGTCGCTATCTGTGCAGAGTCTGCATGTTCTCCCCGTGTCTGTGTGCGTGTCCTCTGGTTTCTATTGCCTAAGCAATCTCCTCACTGACTCAATACTTTATCTTCAATTACATGATGTTTAATTTTGGATAACAGCCCCTTTTCATCCAATAATTTCAGAAAGTCCAGATAAATTACACCCATGGACATGACCCGGTCAGCTACTTTAGTCACTTGCTCAACAAATTCCATGAAATACAGCCTGCTGTTTCCAAATCCACGTTGTTCCTCACTAATCAGTTCCTGTTCTCAGTGTGTTATATCAGTCTGTTCCAATGAACAGAAGCTACTTTCCCCTTTGTGGGGGAGAACTGACTGATGCTGAGGGTCACCACACAACAGATGAGGGTTAAGTTTGAGAAGATGGGGTCTTTACAAACAACCTCAGCCGGTACGGGAATTGAACCAACACTATTGGTGGTGCTTTGCATCACCAACCAGCCGTCCAGCCAATTGAGCTAATCAACCAGCAGTTTCCAATGAAGATTAGTGCAAGTAATGATTAAAAAGAACGTGAGGCTGAATTTTCCCTTTCCATCCACCATGGGAATCAGAGTAGGCGAGGGGGGCGGACCATGAAAAAATCATTTTCCTGGGCTTGATTTTCCGGATTTCGTGTGAGCATGGCCAGAAAATGCCAGTAAGAAGTCTCACAACACCAGGTTAAAGTCCAACAAGTTTACTCGATAGTGAACCCACAAGTTGTGGGCTTGTGGGTTTACTATCAAATAAATTTGTTGGATTTTAACCTGGTGTTGTGAGACTTCTGACTGTGTATATCCCAGTCCAACATCGGCATTTCCACATTACAGAAAATCCTAGCCATGGGGTTGGTAATAGACAGGACATGAAGTTTGACATGACCTAGAAGTCCTTCCAAAATCTTCCCTCGTTCTATCTAATCTAGCACATCTAAAGATGTGCAGTTAAGTTGATTGGCCATGATAAATTGCCCCTTAGTATCAGAGGGTTAGCAGGATAAATAGATAGGGTTACAAGAATAGGACATGGGTGTACTGAGATTGGTGCAGACTTGATGGGCCAAATGGCCTCTTCTGCAATGTAGTGATTCTATGAGTTTCTGAATCTATGAATCTCATTCAGCTTTCCCATATTAAGGTTGCTGACTTTGAACTTTGCGTATTGTCCCCTGCACCCGATCATTAGGCGTCAAAGCTTGCAGCCTCCTCAACTAAACCCTTCTTCCCTAATTTCAGCAAATTCTCAAAGCCATCTTTTGCATTTTATTTCTAACTCCCCTGACCACAGCATGATGGCACACTGGTTAGCACTGCTGCCTCACAGTGCCAGGGACCCGAGTTCAAATCCTGGCTTGGGTCACTGTCTGTGCAGAGTCTGCACATTCTCCCTGTGTCTGCATGGGTTTCCTCCAGGTGCTCCAGTTTCCTTTCACAGTCTGAGAGACATGCTGGTTAGGTGCATTGGCCACGCTAAATTCTTCCTCAGTGTGCCCAAACAGGTGCCAGAGTATGACAACTAGGGGATTTTCATAGTAACTTCACTGCAGTGTTAAGAGTTGAAGAGTCAATTACTAGGGGGCAAAGGTTTAAGGTACAAGGGATAAGATTTAAAGGGAGATGTACGAGGCAATTTTCTTTCCCCAGAGGGTGGTGTGTGCCTGGAATTCGCTGCCGGGGGAGGTAGTGCAAGAAATGGTGACTTTTAAAGGATGTCTTGACAAATACATGAATAAATGGGAATAGAGGGATATGGTTCCTGGAAGGATAGGGGGTTTTAGTTCAGTCATGCAGCATGATTAACACAGGCTTGAAGGGCTGAAGGGCCTGTTCTTGTGTTGTAATTTTCTCTGTTCTTTGCTCTTTAATGTCAGCCCACTTGTGATACTAATAAATAAAGTTTAAAAAAAAACACAGTATTCATTCTGATCTCTTTTTTCCCACTGCAAGATGCCTTGAGATTTAATTTACCTTAAAAGCAATATATAAATGCAGATTGTAATCCTGTAGTGCTTCAGCTATTTAATATTGTCACAGAAGACATTTTTCATGCTTCACCACAGTTGGTTATATTACCAGTTTTTTAATGACAATGTGTGTCATAGTTTCTGAGCATTGCAAGAAGCTACAACACTAATAGGAAGAGATCAGCTAAAAAATGCCTTCGTTCACAATGCAGAAGGAGGCCATTCAGCCCATAGAGGCTGTACTGACGATAATCCCACCCAGGCCCTTACCCCATAACCCCACATATTTATCTTGCTAACCGTGACGCTCATGGGCAATTTAGCATGGCCAATCATCCCAACCTGTATATCTTCAGATTGTGGGAGGAAACTGGAGCACTCAGAGGAAACACACAGACACGGGGAGAACATGCAAACTCCACACAGACAGTGACCCAAGCTGGGAATGGAACTGGGATCTCTGCGGTGAGGCAGCAATGCTAACCATTATGTCAGCGTGCTGTCCATAAGGAAGTCAGTTAAAAAAGGCTTTCGTCCATGGAATCCCTACAGAAGGAAGGAGGCCATTCGACCCATCAAGCCTATGGGAGGAAACTAGAACACCCAAAGAAGGTCCACACAGACACGGGAAGAATGTGCAAACCCCACACGGTCACCGAAGGCTGGAACTGAACTCGATCCTTGGCGCTGTGAGGCATCATTGATTGATTGATTGATTGATTATGGTCACATATGTTAGCATTCATTGAAAAGGGTTGTTCCTTGCGCACCATACAGAGAAAGCATACTGTATGTAGAGAAGAATGGTGAGAATGTAGTGTTATAATCATAGCCAGGGTGTAGTAAAAGATTAACTTAATAAATGGTGTGGGTTAATCACTGCTCCATTGATCCATCCAAAATACGGAATACTTAACCAGTGTGAGAGTTTCTGCCTAAAGAAAGATGCTCATTGTTGTCAAGCCATCTAAAATGGAAGACATGCAGGCACAGCTCCAAGGGCACAGGTTCAATTGCCGGCTTGGGCCACAATCTGTGTGGAGTTTGCACATACTCTCCATGCCTGTGCATGTTTCTTCTGGGTGCTCCAGTTTCCTCCCACGGTCTAAAGATGTGCAAGTTAACTGAATTTAGTGGGCTAATTTGCCCCTTAGTGTCAGGGTTGGGAGGGTGCTAGCTAGGAAAAATGCCTGGGGTTATGGGGATAGGGATGGGATTGTGGTCAGTGTGAACTCAATGGGCTGAATGGCCTCCTTCTGCACTGTGGGATGCCACGATTGCACGATTCTATGAAAATGTACATAGAAGTTAACTATAAAATGGATTCCCATGTCAATCTATACCAAACGTAAAAGCAGCTCTTTGTCCTTGGCAATTGCTGATTTGTGAACTCAGTTTAAAATATCAATATCGTAACACTAAATGCAACACCAAGATGAAACCATCTCTCCTAAGCTTTCCCTATCACATGGGCTCCAGTGGTTCAAAAAGGCAGTTAACTATCAATTCTTTCTGAAAAGCAATTAGAGGATGGGCAATAAATGTTGGCCTTGCCAGCAACGTCCACATCCTTTTAATTAATTTTGGGAGGGACCTGGAACATGGAGCGTTTTATGGGTCTATCCATTAAAGTTGCTTTTAACAGCCTGTCTCTCTGTGAATTCCATACATTTCATTTGCTATGCCGCTGATAAATCTTGTCTCCTTGCTCATTATCAAACTTGACAAATTGGGTTGAAGCTTCAGGGGACCAAAGTGGACCTTCAAATCTGCTTGCCCACTATCCCCCCCACCACTCCCGTCACTCATAGTCTGTGAACCATTGTCAGTCAACCCAACACTACTCCATCCCAAAGAAAATCATGCAGTTCACAGCACTTTTTACTGAGGTGTGGCCAGCAAGGCAGGGCATTTCCTCACTCCATCTATTCACATCAGGAACAAAACATCCACCTCATAAGACAGAGGAGCAAATTAAGCCACTCGGCCCATCGAGTCTGTCCATCATTCAATCTTGGCTGATATTTTCCTCATCCCCATTCTCCTGCCTTTTCACCATAACCCCTGATCCCCTTATTAATCAAGAACCTATCTCTATCTTAAAGACACTCAATTTTCTGTCCACATGGATGTGATCCATCATTTCAGGATTAGAGGTTTAGAGCAGAGAATGAGACTATTAAGTCCATCATATCTGAACTGACTCTGGGCTAGAGCAATCCAGGGCTAAACTAATGTAGTGCCCCTATTTCAAATATATCGCCGGCTTTTAAGATGCAGTGATCACTATTTCAATACTCCAGTTCAGTCTGTGGGGCGATGATGGGTCAGATTTTCCTCGGCTGATTCTACAGTCCTGCCGCAATGCACGGGGATTTGGCCATATCTCAAATTCTCCGTTCACGCTGTTGACAGGGATGGAAGTGAACGCGTGGAGAATCCCAGCCGATGGCGCAGTGGGTAGGATCACTAGGTGAATGATTCTGTTGCCACATGGCTTCAAATCCCACCATTGTTCAATCTGCTATTTCAGGAAATGCACAAATTTATTTGAAAAAATCAGGCCTCCCGCGGACAGTGATGATGGCTAGAATTGTACTCCCCACTGTGTCTGCTAGCGAGCACAAAGAATTTTAAAGTTTTAAAGTTTATTTAGTAGTGTCATGAGCAGGCCGACATTCGTTAGTGTCAAAAGTGGGCTTACATTAACACTGCAATGAAGTTACTGTGAAAATCTCCTGGTTGCCACAGTCCGGAGGCTGTTTGGGTATACTGAAGGAGAATTTAGCATGGTCAATGCACAAATCCAGCACATCTTTCGAAACTGTGGGAGGAAACCGGAGCACCTGAAGGAAACTTAAGCGGATAGAGGGAGAATGTGCAGACTCCACACAGACAGTGACCCAAGCTGGGAATCGAACCCAGGTCCTTGGCACTGTGAAGCAGTAGTGCCACTGTGCCATTTAGCATTCAGCCCCAAACTCCATTCACGAGGCCGGAGAATTGCGGGTAAGATCCAAAAATTCCAGCGGAACTTCTGACACAATAGCCGGTTTGATGCGGAGATGCCGGCGTTGGACTGGGGTAAACACAGTAAGAAGGCTCACAACACCAGGTTAAAGTCTTTTAAAGTCCTTTAAGTACTTTAACCTGGTGTTACAAAAGCCGTTTAGCAGACAGGAAAGATTATACGATAAAAATATTTGACACATCTAAATCATTTTGTAAGTATAGTTGCGGTATCAATGTAATGAAATAAAACGGTTTATTTTCCTTTATCACCTATTTTTTTTGGAGCAGAACCATCAAGAGGAAGTTTAGCGTCTAATCTTTCAAGTAAAACCCATTTATCAAGCGGTGTAGCATGTGCGTACTTCGTTTCCTTTTCCTTATTTTAGTCTTGGGTAAACATTGTCCTGGTGGATGCACAGAATGCTGGCGCTGGGAACTGAAATCCTTCCTTTGAACCACTTTTTGGCACTCATCAATTATTCAGCTGTGACAGAGCCAAGCCCAGAATTCCCTCTGCTCCAGCTCCATTCTGACCTTTAACCCCAAATACAGAACGCCCACTTAGTGTAACATGTTACATTCCAACTCACGTTTCCCATTACAGTTGCCAACTGTGATTAGTTGTATTCCTGGAGGTTCCACCACAGGACTTGCCTTCATATTCCAGCCTTGAGTGGCAAAACGACCCATTATCCATGTGGCTATTGTTCACACAGCCCTTTTGTTTCACGTTTTCAATATTCTTATATCATAGAATCTCTACAGTGCTAAAATAGACCATTTGGCCCGTTGAACCTGCACCGACAATAATCCCACCCAAGCTCTCTCCTGCATATTTACCTTGCTAATCCCCTTCACACTAAAAGGCAACTTATCATGTCCAATCAAACAAACCTGCATATCTTTTGATTGCAGGAGGAAACTATAGCATGTGGTGGAAATCCACGCAGACACGGGGAGAATTTGCAGACTCCACACAGACCTGAGGCCAGAATTGAACTCGAGTTCCTGGAGCTGTGACGCAATCACTCTGCCACATCTCTGATGAAGAGAAATGTGCAAAGAAAATGACAGCCAAAAAAGAAACCAATCTTTTTTAATGTCCCGATGGTTTTTCTTCAGGGTGGCACACAGCAGTATCCTGGAGATAGATCTTCAATTGCTGGAGAATGCCAACCATCTCAAACCCCTTCCCCATTTTCCACCCCCTTCACTCCTGGGGCCTTGCTAAACTTGGTAAATTGACAAAAGGAAAGATCTTTAGATATGTTAAGAATAGAAGATTGGTTAGGACAAGATTAGGGCCAGTCATAGACAGCAATGGGAAGTTGTGCGTGGAGCCTGAAGAGATTGGAGAGGTACTGAATAAATATTTCTCTTCGGTATTCACGCAGGGTGATGTAAATGTAGTTATGGAGAACACTGAGGTACAGGGTAGCAAACTGGAAGGTATCGAAGTAGATAGGGAGGATGTGCTAGATATTCTCGAGGGTTTGAAGTTGGATAAGTCCCCTGGGCCGGACGGGATTTACCCTAGGATTCTCTGGGAGGCAAGAGAGGAGATTGCAGAGCCTCTGGCTCTGATCTTCAGGTCGTCGTTGGTTACGGGTGTGGTTCCGGAGGACTGGAGGATAGCGAATGTGGTCCCATTGTTCAAGAAGGGGAAGAGAGACCTTCCATGGAATTATAGGCCAGTGAGTCTTACTTCTGTTGTGGGCAAAGTATTGGAGAGAATTATTAGGGATAGGATTTATAGTTATTTAGAGAGGAATGAATTGATTGGGGATAGTCAGCATGGTTTTGTGAAGGGTAGGTCGTGCCTTACTAACCTCATTGAGTTTTTTGAAAAAGTGACTAAAGAGGTGGATGGGGGTAAGGCGGTTGATGTGGTATATATGGACTTTAGTAAGGCGTTTGATAAGGTGGACCATGGAAGACTTCTGCAGAAAATGCAGATGTATGGGATAGAGGGTGATTTAGCTAATTGGGTTAGGAATTGGCTAGCAGATAGAAGACAGAGGGTGGTGGTTGATGGGAGATATTCATCGTGGAGTTCGGTGACAAGTGGTGTACCTCAGGGGTCTGTTTTGGGGCCCCTGCTGTTTGTAATTTTTATAAATGATCTGGATGAGGGTATTGAAGGATGGATTAGTAAATTTGCAGATGACACTAAAGTCGGTGGAGTGGTAGATAGTGAGAGGGGTGTTATAGTTTGCAGAGAGACTTGGACAAGTTGCAGAGCTGGGCCGAGAGGTGGCAAATGGAGTTTAATGTGGAAAAGTGTGAGGTAATGCACTTTGGCAGGAATAATAAATGTGTAGAGTATAGGGCTAATGGTAGGATTCTTAATAGTGTTGATGAACAGAGGGATCTTGGTGTGTATGTGCATAGATCCCTGAAAGTAGGCAGTCAAGTCGAGAAGGTTGTTAAGAAGGCATATGGAGTCTTAGCTTTTATTGGTAGGGGGATTGAATTTCGGAGCCGCAACGTCATGTTGCAACTGTACAAAACTCTAGTGCGGCCGCACTTGGAGTATTGTGTGCAGTTCTGGTCCCCACATTATAAGAAAGATGTGGAGGCATTGGAGAGGGTACAGAGGAGGTTTACCAGGATGTTGCCTGGTATGGAGGGCAGGTCTTATGAAGAGAGGCTGAGGGATTTGAGGTTGTTTTCGTTAGAAAGGAGGCGGCTAAGAGGGGACCTAATCGAAACATATAAGATGATTAGAGGTTTAGATAGGGTGGACAGTGATAGCCTTTTTCCTAGGATGGAGAAAGCTAGCACGAGGGGACACAGCTTTAAATTAAGGGGTGATAGTTATAGGACGGATATCAGAGGTAGGTTCTTTACCCAAAGGGTGGTTCGGGAGTGGAATGCCCTGCCTGCAGCAGTTGTAGATGCGCCAAGTTTGGTGGCGTTTAAGAGGTTAGTTGATAAGTATATGGAAGAGAAGGGAATGGTTTAGTATGGAGGGGCATTGCTTTTTATATTGGTCGGTGCAACATCGAAGGCCGAAGGGCCTGTTCTGCGTTGTAATGTTCTATTCTATGTTCTATGTTCTATCTGTATAACAACTTCCACCACCACAGTCTTCAATGGAAGTTCAATGGAAATGAGAAAATGTTTAACAAGCAGCTTATCAATGTGAGTCCTCATACACTTTCAACCCGAAAGTCAGTTTCCCATAATCAGGAAGAACTCACAATAGATATTCAAAAAATCCCAGTGATGACATTCCTTCTCATAGAATCCTTACAGTGCATCGAGCTTTCAACAACAACAATCCCACCCAACCCCGAATCCCAGTAATCACATGTATTTACCCTGCTGTTTCCCCTGATACTAAGGGGCAATCTAATATGGCTAATCGGCTTAACCTCTGGATTGTAACCCACAGTTCACAAACTATGAGAGTAAATGGAAACACCCAGAGGGAATATGGTGGCACTGTGGTTAGCTTTGCTGCCTCACAGCACCTGGGACCTGGGTTCGATTCCCAGCTCGGGTCACTGTCTGTGTGATGTCCGCACATTCTCCATGTCTCTACGTGGGTTTCCTCCGGGTGCTCCTTTTCCCTCCCACAGTCTGAAAAACGTGCTGGTTAGATACATTGGCCTTGTAAAATTCTCCCTTGTTGCTGGAGTGTGGTGACTCGGGGATTTTCACAATAACTTAATTGCAATGCTTTTGACACCAATAAATAAATTTTACAAAAAAAATGAATGTGCGAACTCCACACAAACAGTTACCCAAGGCTGGAATTGAACCCGCGTCCTTTGTGATAAGTGCTAATCACTTTGCCATACATTTTTTTCAGAGCTTGTTCCCCAACTGAAGACTTTACCCATGAAGAACAGCAAACCATCGCAGTGACAACTGTTACTAGGCTAGTAAGATACCCCAGGCCCATGAAAAGAATACTATGATTCAGCAGTCTCAATCTGTGGCTCCTTGATTGAGCACACCTCCATTCACCAGCCTTTCTGTGGTTAAGTATAATCTTTAAATGATTTTGCTCTAATCTTGAGTCACTGTAGTGTTTCTGATTTGATTCGATTTGATTTATTATTGTCACATGCATTAGTATACAGTGAACAGTGTAGTTTCTTGTGCACTCTACAGACAAAACATGCCATTCATAGAGAAGGAAAGGAGAGAGTGTTACAGCGAGGGTATTGAGAAAGATCAACTTAATGTGAGATAGGTGCATTCTGATGGCAGCAGGGAAGAAACTGTTTTGAGACAGCTTGTATGTGTCCTCAAACTTTTGTTTATCTTTTTTCCCAATGGATGAAGGTGGAAGAGAGAGTGTCCAGACTGCGTGGGGTCCTTGATTATGCTGGCTGCTTCTCCGAGGCAGCGTGAAGTGTCGACAGTGCCAATGGGTGGGAGGCTGGTTTGAGTGATGGACAGGCCTTCATTCATAACCCTTTGTAGTCTCTTGCAGTCTTGCTCAGAACTGGAGCCATACCAAGCTGTGATACATCTGGAAAGAATGCCTTCTATAGTGCATCTGTGGAGGTTGGTGCGAGTTGTAGCTGACATGCCAAATTTCCTTACTCTCCTGAGAAAGTAGAGGTGTTGATGGACTTTCTAGTAACTATAACATCCTCATGGAGGGACCAGCACAGACTGTTGGTGATCTAGGACAGGTCGTTGGTGACCTTGAGGTACAGAGGAACTACAAACCAACCAACACTTGCATCAAATGCCCTAGTAGTTTTTCACAACTATTTATGTCAACGTTAGATGAATTTATCTTACTATATACCACTTGTGAGCACACACATCTACAAGCCACGTCAGACCAGGGATCTGCGATCGAGACAGCTACTATAAGGTATCTTATGCGATGGATTGTCTCAGGTTTTCTATGGGATTGGGACCGGCTAATTCTTTCTCATGGTCGTACATGGATGAAACCTTTTGCAGAGGGTTGATAGTGGTGTCCCACTGTGCTGCAGCTGTAAGAAAAGCAGCTTCTGAGTCACGTACACGGGACAGTTTACTACACTGTAACCTACCCAGTCCAGAATGCTTGGGAACAAGTCATTTCTGGATTTTGACTTTTCCTGGATAATCGAATAATATTCAGATGCCTCAGCGCAAGTGTGTGAACAGGCAAACAGCACTGAGATAAATGTTTACCTGAAGCTTAAAACAGTGACTGTATATTATGCAGTAGATGGGAACACCATCGCCTACCCCACTTTCCATCCTGACTTGGAAATATATCGCTATTCTTTTGCAATCGCTGCATCAAAATCCTGAAACTCCCTCCCTAACAGCACTGTGGGTGCACTACACCACAGAGATTGCAGCACTTCAGGAAGGCAGACTTTCTCAAGGGCAAATGGGGACGGACAGTAAAGGCTGGCCGAGTACATCCTGTGAATGAATAGAAAACAAGAATAAAATTTACCCAAATACTGTATCTTCCATGTTTCTGCTCCCAAGGTAGTGTATTAAAGTGATGCTGTAAGATGCTTGCATCTGCTGAAACAAATTGTACACTAGATTTCCAAACTGGAGAGGTTATATTTATGTTTATTTATGGGATGTGGGCATTTCTTGCCCATCCCCAATTGCCTTTGCTAAGGTGGTGACAAGCTCCACCTTGAACCGCCGCAGGCCCTGAGCAGTAGGTACACCCCACTGCTGTTAGGGAGGGAGTTCCAGGATTTTGACCCAACGACAGTGAAGGAACGGCAATACATTTCCAAGTCAGTACCATTCAGTACCAAAACAATAATAACTGAATCTCTCAGAAAATATATATAACCCGGTCTGATGGCTTGGAAAAGATTTGGAGCTCTTCTGCAGTTGTCCGCTACCTATAAGCGCTTGTCTGATTTGATACTTTACACTCGTGAAATGCTGAGTTTTCTTAAGGGCTATCTGAAGCTGAAGAGTTAAGAACTAATTGTTTCAGTTGATCTCACTGTCCTGAACTGCCTTTAACTGCTTCAATGGGTCTAACTCTTGATCTGGTTCTGGCACTGGCCTTGGTCTTGGTCCCAATCTGGTCCTGGCCCTGGTCCCTCTGGCCCTTCTGTCACAGCCTAGCAGAGGACACACATGGGGAGCCTTTACTGAATCCTGGGACCGCTCGGGAGATCACCCCCAGCACTGCTGCAGGGGGGACCTCCGGGCATTCCTGAGAGGTGGAGATTCAGATCTGATAGGGATGCCCGAGTGCACTGGGTAATCTGTCAGACTCCATTCTGTGCCATTCACAGGGATGGCAGCTGGAACTGGCAATGGCCATAAGGCTACCAGATTGTCCACAAGGAGTTCTGATGTGCCACCCTTCCATCTGCGGTGCAGCACTGCCTTTTTGCTTTTTAGTTTTCTTTCCCGCCTCTGAGAACAGCCCCTTGTTGGCCACCCATTGCTGGCAGCTTCTCAAACCAGCTGGCTGCTCCTGGGTCAATTTCCAGACACGCCACCTGATATTGGTTCGCGTTTGCCAGCAATCCTTCCTGGCACCCGTTACGTGGCCAGCTGCTGCTGAAATTGCTGACGCTCAATCTCCAGGCGAAACGTCCACAGTTCCACTTCCATGGATCCACTACATCGCGTCAAATTTAGCCCATTACACAGGCCGGAATCCTGACCCTCCCCCGTCATGTCCTAAGTCAAAACCCAAAGTCTGGCCCAGTGTGTGACAGTCACAGCTCAAGGAAGGCTGCCTATCGTAACATTCTCTTTCAGAATAATACTAGGTTTTGTTCATCTACAAACATTGTCATTGGTGGCACACTGGTTAGCACTGCTGCCTCACATGCCAGGGACCTGGGTTCGATTCCAGCCTTGGGTCACTGTTGGTACGGACAATGCACATTCTCCCCATGTCAGAGTGGGTTTCCTCAAGGTGCTCCTGAGATGTCCAAAGACGTGCAGTTTAGGTTGATTGGCCATGCTGAAATTAAGCTTAGTGTTGGGGGATTTAGCAGGGTAAATATGTGGGTGAAAGGAATAGGATCTGGGTGGGATAGAGGTCTGTGCAGAATCAATGGGCTGAATGGACTCTTCTGCACAGTAGGAATTATTTGAATTAGTTTAATCATAGAATTCCTACAGAGCAGAAGGAGGCCATTCAGTCCATTGAATCTGCATTGAACACAATCCCAACTAGGCCCTATCCCCATAACCCAATGCATCTACCCTATCAGTCCCCCTAATCCTAAGGGGCAATTTAGCTTGGCCAATCCACCTAACCTGCACATCTTTGGAGCATGGGAAAAAGCCAGAGCACCCAGGAGGAACTCATGCAGACACAGGGAGAATGTGCGAACTCCCACAGACAGTGACCCAAATCGAACTGCAGGTCCCTAGCGCTGTGAGGCCGCAGTGCTAATCACCGTGCCACCCCTATCATTACATTACAGTCGGTTTGCGGTAAATAGATACTAAAGGTGGTTAGAAGGCTGGCAGTGATGAATTCTTAAAGAAACTGAACCTATTTGTCAGTATTGACAAAGGCAGTCTTTTATCAATCCTTGACAATCTAAGTAGTGTCGTTGATGTAACGTATTCCTCTTTGGCAGGTAACCAAGAAACCAATCTCATGTATCTGAATGCAATTTAATCCGAAGCTATTGATATCAGTGACCAGTGAACAGGATAAAGATGTCACATTGTGACAGAGGCTAAACTCTACAACACTGGAGCATTGTGACTGGATTATTAACGCTCCAAGATTTAGGGCGGAATTTTACCGCCACATCCGTCCCTTGTTTTGTACGATCCCATCTGAGGCCAATGGGGAATGCTGTTTTCTGAGTGTTGCCTGCCACCGGAATAGGGGCAGGCGTGCAGGTAGAATTCCGGCCTTAGAATTTCTGGGTGGGATTTTATGACCTCCCTTGCGCAATACCGGAAATTTCCATCCAAGGTCAACAGGCATTCCCGTTGTCTGCCCCTCGCCTGCTCTGATTCCATGCTGAGTAGGGCCATAGGATTCCAATGATAGAGTTATAGAGAGAAGCGGCATGGATACAGGTGCTTCAGCTTTATTCATACATGTAGACCTGGTTTCCTAAACCGAACTCGTCCCGTTTGCCTGCACTTGGCCCCTATCCCTCTAACCCTTTCCCATCCATGTACCTGTCCAAATGTCTTTTAACTGTTGTATTTGTATCCGTCTCTATCACCTCCTCTGGCAGCTCATTCCAAATATCACCATTCTCTGTTGCCCCTCAGATCCCTTTCCCTCTCACCTTAAGCCTATATCCTCTGGCTTTGGACTCCCCTACTCTGGGGAGAAGACCTTAACTATTTATATTATCTATGCCCCTTAATACCTCAATAAGGTCACCTCTCATCCTCCCGAACTCCAAGGAAAAAAAGTCCAGGCCTATGCAGCCCGAACTTATAATTCAAAATTTCCATTCCCACCCAGACCCTATCCTTGGAAATCTTTTATTTGGACTGAATAAAATTGTGAAAATTGATTGTATTTAATTCAGATTTCCATGAACATGTGGGGGGCTGTATTTCGCTGTTCTATAATAATAAATCAAATTAAATCAAATCAAAATATCGCTTGGGAAGATCAGCCCTTTGAGTGCAGATGTTTTGAAGGAGAGTATGCCAGCACTTTCTGAAGAACACAGCCCTGAGACCATGGGAAAACAGAGATTTATCCACTCGCACAAGTTTCCCTGGGTTGCTCTCCCCTCTCTCCATCCGCAGGGCCAATTTTCACTTGATAGCATCAAGCTGCTTCTCCCACCAGCTGCAACTACGCGATTTGGCAAAGATACTCAGGGGAAAGTTGAGGGGCTGCCAAGTGTTGTCCCTTTTGGTTGAAAATAATGATTGATGTGCTGCACTACTCTGTACTAGACGTCACGGGAAGTATACCAGTGTCGTATTTCTGATCCAAGATTTGGACTGGGTGTCATTTCAGCAAAGGAGGGAGAAAGTTAGATTCACCATGCTCTGTAACTGGAGGCAACACGGTGGCGCAGTGGTTAGCATTGCTGCCTCGCAGCGCAAGGGACCTGGGTTCGATTCCAATCAACGTCTGTGTGGGGTCTGCACTTTCTCCTGGTGTCTGCACAGACTTCCTCCAGTTCCTCCCACACTCCACAGATGTATAACTGAGGTTGATCGGCCATGCAAAATTGCCCCTTAGTGTCCAAAGATGTGTAGCTAAGGAGGAATTGGCCATGCCAGATTGCCTGTTAGTGTCCCAAGATGTGCAGGTTACGTGGATTGGCCATGTTAAATTGCCTATTAGTGTCCAAAGTTGTGCAGGTTAGGTAGATTGACCATGCCAAATTGCCTCTTAGTGTCCCAAGATGTGCAGGTTAAGTGAATTAGCCATGTTAAATTGCCCCTTAGTGTCCAAAGATGTGTAGGTTACAGTGATTGACCATGCTAAATTGCCCCTCAGTGTCCGAAGATGTGTAGGTTAGGGGCATTGGCCATGCTAAATTGCCCCTGAGCGTCCAAAGATGTGTAGATTAGAAAGGAAACGTATCAGGGACAGGACAGGAAAAGGACTGGGTAAGGTGCTCGTAGAGTTGGTGGGCCAAATGGCCTCCTTCTACACTATAGGGATTCTATGATTCTATAAACTGGTGGAAACTAATGGAGCCAAGAAGCCAGTGCCCTCTGTTTATGGCAGAACTCAAGGAAGTCATCCACGCAAACTGCATAGACTAGGTGTTCTAACCACACTTGCCCCAAGGCCAGAAATTTCCACTCAAGGTCAACAGATCTCTGTATGGTCCACGCCCACCTGCTACGATTCCTGTGGTGAGCAGGATGGGGAAATTGGGTTTCCCATTGCTTTCCATCAACAATCTTTCTTCCCACAGACAATCCTGCCAGCTTCCAATGAAAATAGACAAACTCCCCCCCTGTATGACGCACAAGAAGCAATACTTTTCACTGCACACCAAAACATGTGACAATAATAAATCAAATCAAATCAAATCATTTGAATTCTTCAAGACCCATATCTCCATTTATCAGTTTACATATTCAGGGCTATGCCACCAGCAGGTCATGCCTGCTTTAACTAGCACTATCTCTATGGATGTTGTAGAAAATGGATGTTAGTCCATGATGCCAAGGCAACAAATGCAAAAACAGATTTTGATTTTGAGCATCTCACTCTGAAAATTAAACAGCACCGTATCCTTCAATGGCAGTGGGCGATCTAACTCATTCTTATGGGATATTCACCAGCATTGACAGCTCTGAAAGGATAGGCCTGACGACACAGCATGCCTACACTCTAAAAGATATTGTTCCTCGGTATGACAGCTGTGTTAAAACAAGAGTTGGATCGAAGCATTTGTGAAATCTATGTGTGTGTGTTTGTATGTGTCAGTGTCTGAATGTGTGTGTGTGTGTGTGTGTGTGTGTGTGTGTCTGTAAATCCTGAATGTATTAACCCAGTAGCAGGGGAGCACAATGGTTAGTGCTGCTGCCTCACAGTGCCAGGGACTCGGGTTCAACTCCAGCCTTGGTGACTGTATGGAGTTTGCATGTGTCTGTGTGGGTTTCCTCCAGATGCTCTGGTTTCCTGCCATAGTCCAAAAAATGTGCAGGTTTGGGTGATTGGTTGTGCTAAATTGCCCCACAGTTTCAGGGGACCAGCAGGGTAAATAAGTAGGGTTACGGGGACAGGTCCTGACTGGGATTTTTGTCAGTGAAGGCTGGATGGGCTAAATGGCCTCCTTCTGCACTGTAGGGTTTTCTGAATATTGATACTCAACAATCTACAACATGAACTCCACTTCTCTCTCCACAGACACTGTCAAACCTGCTGAGCATTTCCAACATTTTATGTTTTAACTAGAGCAGATTTCCCCAGTGCTTGGCAAAAGTATAAAGACTTGCTTCACAACCAAGTTTTTCATGACTGAGAATTGTTCTGTCACCTCTTACCTTCCATTATTGTTAATCCAACTTTAAATGAAGATTGAAAAATAAAATGACAACACTAACCATTAAGGTACCAGATTAGAAACACCTAGGTATATTTTGAAGACAGCTAGACCCCAACATTTTTCTATTTTGATTTAATTTGCTTTATTATTGCCACATGTATTAGTATACAGTGAAAAGTATTGTTTCTTGCGTGCTATGCAGACAAAGCATACCATTCATAGAAAAGGAAAGGAGAGAGTGCAGAATGTAGTGTTACAGTCATAGCTAGCGTGTAGAGAAAGATCAACTTAATGCGAGCTAAGTCTATTCTAAAGTTTGATGGCAGCAGGGAAGAAGCTGTTCTTCAGTCGATTGGTACGTGACCTCAGAGTTTTGTATCTTTTTCCTGACAGAAGAAGGTGGAAGAGAGAATGTCTGGGTGTGTGGGGTCCTTAATTATGCTGGCTGCTTTGCCAAGGCAGTGGGAGGTGTAGACAGAGTCAATGAATCAGAGGCTGGTTTGCGTGATGGATTAAGCTACATTCACTATTTTGATATTAACATGGGGATATGGGGATTTCTCCAGCTATTCATGTCAAAGGGATTTTCTGGTCCCACTGCAATGAATGGAGATCAACCTGACAGCCTGGCAACCATATCCACTGTAGTTGAAACATGAGCTGACACAATGGAAGCAATGATGAAATTTGTAATCTATGTCTGCCTTTATCAGGAAGAGGTTGAGGCTCCCAAGGTAGGGAGGCAGTAGCCTAGTGGAATTATGTCCATTAATCCAGAAACTCGACTAATGTTCTTGGGACCCAGGTTCAAATCCTGCCGGGTCAGATGGTGAAATTTGAATACCATGAAAAATATCTAGAATTAAAAATTTATTGGTGACCATGAAATCATTTTTGATTGTTGGAAAACCCATCTGGTTCCCTTTAGGGAAGGAAATCTGCCATCCTTTCTTGGTTTGGTCTACATGTGATTTCAGAGCCACAGCAATGTGATTGACCCTCAACTACTCCCTCAACAAGGACAACTCGGGATGGGTAATAAACTCTGGCCAGCCAATGTTATGATGTAGAGATGCCGGCGTTGGACTGGGGTAGTAAGAACTCAGTAAGAATTTAGCAACACCAATTTTAAATCTAACCGATTTATTTGATAGTAAATTTGCGAGCTTTCGACACTCTTGTGCCTTCGTCAGGCAAATGCAGTGTTCTGCCAATGTTGCCCATATCCCACAAATGAATTTCAAATAAGCTCCTCACTTCTACATTAGAGAATTAAGACCGAATTTTCCCTTTTATCAGTGATTGTGAAATCTGTGATCACACATTCAAAATGTCAGATATCCCAAAGACAGAAAACAGGTGATGGTTCTCAATAGTAGGTTGAGCTTAGACAATGCCAGAGACCCAGAGCAAGATCTGGGTTCAAATCCCACCATGGTGAAATTTGAATTCAATTAAAAAATTTACTGATGACCATGAAACCATTGTCGATTGTCAGAAACACCCATCTCGTTCACTAATGTCCTTTAGGGAAAGAAATCTGCCGTTCTTACCTGGTCTGGCCTACAGGTGACCCCAGAGCCACAGCAATGTGGTTGACTCTCAATTGCCCTCTGAAGTGGTCTAGCAAATCATTCAGTTCAAGGACAATTAGGGATGGATATCAAACGCTGGCCTAGCCAGGATTGCCCACATAGAATCATAACAAAGCAGAATGAGACCATTCAGCCCACTGAGTCTGCACAACAACAATCCCACTCTATCTCTGTAACCCCATGTATTTACCCTATTAATCCCCCTGACCCTAATGATCAATTTGGCACGGCCAATCAACCTACCCAACACATCTTTGGATTGCGGGAGAAAACCCACACAGACAGAGTGACCCAAGGCTGGAACTGAACCCAGATCCCTAGCACTGTGAGGTAACAGTGCTAACAACTGTGCCACAGTGCTGCCCATGAACGAATAAATCGGGGAAAAAAAATGAAATATTGTGTGCCGATCAGTGCAATAAAGTGTGATTTTACGTATCTTGTGACACTCAATAGAAGTCATAGAATCATAGAATTCTACAATGTGGAAGGAGGCCATTTGATCTGCACAGACCACGATCCCACACAGGCTCTATCTCCGTAACCTCATTAATTTAGCTCAGTTAGTCCCTTCGACAGTAAGGAGCAAACTGGCCTGGCCACTCCACCTAAGTTTGTAACAAAATGGATTGCTTAACAACTTTAAGAACCATCAGCAAAGTGGCTTCTAATCTCATTGACACAAAGAGGCAATTGATCATGGCCAGTCAATCTAATCCACATATCTTTGGACTGTGAGAGGAAACCAGAGCACCCAGAGGAAACTCACGCAGACGTGGGGAGAATATGTAAACTCCACACATTCAATGACCCGAAGCTGGAATTGAACCTGAGTCCTTGGAGCTGTGAGGCAACAGTTTTAATCATTGTGCTGCCCATTTCATCCATTTTGTCCATGCTGACCCAAAGACATCCAGATATCCTATCTAATCCTATCTTCCTGCAAATTGTCCATAACCTTGCAGCTTACAGCAATTAAGGTGCATATTCAAATACTTTTACATAAATTTAAAGTGAAGTGAGATGTGTGCTGGTTACTCACAGCATTGAATGTGGGAGCTGTACTCCTGCTGATCCAAAGTGTAGATTTTTTTTTGTTTTTACCATTTGACGTTGCTGACAGTTCCATTAATATATAAATGATTCAGCATTTTCTATTACTCATTATGAAATATTCAGCGTGTATTAAATGTATTGAATTAAATGTATTAAGTACCAGGAATTAAATGTCTGGAATTAAGAATCTACTGATGACCATGAAATCATTGTTGACTCGGGTTTGAATCCATCATGGTCAAATTTAAATTCCATATGAAACTGGAATTATCAGTCTAATGATGAAACCATTGTTGACTGTTGGAAAAACCTATCTGGTTCACTGATGTCCTTTATGGAAGGAAATTTGCAATCCCTACCAATTCTGAGTCTATATGTGACTCCAGAGCCACAGCAATTCATTTTCAACTGCCCTTTGAATGGGCCTAGCAAGCCATTTAGTCCAAGGGCAACTAAGGATGGATGATAAATGTTAGCTAACTGGTGAAGCCCAAGTCCCAAGTCCCACAAATGAATATTAATATATAAATGATTCAGTATTTTCTATAACTCATTATGAAATATTCAGTGTGCATTAAATCTATTTCAGTTTATTCATGGTCTTATTCAGCTTGTTAGTGAACAAGCCTGATTTCAATCTTGTAGCCCACTGAGATGAAAAAGGCCCATTGGGCACAGTGACAAAGTGGTTAGCACTGTTGCCTCACAGCGCCAGGGACCTGGGTTCAATTCCTGGATTGGGTCACTGCCTGTGTGTCTTTGTACGTTCTCTCTGTGTTGATGTGGGCTTCCTCTGGACGCTCTGGTTTCCTCCTACAGTCCCAAAGCTGTACAAGTTAGGCACAATGGCCATGCTAAATTCTCCCTCATTACCCAAAAAGGCACCGGAGTGTGACGACTAGCGGATGTTCACAGTAACTTCATTGCAATGTTAATGTGGCTAATAAATAAACATTATTTATTTTAATGCGGCCCAGTCACTAGCCTAGGTTGTCTATCAGTGTTCTAGATGCACAGGCAAGGCAAAATAGTCTGAATGATTCCCTTCATTCTTTGTACCATTCTATGCATGCTTGCATTTTCAATACTTGTCTCCATTTGACCAGATACCTCTGGGGTATGACTGAGGTACAATTCCTTTCCCTTTGCAAGTGGGAAATTGTTGAACGACTCTGACTGAGCATTGAATCTGATTTACCTTCTAATAATTCTCATATCTACTGCTTTTCATTTAGGGCTGTTACAGGTACTGGTGCCATATACTTGCTGTAATGACAACGCGGCATTCATACAACAAGGTGATTGCATTGTGTCTTGTGAAAAGTATGACTGGAATTTGAGGTCTAACTTATGACAATTATACTATCTGTGTCAGTATCAATTATAGTGGCGTATATTTCAGTTGCCAGATAAAAAAATCTACGCAGAAAGATGTATACTTCCCAACTTCAATGTTCACATTTCATGCCCACAGATTGCATGACTGCTCTTAGCTAAAGAAGGGAAAAAACTCTTCTAAAGTCAAGCATGCAGGTCATATAGCACAGTGATAGTGTTCCCTGCTTCCAGGCTGGGCATCGTGGGTTCAAGTCTCACTCCAGGGCTTGGTGGCCATGGGCAAGTGTTTGCATGGTGAGGTCAAATAGGTATCACCTGTCACTTTCTCCTGGAGATGCCGGTGTTGGAATGGGGTAAAACACAAAGAAATCCCACAACACCAGTTTAAAGTCCTTAAAGCAATAAACTTGTTTGGACTTTAAACTGGTGTTGTGGGATTTCTTTGTGACTTTCTCCAGGTGGCAGGCAGGAAGAGTGGGAGAGTTTTCTGGTCAGCTACAATACAGAAGACAATGGCAAACCGCTGGAGTGCTTTCACCTGGAGGTGATTCACTAATGTCCTTCAGGGAAGGAAATCTGCCGTCCTCACCTGATCTGGCCTACGTGTGATTCCAGAGCCACAACAACTGTTACCTGCCCTCGGGTAACTAGGCATGGACAATAAATGATGGCCAGCCAGCGATGTCCATGTCACATGAACATTTTAAAAAAGAACACAAAATAGCTAAAGTCGCTTAAATCATCAAATTTGTGCATATATTAAAATACTTAATTTACAAGCTGCACTAATGTAACTTTATTCAGGTGTATTGAGATACCCAAAAGTATATAAAGATAGATTTTAATTTTGTTTTACTCAATCCTTAAAAGTACAAACCCAAGGCTCAGAAGAAACTGGAAAACCAAAATCCATTCTTTGCTTGCCTCCATAACCAAATTCAATGTTCCATTGAATCCAATTCATTGTCTCTTTATGTTATATATATAATAGTTTAAGTTAATTTATTAGTGCTACATGTAGGCTTATATTAACACTGCGATGAAGTTACTGTGAAAAATCCCCTAGTTGCCACACTCCGGTGCCTGTTCAAGTACACTGAGGGAGAATTTAGCATGGCCAATGTTCCTAACCAGCATACCTTGTGCACTGTGGGAGGAAACCAGAGCACCCAGAGGAAACCCACGCAGACATTGGGGGGAGAACATGCAAACTCCACACATGGCAGTGATCCAAGCCAGGAATCGAACCGGAGTCCCTGGCACTGTGAGACGGCAGTGCCAACCACTGTGCCACCGTGCTGCCCGTATTTAATCAATGCTACTGGATTATTTTCATAAAGAACAGCTTTTATGAAGAAAGCTAGCCTATAAATTCAGCTCTGTGATATTAACATAAAAACGTCTGCATGATTCATCACACAAACCTTTAGATAATTTAAGACGTTAACATCCCCAATATGCCAGAGAACAGTGGAATGACATATTAATGGGTGATAAAACATTTCTGTAATAATGCAAATAAATTTGTAGGTTTTGTGGGGGGGATGGGGTTGAGAGAAACTGTCAGCAGAAAGCAGGAATGCATCAAGCAGTTAGATTAAAAATATACTACAGGGGTTCCCTCCAAGCCACTCGCCATTCTGACTTGGAAATATATCACCATTCCTTCGCAGTCACTGGGTCAAATTCTTGGAATTCCCTCTTTAATGGCATTGTGGGTCAGCCCACAGTACATGGACTGCAGCGATTCAATAAGGCAGCTCACCACCACCTTCTCAAGGGCACCTAGGAATGGGCAATAAATGCTGGCCCAGCCAGCGATGCCCATGTGCCAGGAATGAATGACTTAAAAAAAATTGCCCAGCAATTTTTAGAAATATTTATTCTTTCATCAGATGTGGGCATCGCTGACAGGGCTGGCATTTGTTGCCCATTCCCAGTTGCTCTTGGACTGAGTGTTTTCTGAAACCTTTTCAGAGGGCAGTTCAGAGTCAACCACATTGCTGTGAATCTGGAGTCACGTGTAGGCCAGATCCAGCAACAGATACTCTTCCCTAAAGGGGCATCAGTGAACCTTACAAACAAACAATGATAGCCATTGAGATGATAGGCAGGATTTTACTGCTGTGCTCACCCCAAGGCCAGAAAATCCCACCTGAGGTCAACGGACCTTTACACAATTCCCATGGTTCCCATCCTATAGATTTCAATTCTAGATTTTATTAATTGCATTTAAATTCCACCAGGTATCTTTGGCGGGATGCAAACCCACATACATTAGTGCAACAGCCCGAAACTCTGGATTACAGGTCCAGTGGCATTACCACCTTCTCCCACCTAAAACAGAAACAGAAAATGTGGAGAATATTCGACTGGAAAGCCCAAAGATGTGTGGGTTAGATGGATTGGCCATGCTAAATTGTCTCTTAGTGTCAGGGGGGACCAGCTAGATTAAATGCATAGGGTTATGGGTTGTGGGGATGGAGCCTGGGTGGGATTGTTGTTGGTGTAGACTTGATGGCCTCTTTCTACACTGTAGGATTCTGTGAAAGGCAACTGAGGAAGTGATGCAAAAATTGAGGGTGCTGGAAAAACTCAGCAACATCTGTCAAAGAAGAAAAACAGAGTTAATGGCCAGAATTTTCTGACCTTGCCCACAGCTGGGATTCTCCAACCCCGCTGCAGTGAGTGGAGTTTTGGGCTGAGTGCTAAATTCTCCATCCTCACTGGGCAATGCTAGTGGGGCAAACGAGATTGGAGAATTCTTGCTGATGTTTCGACTCCGTTTGACTTGGGAGAGTGATAAAATAGAAACTGCTGGAAAATCTCAGCAGGTCTGACAGCACCTGTGGAGGGAAAATAGAGTTTTGTGTTTGGATGACATTTCACCAGAGCTAAAGGCAAAAAAAAGGATGAGATTTATACTTTTTTGGGGGGGGGGGGAATATAATTGACAAAGATGACATAGACAAAAAAACAAAGGGAGAGTAATTGGTGGTAGTAAAGGCTGAGAATGGTGCTAATAGCATCCATTAAGAGATTGCAATATGCAGTAAAAAAGGTGCAGAGTGACAACAGACAACCTGAGGCATGTGGCAATTGGCCCCAGTGAGGAGGGGGAGAGGGGAATTGGAAACAAGATGGAGATTTTTAAGAAATGGACAAATGAAATGGTGGAAGAAAATGAAACTGAAAAATAATAAGAAGAATGCAAAATAATAAAAATGGATTAGTAAGGTAACAAGAAACAAAATAAAATTGAATAAAGGGGAATGGAGTGGAGATAGAAGAGTGAATTCATAGAACATAGAACATTACAGCACAGAACAGGCCCTTTGGCCTTCGATGTTGCGCCGACCAATATAAAAAGCAATGCCCCTCCAAACTAAACCATTCCCTTCTCTTCCATATACTTATCAACTAACCTCTTAAACGCCACCAAACTTGGCGCATCTACAACTGCTGCAGGCAGGGCATTCCACTCCCGAACCACCCTTTGGGTAAAGAACCTACCTCTGATATCCGTCCTATAACTATCACCCCTTAATTTAAAGCTGTGTCCCCTCGTGCTAGCTTTCTCCATCCTAGGAAAAAGGCTATCACTGTCCACCCTATCTAAACCTCTAATCATCTTATATGTTTCGATTAGGTCCCCTCTTAGCCGCCTCCTTTCTAACGAAAACAACCTCAAATCCCTCAGCCTCTCTTCATAAGACCTGCCCTCCATACCAGGCAACATCCTGGTAAACCTCCTCTGTACCCTCTCCAATGCCTCCACATCTTTCTTATAATGTGGGGACCAGAACTGCACACAATACTCCAAGTGCGGCCGCACTAGAGTTTTGTACAGTTGCAACATGACGTTGCGGCTCCGAAATTCAATCCCTCTACCAATAAAAGCCAAGGCTCCATATGCCTTCCTAACAACCTTCTCGACCTGACTGCCTACTTTCAGGGATCTATGCACATACACACCAAGATCCCTCTGTTCATCTAGACTACTAAGAATCCTACCATTTGCCCTATACTCTACACATTTATTATTTCTGCCATAGTGCATTACCTCACACTTTTTCATGATCTAAAGTTGTTGAATTCAACGTGAAGGCTGTAAAGTGCTTACTCAGAAGATGAGGTGCTGTTCCTCCAGTCTACACTGAGCTTAGAGCTAATGTTTTGAGTCTGGTTGGATAACATTACAGTAGGTCAGGTAGATGACACTTCAAGAAGTCAGCAGCTCTTTTGCAGAATATGAAACACTCTCAGCTGCTCCAAGTAGTGGACAGGATTTTTGTTTCATTCTCCTTTGGACCAGCTTTAGATTGGGAAAAGGTTATCTGCCCTGCTTTAATTCCGTGTTAAGTCCAAGGCCAGTGTTTTCAGAAAATTCGTTTCACTTGACTGACAGCGAACAGGGATCTTTCTCTTTTTATTTGTTAACTCTGACCCCCGGTAGCAAGAACCTTAGCAGACTAGCTTTGGAAGCTATCCCTGAAGAATCCAAATGAATTGCTTCACCTCAGCTAGAATGGAAATAAACAGTCACTGAAATGTCCAAACTGATCTTCAAGAAATCGTAGATACCCCATTCGAATCTTAATTCACATCTCACACAGTTTACAGCACTGCGAATTTAACCTCTTCCGAGCAAAGCTTAAGTTGATGGCATTTTTTAATAACAGATATTTCATAAAAGTGTTCCTTCCAGATGTGCAAATTTTTTACATTTTCTGAGAATACAATTGCTATGCAAAAAAGAAGCAGCCATTCAGTTCCATGCATCCATGATTGATTGTTTGAGCATTTTCGAATCATGGAATTCCTACAGTGCAGAAGGAGGCCATTCAGCCCATCGAGCCTGCACTGCCAATAATCCCATTCAGGTCTTATACTCATAACCATACATATTTACCCTGCTAATCCCTCTGACACTGAGGTTATGGTGGTCAATCAATCTAACCAGCGCATCTTTGGACTGTGGGAGGAAACTGGAGCATCTGAAGAAAACCCACATAGACATGGGCAGAATGTGCAAACTCCACACAGACCAAATTGAACATGGTTCCCTGGCACTGTGAGGCAACAGTGCTTATTGCTGTGCCACAGGTGGCATGATGGCACAGTGGTTAGCACTGCTGCCTCACGGTGCCAGGAATCCGGGTTCAATTCCCGGCATAAATCACTGTCTGTGTGGAGTCTGCACATTCTCCCTGCGTCTGCTTGGATTTCCTCCGGGTGCTTCGAATTCCTCCCGTAGGTTGAAAGATTAGGTGCTAAACTCTCCCTCAACGCACCTGAACAGGCACCAAAGTGTGGCGACGAAGAGATTTTCACTGTAACTTCATCGCAGTGTTAATATAAGCCTACTTGTGACACTAATAAATGAACTTTTTTAACTCGCTGCCCAATGATTGATGAAAAGAGAGAGATGCGTCCTATTGGGAACGCCTAATTTTTCTGCTGTCAGAACCAGAGCCATCCAAGGGGCTCGGTTAGCTGGGAAGGAATCCTGTAGTTGGGGAAGCCCTGAAATTCCCTCGCCATCAGAACTGCAGCTGAACAGAGGACAGCCTTTTGTGTGGGACCGTGCATCCTCCGCAAATAAAGAACAAGGTTTAGATTCAAAAGTGCCGACAACTGCAGCCGCACGCTCCAATCAGCAACATCTCGCATTTGGCAGCTTCGCCACTGGCAACGTGAAGACGGAACTTCTGTTCAATGGCAGACAATAATGTTCATGTGTCCATAAGATATAGCAGCAGAATTAGTCCATTCGGCCCAGTGAGCCTGACCCCCATTCTATCAAGCCTGACAAAGATGTGTGGATTAGGTGGATTAGTATGAGGGGGACAAGCTTGGGTAAATGCATGGGGTTACGGTGATAGGGCCTGGGTGGGATTTCAGTCAGTGCAGACTTGATGGGCTGAATGGCTTCCTTCTGCACTGTAGGATTCTATTTGCTCCTCCTCCCCATTTTCCTGCCCTCTTCCCAAAACCCTTCAACCTATTCCCAATTAAAAATCTACCTTACATTTACTCCCTGTCCCAGCATTCACCGCACTTTAGGGCAGCAAAATCCACACACTGGGAGAAGTAGTTTCTCCCCAGCTCTGTTTTAAATTTGCTGCCCCTTATTCTGAGGCTATGACCTCTCACCCTAGAATATCCCATAAGAGAAAGCATCCGCTCCATGTCTATTTCATCCAGACCTTTTATCATCTGTGTACCTCAATTTGATCTCCTCTCATTCTTCCAGAGATATAGGCCTAGATGGCTCAATCTCTCTTCATACGACATCTCTGGAATCAATCTTGCAAACCTCCTCTGAACTCCTTCCAATGCCGCTACATCTTTCCTCAAATAAGGGGGCAAAAACTGTGCTCAATACAACAATATTGTGCTGTTGTAACAGTTTGCTCTTCCTTCCTACAGGTCAATAACTACCTGATGAGGCAAAGGAGATATGAGGGGCAATTTTTTTACACAGAGAGTGGTGGATATCTGGGATGCACTGCCGGGGTGGGCGTGGAGGCAGATACAATAGGGGCATTTAAGAGGCTTTTAGATAAACACATGAATATGCAAGGATAGAGGAAAATGGACCAAGAACAGGCAGAAGGGAATGATTTAATTTGGCCTCATGTTTGGCACAACACATGGGCCAAAGGTCCTGTTCAAGTGCTGTGCTGTTCTATGTTCTATATCACTCTCTTTTAACCAGTAATTGTAAATAAATGTTGCGAGCTGGTGTATTTTGTAGAAAAACACTGACCTGCTTTTAATTTCCAAAGTGAGAGTGACCATGCAACACGTGCTTCTGATTGGCCTAACAAGCAGGTTACAGTGAGGTAATTGTCAATGCTTGCTCAATACAACTTTGTCAAGGATAGATTACTAAAAGTAAAAAATGCTGTTTCCAAAATGAGAGAAAGTTATGGTATCAATAACCACAAAAAGGAAGAGGGGATTGGACAATGTGAGACATTAAAATCAATAAAAACTATAACGCAATCCTAAACAACCCTCCGAACCTTTCAGTTCCTCTTTTAGTAGAGACATGGTGGGAGCAATCCACTCCTAGGCTACCCATTGGACATTTTAATATAATCATCAGGATGGCACAGTGGTTAGCACTGCTGCCTCACAGTGCCAGGGACTCAGGTTCAATTCCTGCTATGGGTCGCTGTCTGCACATTCTATACCATGTCTGCGTGGGTTTCCTCCAGGTGCTCTGGTTTCCTCACACAGTCCAAAGATGTGTGGGTTAAGTGGATTGGCCATGCTAATTTAACCCTTAGTGCCAGGGGGCCTAGATGGGTAAATACGTGGGATTATGGGATTAGAGCTTGGGTGGGATTGTCATTGGTACTGACTCGATGGGCCAAATGACCTCCTTCTGTACTGCATGGATTCTATGCCTCGTTTTAAATCGATTTTCCAGATTTAACCTTGGCTGGTGAAACGGAGGTGAAGACTGCTTCATGGGAAATGCGAGAGCCTTTTACAGCGTTGCTTGTGGGCTAGGAGAAAGTGCTCTCACCAAGCCTACCAAAGTTGATTTCTTCTCTGTCCGCTATTGGGGTCCCCACCCTTCACCCCACCTAATCTAAACAACCACCATATATATTTGGTCCTCTCAGAGCCACAGTAAACAGCTCCCTCACAATCCCCCCTGCCCCCACTGTGCTCATGTCTTAGGCCTATCCATGGTCAGAACTATGGGATTGGAGATCAGATCCTTTCCAGATCAGTAATTAACCCCCCTCCCCACCGCACCCCTCCCCCAAAGATGTCATGCCCCTCCATCCTCTAAGGAGCTATCAATCAGGTTGGTTTCCAGGTGGGGGGCCCATTCGAAAAAAAGAGATCCACCCCCTTGTTTTTAAAATAATATGAGAGCGGCACCAGACCTTCCCTTCCCAAAACTGCTCAAACAATCACCAAACCCACCCTAGTAAATATTGATTCCAAAGTTTCAAAGGAGGCACAGAAGGGTAACAATATTCCACTCACAAACACGTTCAGGTCAAAAACTCCAAAGTATTTTATGAAGTCCGCCTGTATCACAAGATTTGCATCTTGAATTTGGCTAGGATAAGCATGAGATGTTTCACTTCCGGTATGATTCAAGTGACCTGATAGGGAGCTTTCATCAAATAAGGTTTATTTAAGAATATAGTTAACATGTACAGAAAAAAAATTAGCAAGAACCTTTCCCAATTACAAACATGAGAATAAACAATCATGATATTGTATGAATGTTAACAGCAAAATATTGTTCCAATAAAAGAAATCTCATAAACAGAACCTTTGCCACAGGTTTAACAGTAAAGACTGATGCTCACGTGATGCTGGAACTTAGTCCTTTGGTTGAATGCTGCAGTTCTCTTGAGGCACACACAGACAAGCTTGGAGTCAGAACAGCTTCCCAAAACACCAGGGCGACTATAGTCAAGCCAATCAACAACAGCAGATTTTCTATTATGGAAAGACCAGAAATTGCTTCCATCTAACAGCAGGACTTCCAAAACTAGGGAGAGAGAAAAAAATTACTCCATTCCAGTCTGATAATGATCCCCTTCCAAACTAAAACTGAAAATGGATCCTTAGATTTTTTTCCCAGGGGAGGAACTACCTGTCTCTGATTTGTTAATGAATCATCACCCTCATAATGCAAAATCATAAAAGATCCTAGACTAAAAATTAACAAAACCCCATTTAAACCATTGAAGAATTGATAAAAAGAACTTCTAACAGATGGCCTGGCAACAATGGGAAAAGAAGATGAAAAGTTCTGCTTCCAGCGGCAGAGAACATGATTTTTTTAAAGGAATTCTTAAAGGTTCACTAACATCACACAGAGGGCATTGAAAATATACAATTACTTCATTAACTACACAGATGAAAGCAAACCTTGAGAATCTAATTTAAAAGTTAAAAAATTGGCAAATACCTGACATACATTCTTCATTTTGTTATTAGGTACTAACCTGTGGCCTGTCCACATAAGAAACTATAAATAACATGTATTTCATATGTTATTTTTGGCAGATATTTGAATGATCAATTGCCAGAGGATTGTAGATGATTCAAAAGGAAGTCAGCAAAATTTGATTTCACAAGTTAATGTGTATGCGGCAGTTTAACACAACTGTTGCATAATTCACAACCTTCAGTCCCCTGAGTGTGTAAACTGGTTAGTTCCCAGCAGCGTAGGGGAATTGCGTTATTTAGCGAATTAATCATTCGCAGGAATAAATTGGAATACAATTCTGCACTATCAGCACTATTCTGTAGTAGCAACAAACACACTAGTTCAATAGCGTAGAGAGCCAATTGAAAAGAAACCCTGAACAGATAAGTTATTACCTCTTTCTTTTTCATGTGAATATATTATTATTCACTTTTGTCTGCAGCACTGGGCCTTTCAGAATGAGGGGAATCAATACTGATGCAGTCTTTCATACCCTGGAACTGGTGTGTTTACTGATGTGCCAATGGGCCATTAAGTTAGAGGAAACCCCTCTCAAACTAAACCTTGGCTCGCCTACATTACAATAGCGATATTAAGTAAGAATTCTCCTTGAAAAAACAAGATGCTGGAGGGATTCAATGGCCCCCTTCTGAGCTGTATCATTTCTTTGGTTCTTGTACTTGCTCTTGCTTTACGTGCAAATCGATTCAATCAGACCAGTAGGGAAAAAAACTTCACGGGTAGAAATCCTTTGAATGTGGTAACTCTATGCATGAATCAACAAAATGCCTAGAGGACTACCCCTTCCCTTCCCCACTCTGCTATTGCCCACCATTGATGCAAAGGAAGGTTGACTGTGAGTAAGTAGTGTAATTGAGATGAACAGTGAGACGTGTTCTGGGCTGTGCTGTGCACTGTTATGATGGCCCTGTATTCAAAAATATATTAATTCAATAGAAACATTGCAGAGGCTTTCATTTAATGTCGGCTGGAGAAGTAGAAGAACTCAAGCTGGAAAGATCAGGAATCTCTAGAGTGTATTTGGGACAGATTTCTGGAACCATGTGCTATTGAACCAACATGGGAACAGGCCACGCTGGATTCAGTGATTCAGATGTATGGCAGTGGACATGCAGTGAGTGACTGGTGTCATGGTGATGGAGGAAAGACATGGAATTATACATAAAAAATTAGACTTGAAAAAGACCTGAAATTCACCAATTTTCACAGATGCACCATAGAAAGTATCCTTTCCAGAGGTATCACATCTTGGTACGCTCCTGCTCTGACCATAAGAACATAAGAAATATGAGCAGGAGTAGGCCATCCAGCCCTTCGATCCTGCCCTGCCATTCACTAAGATCATGGCTGATCTGAAAGTGGTTCAGTTCCACTTACCCGCCTGCTCCCCATAACCTTCAATTCCTTTATCGATCAGAAATCTATCCATTATTGGTTCCAATGCTGATTTCCGTAAAACATAGACAATGATCATGGGTGGAAGAGGGAACGTTAAAATGGTGGTGCGGGCTCATTGGGCCGAAGGGCCTGCTTCCCGTGCTGTGTTGTTCTTTGTTCTTTGTACCTGTGACTTAAACATATTTAATGAGGTAGCTTCCACTGCTTCAATGGGCAGAGAATCCAGAGATTCACTACTCTCTGAGAGAAGAAGTTCTTTCTCAATTCAATTCTAAACTGATCCCCCTTATTTTGAGGTTGTGTCCTCCAGTTCTTGTTTCCTTTCTAAGTGGAAAGAAGCTCTCTGCCTCTACCCTATCTAGCCCCTTCATTATCTTATATGTCTCTATAAGATCACTCCTCAGCCTTCTAAACTCCAACGAGTACAGGCCCAATCTACTCAATCTCCCCTCATCCCCTCATCTCTGGTATTAATCTGTACTCCCTCCAAGGCCAATATATCCTTTCGCAAATAAAGGGACCAAAACTGCACAAGTACTCTATTGCTGCCTCACAGTACCCTGTACAATTACAGCAAGATCTCTCTGCTTTTATATTCTATCCCCCTCGCAATAAAGGCCAACATTCCATTTGCCTTCATGATTACCTGCTGCACCTGCAGACTGAGTTTTTGTGATTGATGCACAAGGACCCCCAGATCCCTCTGCATAGCAGCATGTTGTGATTTTTCACCGTTTGAATAACTAAGACCACAAGAAACTACAAAGAACCATGAATGTAGCCTAGTCTATCACGCAAACAAGCCTCCCATCCATTGACTCTGTGTACATTTCCCGCTCTCTCAGGAAAGCAGCCAGCATAATCAAGGACCCCATGCATCCTGGACTCTTCCGCCTTCTTCCGTCAAGAAAAAGATATAAAAGTCTGAGATCACATGCCAACCGATACAAGATCAGCTTCTTCCCTGCTGCCATCAGATGTTTGAATGGACTTATCATATATTAAGCTGATCTTTCTCTATGACTGTAACACTTCATTCTGCACTCCCTCCTTTTCTTCTCCTCTGTGTACTCTATGAATGGTATGCTTTTGTCCATTTGGCACACAAGAAGCAATACTTTTCACTGTATCCCAATACATGTGGCAATAATAAATCAATCATTCAATCAATCAAAATGGACACAAACCCCAAAGATGGCTGATAATTTGCAGTTAGCCACAGATGGAATGTTGCAGGGTGTTTCTCTAAGTGACATTGGTTGCAAAATACTTCTAAGATTAGTGTACTTCTGAGATTCGTGTATTTTGATGCTCCTGAAGTATATGTAAGAGAGGGTTAAAAGCCTGCTTGCTACTCGCTTGCTGGTGTCTGTCTGCGTGTGTGTGTGTGTGTGTGTGTGTGTGTGTGAGAGAGAGAGTGTGTGTGTGTGGGTGTGTGTGTGTGTGTATACGTGTGTGTGTGTGTGTATATGTGTGTGTGTGTGTGTCTGCTGTGAGAAAGAGCAGCAGAAACTTTTCCACATTGAAGGTATGTGACACAGTAACCAAAGCAGGACCCCTATAAAAGAAGTGATCTTTCGCAGAAATATCTCAAAACTCTCTCTGACTGTGGAAGCCAAACAACCAGAAAAAAGATTGCAGCTGGAAAAAGAACTAAAATCTCTCTAGTGCACCTCAGTGAATGGGGACAGCTTCCAACAAGATGTTTTTCAATATAGAGCTGAAGATCACAGAGATTTGAATTGTTCCGAATTTATGCTTCATATTCTACAATCTTTTGTACCACGGTCATGTTGATTTTGTACACACTGTGCCAATAAAGACAGGGCAACCTAATGGAACTGCCAAGTCTTGATGTATGTTTTTCAAATATAGAATCATAAAATCCTGATGATCCAGAAAGAGGCCATTTGACCCATCAAGTCTACACCAACTCTCCAAAAGACTGTTTTACCCAGGTCCAACTCGCTATCCCCATCCCTATAATCCTGCACATTTGCCATGACTAATCCACCTAACCAAAACACTTTTGATCCTTATGGGCAATTTAGCATGGTCAATCCATCTAACATGCACATCTTTGGACTGTGGGAGGAAATCAGAGCTCTGGAAAAAAACCCATGCAGATACGGGGAGAACTTGCAAACTTCTGTCTGGATTATGGACAATATATCCAAATAAATTATCCACCTCTTAATTTCTTAATCCTGTGTGTTTGCGTACCATTTTTACTTAAAGATATGTAGCAGATCAAAGATTAACATGGGACAGGAGAATAGCACCACCTAAGGTATAATGTATAGAGTCACATGGTAATAGACTCAGAGAATAATCTGGGATGAGACTGCAGGGGAGCAGCACCATGCATGGAAGTAATTGGTTAATTTAGTTAAGAATTACCAACCAAGGTTCATGTAACGACTTCAATCAGGGCATTGAAGTTGGCCCATATGAACAAATCAATTGATGGGCCAATCAGTGAGTCTTTTTCTTGTACTTAACCAGGAGTGTCAGTTCCTCTGGCATTCTGGAAAGTGGCACAATGGTTAACACTGCTGTTTCACAGCACCAGAGACTCGGGTTTGATTCTTGGCTTGGGTCACTGTCTGTGCGGAGTCTGCACACTTTCCTCCACGTGTTCTGGTTTCCTCCCACAGTCTGAAAGACGTGCTGGTTAGATATATTGACCCGAACAGGCACTGGAGTGTGGCGACTAGGGAATTTCACAGTAAGTTCACTGCAGTGTTAATGTAAGTCTATTTGTGACACTAATAAATCAACTTGAAATATTAGACTGCATTCTGCATACTGCTGTTGGAATTGTAAATAAAGGGATTCCGGTGAAGGGACTCATACCTCCGAAGACTTACTACACACAGGACTCTCAAGAACTCAAAAATGAGACTCTAGATAAGACCATTACACAACAAAAACAACTGGTGAGAAGACACAGTCAGCTAAGAGTTACTCTGCGTGTTAAATGTACTTTATATAATGCAGGAGACTTTCCATGTATCTCCATCCTTGCCCATGTAAATGATTGGACCCCAAATGAGTGCCTGAGATGAATATGACTGCTGAAGAGGATAATAGTTGGATAGAGAGGGGAACTGCATTTTCAAAGCTTGAACAATTGAATGATTTGATTTTTGATTTATTATTGTCACATGGATTAACATACAGTGAAAAGTATTGTTTCTTGCGGCGCTGTACGGACAAAGCATACCGTTCACAGGGAAGGGAAGGAGAGAGTGCAGACTGTAGTGTTACAGCCATAAACTAGAGCGTTTAAAAGAGTCAGAATGAAGATTTAGAAGCAAAAAACGAGAGTGAAAGATAGAATTGGAAGGTATGCTGGGCACAGCTTGCAAGAAGTCGCCTCACTCCGGCACCATCTGTTACTGTTAACATTGGCCGATGCACCCTCCTCAGGAATGTCTTTATAAATGAAAAACAAACACCTTACATTTCTTTGTGACCAGATTCTAAAAAAAAAGACGTGAACAATTTGAAGGAAGGCTAACAAAAAAAAACTCTTGCAAATTCCTGACACTAAGATCTAAACACGTACTGATTTGCTTTGTGATTCTAGGGTGCACAGTAATCAGGATACGTGGTGGTAATTGATTTGAAAGAGTGTTTTGTCACTCACTGTTTAGCATCGACTTGCAGAGTGCATTGATCGGAGCAAGCAGCCAGCACATTAGAGGGAGCACAATTCCCTGCATTGAAGTCTGTTTTATTTCTTGCAGCCCCTCAGCGCCCCAGGAAGCAATATAATAAAACAATTTCATAATAGCCAAATCAGGGCTTTTACTGGTGAAATAAATATTATTGTTGTCAATAAAATGTACTTAAGAGTATAAAGAGAGTAACTAATCCTTAAACAAAGTCTCGACTCCTAAGGGGCAAACATCTGATTATAACGCCGCAGATGTGGTGAGAGGAACATTTGTGAAACTGTTACATTCCTCTGGCGCCTGTATTTAAAGCAATCGTTCTATCTGGGAAAGGGCCAGAGGGTGTGACACAGTAGCTATAACCAAAACCAACAAGCAAATGCAATGGAATGTGTGTGCTGTTCTCAGCAAAAACATTTTATAAGTTTCAAATCTTTAAAAAGTTTATTTATTCGTGTCACAAGTAGACTTACATTAACGCTGCAATGAAGTTACTGTGAAAATCCTCTATTCTGCCCGCCAAGCCTGCACCGACAGCAATCCCACCCATGTCCTATGCCCGTAATCTTGCTAATTCTCTGACCCTAAGGGACAATAAGTGAAAAATTCCCATCATTGATATCCATTATTGTAATATAAAGAAAAGGAATGTATTTATATGTGATCAATTTGATTTTTGATTTGGTTTATTATTGTTACATATATTAGTATACAGTGAAATGTACTATTTCTTGGATTTTTAATGGTTATCATTAGACTTTTAATTCCACTGAATTTGAATTTCACCATTTGCCCATAGTGGGATTCGAACCCAGCTCCCCAGAGCATTACCCTGGCTCTCTGGGTTACTTGTCCAGTGATAATACCACTATGGAGGGGAGGTGATGGCTGAGTGGTATTATCACTAGCCTATTGATCCAGAAATTCCAGAAATGTTCTGGGGATCTAGCGTCGGACAAGTGTGAGATAATGCATTTTGGAAGGTCTAATACAAATAGGAAATATGTAGTGAATAGCGGGGTCCTTAAGAATACTGATGGGCAAAGGGATCTGGGAATACAGGTACATAGGTCACTGAAAGTGACAATGTAGGTGGAGAAGGTAATCAAGAAGGCATACAACATGCTTGCTTTCATCAGCCAGGGCATTGAGTTTAACAACTGGGTAGTCATGTTACAACTTTATAGAACCTTTGTTAGGTCGCACTTGGAATATAGTGTTCAGTTCTGCTCACCACACTACCAGAAGGATGTGAAGGCTTTGGAGAGAGCACAGCAAATATTTACCAAGATGTTGCCTGGTACAGAAGGCATTAACTAAGAGGAGAGGTCGGAGAAACTTGGTTTGTTTTCACTGGGATGACGGAGACTGTGGGGCGACCTGATAGAAGCCTACAGATTATGAGAGGCACGGGCAGAGTGGATAGACAGAAGCTTCTTCCCAGGCTGGAACAAGGGGGCAGAGTTTTAAGGTGCAAGGGACAAGGTTTAAAGGAGATGTTTTTTGTACAGAGGGTAATGGTGCCTGGACTCGCTGCCAGGGAGGTAGTGGAAGCAGATATGATATTGAGTTTTCAGGAACATCTGGACAAATACATGAATAGAATGAGAATAGAGGGATATGGTCCCTGGAAGGGTAGGGGGTTTTAGTTAGTCAGGCAGCATGGTTGGTACAGGCTTGGAGGCCCAAAGGACCTCCTCCTGTGCTGTAATTTTCTTTATTCTTTCTCTTCTTTGTCCAAATCTCATCATGGCAGATGGTGGAATTTGAATTCAATAAAAAATATCTGGAATTCAGAATCAACTGATGACCATTGTTGGAAAAATCCACCTGATTCCCTAACGTCCTTTAGGGAAGGAAATCTGCTGTCCTTACCTGGTCTGGCCTATATGTAACACCAGAGCCACAGCAATGTGGTTGACCCTCCGAAATGGCCCAGCTCAGTTCAAGGGTGGCTCGGGATGGGCAATAAATGCTGCCCAGCCAGCGATGTCCAAATCCCAAAAATAAATAAGAAACAAAAAGGCTTTCCATAAACCTCTCTTAAAGCTGCAAAGCTTACACAGTTAGATTCTTATGCACCACCATTAACAGGATGTGGAGGTGTCAGCATTGGACTGGGGTAGCACAGTGAGTAGTCTCACAACACCAGGTTAAACTCCAATAGGTTTATTTGGAATCGTGAGCTTTTGAAGTGCTGCTCTTTCATCAGGTGAGTGGAGGTAGGTTCACAAACACGACATATATAGATAGGGACTCAACTGCAAGGTAATGGTTGGAATGTGAGTCTTTATAGATACAGACAGTGCGAGTGGAGAGAGGGATAATCACAGGTTAAAGAGGTGTGAATTGTCTCAAGCCGGGATGATTTTGCAAGCTCAGGCTAAATGATGGGGGTTACAAATAGTGTGACATGGACCCAAGATCCTGCTTGAGACTGTTCTGTGCAGAACTTGGCAATCAATTTCTGCTTGGCAATTCAGCGTTGTTGTGTGTCGTGAAGGCCGCCTTGGAAATCGCTTGCCCAAAGATCAGAGGCTGAATGCCTTTGATTGCTGAACGGAACACTCTTGCCTGGGTGAGTGTTGCATGGTGTCCATTCATCCATTATCATAGTGCCTGCATAGTCTCGCCAATGTACCATATCTCGAGACTTCCGTTCCTGCAGTGAATGAGGTAGACAATGTTGGCTGAGTCGCATGAGTATGTACCGTGTACCTGGTGGGTGGTATTCTCATGTGTGATAAGACCATAAGACATAGGAGCAAAATTAGGCCAGTTGACCCATCAAGTCTGCTCTGCCATTCAATCATAGTTAATAATGTTCTCATCCCCATTCTCCTGCCTTATTAACTCCTGATCCCCTTATTAATCAAGAACCTATCTATCTCTGTCTTAAAGACACTCAATGACCTGGCCTCCACACTCTTCTGCGGCAAAGAGTTTCACAGATTCATCACTCTCTGGATGAAGAAATTCTTTCTCATCTCTGTTTTAAAGGATCGCTCCTTTAGTCTGAGGTTGTGCCCTCTGGTTCTAGTTTTTCCTACTCATGGAAATATCCTCTCCACATCCACTGTTTCCAGGCCTCGCAGTATCCTGTAAGTTTCAATAAATCCCGCCTCATCCTTCTAAACTCCAGCGAGCACAGACCCGGAGTCCTCAACCATTCCTCATACGACATGGATCTCAATCGATACCAAGAAGACAGAGACAAAGAAAGGCTTTTTTCTCTTGGTGAAATAGTAATTATGCATAATAAGAATGAACCTATTGATCAGATAGCAACGTAAGGGAGTTGTTATGCCTTCTTGTATCTGTGTCAATGATCTGGCACATTTTGCAGAGTTGTGGCAGGGTTGTGTGGCGTCATGGTTCTCCTGAATGCTGTGTAGTTTGCTGCAAACACTGGTCTGTTTGAGGTTATGTGGTTGTTTGAAGGCAAGAAGTCGGTGTGGTGGGGGTGGGGGGGGGGGGGGGGGGGGGGGGTTGGTAACAGGAAGGTTATAGTTCATAGCAGCAGTGCAGTGAATGACACAATCGTCACCCAGAATGAATGATGTGGGCTGACTGCACAGGGAAGGCTGAGGGATTCATAGTTCTAGGAAAGAACATTGTACCACTGTTGCCTTTAGATAACCTTCACTGGCTGAATTTCTGATGCTGTAAGGATTGTAATTACTGCGGTCGATGTTATCTGATAAACACTTAATATCCTCATATCAAACCCAACATTTTGCTGTTTTAAACGAGGCGTGGATTTTAAGCAGATTATTGACTTTAAAATTAATGGAATACAAAAGCATTGGGTACGATAACATCAAAGACAGTCACTTCTATCCTTGTGTGGTCGGCATTCATGCAACAATATCAATTAAAGTGATTTTTACTCAATCTTATCTTGCAAACACAGTACGCAAGTAAATTAAGACAAAGTGGCTGATTGCTGAGAACAGCCTGATCTGTCCATATAAGCATCAGCTTAGTAACAACAAAGTCATGGCTGAAATGTAAGCGGTCTGCATGGATTGCAAAGGATTGTCTTGCTACTGTGCTTTCAAAGCACTAATATACACAAAGGCTTGAAAATTCTCATTTTTTTCACTTAGTGGCACAGTGGTTAGCACTGCTGCCTCACACTGCCAGAGACCTGTGTTTGATTCTCGACTTGGGTCACTGTCTATGTGGAGATGGCATGTTCTCCCCATGTCTGTGTGGGTTTCCTCCAGGTGCTCCGGTTTCCCCCCACAATCCAAAGATGTGTAGGTTAGATGGATTGGCCATGCTAAATTGCCACTTAGTGTGCCAAGATGTGCAGGCTAAATGGATTGGCCGTTCTAAATTGTTCTTTAGTGTTCTAAGATGTGCAGGTTAGGTGGATTGGCTATTCTAAATTGTCCCTTAGTGTTCTAAGATGTGCAGGCTAGGTGGATTGGCCATGTTAAAATACCCCTTAATGTCACAAGATGTGCAGATTAGGAGGATTGGCCATGCTAAATTGCCCCTTAGTTTCCCACATGGGGAGATTAGGTGGATTTGCCATGATCAATGCATGGGGTTACAGGGTCAGGGTGGGGGATTTGGCCTAGGTAGGGTGCTCTTTCAAAGGGTTGGTATACACTCATTGGACGAAATGGCCTCTTCTGCATTGGAAGGATTCCAGGATTCTTAGATAACAAGAAACTTAATTAACATTGCAGGTTGCTCCTAATGTTTCAGAGAACTTTATCTCACTGTACGTAAACAATGAGTTCCTCAGAGGAAAATATCTAGTGATGTCTAATCCCTCTCAATCGATACCGAGAAGACAGAGACAAAGAAAGGCTTCTTTCACTTGGTGAAATAGCAATTATGCATAATAAAAACGAACCTATTGATCAGATAGTAAAGTAAGGGAGTGGTTATGCCTTCTTATTCCCAGAATTTTCAAATTAACACACATTTAACCCCAAAATACTGGAGCTTTATCGAGTGTGTTTCTCAGAGCTCTTCTAATGACAGGTGGTCTGATATATTAGAATCATAGAATTGTTTAAAAAAAGTTTATTATTAGTGTCACAAGTAGGTTTATATTAACACTGCAATGAAGTTATTGTGAAAATCCCCTAGTCGCCACACCTGGTACTAGTTCGGGTACACTGAGGGAGAATTTAACAGCGAGCCAGCATATTTTTCAGACTATGGAAGGAAACCAGAGCACCCGGAGGAAACCCACGCAGATACGGGGAGAATGTGCAGACTCCACTCAGACAGCGATCCAAGCTAGGAATCAAACCTGGGTCCCTGCAGTGAGGCAGCAGTACTAAACACTATGCCACTGTAAAATGCGCAGTCTTATGATGTGGTGGATATGAATTCAACTGTCGCCTCTAAAAGGGGTAGGATAAATATTTGAAGGAGAGAGACAATTGCGGGAAGGTGAGGAATGAGTGAGAGGGCGTGCGGTTAATTATATTGCCCCTCAGATTACAAGACAGCACAGGCTCGGTGGGTCAAAAGCTCTCCTTCTGTCCTGTACTATTCCACAATTCTTGCTTCCATTATTCATTTTGCTTCCTGTCGCACAGTGGTTTCTGTAGCTTCTTTGAAAACGCAACAACAACAACACAACAGGGGAAAGAAATTGAGAAGGTAAAACAATCACAGGGGACGTCGAGAAATTTGTGTGGAGTTGGCAAAGGCAGGAGAAAACAAACTGTGCCGGGAGCAACAGATAACAAGGCAACAAAGGAGTCCAGCCGAGTGCCAAAGAACATTCAATGCCCCAGACTGATTCTTAGACAGACACGGAATCAGTGAAGATCTGTAACATAAATGTGTAATATCTGGAAGAGAGTGAAACTACTAAAAATGATCCCAACCAATTCGCACGCATTTTTGTCAACATATTTAAAATTTATGTTTAAATAAATCTAAAAATCTATTCCCAAAGCACGGCTGGTTACTCTGTTGAGTTTTGTTAAATTGATATGTTATGGACAACATGCAGAGCTGTACAAAGATCGCTGATACGAGGCAGGTAATGAGGCAGTGTGGCTGAGGTTACCAATTTTGGCTGTGGAAAATCATACGTTTTGAACTAAATTCTCCACATCCCTTTGTGTTGTTTGCTGAGGGTTCAACACATTCATAAATAATTGCAAATTAATATTTTACGTTGTTTATGAGCACTGCGTAGATTACTCTGACCTCCAATAACCTACAGCAGACACACTTCAACTTCTGGCTGTGTGTCTTGGTGGAACATGATGAATATAGAATTATAGAATCACTGCAGTGCAGAAGGAGGTCATTCGGCCCATCAAGCCTGCACCAGCAACATAAGAACATAAGAAATAGGAGCAGGATAGGCCATCTAGCCCCTCAAACCTGCCTCACCATTCAACAAGATCATGGCTGAAGTGGATCAGTTCCACTTTCCCGTTTTCTCCCTGTAACCCTTAATTCCCTTGTCTATTAGAAATCTATCTACCCGTGACTTAAGTATATTCAGCGAAGTAGCCTCCACCACTTCAATGAGCAGAGAATTCCAGAGACTCACCACTCTTTGAGTGAAGAAGTTCCTCTCAACTCCGATCTAAACTGTCCCCCCGCCTCCGCTGTTATTTTGAGGCTGCGCCCTCTAGTTCTGCTATTCTTTCGAAGCAGGAAGAATCTCTCTACCTCTATCTCATCTATCCCCTTCATTATCTTATATATCTCTATAAGATCCCCCCTCAGCCTTCTAAACTCCAACGAGTACAGACCCAGTCTATTTAATCTCTCTTCATAGGCCAACCCCCTCATCTCCGGCATCAGCCTATCCTACCCAGGCCCTATCCCTGTAACTCCACATTGTTACACTGCTAATCCCCCTGACAGCTATGTCAAAATCCATGGGAGACTCATCCAAGCTCCCAATAAACTTGTTGATCCAAAATGGTGCTGAAGCATGGTGACTTTGTGCGAGCTGTGCCCAGGACACCCTCTATTCTATCTTTTACTCTCATTCTAGGCTTTTAAAACTCTACTCTAACTCTAATACACTCTAGCGATGACTAACACTACATTCTATACTACATTTGCAAGACTAGAGATGACACTGTGGCATAAGAGGGCACAACCTCAGACTAAAGAGACGAACCTTTAAAACAGAGGAGGAATTTCTTCAGTCAGAGAGTGGTGAATCTGTGAAACTCTTTGCCTCAGAAAGCTATGGAGGCCAGATGACTTAAGACAGAGTTAAATAGGTTCTTGATTAATAAGGGGATCAACGTTATGGGGAAAAGACAGGAGAATGGGGATGAGAAAAATATCAGCCATGATTAAATAATGGAGCAGACTTGATGGGCCAAGAGGCCTAATTCTGCTCCTACATCTTATGATCTTATGGTGGTTAGCACTGCCAACCAGGGACTGGATTCAATTCCCGACTTGGGTCACTGCCTGTACAGCATCTACAAGTTCTCTCCGTGCCTGTGTCCATTTTCTCTGAGCAGTCTGGTTTCCTCCCACAGTCCGAAAAACGTGCTGGTGCATTGGCCATGCTAAATTCTCCCACATTGCATCCGGACAGGTACAGAATGTGGCAACTGGGGATTTTCACAATAACTTCATTGCATTGTTAATGTAAGCTGACTTGTGACAATAATAAACATTCTGCTCCCTCTCCTTTTTTTCACTATGAATGGTGTGCTTTGTCTATGTAGAGCACAAGAAACAATACTTTTCACTGTATACTAATATATGTGACAATATGTATTATGAATTTTGGGGCAGCATTGGTGGCACGGTGGTTAACACTGCTGCCTCACAGCACCAGGAATCTGGGTTCAATTCACATCTTGGGTCACTGTTTGTGTGGAGTTTGCACATTCTCACTGTGTCTGCAGTGGGTTTCCTTCAAGCACTCTGATTTCCTCTCATCATCCAAAATGTGCACATTAGGTTGATTGGACGTGCTAAATTGACAGAGGATTAGCAGGATAAATATGTGGGGTTATGGGAATAGGGTGTAGGTGGGATCGTCGTCAGTGCAGACTCGATGAGTCAAATGGCCTCCTTCTGCACTGTAGGGATTCTATGAATAACAAATCAAATCAAATTAGCAGTGTAAATACTTTCATTGTGAAATGTAAAAGATGTGGAGGCATTGAAAGCAGTGCAGGGAAGGTTTACCAGGACATTTCCTGGTATGGTGGGAAGATCTTATGAGGAAAGGCTGAGGGACTTGAGGTTATTTTCATTAGAGAGAAGAAGATTAAGAGGAGACCTAATTGAGGCATACAAGATGATCAGAGGATTAGACAGGGTGGACAGTGGGAGCCTTTTTCCTCAGATGGTGGTGGCTAACACGAGGGGACATAGCTTTAAATTAAGGGTGGTAGTTATAGGATGGATGTCAGAGGTAGGTTCTTTACTCAGAGGGTAGTAAAGATGTGGAATGCCCTGCCTGCCACAGTTGTGGACTTGCCAACTTTAAGGGCATTCAGATGTCAGTGGATAGGCATATGAATAACATTGGAATAGTTTAGGTTAGAGGGTCATTAGATTGGTTCCACTGGTCGACGCAACATCGAGGCCAAAAGGGCCTGTACTGAGTGGTAATGCTTTATGTTTTATGTTCTATGTGTGGAGCAGGGTTCATAGTCTAAGGATAGAGGGTAGAAGTTTGAGGACTGAGATAAGAAGAACTTTCATAACCCAAGATGGTGGGCCAACAATTCCTTATGTTCATGTGTAGTCTGGACACTGAAAGTTGTGAGATCAGAGAAACAGCATTTTCACAATCACACTCCTAGTCTCCACGCAAAAACAGTTCGGAGCAGTACCTATCAGGTTAGTGTAAGGAACAGAATTTCAAGATGAACTCTTTTTCTTGCACAGATGAAGTGAGGTGAAGGTAGTTGCAGTCTCGTCACTATAGCGGGGATCATATAACATATCAAAAACCAGGACTTGCCAGTGATGAGGCTACAGCTACATCCATTTCATTGTTCAGTTATGGAGGTAGCCACTTCACATATTTAATAAGAACATAAGAAACTTCAAATTCTGAAGTTTGACTGCAAGAAACTACAAAGGGTTGTGAAGGTAGCTAAGTCCATTACGCAAACCAGCCTCCCATTGATTCCATCTACACTTCCCGCTGCCTCGGGAACGCAGCCAGCATCATTAAGGACCCCACACACCCTGGACATTCTCTCTTCCACCTTCTTCAGTTGGGAAAAACTTACAAAAGTCTGAGGTCACGCACCAATTGACTCAAGAACAGCTTCTCGCCCTGCTGCCATCAGACATCTGAATGGATCTATCATATATTAACTTGATCTTTCTCTACCTCTACCTAAGACTGTAACATTATATTCTGCATATTCTCCTTTCCTTTTCCCCTATGTATACTATGAATGGTATGCTTTGTCTGTACAGTGTGCAATAAGCAATACTTTTCACTCTATCCCAATAGATGTGACAATAATAAATAAAATCAAACGTGGAATGGAAATATGGCAGGGAGAAAGAAAATTATCCAAAATGGTGATAGCAAGTCAGCTTTCAATTCAAAAATTTTCCTAATTTTAAGTTAACTCTCAGCAATTTTTACAGATGCACTATAAAACAGAATCCTTTCTGGATGTATCACAGCTTGCTATGGCTCCTGCTCTGACTAAGACTGCAAGGAACTACAAAGAATTGTGAATGTAGCTATGTTCATCGGCAAACCAGCCTCCCATTCATTGAATTGTATGCTTTTTCTGAATAATGCGTAAGAAACAATACTTTTCACTATACTGCAATAATAAATTGAAAGAAATCAATGTGCAAGGATTAGTAATGTTTTATTCTGACCAAATAAAAATAATAACTAAAAGAATAAATGATGCAGATATTTTAAATCTGTAACTAAAACTAAAACATCAGTTGCAAAGAAAGGTTCACACTCTGGCCTGTCCTTACTCTTTGTAGATGAGGACTGATCAATTGTAAACATGGGGGGTTATTTTCCCAACCAGCCTGCCATGAGAATCATAGAGGGCAGAGGGCAGCCCATACAAAGGTTGGTTGACCTTGGGCAGGATTTTCCAACTTTACTGCAACCATGACCAGAAAATTCCACCCCCCGGATTTTCGGTTGGAAGAAGTTTAACACAGGAGGGACTGTTTGAGGGACATTTGGGCATGTCTAGAGGGTGGCAACAGAGGCACTTGTTGCAACCTGAAGGAATACAATACTTACCAAAAAAAGGTTCAATGACTCCAAAAGGTTCAATGACTTCAGAGGTGCTGGCGTTGGACTGGGGTAAACTCAGTAAGAGGTCTGACAACACCAATTTTAAATCCAACCAATTTATTTGATAGTAAACTTGCTAGTTTTCGGCCTTTGTGCCCGATGAAGGCACAAAGGCCAAAAGCTAGCAAGTTTACTATCAAATAAATCGGTTGGATTTAAAATCGGTGTTGTCAGACCTCTTATTCAGAAGGGTAGCCAAGGTAAGAGAAGGCTCTGGTGCCAGTATACAACCTCTATCACTCACAAAGCTTTACTTAGTTGGCGTAACATTTTCTAAAGAAGAGTCAGGTTTAACTTGAAATGTTAACTGTTCCTCTCCCCAGAGATGCTGCCGGATCTGCCGAGTATTTCCAATAATTGCCGCTTTCTATTTCAGATCCCCAGCTTCTGCGGTTTCTTTGGGCTTTTATTTTCTCAATTGTGTCTCGTGTCAATCTCACATCAGGACAGGGCAAACGGTTTAAATTTTCAATCACTGGCTTTACACAAAATCACTTTCTCCGACTGTCACAAGGCCAATCCATACGGCTTAAGAACACTTTGTGTAAAAAGACAAATCACTGCAGCCTTTCATAGCATTCATCATCTCCTATAATCTCCATGACACTCATAAACCTTGGTACCATCTCCTCTTTAGACCTTTAAGAATACATTCTACTCTGCTGACAAAAACCTACCCTAAAGTAGATAGCAATTCAAAGGGGGAATTAAAGTCAATATGTCTCAGCGTCTCATCAGTAAGAATCAGACACTTTTTACTCAAGTTATTAGGGATTAAATGATAAAGTTTTGTATTATTACCTGGAGTCAACCATCTTCTCTGCAAATAGAACCATCACACATTTTCTACCTTTACAAAACTCAATAGTGTTGAACCTTAGTGCTGCACAGCTACAACACTGCCATCTAGCTGGCAATGTGGAAAATTACCCCAGTATGTCCTGTCCAAATAGTCATGATGTGGAGATACTGGCATTGGACAGGGGGTAAATTGCTAAGTGGAGAGGATCTCCAAGAAGAAATGTTTACCCCAGTCCGACGCTAGCACCTCTATATCACAACTATCATCAACACCACAAACTGCTGGAGAAGAAAGGAAAGCTAGTGGCTTTTGCTACCGAATAAACCTGTTGGACTTTAACCTGATGTTGTGAAACTCCAAATGAAGCAGGACAAATTCAACTCGGCAAATTACAGCCCCACTGGTTGACACTCAGTCATCGGCAAAGTGATGGAAGCAGCTGTCTACAATGCTCCCAAGTGCCTGTTGCTCGGCAATTGCCCACTCACTGCCACTCATTCCGCTTCCTGCCTCTCAGCTTCTGATCTCATTACAGCTTTGGTCCAAACACAGGCAAAAGAGTTGAAGTCAAGAGGTGAGGCATGAGTGGCTACCCTTGACATCAAGGCAGGATTTGAGCAAGTGTGGCATCAATGGGTGGCACGGTGACACAGTGGTTAGCACAGCTGCCTCTCAGCACCAGGGACCCGGGTTCGATTCCAAACTTGGGTCACTGTCGGTGTGGAGTTTGCACATTCTCCTCATGTCTACATGGGTTTCGTCTGGATGGTGCAGTTTTCTCCCACAGTCCCAAACCAGAGAAGAGGGTCCTATACTCAAGAGAGATTGTAAGACCTGGGACCAAGAGTAAATAAAGCATCACTAGTTCCTAAGCCATTGCAAAAAAACTGATGGGAGGTTTTGAAGGTTAAATGAGTTAGATTGATGGGCTTCTGCTTAAAATATGATCACATTACTGCAGACGATGCATCAGCTCTCTCTCCCTGCCCTCCCTGTTTGGGATTTTCAAGTCACTGGGCAGGATTTTATTTGAGTTCTTGAGCTAGACCGGAAATTCCCACCCCAGGTCAATAGCTATTTCTGGTGTCTGCCTCTCGCCCACTCCAATTCCACAGTAGGCAAGGCGATTGAATTCCAATAATAGAGATGTACGGCACAGAAACAGGCCCATCGACCCAACTCATCCATACTAGCCAGCTTTCTTAAACTGAACTAGCCCCATTTATCTGTGCATGGCCCATATCTCTCTAAACCTTTCCCATCCACATACCCATCCAAATGTCTTTTAAATGTTATAATTGTACCTGCCTCTACCACCTCTTTTTTTTTAAAGTTTGTTTTTCGTTTATTTTATTAGTGACACCACTTACATTCACACTACAATGAAGTTACTGTGAAAATCCCCTAGTCAAACTGGAGCAACTGGAAGAGAATGCGCAAACTCCACACAGTGACCTAAGCCAGGAATCAAACCCAGGTCACTGGCATTGTGAGGCAGCTGTGCTAACCACTATGCTACCATGCTGCCCTTTCTGGCAGCTCATCCCACAGACACACCACCCTCTGTGTGAAAACGTTGCCTCTCAGGCCTTTTTTCAATCTTTTCCTGCAGACCTTAAACCTCTGGTTTTGGACTCCCCGACACTGGGGGAAAAGAGCTTAGTTCTTCACCTTATTAATTCCCCTTATGGTTTTATAAACCTCTATAAAGTCACCCCTTATCCTCTCATGCTCAAGGGAAAAATGTCCCAGCCTATCCAGCTTCTCCTTGTAATTCAAACTTTCCAGTCCCAGTAATATCCTTATAAATCTTTATTTGCACCCTTTCCAGTTTAATAACGTCCTTTCTATCACAGGGCAACCAGAATTGTACGCTGTTCTTTTGCATGTAGCAAGCAGAGACAAAGGGAATGAATAATTGGCCGCACCACATCAGGAGCAGTGCTGGCAAATGCCAGGGTCAAGTTTCCTTGACAAACAGAGAATATGTAATGAATGATATTTCTGATAGGCAGGAGTGAGACAGATTGGAACCGTTATAAATGTCAAGTGATGGTAATTGTACCCATGGCATGCATCGAAAAGATTACATTAAAAAAAATAAGGAAGTGCTTTTCACTCCTGATTGACACTTGGAAGGTTGCCCGAGAAATGTGCAGGAAGGCTGGGAACTATTTTCAAGAAATTACTTCTTTTCGTAGAATCATAGAATCCCTTACAATGCAAAAGGAGGCCATTTGGCCCATTGAAACTACACCGATAGCAATCCCCCCCCAGTCCTATATCCATAATCCTGACACTAAGGGACAATTTAGCACGGCTGATCTATCATTGAAAAGTTCCCTTCATTGGCATCCAATTCTGTAATGTAAAAAAAGGAATGTGCGTTTGAGTTTAAAGTTTATTTATTAGTGTCGCAAGTTGGCTTACATTAACATTGTAATGAAGTTACTATGAAAATCCCCTAGCCGTAGAGTCATAGAGATTTATAACATGGAAACAGGCCCTTCGGCCCAACTTGTCTATGCCACCCCTTTTTTATAGAACCTAAGCTAGTCCCAATTGTCCACAATTGGCCCATATCCCATCTTACCCAAGTAATTGCCTAGATGTTTTTTAAAAGACAAAATTGTACCTGCCTCAATTACTGCCTCTGGCAGTTTGTTCCAGACATTCACCACCCTCTGTGTGAAAAAAATGCCCCTCTGGACCTTTTTGTATCTCTCTCCTCTCATCTTAAACCTATGCTCTCAAGTTTCAGATTCCCCTTCCTTTGGGAAAAGATATTGACTATCTAGCTGATCTATGCCCCTCATTATTTTATAAATCTCTATAAGATCACCTTCAGCCTCCAGAGAAAAAAATCCCAGTCTATCCAGCTTCTCTTTATAACTCAAACCATCAAGTCCCGGTAGCATTTTTCTACACTCTTTCTAGTTTAATTATATCCTTTCTATAATAGGATGACCATCTTCAACAAAATGTCCCAACCCCTGTATTCAGTGTTCTGATCAATGAAACCAAGCATGCTAAATGCCTTCTTCACCATTCTGTCCACCTGTGACTCTACTTTCCCAGCCTGACAGGCTCTCCCACTCAAAAGTATCCAAAAATATATACCTGCTTGAAAGGGAAATAGCCACAGGAGAATCCTGCACTACCTGCCTGCCTGTCCTGGCGGTCACCCATCTACCTGTCTGAACCTGTGGTGTGACAACCTCTCTGTAACTAGTGTCTATCACGCTCCCTGCCTCCTGTATGCTCCACAGTGTGTCCACTTGCTGCTCCAGCCAAACAGTGCAGTCTATGAAGGGCTGCAACTGGATACACTTCCTGCAGACAAAGTTGTCAGGGAGACTAGATTGCTCCCCAATTTCCCACATCTGGCAGGAGGAGCATATCACTGCCTAACACAGGTAAAAGGATAGAATCCCTACAGTGCAGAAGGAGGCCGTTCAGCCCACCAAGTCTGCACCTAAATCAATCCCACCCAGATACTATCCCCGGTTAGCTACCCTGCTAATCCCTCTAACCTATCATATCCCTGGAATCTAAGAGTTAATTTAGCATGTCCAATCAACCTAACCTGCACTTCTTTGGACTGTGGGAGGAAACGGGAGCACCCTGAGGAAACCCACACAGACACAGGGAGAACGTGCAAACTCCGCACAGACAGTGACCCAAGGTGAGATTCGAATCCAGATCCCAGGAGCTGTGAGGCAGTGCTAACCATTGTTCCACCGCCCCACCCACAATCCATATAATAATTTCAACTCACCTTTCCCTTGCTTGTGGTCCTCCTGACGACATTTTTTTTTGTTAGAGAGGAGGGAAGCACTGAAGTAGTGTTTGGGGTTTAACTATCCCTTTACAACAGCTCCTTCACAGACCCCCTGTGGTAGCAGTGCCTGCACCTATGCAAATCTTACCTGCACTCTGGCGCCTGTTCCGGTACTCTGAGGGAGAATTTAGCACGGCCTCTCTTTCTAATTCAAACCTTCCAGTCCGGGTAACATCCTTGTAAATCCAATTTTGCACCCCTTCCAGTTTAATAACATCTTTCCTATAGCAAGACACAGTACTCCATGTGTGGCCTTTCCAATGTCTTTTACACTTATGATATGTCATTCAACTACAGTGAGAAGTTTGCACAAACTGGTCACTGAGATTCTACTGCTTTCCAGTAACAAACCCAACCTACAAAAGGGTTTAAACAATTGTTTTTTGATATGAGAACACGTCTCACGATAACACGACTACTTTTATCCACGGTGTCATCATTTTTACTTAAGGGTTTCTTTCAGATTTCCAACACAAATAATTCAGCCTCTCCTGGATATCTGAGCTTTTGGGATGATACTCTGTCTTTTTTACTTAAGGGTTTCTTTAAGATTTCCAACACAAATAACTCAGCCTCTCTTGGATGCCTGGGCTTTTGGGATGATACTCTGTCTCAAGCTGCGACCCCATGCTGGATTTTGTCTGGTTAACTCTAAGCTCCTACATTTTCTGTCATCTTGGACAGTGGGAGGCTTTCCTTTATCTTCAACACCTTAGGCAACTCAATTTCAAAGCTTTCGCTGAGATAAAGGAAAACTGGGTTTATTTATGAGTAAAAAAAAACCCAGATCCAATCAATGGAGTGTGGGGGGGGGGGGGTAGGGGAGGAGGAGACAGAGAAAGAGAGAGAGTGTGGGGAAGAACGGAATTTAAAGTGAGGTGGGTGGTGCTGGAGCAAGTGAAAAAATTGGTTGGTCAAAGGGGAAGAGATAGGAACAGTCATTGGAATAAAGGGATAGCATGAAAGTCAGTGGGATACAGGTAGGGAGAGAAATTGATAGGACTAAATTGGTTGGAGGGAGGACAAGTGAAACTGGGGGATGGAAAGAGAGCCACTGAAAGGTATACTTTTTGCCACAGCCCCTCCCAAAATGCAGCTCCTTCCCCAGATCCTTCCACACAGAAAGAGAAAAAGTAGAAGTACAAAATAGAAACGGACAGGGAAGCTAAAAGAAGATTTAGCAGGACAAAGGCATCAGAGAGAGAGATCCCCGATATTGTTCCAATATTCTCTAATTTAAGTGGGTCTGTAATGTATATTGGGGTATGCCTCTTTAAGAGAATGGATCAGGTGACCCAGGTTCGTGCTCTACCCCGGGTGGAGTGTGCCAAGCCAGGGGGAAGCAATTTTCCGATCCCACTGTGCTGCTTTTTTGCGCAGGGGGCCCGGAGATGCAGCGGTAGCCGATTTGGATTGGGCATCCAGGCCTCTGCAGATCAGCCAGCACTGAATTTCAACCCGTCAGCTGCCAAATATATGCAGCAGCTCATTTCAATACAATTTAAACAGCATTAGCGGGCTCAGGACTGCAGTCTCTGAGCCCACTAGTCTTCCCCTCCCCACCATCACACCCCTCAAGGCCAAGAGTATTTCACTCCAGCAGGAGCCCCCCCAGTTGTGATGAGTTGGTAGCCTGACCCAGCTGGAGTGAAGCTCAGCCTGCTACATTTCAAATTAATTATGTTGTCAGAAAGTAAATCGAAAAACAATAAGTTTGATGTTTCAGAAAGGACCAGAGTTTTGAATTTGATAATCTATTGTGTATGAGGTCTAATATGGACTAATTAAAGACCATGAGGTCAGTGGAAATAAACTAACTGCAACTATTTATTAACATGTTTATCCTCCGAATTGGGATTCTCCCCCCAAAACATTTAGTGTTGAATTTGCAAAAAAACTGGAGTAAATCACGTGGGCTTTTTCAGTGGGCGTTTTACAATAGATCTTCTACACTTTGTGCACTGCAGAGTGCACTAGCGTGACTCATTCCAGAAATCAGTGGGGCCTATTCCTGGCCGAGAGGCCAGCAGCATAGCGCTGAGTGAGCCACATGTTTACCCTGCTCTATCCCCCCGACACTAAAGGGCAATCGACCATGGTCTATCAACCAAATCTAGCTTTGGAGTGTAGAAGTGAACCAAAGCACCCGGAAGAAACCCATGCAGACATGGGGAGAATGTGCAAACACCACACAGACTATGGCCTGAGGTTAGATTTGAACATAGCTTCTTGGCGCTGTGAGGCAGCAGGACTAATTACTGTGGATTTAAGAACAACAATTGCATTCTGTTGCAGTACTGATGGAGTGCTAGATTGTTGCAGGTACCTTCTCTTGGGTGAGATATTGAACTGCGGCCCTGTTTGAAAAGCAAAAGTTTATTTATTAGTCATAAGCAAGGTTTACACTAACACTGCAATGAAGTTACTGTAAAAATCTTCCAGTCACCACAGTCTGGTGCCTGTTTGGGTCAATGCACCTAACAAGCATGTCTTTCAGAATGTGGGAGGAAACCGGAGCATCCAGAAGAAACCCATGCAGACAAGGAGAGAACGTGTAGACTCCACACAGACACTGATCTGAGCTAGGAATTGAACGCAGGTCCCTGGCATTTTGAGGGAGCAGTGCTAACCACTGTGCCACCATGCTGCCTACTGAGAAAGATCCCATGACAATACTCCAGTGACACAGTGGTTAGCACTGCTGTCTCACAGCGCCAGGGGCCAAAGTTCAATTCCCGGCTCGGGTCACTCTCTGTGCGGAGTTTGCACATTCTCCCTGTGTCTGCATGGTTTTCCTCCGGGTACTCCGGTTTCCTCCCACAGTCCCCTTTGCATCAGGGGACAAAAATGCTTGAGGTTATGGGGATAGGGCCTGAGTGGGATTGTTGTTGGTGCAGACTCAATGGCCTCCTTCTGCACTGTAGGATTCTATGATTCTAACAGACAGAAAGTTATCCCTGACTTATATTTATCATCACTCAACAGCACAAAAGCAAATTATCTGGTTATTATTACATTGTCATTTGTGGGAGCTTACTGCACACAAATTGCTGCTGCATGACTGAACACCATTCGACAATCACCAGGCAGGACTGTTCTTTTCCCGTTGGTGAACATTTCAGCGGTTACAGGCATTCGGCCTCTGATCTTCGGGTAAGCATTCTCCAAGGCGGCCTTCACGACACACGACAACGCAGAGTCGCTGAGCAGAGACTGATTGCCAAGTTCCACACACGTGAGGATGGCCTCATCCGGGATCTTGGGTTCATGTCACACTATTTGTAACCGCTACGATTTGCCTGGTCTTGCAATATCTCACTTACTGTCCTGTCTGGAGACAATACACATCTCTTTAATCTATACTTAATGCTATCTCCACTCACACTGTCTGCACCTTTAAGACTTGATTAGCTGTAATGACTCGCATTCTAATCAGTATTCTGTAAACTGAGTGTGTGCCTTTTTGTGATCAGAACTCCCCACTCACCTGACGAAGGAACAGCACTCTGGAAGCTAATGGCATTTGCTAGCAATTAAACCTGTTGGACTTTAACCTGGTGTTGTGAGATATCTTACTGTGTTTCCCATACTACAACAGCGACTACAGCTCAAGCTTCTGGTCATTCACTTCTGGGAGCCAAAACATTGAGATCAAAATCATGGGACTGCAAGCAAGTACGGAGAATTTGGCGCTCAGCCAAATCTCCGTTCATTGCATCAGGACAAGAAAATCCCATTGGCGCAAACGGCTAGAAAATTCTTCCCATGATTTCGATTTTGATTTCATAGGCATCTTCAGATTTTCAAAGGAGTTGCTCAGATGGGTAGAGAGAAACCTTTGTCACGGGTGGTGACACCACTCGCTGGGGCAAGTGATTCGAATCACAGGAGAGGAGTTAGAAAACACTCCTCTATTCATCACACATTAGTATTGATCAATTTTCCTACAGGAAAAAAACAATCAATCCAAGCACAATTTTCTTTTAAATCTGAGATCAATAGGTTAGATGGCAGCCAAAGAAAGGAAATGGATCCAATGCAGGTGGATGTTGTTAAAGTACCACAATCTCATTGAATAATAGTAGATTTGAGGAACTGCTTAGAGGGGGAGGTGATGGCCAAGTGGTAGATTAATAATCCAGAAACTCAAATAATGTTCTGGGAATCAGGGTTTGAAACCTGCCACCGCTGTAGTTTGAATTAAGAATCTACTGATTTTCCCTCAGTGTACCTGAACAGGTGCAGGAGCGTGGTGACCAGGGGATTTTCACAGTAACTTCACTGCAGTGTTAATATAAACTGACTTGTAACACCGATACGTAAATATTTATTGACCATCACATGAGTGGTGTCGAAGCCGCCTTCTTTTGTACAACTAAATGACTTGCTCAGCCATTCTGTGGGCAATTAAAGGTCATCCACATTGCTGTGGTCCAGAGAGATGGTCTGTATCACCAGTTGCTTGAGTATCAATGTATCTGTAGACTGTTGTAAGCTACAAGCAGAATTTTATTTATGCAAATAATAAATGGCATGGTTGGAAAAAAAATTGAATGTTACAATCTGATTTGTTCCATTATTTTAATCTCTCTCTCTATTGTGTATCCTCACTCCCATTCTGTTTTCTTTTACCCTTTGGTGAATAGTGGTGAAAGGATTTCTGAGCTGAGAATCGGCCTGCTGAACTGCATTGAGTGTTCCTTCGATGGCCATTGGATTAGACTTCAGCAGCACGCTGCTTCACAGCGCCAGGGATCTGGGTTCGATTCCTGGCTTGGGTCACTGTCTGTGCGGACTCTGCATGTTCTCTATGTGGGTCTCCTCTGTGTACTATGGTTTCCTCCTACAGTCTGAAAAGATGGGCTGGTTAGGTGCATTGGCCATGCTAAATTCTCCCTCAGAGTACCCAAACAGGCACCAAAGTGTGGCAACGAAGGGATTTTCACCGTAACTTCATTGCAGTGTTAATGTAAGCCTAATTGTGACGCTAATATTAAACTTCAGCATAAGCTTCTGGCCTAGCAGGAGGGTTGCTGTGCCAGAAGTCTTCCAAGTGATATTTTAAGTTTATTCATTAGTCACAAGTAAGGCTTACATTAACACTTCAATGAAGTTACTGAAAATCCCCCAGTCACCACACTCCAGCACCTGTTCAAGTACACTGAGGGAGAATTTAGCATGGCCAATGCACCTAACTGGCATGTCTTTCGGACACTGGGAGGAAACTGAAGCACCCAGAGGAAACCCACGCAGGCATGGGGAGAATGTGCAAACTTTGTATGGACAGTGACCCAAAAAAAAGAATCAATCATTTCTGTCCTCAAAACATTTTTTTTTGCATTTTGTTCACATCATTTCGTGTTGCTTTTCGAAAATGATTCAGTAGAAAATTCTGCAGGAGTCTAAAAAGCTGGAGTGATATCAATTGTTTCGGTGTGCAGACAGGTTGGCAAGGGCAGCTATTTTAAAATTCTGTCTGGTACTCGGCAGCTAGTACATCCTGTACTGTGGTCTTGCTTTATTCCACAAATGCGCCACCATTTGTTTCATCAGAGATGAAATGTTACGGTGAAGGATATTGGCCTTGCATCTTCTATAGTAAAGCTTCCAAATTAATGTCCCATTACTTGCCCTTTCATTATTCTGTACTTTCCTTCTTCTAAGTTTTGCCAAAATTCAATTAGAATTCATGGAGATGGAAAATCGATTGAGCCGTGCCTGTTTTGCAGATATAAAATAAGCAGCTAATACGTTGGAGAAAGTTTGTTTTATTTATTTATGAGACACAAGTCGGCTTTAAATGAAATTACTGTGAAAATCCCGACACATGTATTACCTCAATGCAACCCTCCCCTCCACTCCCCCCTTCCCTCTTCTGCATCGCCTCAATGCAGTCCCCCCCCCCATCAATCCCCACCCCATTCTCCCCCCACCCCACCCCCACTACTACCCCACTCCCCCTCGCACCAGGTCATCTTAATGTTGTTTCTTTTTGTTGCAGTTTCTGCAACTCAAACACAGGGCAGAATTTTACCGGCACGTCCTCCCGAGATTCATACAATCCCGCCCGAGACCAACGGAGAATGCCCGAATTGGGGCAGGCATGCCAATAAAATTCCAACCACAGTCTCCCTCCCTTCACTTCTAACAAAGAGTCAAAGGACTCGAAACGTTAACTCTATTTCTCTCCTGAGAGGTGCCGGCAGACTTGCTGAGTTGTTCCAGTGTCCAGTGGTCTTGTGAAAGGTATCACAGAGAATCCCTACAGTGCACGAGGAGGCCATTCGGCCCATCGAGCCTGCAATGCCAACATTGCCATTCAGGCCCCATCCCCATAACCCTGCACATTTACCCTGCTAATTCCCCTGACACTAAGGGGCAATTTTAGCATGGCCAATCAACCTAACCTGCACATCTTTGGACTGTGGGAGGAAACCGCAGTACTAGGAGGAAACCCACGCAGAAACAGGGAGAATGTGCAGACTCCGCACAGACAGTGACCCGAGCTGGGTCCCTGACACTTTGACGCAGCATTTAACCACCGTGCATGAATGATATGAGTCAAGAAACAGAAAGTTCTAGTTAGCCAGTAGTGCTGATACATTGCCCATGTGAAACATAACTTCTTATTTAAAACAATGCTACACCAATATATTGTATTCCTTCAATAGGAACAGGACATTTAGAATCTCAATATTACTTGTGAATTATTCTTAAAGTACAGTGGTTAGCACTGATGCCTCACAGCTCCAGGGACCTGGGTTTAATTGGGTCACTGTCTGTGTGGAATCTGCACATTCTTTCCGTGTCTGTGTAGGTTTTGTTGTCTGAAAGACGTGCTGCTTAGGTGCATTGGTCGTGGTAAGTTTTCCCTCACTGTACCCGAACAGACACCGGAGAATGGCGACTAGGGGATTTTCACAGTAACTTCATTGCAGTTTTAATGTAGGCTTACTCGTGACACTAATAGATAAACTTAAAAAGGCAACTCACCCTGATGGTTGTATAATCTTCATTTTACAGTAGCACCCTGACCTCTAGTGGATATTGTCATTTGTGCACAAGAACTAGAATTATAAGAAGTTTGTTTCAATGTTCCAAATTCTAGTGTAAACAAAGTTCAACTGATTTACTTTACCTAGTCTGCAGGTTACAGTAGCCACATTCTGTTTTTACACGCTTAGAAAAGTTTTAAAGTCAAAAAAGTTTTCTGTAGTTGGCAGGGCTGAAGCCACAATCCCGGAACTCCGAGCTCTGGGAACAATGAACAGGTTGCTGCTCCACTTGAAAATTCCTCCGACTCAGCACAGTGGCATATTTCCTCTGGAGTCTCCCAATCCAGACTACATTTTTTTGTGTAAAGGTGTACCATATTTATAAAGCGTCTGAAAGAACGTTACAGAATTGTGGTCTCAGTGCGCCAGAGACCTGGGTTTGATTCCGGGCTTTGGGTCCCTGTCTGTGCAGAGTCTGCACACTCTCCCCGTGCTTGCGTGGGTTTCCTCCGGGTGCTCCAGTTTCCTCCCACAGTCCAAAGATATGCACGTTAGGTTGATTGGCCCATCTAAATTGACCGTTAGTGTCAGGAGCATTAGGAGGGTGTGGGATTACAGGAATAAGGCCTGGGTGGGATTGTAGTCATGCAGTCTCAATGGGTTTGATTCCTGACTTGGGTCACTGTCTGTGCAGAGTCTGCATATCCCCCCACCCTCCCCCGCCACACCCCACACCCCATGCCCCACACCCACCATCACGTGTGCTCTGGGTGCTCCGGCTCCCCATCACTATCCGAAAGACGTGTTGGTTAGTTGCATTAGCCAGGCTAAATTTTTCCTCAGTGTACCCGAACAGGCACTGGGAGTATGGCAACTAGGGGATTTTCATTGCAGTGTTAATGTCAGTCTACTTGTGACTAATAAATAAACTTTAACACTTCAAAGTGGCCATCACACAAAGTGCAATAATGTTCAGGTTCTCTACATGTTGCCCTCTTGAGGTGATTCAATACAATCAAAGAAACATTACGCACATTTTAAATTCGTCATTACAAATGGTGCAATGATATTTTAGTTGTCTACCTAGAGGAAGTTGCATTCTGAGGTGCTTCAATGCCATGATGATATATGTAATATTCACCGTGCACATTCAATGTGAGACACACAGCCCAAGACGTTTTGATGTAATTCCACTTTCTCCTGGCCAAAAACTCTTAGTCAGCGAATTTCCCCCATTGCATCTCCATAGCAGCTGCCCCAAGCTTCAGTGTGTTCCTTTACACATGGTCCCAGTCTTTGGAATGTGCCAGTCTGCATCACTCAGTCAGGGACAACACCTTATACTGGTGTGGCACTGTGGCACAGCAGCTTTAGCAGTGCTGCTTCACAACGCCAGAGACCTGGGTTCAATTCCTGGCTTGTGTCACTGTCTGCGTGGAGTTTGCACATTCTCCCTGTGATGGCATGGTTTCCTCCCACAATCTGAAAGACTGCTGGTTAGATGGATTGACCAAATAGGCGCTGGAACTTGGCAACCAGGGGAATTTCACAGGAACTTCATTGCGCTGTTAAAGTAAGCCTTACTTGTGACTAATAAATAAACTTTAAAGATCTGTAGGTTTCGGGCAGTGGGTATCTTTCACCCAGTCAATAGCTCCTCCCTGTAGTAGCCAATGTTTGACTTGAAGTGCATCCCTGGGAACACTCCATGGAACCCCGTGTCCTGCGTCACAGATTTGGTCAGGATGAACCTTGACACAAACCACCTCATTTCTCTCCAGGCCCTCTTTGCAAAAGCACGGATAGCCAGCCAAATTGTCCATTTTGTAGAATGCAGCTCAGTACATCTTAGATCTTTGACACACGTGGAAAAAATTTTCACTTATAGGAAATTGCAATTCTGCTGCAGATCCGTTTCTGTGCTGTACGTATTCAAGGCAACTGCTTTCTCCTCTAAACACAATTCCATTATGACAAATAGAAAGTCCAATCTTTCATCATAGAATAGAATCATAAAATCTCGACAACACAGAATGAGGCCATATGACTCATTGAGTTTGTACCAACCACAACCCCACTTAGGCCCTATTCCCCCACACATTTATCCTGGTAATGCCCCTGATTCTAGGATCAATTTAGTATTATTGTAATTTATTATTTAATTTATTATTTAATATCAATTTATTATTATAGTATTATTATTTAGCAACTTAATCCACACGTTTTTGGAGTTTGGGAGGAAAACAGAACACCTAGAGGACATCCACACAGACGAGGCAGGGGGAAAGAGCAAACTCCACACAGACAGTGATCTGAAGCTGGAATCAAACCCCACTCCCTGCGGCTGTAAAGCAGCAATGCTAACCAATGCTGCCCGTGAGGGGCAGGGCTGGGAATGATTGACGTTCTGGATGACCAATGGAGGAGGAACGCCGGGGGGGGGTGGGTGATTGACATACAGAGTAACCAGTGGGTGGGACAGCGACATGGGGGCGGGGAATGGGTTAATGATTGACGTCTGGGTCGACCAATGAAGAGAGGGCGTGTCGTTATATGTGAGAGGGCTGGGTCTGAAATGATGGACGTGCCGAGCGACCAATGAGGTGAGCGAACGATCGGAAGGGGGCGGACGCTTTTGGGTGAGCAACAGTTGGACGGGCGTGCGCACGAGGGGAGGGCTCTTCTAAACCCACGTGACGAACTCGGTTCCTCAACGCGCATTGACGTCGGGCCCCGCCCACACTTGCGTGCGCGCACACTTTTTGTTGGGTCGAGCCCTGGGCAACGGGCTGTCGCTGGCCAGCCGACGCGCTTGCGTGTTATGCTGTCCTCGCGCTCTCCTCTACCCTCCCCTCCCCCTCGCCGCCACGCCATCCCCATCCAATGAGGAACAGCGGCGTGCGCAGGTGTCGGCGGAGCGCGTGGCGCGGCGGTTGGGACCGCCCGCGCGGGGAGAGGGCGGGGCCTGAGTGGCGCGTGCGCGGAGTTGACGGGCCGCTGGAGCAGCCCGATGGTCAGCTGGATTCGAACTGCCCGGGGTAGGGCAGGGGAAAGGGGGCAACAAATCACCTTCCCCCCACCCCCGAACCCCCCAATAGTCCTCCAACACACACATATACACCCTGTACAGGCCGAGTCCCGGACAGCAGGTCAGTCGATGCGGGAGAAAGTCGTTTGTTTTGTGAGGGAGGGGAACCGCATTCGGCCCGGGACTCAACCCTTCACTGTGTGTATAGGGGGGGTTGAGAGGTAGAGGCTGTAGGCCTTGAGGGGAGAGAGACCGACAGGCAGTGGGGGAGAGGCTCATGTCTAGCAGTGGGATACCCCCCTCCCCTTTTTGTTCCCCAGTGCTTGGAGGTGGAGAGGCTCCAGGCAGCCAAATGTCAGCTAGCACCCCCCTCCCCCCACACCACTGCAGCAACCCCCTATGGATCTGTTTTGTTCATCTTCAGCCTGTACTTGCTTCAGTAAAGAATCCTCCCCTCTCAGACATGACTGAGCTACCCCCTTTTTCACCTTGGGTGACACTGTGGTTAGCACTGCTGCTCCACAGTGCCGGGGACCTGGTTCGATTCCTGGCTTGGATCACTATCTGTGTGGAGTTTGCACGTTCTCCCTGTGTCCACATGGGTTTTGTCCAGGTGCTCCGGTTTCCTCCCACAGTCCGCAAAGGTGTGCTAATTAGGTGCAGTGGCTGTGCTAAATTGTCCCTTGGTGTACCCATATTGCAGCAATTTGGGGATTTTCATAGTAACTTCATTGTGTAGGCATAATGTCGAGATGCTGGTGTTGAACTGGGGTGGGCACAGTAAGAAGTCTCAACACCTGGTTAAAGTCCAGTAGGTTTATTTGGAATCACAAGCATTCAGAGCATTGATCCTTCCTGAGGTGTATCTAATGAAGGAACAGTGTGCTAAAAGCTCATGTTCCAAATAAACCTGTTGGACTTTAACCTGTTGTTGTGAGACTTATAGTGTCAATGTAAGCCTGCTTGTGACACTAATAAATAAACTTAACATTTCCCGGTTCGGGTGCAGCTTAAAGAACTACCTGGTTTGGAGCAACCCAACTCTTTGTGAATTGATGTAAGGCTTCTTTCTGCTGCTGGAGTGTGGGTTGGCATAGTGGTTAGCATTGCTGCCTCACAGCACCAGGGACCTGGGTTCAATTCCTGGCTTGGGTCACTGTAAATGTAGAGTTTATGCACTTCCCTATAGCTGCATGAGTTTCCTTCAGATAGCATGGTTTCCTCCCACAGTCCAAAGATGTGTGGGATTTGTGGATTAGCCATGGTAAACGTGGGATTATGGGGATAGGATAAAGGGTGATGAACCTGGAAAAGGTGCCACATCGGAGAGTCCGTGCTGACTTGGGCTGAATGGCCTCTTTTTCTCATATGGAAATTTTATGGGATGCTTCAATTGGAGTGATTACTTCAGAAGATGTTGGATGCTGTGATAGCAGAGGCATGTGTGAAAATGTTAATTCCCTTGTTAGTCAAGAATCTAACTACCTCTGCCTTATAAATGCTGGATGGCCCTGCTTCATTGTGCCCTGGGGAAGAGAATTCCAAAGATTCGCGAGGGAATCTGAGGGAAAGGATTTCTTCTCATCTATCTGAAAAGGGTGACCCTTTATTTTTATACATTGTCCCCTTGTTCTAGATACAAGTATATTTGCTGTGTAATCCCAGAATTTGTCCTTATTAAAAATAACTATACAGTGAAATAAAATTTTCATGCATCCTGAGCAAAAAATGTTTTTAAGAAATTTGTGAGGGTGATGAGGGATTTGCTGATCTTCGGTTTTGCTAGCCTTTTTTCATTTCTGTCTGCAGATTTATAAGCTGAAGCCTGCTCCTTTGCGGAAAACCAGGCAAATTTTAAATATTGAAATGTTAGTTCTAAAACCCCAGCTTTGTTTTTACTGAATTGTTTTATCACTCAGCTCCCAGTAGTATCTGTGCGTCCAGTAAATAAGAAGATGCAAACTAGATCCAAATGCTTGTGGTATGGATTGGCACAGTGGTTAGCACTGCTGTCTCACATCGTCAGGACCCAGGTTTGATTCCCGGCTTGGGTCATAGTGTGGAGTATGCATATTCTGCCCATCTCTGCGAGGGTTTCCTCCGGGTGCTCCAGTTTCCTCCCACAGTCTAGAAGACATGCTGGTTATTTATATTGGCTCTGCCAAGTTCTCTCTTGATGTACCCGTCTGGAGGTGACTAGGGCATTTTCACAGTAACTTCATTGCAGTGTTAACGTAAGCCTGCTTGTGATACTAATAAATAAACTTTAAACTTTTTAATTTGTAAAATGTTATCTAGAAATTCAAAGCTCTTTAAATTGTCTGATTTCATTTTTTAGCATTATGTTTATAACGATTAATTGAAATTATTGGATCAATCGATTTGAGTACAGATTATTGAAAAAAAAGTGTTTTAATTATTTTGATTTGTTTTAATCAGTTGAACCAAATTCCATTCACAGAAAAAGACTCAAAAACACAATAGTGCTTTCTTTCTTTTAATAGGTCAACTAGGTTTTTGTTTTGATAACTTATTCTTGAAGTGCAGGACAGTTAGAAGGTTGAGGGTGAACTAGAAGTGATATTTAAATTTTACCAAACTGAAGTTTTGGAAATATAAATACAAACTGCAAATCCAAAACTAAATTAAAAATGTTGGAGAAACAATTCGGTTAGTGCCTTCAGAAAAAAGATTACAATGCCTAAGGTGACTATCAGGTTTGGACATGGTAAATTGGTCCTTATTGTCAGGAGGATTAGTAGAGGGTACGTGTGTGGGGTTACGGGAATAGATTCTGGGTGGAATTGTTGTTGGTGTAGGCTTGATAGGTCGAATGTCCTCTTTCACTGTAGGGATGCTAACTTGTAAAAAGAATGATCAAGGAAAACAGGTTTCGTAGTTTTAAGACAAATGCATTATCGTAAAGTATGCAATAAGCTTTGGTTTCAACATAGTGTAGGGACACAGGCGCATATGGAATGACACAATTACAACTTAAAATAAAAGTTCTGAGAGATCTGATCATATTGGTTTCAATAAAATAAAAATAAACCTTCCAGAGAAAGGAAAAAAAATGCTGGGGGCAAAAGATGCCTTTTCTCATATCTCTCCTCTAGTGTGTGACATATTAGAATTGTACCAATTTGGGGTTGTCAATTTGGAATTGAATTGGTCTGAGCTTGATGTGAAAGCAAGGAAATTTGATTCCATTTGAAGTCCAAGAGTTCCTGATAAGGGAAGAAAAAGTAAGCTATAGCTATGAAATGTAGCAGCAGTTAGATTGAGGGACATCCAATTGAAAAACATGAAAATATATTTTTGTCCAGGAGGCCAAAGGGCACTGACTAATCTTTTAAGACTAGAACAGATAAACATTTGAAGTTGAAGCCACAAAGTATGGGAAAAGTCAGGAAGTGGGGTTAATTTCAGATTGCTCTAGCATAAATCCAGATACAATAGGCCAACAAGACCTGCTCCACTGTAAACCTCTTGTTCTACATAGTGATTATTACTTTGCAGGGGGAGAGTAGGTTGTGTACAATTAGGACTTGTAATCAGAACTAAGTTGATCAGTAAAAGAATTTGAGATCAAATGCTAAATTTAGGAGGTCACTTGTATGGAGTAAGAACAGATTGAAAGAGGAGAGAGCATTGGGAAACTCCTAAGTTAATGGAAATCAGCCTTGGAGCATGCTACCAATTACAGTGTAGATGGAGGGTAATAATCAGCAAAGTTATATTCATGATACATTGCCAGTTTTTGACACTGCATTTTTAAACATTGTAAAAGGCAAATGCCGGCATTTTGAAGTGATGAAAGTCGATGATTCATTAAAATGGAGAAGTGTACAATTCTCGGGCGGAAAATAAAAATTGAGCTGCTTCAGTTTTTTTAGAGCTTCTAGTAACTTCTAATTGACAGTGCTGCTGAGAACCAATGTATTCATAATTTGCAAAATCATTAAAATGCAGAAATGTTCCAAGATCGTATTGATGCCTCTGAAAAAACACTCCAGTTTGTGTTTTCATCTTTTTTAGGCTAGAATTTAGTGTTTACTGGCATAATCTGTCTCCCTTCACCACACCCTATGAATATTTCTGTTGCCAATGTACCTTTCTCTGGAATTTCAGCAAGTTGCCACTGGCTCTTTGAGGTAAATTGGTATATTGTGCTTGACTAGATGCCAACAATGTCAACTTGGCACTGAAATTGTATGTATTGGCACCAGATGCTTGGAAGACAATTTTACCAACAAAATGCTGAAAATTGTTAATAGAAAACTTAAGAGGAGGGACAGCATTGGAGGAATATAGAGAGTAGGAGGAAGCACAAACGGGGAGTTAGAAGGGCAAAAAGGGGACATGAAATGATTTTGGCGAATAGGATTAAGGAAAATCCAAAGGCTTGTTACTGCTATGTTAGGAATAAAAGGGTGGTTAGAGGAAAAATTGGACCTCTTAGGGACAGGAGGGGAACTGTGCTTAGAGCCCAGGGAATGGTGGAGATCCTGAATGAATACTTTGCGTCGGTATTCACGAAGGAGAGGGGCTTTTTGACACCTCCTGTTTCTGAGGGAGCTGTGGACCAGTTGAGGGAAATATCCATACTGAGGGAGGAGGTGTTAGAGCTTCTAGGTAGCATTAAAACTGATAAATCTCCGGGGCCTGATGGCATTTATCTCAGGCTGCTTAGGGAGGTGGGAGGTGAAATTGCTGGGCCTCTGACGCAAATCTTTGTCTCTTTGGACACAGGTGAGGTCCCAGAGGACTGGAGAATAGCTAATGTTGTACCGTTGTTTAAAAAGGGTAGTAGGAATAACCCTGGAAATTATAGGCCAGTGAGTTTGATGTCAGTGGTAGGGAAGCTGTTGGAGGGGATTCTTAGAGATAGGCACTTAGAGCTTTGCAATCTGATTAGGGATACGCAGCATGGCTTTATTAACGGGAGGTCGTGCCTTACAAATCTGGTAGAATTTTTTGAGGAGGTGACAAAAACGGTGGACGAAGGGCGAGCCGTTGATGTCGTCTATATGGATTTTAGTAAGGCGTTTGACAAAGTCCCTCATGGGAGGTTAGTTGAGAAGGTTAAAGCTCATGGGATACAAGGACAGGTAGCTAGATGGATAAATAACTGGCTTAGTAATAGGAGACAGAGTAATAGTGGAAGGCTGCTTTTCTAGCTGGAGGTTGGTCACTAGTGGTGTGCCGCAGGGCTCGGTACTGGGACCTTTTCTATTTGTAATATATATAAGTGACTTAGAAGAGGGAGTAAGTGGAGTGATCAGCAAGTTTGCAGACGATACAAAGATGGCTGCAATTGCGGATAGTGAGGAGCATTGTCAGGTGATGCAGTGGGGCATAGGCTGGTAGCTTGGGCAGATAGATGGCAGATGGAATTCAATCCTGATAAATGTAAGGTGATGCATATGGGGAGAAAGAATGTAGGGGGGAGGTATATGATAAAGGGTAAACCTATTAGGAGTATAGAAACGCAGAGGGACCTGGGGGTGCAGGTGCACAAGTCTCTGAAGGTGGCAGAGCAGGTGGAGAAGGTTGTGAAGAAAGCATATAGTATGCCAGCCTTTATAGGAAGGGATATAGAGTACGAGAGCTGGCCTTTAATGTTGCAGTTGTATAAAACGTTGGTTAGACCTCATTTGGAATACTGCGTCCAGTTCTGGTTGCCTTACTACCGGAAGGTTGTGGAGAGCCTGGAGAGAGTGCAGAGGAGGTTTACCTGGATGCTGCCTGGTATGGAAGGTCTGAGTTACGAGGAGAGATTAGGCAAATTGGGACTGTTTCCCTTAGAAAGACGTAGACTTAGAGGAGATCTGATAAAAGGTGTACAAGATTATGAGGGGTATAGATAGAGTAAACAGGGTTAAGCTTTTTCCTAGGATGGACTCGAATAGCACGAGGGGTCACGGGCTTAGGATGGGGCGGGAGGGGGGGAGGTATAATTTGGATGATAGAGGGAGTTTTTTCACACAGAGGGTGGTGGGAGTATGGAATGCGCTGCCAAGTAAAGTGGTGGGGGCATGCACTCTGGAGTTAGTTAAGAAATACTTAGATGGGCACATGAACAGAATGGGAATGGAGGGGTATAGAAAACTGATTTAAAATAGGGATCATGAGCCTTGAGAGTCCCTGGGAAGTGTGTAAATAGATGATGATATTGATGTACTTGTTTTTATCCTACAGATGCTTTGGTCCACCTTGTCTAACAAGCGGCATACACGCGATGGGTCGTGAGAGGGCTGCTCTTGGATTTTTTTCAAGAGTATCCTAGTGCTTCACGTTGTTAGTGTACACTTGACCTGGACCATTTGATGAGCAACACAACAGCTCAGTGACTATTGCTGTGCTATGCAGATACATAGACTTGGGCCTGTGTCTGTGGGAGTTTGCGCATTCTCCCCGTGCTTGCGTGGGTTTTCTCCGGGTGCTCCGGTTTCCTCCCACATCCCAAAGATGTGTTCTTAGGCTAATTGGCAAAACAAATTCTCCCTACATTGTCTCAAATTTGGTTTTTAATCCATAGATCTATAAACATAGACGGGGATCATGGGTAGAGGTGGGAACATCGGGGTGGCGGCGCGGGCTTGTTGGGCCGAAGGGCCTGTTTCCCATGCTGTTTTGTTCTTTGAGAAATCTTTGTTTGATCAAATTAGTTTTAGAAGTTCTTTTTTAAGTCAGGTACGGTTTAGTCTCTAAGAACTCAAAAAGTCAAGTGAGAGAAAACGGATTGGTCTTGCCTGTTATTGCTAAAAATATAATTTAGAGATATTTGCTTTGTGGACTGTTATCAGTTATGTTTATGCTTAACTGAAATAGGGTGGCCCACTGAGTATTGACAAGATAATGTGTTTCATCTCAAAGAACCTTTTGATTTGCGCTCTGATTGTTGCTAATCTAATCTACTTGTTTGAAAAAATGTGGGGAGCTTTGTCCAAAGGAACTGTTACCCACTTTGACACCAACTATGAGCATGTATTGATGTGAAATAACTGTAATATTTTCTTTCCATTATAATTTGCAGCTGGCAATTACAATCCATGATTAAATTATGCCTAATTAGAAATAAATGTCTTGTGAATAAGTTGCTCTAATTTGCAATTAAAGTAACCAAGATAACTTGCAAAAAGAAGTTCATTTTTAAAAACTAAATCCTAACTTTTAAAATGAAGATTAAAAGTTGCATTTAATGCATGGTATGGTCCTAGATTGGTGCTCTGTGTTCGCTAAACACTGATTTCTTAGCACTACTAACATATTTAATATTCGGCAGCTTCCAGACACCCTCTACTTTCTGTGCACTTAACTAACAAAAGCAAAGTTCTGAAATTTGCTGTTTGTCTGATAGGGAGTTGGAAGAAAACTTCAATGCAGGGAAATATGCCACTTACATAAAGTCAGAAAACCTTGGGGCAAGTTGGTCCTGGCTTATATTTCTTTCATGGCTACTTTACAGAGAAGATGCAGAAAGGCTGTACGACCAATGCCCATTTTGTAAATGATTCTGTGGCAATTGTTGAAGTGGAGAGGGGGTTCTTATTGTGCCCTGAAAGGAGTGCACTGCTTATAGATACTGTTACTGGAGGACCATGATTTCTAGTATAAAAAGAAAGAAAATAATTTAGTTGGTTGTAACAGTTTGCATCTTCATGACAGGTTTTCAACAAAAAATACTGTTTAACAAAATATCTAACCAGCATATAGAAAGTAAAATTGGTTAATTTTATGAATTTTAACCTGTAAAAGGTTGCTGAATCAAAGTGAATTGAAAGTGGCACACAGTGATACAAGACTCCACTGCTATGCCTTCAGGAAAACCTTACCAGCTTCTGTAAGGAGGATAAGCTTCAGCTTTATTACACAGGAGAAGATTCGAATAACTCATTTATATCTGGTAAGTTGACTTCCATTATATACATTATACATTTCTATGCAACTATGGCAGATAATTTGATCTAAATTACTTATTTTATAGAGTATTAATTTGAAGTTTTAATGTTCATTGTCAACTTACATGAGCGATTTTTTTTTTATTTATAGGTTGTTATTCAGATCAGAAAGGTTCACCGATCTTTTGATCAACATAAATTCAGTGTTTCAGCTTTCATATATTCACAGATTGAGTTTATTGTACCATCCAGTGACAAAACTTGCCCCTGGATGGTAATTACCACTTTTTGGAGGAGTTAACATCCAGTACATTGGGAGGAAGACTTCTCCAATACAAAGATCTCTGCAGTCACCCCCGAAGGCGATGATATGTTAGCCATAGAGATCAGTGCTAAAGTTGATTCAACAATACTGTTCCACTATCAATTCTGGAACATGCTGAGACTCAACGTCATGGCTGAGGATGCCTCCAAAATGCTACTTTATGCAGCTGCTTGAAATTAAATTCCAGTGCATCACAAAGATGATCCAATACCCAAACCTTGCAGTCAATCTGTTGTTGATGCAAATGTATGACCACTTATGACCTTCACTGCCATGCAAGGTGATGACCAGAATTGTCAAACTAGTACCATTATACATAATGATGTCATTTTGATCTCGTGGAGATTCATGCCATAGAAAGAGCAATGCTAAAAATTGTAAAGAAAGTAAGTCCTATATAATTCGCGATTGCCAGCCTGGCTTGGTTGTTAGCAGGCATTCTTAAATCAAAAGATTGTGGATTCAAGCCCAAATACAGACTTGAGCGTGTATCCATGAGGTTTTCGTGCTCTGCTGAGAGAGTGCTGTAAACCTAATCTGCATCTGCCCAGCTGAATGTGAACGTTCCCATGACATGTTGCTCTGGCCAACTCCCCTCCCCCCCACTCCCTCACACCCAAAATAGATTACTTTTTCATTAATTTGCTATCCATAGGAACTTTATGCAAATTGGCTGTTGTATTTGCTTCAAAAAAAGTCAAATAGTTATTCAGTATTTTGGAATGCCCTGAGATCATTAGTCATGATATGAATTTAGTTTCTTCCTTTCAAGTAACAATGTGAGTTGTTTTGAATTTTGCGTTTATTGTGTAGCAAGTAATTGATTCAAGAACTATTGTTCATTTTTGCAGAATAAACTGCTGAATTTCACCATCTAGTGCTTCACCAGTTTGTTTTTTCCTCTATGTAGATGGTTAATTAAAATTCTGAGGAATAGCTCTCTCTGCCAATCACTCTTTTCTACCAATCACTTTGTTGCGCAGATTGTACTGCAATGTAGTTTTTTCTAGATCTATGTTTTAAACTATTTGCAGCGTAGCTTTGAAAATAGGAATGCAAAACAAAATGTGATCAATTTCATAATCTATAATAGTGACTAGAAATACAATTGGACATTTATCGTGAATGTTTTATATCAGTGTCTTGTTTTTAAATTGGAGTGTGGAAGGGTTACATTTGGTTATGTGATGTGGATGAGAAAATTGAGAAATACCAGCATGATTGCAGTTTTCTTCTAAGAGAACTTTAAGGTGGTTCTGATTTTTTCTTAGAGGTGTTGGGGGAAGGTCAGGCTGTACAATTCAAGTCCTTGTGGAAATGGGATGAGAGCAGTTAGAGGGAACTCTGCAGGGAGAACAACATTGAGGATTTCTGAAGTTAGGGTGGGGAGAGCTCAATAATTGCAATGTTCGTAATCTGTCAGCAAATTACTAGTGATAATTCAAAGAGTTTCACATTCAAAATTCAACATGTTAAAACTGAAGACTTGTTTTCTAATATATTTTAGAAACGAGAATATTTAAAAGACTGAGGAAAGATATTGCCTTTTTGGCCAGAGATGAACAACATGAAACATAATTCTGTTTTTCTCTCCGCAGATGCTAACAGAGAATATTGTTGATTATTGACCTCCTCTTCCCAATTTCAGTAATCCTTCTCTCAGTTCTCTTCATCCTCCAATCCCCAAATTGGAGTATTCCCCCTAACTAGTCTCAGCCCACACGCACAAGGAATTAAATTCTCCAGCCTGATTGCCTTCGAAACCCCATAAAATAAAAATAGAGCCACCTTAAAGTTCTCTAGAATAGACTGCAATCATACTCATATTTCTCACCCATGTCACCTGATGTAGCCCTTCCACACTCTAACTCACTTGTTTGCTACGAAAAGCATCAGCTGAATGTTTTCAGCTGTTTCTGCTTTTTTTTAAGTGTGTATCACTGTGTCGTGATTCAGAGCCTTCTGGAATTTATACATCTGCTGCACCTTTAATCAGTACACCTGTCTCTTTTGGTTGCACTCAGACTGAAACCTATGTACAATACCTACAAACTCATTGTTCTAAAAGGTCAGCTTAAATTTCAGCTGATGCCAATGCTTTGAAATTTGTCCTCAAGCTTTCAAAGAACAAAGAAATTACAGCACAAGAACAGGCCCTTTGGCTCTCCAAGCCTGCATCAACCATGTTGCCCAACTTAAGTAAAACGCTTTTGGAGACCATATCCCTCTATTCCCATCTCATTCATGTGTTTATCAAGACGCCCCTTAAAAGTCACTAACATATCCGCTTCCACTACTTCCCCCAGCAACAAGTTCCAGGTACCCACCTCTGTGTGTAAAAAATCTGCCTCGTACATCTCTTTTAAAACCTTCCCCTCGCACCTTAACTTAATTTTCAAAAATAGCAAAATTATTTGTTAGAAACTGCAATTTCTTATTACTTATCAGGCAAGGTGTAACTAGTGCATTTTAGGGCATAGTGTACACAATGCATAATCAGTCCACACAATCTGCTTTCAATTGATAGTGTCAACACTCTCAAATATGAAATCTGAACCTCACCTTCAATTTGTGGCATTTAATCAAAGTAGGCAATTTACACACAAATGCACTAATGGTGAGTTAGCTGTGTTGTAAAGTCTTTAATGAATAGAAATTCACGTGAACTAAATCATTCTGATAAAACACTCAAGTTCATAAATTGCAGTTTCCAATTTTTCATATGAAGAAAAACCTAACCCTCATTGTTTCAACTGCATTCCTGCATGAAAGCAAATGACTAAAAAGAAACTTTATTTTCAAACTCTCTTCTGACCACAAACAAAGAAATCATAATGGTAGGCAATGTCTGCTTGCAGAATTCTTAACAGAAAAATACAATGAATAAATACAGTGGCAGTACTTGAGACCTTGAAGTAAAGGCTTTAATGAAGTATTGGTGAGGGCTTGTGGGACGAGTGGTGAGGTTTTGTGAGAGTTTCTTTGCTTCAAATGGTTTTTAAGAATTCAATTTGTTTGGAAAGGTTTTGAAGATATTAAATTCAATTCCACTCATGTTCGGCATCAGCCCACACTGATGCAAAGATTAAATACAGACAAATTCTGCAAATACCATGTGCTCAGCAGGCACAGATGTATTTGAAAGTTTGTTCAACTGCACTGAGCCGAAAACCTACTGGTGGTCAGGTGCAACAAACTGAGACCTTGAAGTAAAAGCCACATGATTAGTGGGTAAATGTGATCTTATTACTATGAAATAAATTTCTGTTTAAAAATTTATTCCAGACTTAAGTTTGTCTTACTAAAATAAGACAACGAATGAATTTGTTTTGCAAAGTGTGATTTCTGTTGGTTTCTCAAAATATGGCAAATGTTTATATAGGGGCCCAGGTTCAATTCCAGCCTTGGATGACTGTCTGTGTGGAGTTTGCACTTTCTCCCCATATCTGCGTGGGTTTCCTCGGGGAGCTCCTGTTTCCTGAGCCTAACGATATGCGGGTAAGGTTGATTGGCCATGCTAAATTGACGTAGTGTCAGGGGGATTAGAGGATAAATACATGGGGTAGCAGGAATAGGTTCTGGGTGGGATTGTGGTTGGTGCATATTTGATGGGCTGAATGGCCTGCTGTACTGTTGGGATACTATGACTGGTTATGCCTGTCAGCGATGACTCAGTTAGACCTCTGCTTTTGAGTCACAATTTTATGGTTTCAAGTGCCACGTTAGAAAACACAGAAACCTTGGCTGATGTTCCAGCGCAAACTGAGTGAGTACTGTGCTATCTGAGGTGGATTCTTTTAGATGAAGCATTAAATTGAGGCCCTATCTATCCCATGTGAATGTAAAAGATCACGTGGCACTTTTTCAAAGAAGAGCAGGGATCTGATCTTCAATGTCCCCACCAATATCCCTCAATCAACATCTCAAATAAAGTCTGGTCATTATCATATTGTGTGTGGCAATTAGCTAATTGTGTAAATTTGCTGTTGCATTTGCTACGTTACAATAGTGACTACACTTCAAAAGGATTTCACTTGTTTTAAAGTGCCTTGGAATGCCTGGTGGTTGTGAAATGTGTAATATAAATGCAAATCTTTTGAGTTTTCCCATCATATACGTTTGCATAACAATTTATAGTGTTGAATGTTGATGTAAAATGGTATTTCTCAAAAACATGATGCAAGAATTTGGATTTGTAGACAGGCATTATGTTTTAAATTCTAGATGGTGCATGAAATGTACCAAATATTCAGGAAAGGAAAAGAAAAGAGACTAATATAAAAAGAGACTACATGAAGTGTCATTAAGAGAATTTAGCAGGCATGCTGAAATGAAAAGATGTAAACAAAGATACCAGTATCTACATTTCAAATTATGTGCAGAGGCACAGAAAAATTGCCCTTTCCTGTGATAAGTCAAACGATTCTATTGATTTGAAAGGTTCATGGTTGAAGTTTTAACGCTGGAATAGTTTCACTGGAGTCTTAGTGCCAGAAAAAAAATGTATATTCATTAGGTCTTTAATCTGGTCAAAGTTAAGACCTCTGAATTTCATCATTGAAGAACTACTGTCATCATGTGGAGAAACCTCTGTTTTTTGGAAGATGTGCAAGTAAATGTTCATCACAAGGTTTTAACTTTGGCATGTTTATGTAATCTTAATAAAAATTATAATGAAAGCACAATGCACTTTTTATAATTTTTCTTATAATTGGACATAGATTTTTTCAAATGTGAAATTTCTGCTGATAAACTGATCTTTGAAATAAACTCTCATCTCAAATGCTAAATACCTGTAAAATCATTAGACAGTAACTTATGTAATCTCTGTGGGATATATTCAATATTGTACATCCATTTTTGAGCATTGAGTTCAATGGCAGATGAATTTTGGGCACAATGTCCGATTGCCCCAGAAGTGCAATGGTTGTCAAATTAAGTTCATAGAGTGCCTGCCTGAAAGAGCAAATGCACTTTCTGATGTAAATCAAGGTCTTAATATCTTTTGTAGGATCCACCTGAAATTGATTAACTCAAAGGAACTTCCAGCCAAATGTTCTAATTTAATAAAGCAAAATATTGCGAATGCTAGGAATCTGAAATAGTAACAGAAAATGCTGAAAGACTTTGGCAGGATCTGTGGACAAAGGAAAACAGAATTAAAGTTTTGCATCCATTTCTCTCTGCGAGAAAGTTAATTAAGATTGCTAAGTTCTAGATTTGGAAGTGGAATTATTGCCTTGAATAAAGAATTCATTCAAAATTGATTGTTATCTATCCCTTTATTTAATAGTTAAGTCATTGATAGATGTAAGAGTAATACTTTTAATTGTCCTGTGTTTTATTTCAATTTTATATTTTCCTGTTCCTGTTCCAAAAGGATGGATCCATACAGAGTTACCATGGAATCAAGGGCTGCTGCTTCAAATCTTCTGAGTGCACTGCATTCTTTCTATCAGTTTGGCCATCTGTGTGATGTGACTGTCCATACAGAGCACCTTGGGGTTCAAGAAGAGTTTGCCGCTCACAAGGCAGTTCTGGCGGCATCTAGCAATTATTTCAGAGAAATATTCCTCAGGGAGGAGTTGTCTGAGAAAAAGGAAGCTACAGTCACCTTGCAAGATATTTACACTGAGGATTTTACCTCCTTTTTAGAGTTTGTGTACACAGCAAAAATGGAGATTGAACCTCAAAAAGTATATCGAATGCAGGACATTGCTGAGAGATTAGAATGCAAAGATCTTGTGGAAGCCTGCGAGCTTCTTAAGGTTGAGCTATCAAGGCAGAGCCTGGAGGTGAAGGGGCAAGCCTGCCAAGAGTACCAGCTTGCTGGTAGATCGGAAAGTGCTTGGAATACAACCGATTCAGAGCATCTGGATAGCCAGGAGGTGGAGAATTCGTCCAGGATTGTAGCTGCACCAATGAGAAACAGACTTTGGGACAAAGCACCAAAAAAGAAAATCTTTGAAACAGGGCAGCCAGCAGTAGAACACTGCACACAGAGAAATGTAAAAAAAGTCACTGAGTCAATCACTGTCATTGATCCTAGCACAGGAATGGTTAAATCGACCACCTGTACCACGGAAGAAGTGAACAAGGAAGATGCTGATGTTGCTGCTGATCTTAATCAGAAAGATGATTGTAAAACCAATCCAATAATCCATGCAGATTCCCCAGAAACACGAATTGTGATCAAGAAATTGCATTGTCTGGAAGATGAGGACGGAATGCATGATGAACCTGAAGGCTCAGAGAATAACGAACTAAAAAAAATGACTAGGAGCATGTCCAAACGAATGCCGCAGAGTTATACATGCGACAAATGTCACCAGATTTTTCAATTCCTGAAACCATATCAAACTCACATGACCACCCAGCATGGTATTACCATTGTGGTAAAGTACAGCTGCAGTATGTGTTCTCAGCTTTTTTCTAATCATCAGAACCTCAGGCAGCACAGACTTACTGTTCACAACAATGAGCGCCCTTTTGCATGTTCATTATGTGACAAACGATTTAAGCGCCAAAAGGACATCAATGATCATATCAGGAGAGTGCATGAGAAGAGAAGGACTCCACAGACGTGTCCTTATTGTGATAAGGTTATTAGTTCAAAATGTGGTCTGACGGTTCACATCAGAACACATACGGGGGAAAAGCCTTATAAATGCCAATTTTGTCCAGCAAGCTTTGCTCAGAGATCTGCTTATAACACTCACGTAAGGTATTACCAATTTCTTTAAATATTACTGTTCCATTTTTAAATTAATTTGTTTCTTTATGTGATACAAATGCACCAATACTGGGGTTTTAAAAGGAAGTTGAAATCAAAATTAGTAATAAATTGAGTTCCTGTTGTGCCAGAAAAAACATAACATAGAACTCCTACAGTGCAGAAGGAAGCCATTCCGTCCGTTAAGTCTGCACGGACTTTGATAGAGCATTTTTACTAGGCCCAGCCCTTGCCTGTCCCTGTAACCCCACACATTTACGATAATTCCACTAGCCTACACCTTTAGGGGCACTAAGTGGCAATTTAGCACAGCCAATCTAGCTAACCTACCCATCTTTGAACTACATTAACATAAACAGAAAATGTCGAAAATACTCAGTGGTTCAGATAGGATCTATGAAAAGAGAGAATTACTGTTTCACTTTTCATGAAATATCTGCTTAATTCTTTTTCTGTTTATATTCCAGATTTCCAAGGTACTTTGCATGTTTGATAAAATTTGAAATAGCTCTAATATATCATTTTAAGCCTGGCACACTTTCCGGCACACTGTAGATGGTGAGAGTATGTCCAACTCATGAAAGTTTGTTTATCCTTGAGGAAATGGAGCCATAGGGTTCTGTGTCTCAGGAAATAAATCTACCTGATCATACTATTTGTTTATTATGATGGGAGAGAGAACATCTCAACAAATTATAGAAAAGCAGCCAAAATATCTGTTACCATTGCCAAGAAAAGAGCTCTCTATTGTCAAACATGCTCAGGTTTCAATTGTGTTGCCAGAGTTTTTAAGTCCCCATTTTAATGTCAGTGAACAAAGTAATATTGTTTGACCCTTTGCTGATTGGGAAAAAAAAATGAGTATATTTCTTAAGTAAAGAATGCAAAGCATTTCACGTTTTTAGTGGCACGACTGCCAGAACACATTGGACCAGATCCCGTTGGAATGGGGTATGTTGCACTATACAGCATTAGTTAGTTAGACTTTCTCCTACTCCATTCAGTTCAAGGTTTTTGCACCATAACTTGCTGAAAGCAGAAGTTGGTCATGTGGTCACTACATGTGAGACCAATGAATCATCCAGGAATCTTACATGTGGGACCATCTATCTCCTTAACCAAGAGATCTAAGGATTGAGAATGGAACAAGAACAACAAAGAGGGGGATGAAATTGTTATATCAAGCATAGAAAAATAGATAAATAGAAAAGGAAAAAAAACAAAAAGTGCTGGAAAATCTCAGTCGGTCTGCGCCGTTACAAAATGTGCCAGGCTTAAAATGATATATTAGAGCTATTTCAAATTTTATCAAACATGCAAAGTACCTTGGAAATCTGGAATATAAACAGAAAATGCTGTAAGTATTAAGCAGATATTTCATGAAAAGTCTGTGGAGAGAGAATAAAGACATTTTGAATCTGGATGACTGTTTCGGAATCTGCAGACGAACATTGGTGAGTTTGAGGCTGTTTTTTTTTTGTTTCAGATTCCAACATCCACAGTATTTTGCTTTTTTTTTAAGAGAAAAGAGAATTTCCAGCAAGACTTAGAAAAAAGGGGAGAGTGAAAGAGTACTTTTGTAAAAAAAAAAAAATACATTTTTAAAAATCTCGAAGCAATTAAGTATATGAAGGAATGAATTTTAAAATGTTTCTTTCTGGGTCAGAGAGGTTGACTGGATTTGTATTAACAATTGTCATGCAATCAAAGAAGTATTTACGTTAATTACCCAACTTGGCTTTGTATGCTGAGTTTAATGGCCAGGTATTATGTAAATCCAGGAAGTCCTGTTGCGGGGAGAAGAAAGGAGAATTCGTGCAATTAATTGCAATAAAGTGGCTGAAGAAAATAAATACCAGGGACAGTGAGATAATGTTTGTGAAAATCAAACTATAGTGCAGTGTGAAGCAGAAAGTTGTAAAGAAATGCAACTCTGTGTCAACCTTAACTACATGGATTTGTTGCCTGATTTACACATTAATAATACTGGGTCATTAACACACTTTTTTTAAACATCATTTGGCCCATTGTGTGAAAATATTTTATGCTCATTTTGGGTTTTAGAAGTGCCGCACTGCACCTAACCGGTGTTACTGATAATGTTTTAGCATGGATAGAAGATTGATTAACTAACAAAAAACAAATGGGTGTTTTTCTGATTGGCAATCAGTGACTAGTGGTGTGCCTCAGGAATCAGTGTTGGGACTACAATTGTTTACAATTTACATAGATGATTTGGAGTTGGGAACCAAGTGTAATGTGTCAAAATTCGCAGATGACATTAAGATGAGTGACAGAGCGAAATGTACAGAGGAGGCTGAAAGTCGTAGAGGGATATAGTTAGTCTAAGTGAGTGGGTGAGGGTCTGGCAGACGGAGTACAATGTTGGTAAACTGACGTCGTCCATTTGGTAGGAATAATAGCAGAATGGACTATTATTTAAATGGTAAAAATTACAGCATGCTGCTGTGCAGAGGGACCTGGGTGTCCTTTGTGCAGGAATCTCAAGGAGTTGGTTTGCAGGTGCAGCAAGTAATTAAGGCAAATAGAATTTTGTCCTTCATTGCTAGAGGAATTTAAAAACAGCAAGGTTATGTTGCAGCTGTATAAGGTGCTGGTGAGGCCACATCTGGAGTACTGTGTACTGTTTTGGTCTCCTTCCTTGAGAAAGGACACTAGCACTGGAGAGGGTACAGAGGAGGTTCACTAGGTTGATTCCGGAGTTAAGAGCTTTGGCATATGAGTAAAGACTGAGTAGACTGGGGCTATACTAATTGGAATTCAGAAGAATGAGGGTAGATTTTATAGAAACATATAAAATTATGACGAGAATAGATAAGATAGAAGCAGGGAAGTTGTTTCCACTGGCGAGTGAAACTAGAACTGGGGGGGCATAGCCTCAAAATAGGGGAAGCAGATTTAGGACTGAGTGGAGGAGGAACTTCACACAAAAGATTGTGAATCTGTGGAATTCCCTGCTCAGTGAAGCAGTTGAGGCTACCTCACAGTGTTTTTAAGGCAAGGATAGATAAATGTTTGAACAGTAAAGAAATTAAGGGTTATGGTGAGCAGGTGGATAAGTGGAGCGGAGTGCACAAAAAGATTAGCCATTATCTTATTGAATAGGCTCAAGGGGCCAAATGGCCTATTCCTGCTCCTTGTTCTTACATACTTATGTTTCCCTGTTCAACACTTTCCTACGTCTATATATTATGTGCCTCAACTCTCCTTTAGCATCATTCAGTGTGAATTTCTAAAATAAGAGGCCTGGCAATTGCCTGAATCTGTCCACTCCAGTTATCCCTCGAGAGGGTGGAAGAATATTTTGCTAGGGAGCACTAAGCTACTTAAGGTAGCTTTGTTGAATAGGCGCATAATTATCAGTAGCAATTTTACATCATGACCTAAGGATGCCGAGTCAGCTAAGCATGGTTAAATGCAAAGATGGGAATTGTAATAGTGGCTTTATAAATGGGAACACAAAAAATGGGGGTCCTCCAATGCTTTCAACTGAATGAAAGCAGGTAGCTTTACTTTGGGTGGTATTGTTGAGTGTGCTGAACCTGTGTTATGAATAGATGGCATAATAATGTAAATATAACATTATACCTGTCAGTAAGAATCAAAGATGCCGTGCTGTTTGTTTATCAGATCTGCCACTTTAGGAAAATTGCCTCACCAAGAGCTAATAGTAACATGGTAATGTTTTGGACAGGGTGGCACCACACATCACTGTGACACAGTGGTTAACACTGCAGCCTCAGAGTGCCAGGGACCCAACTGCAATTCCCAGCTCAGGTCACTGTCTGCATGGAGTCTACATGTTCTCCCTGTGTCTGTGTGGGTTTCCTCCAGGAGCTTTGATTTCCTCCTACAGGCTGCAAGATGTGCTGATTAGTGCATTGGCCATGCTAAATTCTCCTTCAGTGTACCCAAATAGTGTGGCGACTAGAGGATTTTCACGCCAAATTGCAGTCTTAATGTAAGCCTTCTTGTGACTAATAAGTAACTTTTCTTCTTAACCTCCATTAGTTTCCATACTGTAATTTTAAAATCAATGATTTTGAATGCTTAACTGTACACTGAAACATTTTATTTGCAAACTTGACTGCTTGTGAGCATTGTAACAAGTTTTAATAATCAACCATTAAAATTCTTGCTCTGTTGTCCCAAAATGCTTATCCATTTAATACATACTCTGACAAGTTATCCCTTTCACCTAATCTTGAGTGCACGCTAATTTCTGTTGACCTCTATGTGCCAACTCTCCACCTATTGATTAAATCTGTACAGAAACATTTTTTAAGTTTCAATCATTGTTTAGTTCACAACTTGATCTCGTCAACAATCTATCTTGTTATTGTAACGGTATCCAAGAAAGAATGTGAGGTTATTTGGACTGAACAACTACCATCTGATCCTATATCCTATGAAGTTACTGAGAATAGATTGCTTCATTGATTTCAGAGTAGATGCCTTTATCACAGTCATTCATTTCAACCTTGTGAGGAAGAAAAAAATCATTTTAGTTTATTCCAAGTTAAGTAATAGGGCTTAATTTAAGTATGCAAAATGTTGTACTAATGAACAGTAAAGCCAGACTGAGAAATTGAAACCAGGTAAAATGCTATAGGTAGAAGCAAATGTTTGTTCCTGACAACAGTATTCATCAAAATCCGAAGTAACATGCAAATAATGCTAGAGTATTTTGTAACCACACTTGATAAAGGTGAAAATCATTATCACAAATGTATTTTATCTTGCTTTTACTCTGGAAGATGTAGCTCACTATCAACTCTCCAATTGAGTTGATTATGGTTGGTCTGGGATCTGCAGCACAGTTTGTACTACTGATCTGATATAGGAACTAGCCAGCCTGAAGTTACTGATGCGCTCTATCAAAGTGGATTCTGAGATCAAGTATGGGAGGTTTTATCTAGTGTGTTTAAAGCCTGTAATCTGCCATGTTATCTGAACCTTCTCTTCAGATTATCTCAAATGCAGGAAATGATCAAGAAATTTTTTTAAATCCTGGAAAAACTCTTCAGGGCAACTGCAGAGAGAAAAAAAGTTAGTGTTTTGACTTTTTTGGAGGGAAAATCAAGAAATGTTTCTATATAAAACTACCTTTCACACATCAAGGCAGGGGGATTGTAATATGTTGTATACTTATACCTAGGAAACATTCATTTTTTAATGTTAATCAGTTATGTATAGTATACTATCAGATTTCAATATTTGTTTTGTCAGGTTTTAATTATCTAAAAAAAAGTGGACTCTTTCTGAAATAAAATGATGATGTAATCAAGCTTTATATTGCTAGTGATCAGTAAGAATGTCAAATTTTATCTAACTTCATAAAATTGAGAAGCTAGTAATATACAAACAGGTTAGTCACGAGGCACGTTATCTTATCAAAAGCAGAGTCTGTCTGCAACATTTTAAATAAAATTAGATAATCATGTTAAAATCCAGACAAATACAAGCAAAAATCCATCAAATTTGCCTAAATTAAAAATTAAGCTATTAGTAGGTATTATGTCACCCTTATCAAAAAATGGAGGCTTCATTTTTTTCTATTAAAAAATGGCTTATTGTATAATTGGATTTGGTTGTATTCTGCTGGGACTTTGATGGTAATGAAACCCAGGATCCTGGTTTATTTGTGTTCATTATTTATCCTATAAAGAAAATTATGTTTTTGTTTGGGCTGATTAATCACACTTGCATTGGACACCTAAAATCAATGACCATAGATAACAGGAGACTTAGTGCTTTCAGAATGTGCTATACAGTAGTTGTTAAGGAAGCAGTTTCCAACATAGAGGTTGCCTTATTAAAACTCCCTTACCATGTACCTAATCCATGAACCTTTTGTAGCCAATACAAAGCAAGGTTACTTCAGTTTTTCAAAATCAGATCTCCAAGATTGCAACTACTTTTTCAGATCTTTTGTAACAGGTAAGGTGGGGGAGGAGTTGAAGAGAGATGAGGAAGAAACACAGTTTACATTGAATCAATGAAGAAAGGTGATTTGGCAAAGATATCACAGCAGGAAAAATTAGGTGTAAATCAATAATGCTACATTATGCTGTAATTAAAATAGAGTGTCTTATTAAAATAATTCATAGATCTCATTTAAAATCTAAGAACTAGCAAAAACTGAGCTTTTAAACGTTATCTTTTGAAGTTCTAATAATACAGCTGAAAGCAGCAGTTAATATTGATTAAAGAGTTAGATTTAGTTGACATTAGATTTATTCAGGATATGTGAAACACAGGGAAATTGCAGTATAGTGTCTTCATAAACTAATATAGTGAACTAACAAGCTCCATCTATAGAAACAAGCAAAGATGGGATATCTCAGAAATCTGATCTTCATTTGCGGCTTAAGTTACGAATTCTAAATCAGAAATGGTATCAACTAGATATTACTTAGAAGTCATGTGTTCACACATTGGCATTGTTTTCATCAACCCTATCTTTCAAATAACCTATTCCTCTTCCTAGCTGTTTTAAGAATCAAGTACTTTATTTTTGTTATCTATTTTCTATTTATGATCCCATAGTTTCTAAATGCCACAACATGAAAAATAGCAACAAGAGTTGGCCATTTGGCCCATCAAATCTGCTCCACTATTCAATATGAGCATGGCAGATCCTCCATTTCAATACCATACTTCTGGTCTCACCCAGTACCCCTTGTCACCTTTAGTGCCTAGAAATCTCATGTATTTCTTTCTTACATTCAGGATTTTGCCTCCACAGCCTTCCATGGTAGAGAATTATACAGATTCACCATCCTCTGAATGAAAGAAATTCTCCTCATCTCAGTCCTAAATCACCTACACATATCCTGAGAGAGTGTTTTAAATTCCTCCCCCTCCCTGAAGCTAGGGAAAAGGTCATCCTTGCATCCAGTCTGTCCAGCCCTGTTAGAAATTTAGACCTTTCAATGAATCCTCCTGTCATTCTTTATTGCGCTTTCTTAGGTCAGGAAACCAAAACTACACACAATAATCAGGGCTGTCCCAAATTTTTGTCCATCAACATTTCCCAATCTGACATCCTTTAAATAATACTTTGCCATTTTCCTACCAGAGTGGATGACTTCACACTTATCCATGTTATACTGCCTTTGCTATGCATTTGCCCACTCGACTAGTGGGCAAATACTAGAAGTCTCTTTACTTTCTCTTTACCTCTCACAATTGCACCTAGTTTTGCGCTGCCAGTAAACTTGGAAATATTACATTTGATTCTTTCATTCAGATCATTGATACATTGGGGCTCAAGCATCTTGTAGGCACCCCACTAGTCACTACTTTCCACTCTGGAAAAAGACCCATTTATTCCTACACTGTTTCTGTCTCTGGCCAATTCACAGTCTGTGCTACTATATTACCCTGTATGTGGTAATATACAGTGCTTTATCGAGCACTTTCTGAAAACCCAAGTACACCATGTTCACTGATTCTCCCTTAACTATTCCAGCAGGCATGTCCCCAAAAAAAAACTCCAGTAAGTTATCAAACATGATTTCTGTTCCATAAATCCATATTGACTTTGTCCAATCACATTGATATTTTCAAAGTATCCTGTTATCACATTCTTTTATAATAGATTCTAGCATTTTCTCTGCTATTGATGGCTAACCGGTCTATAATTCTTTGCTTTCTCCCTCCTTTTTGAAATCTGCCAGGACTGTTCCAAAATTTACAGAATTTTGGAAGATGACAACCGATGCATCCACTATTTCTGTGGCCACCTCCTTTAGTACCTTGAGTTGTAGATTATTAAGCCCTGGGATTTATCAACTTTCAGTCCCGTTAATTTCTGTGGCCTTAATGCCTTCCCCTTAATCCTTAATATTTGGTAACCTATAGACAAGTCGCATGAATATTTTCTGCGCTGGTTGTTTCTTAGCTCTGCAAAAACTGCGTAAATGTCTAGATATTCTGATCCAATATCCTTTCTCACTATTGCACTAATTTCACCCTTTACTAATAACATTACCCGACCTCATTTTCCTTTCTGGCTGTCGTTTCTAAATTTAAAGTTTAAAGTTTTTGTTTCAAAGTTTATTTACTAACGTTATAAGCAGGCTTACATTATCACTGCAATGAAGTTATTGTGAGTATCCCCTAGTTGCCACAGTCCGGTGTCTGTTCAGGTACACTGAGGGAGAATTTAGCATGGTCAATCCACATAACTAACATTGTGGGAGAAAACCGGAGCACTCAGAGGAAACCCACACTGAAATGGGGAGAACGTGCAGACTCTGACCCAAGCTGGGATTTGACTCCCTAACTACCATATTACTGTGCTGCCCATATTATATACCCTTGGATATTTCGCTTCCAGTCTTGGTCATCCTGCAGCTGTGTCTCCCTAATTGCAATCCCATTGTACTTCTTCACACCTATTTGCACTATTAATTTGTTTATCTTATTGCAAATATTCCCATGCATTCAGATGCAGTACCTTTAGATTCGTCATCTTAACATTTTTGCTCATCTTGTTTCGTGCAATGACCCTGTATGCTACTAGCCTTTGTTTTACCTACCATCCACTTTTGCTTTTTACTTTTCTATCTTTCATGCCTCCCTCTCGTTTTTTCTTGCTCAGGTTCCCATCCCCCGCCACTCTAGTTTAAACCCTCTCCCATTTGCTAGGGAATGCCTGAGATGCAATCCTTCCAGCTTGTACATGTCCCATCTTCCCTAGAATCAGATGCAATACCTCGGGAATCTCAATCCCTCCTTACTACACACACTCTCCAGCCATGAATTAATCTGGTCCATTCTCCTAAACCTTATTAGGATTTGCCACTGGAAATAATCCTGAGTTTACTACCTTTTCTGCCTTGCTTTTTAACAGATTTCCTCCTGCCCTATATTCTGCTTGCTCATTCCTTTTTCTCTATGGTTTTGGTACCGACATAGAGCCCACTCCCCACCCTGCCTTTCAGAACATCCAGTAGCCACTCAGTGATATTCTTGACCCTGGGACCATGGAAGCAACATGACTTTGTGGTGAAATGTCTGCAGCTATAGAAATATCTATCTGTTCCCTTTACAATAGAATCCCATATCACCATTGCTGTCCCACTCTTTTTGCTCCACCCCTGGAGCTGAGCCATTTGCAACACCACAGTCTTGGATCTGGCTGTATTCCGCTGAGAAACCATCCTCCCCCATCAATATCAAAGGTGGCTAATCTGTTGGAGGATGATGGACCCAGTGGACTACCGGATTTGATTTATTATTGTCGCATGTATTAACATACAGTGAAAAGTATTGTTTCTTGTGTATTATACAGACAAAACATACAGTTAATAGAGAAGGAAAGGAAAGAGTGCAGAATGTAGTGTTAGTCATAGCTAGGGTGTAGAGAAAGATCAACTTAATGCCAGGTAAGTCCATGTAAAAACCTGACAGCAGCAGGGAAGAAGCTGTTCTTGAGTCAGTATGTGACCTCAGACTTCTGTATCTTTTTCCTCATGGAAAAACGTGGAAGAGAGAATGTCCAAAGAACAAAGAACAACACAGCACGGGAAACAGGCCCTTCGGCCCAACGAGCCCGCGCCACCGTCCTAACGTCTTAATGACATATAGAGACCAATATTGGGTAACAAATTGTCCCTGTCAGCCTAAGAGCACATTTTTGGGATGTGGGAGGAAACCGGAGCACCCGGAGAAAACCCACGCAACCACGGGGAGAACGCGCAAACTCCCGCAGACACAGGCCCAAATCCATGTGTCTGCACAGCAACAGCGATAGTCTCTGAGCTGTCATGTTGCCCATCTGATGGTCCAGTTTAAGCATACACTAACAACATGAAGCACTAGGCCACTCCTGAAGTAACATCCAAGAGCAGCCCTCGCACGACCTGCCGAATGCATGCGCCTTGTTGGTCAACAAGGTGGACCGAATAGCCTGTGGAAACAAATAAAGTATTTAAACAGTCCTCCTATATCCCTCTATCTGCAGACCGCTCATGTGGCTGTCCAAGAGACCCTTAAACAACCCTAGCGTGCCTGCTCCCACCACCCCACTCGGTAGCGCGTTCCACACCCCCACTACCCTTTGTGTGAAAAAATGCCCTCTAATATTCGTCTTATACATAGCCCCCCTCACCCTAAGGCCGTGACCCTTCGTTCTATCCGATTCTAATGGTGGAAAAAGCTTACCACCATTTACTCTATCTATACCCCTCATAATCTTATATACCTCTAATAGATCCCCTCCAGAGTGTATGGGGTCCTTAATTATGCTGGCTGTTTTGTAGAAGTAGCAGTAAGTGTAGACAGAGTCGATAGATAGGAGGCTGGTTTGCGTGGTGGATTGGGTCACATTCACGATCTTTTGCAGTTCCTTGTGGCCTTGGGCAGAGCAGGAGTCATACCAAGCTGTGATACAACCAGAAAGAATACTTTCTATGCTGCATCTGTAAAAGTTGGTGAGAGTCATAGCTGACATGCCAAATTTCCTTAGCGTCTTGAGAAAATAGAGGCATTGGTGGGCCTTTTTAACTATAATATCAGTGTGGTGATGGTGGTTGGGGGGGGGGGTGGTCAGTCAAGGACAGGTTGTTGGTGATCTGGATGCCTAAAAACTTGAAGCTCTCAACTCTTTCTGCTTTGTTCCCTCTGATGTAAATAGGGGCATGTTCTCCTTTATGCTTCCTACATTGTAATACTACATTTTTCACTCTTTCATTTTCTTCTGTGAACACTATGTCTGTATAGCATGCAAGAAACAATACTTTCACTGTATGTTAATTCATGTGACAATAATAAATCAAATCAAAATCAAATCCTGAAGTCGATGACTATCTCCTTCATTTTGTTGACATTGAGGGAGAGGTTATTTTTGCTGCACCAATTCACCAGATTCTCTATCTCATTTCTGTACTCTGTCTCTGCTAGAGCTTTAACAGTGTCAAACAGTCACCCATTCCCTCTGTATGCACTCTTGCGGTGTGAACACCTCACTGAGCTCTACCCACAAGGATCTCGGCTTGAGGATACTACACAATGATGAATCTAGCCAATGCGTCAGATCCAAAATAGATTTCAAAACAATCCAGAATCAGGAACCATTTCTCAAACATCCTCTAATGCCAATCTGCAACTGGCTGCTTGATGTATGTGAATTACAATGGGATGACTATTCTTCATCATTTCCAACCCCTTTGCAACCAAGTTTAAATTGGTACAGTTGGTAATATTGCCCCATGTTAAGATTTTCTGGATTCAGGACTTGAGAACATGGCCAGGGCATTGGTACATCAATGCAGTAATGCATAGTTGGAGGTGTGGTTCTTTCAGATGACATGTTAAACAGAACCTCAATCTGCCTGCACAAGTGGTAATTATACAATCAGAATACTAGCTGAAAAATAATAAAAGGAAAGAATATTATCCTATGATGAACTGAACATTAAAGGACCATTATTTAATGAAGAGAAAAATGTGCTTCAGTTATCCAGATCAATATTCATCGCTCACCCAATACCACCAAGAAAACGTTAGCTGATCATTCATTCATTTGCTGTCCGTGTGCTCTATTGTCTGTCACATCTCTCATTTAACTTATCTTTTACTCTAGCAGTCATTCATCCTTTCTTTTTCTTTCTTACTCTGAAAATGCCTATCTTCTATTGTGTTTTGAGCTTGGGATTGCTGCGTAGGGAGTAATTCCACATTCTATCATTCTCTGATTTAGTGGTTTAGAGTGCCAGCACATGGTTGAACTTATCTCCGTCCTGTGACACCTGGCTTTTCAGCAGAAACAATTTAATATTTTGTGCCCTGATATGCATGCACACCTTTTTCTTTAAACAATCCAGACTTTCTTCTTGCAACAGTTTAGGAGACTGCACCAGAAATAAAAGCAATAGTTGTGTTTTTCGTAATTGGTCTGAGATGCACTTTGCAAACACTCTTTTTCCAAAGTTGTCTCTCTATCCGTTTTCTGATTCCAGTAACTCTGCAACAGGATCAGTTAATTCCCCCAGAGCTCATTTTATTGAATGCTTTGAAAGAGAAAATAAACTCTGAAAATTGCAACTTTTAAGTGATTTGAACTTTAGTTACACAGCATATTTATATTCTTTAAACAAGCATGCCATTGTAAAACTGCCAAGGAAATAGTTTTACACTAAAGTTACTAAGCATGAGTTACCAGGAGTATATCAACTCCATGTATTGTAATTCTGGGGACCTGGGTTTGAACCCCACCATGGCAGATGGTGGAATTTTAATTCAAATAAAAAAAAGTTTGGAATTTAAGAATCTCTTGTCAATTGTAGTAAAAACCCATCTGGCTCTTGAATGTCCTTTAGGGGAGAAAGTTTGCTGGCCTACATGTGACTCCAGAGCCACAGCAAGTGGGTGACTCTGAACTCCAAGAGCGACTAGGGATGGGCAATAAATGCTGGCCAGCCAGTGATGCCCACGTCCCACAAATGAATTTTAAAAATTGTTCTTGGAAACAGTGGCCTGAATTTTGAAGTCAGTGGCACAGGAACTTTTATGTCACAAAGATCACCTCCATCGCCTTTTCTGTCTTTGTTTGCACTGTAGTCTTTCTGCCCATTGGAATTCTCATTAAGACCTATAATGCTTCCAGACCCAGCTGTTGCGGTATTCTCCAAGCCAGTCTCTGATCATCTACAATCCATAGACAATGGCCAGCATTGTTTCTTGATTCATACATTTTCATACTGAATTTAAAATTATATTTAACATTTAAATCCATTCAACACTTTGCTCTTCCTCAACCTCTAGCCTTCTGCAGTGCGACAACTGCCTCCTTCTCTCCAGAGCTTTCTTTCTGAGTATAGCTTGTGCATTTCCACTTCACTCAACCATTAGTGGTTGTCTTCATCTTGGTTTTACTACATTAATGTCACCATACATGATTGGTCTCAAAAGTGTGATAAATTATGAATTGGAGGATGATTTCAATATTGCTTATCTAAAAGTATTAGTGATGAGAAATCAAATTATTATATCAATCTCTGGTTATATGAGTTTCACTTGTGATTTGGTTATGATCCAAGGAAGGCATGGTGGCACAGTGGTAAGCACTACTGCCTCACAGCACAGGGTCCCAGGTTTGATTCCTGCCTTGGATCACTGCCTATGCAGAGTCTGTACGTTCTTCTTGTGTCTGCGTGTATTTCTTCCCACAGTCTGGAAGATGTGCTAGTTAAGTGCTAAATTCTCCCTCAGTGTACCTGAACAGACACTAGAGTGTGGCAACTAAGGGATTTTCATGATAACTTCATTGCAGTGTTAATGTAAACCTACTTGTGACACTGATAAATAAACTTTAAACTTACATTAGGTTTATGTGAACAGGAGAAAACTATTCGAGATAATTTATGTTGTGATGCCATTGTACTTTTTGAATCCAGAAAACTTTAAAATTAAATGAAATATTTTTCTTTACAGAAAGATACATGAATCTGGCCAAGAGAAGAAACAGCCATTTATATACTGGAAAGTAGTGCCACAAGTAGAGAAGTCAGATAATGTGGCTGGTTTTGTCATGGACAAATGGGATAGATCAGAAGATAATGACTTGGTCATGGATGTTAATGATAACCAGGAAATAGATCATGAAAAAAAGCAACAGAGCACATCCGATACAGAAATTGGATGTAATAATGGCTATGAAATGGAAGACGAGAGAAGTGCAGGTACCAGGAATTCACAGAATAGTCCACTAAATCACAAAGGAACTCATGTTAAGAATGAAGATGATATTGGAGAGGATGAAACTGAAGACTTGGAAAATGATGATGACAACGATAATGACACAGAATGTGAGTTAGAGGCTGAAGAAGAAAATAGTACAGACACTGAAGATCATAATAGTAAAGATGAAGACTATCCACATGAGCATGATCCTGAACCAAACGATTCCGATGAGGACTTTGATGTGAAAAAAAACAGTAAGAGGGGAAGATCACGAAAATCAAATCACATCATTAAATGTGACAAGTGTGATGATGAATTTGATTCCAGAAAGGATTACGTTGTCCACTGCAAAGATGTTCATCAATCGTTACCAGGGAAAGTCTATCATTGTGAGATCTGTGGGAAGGCTTTTGCAACTCACAATAGTTGGAAAGAGCATTGCGCTTGTGTTCACAGTGACGAAAGACACTTTGCTTGCACTCTGTGCAATGCAACCTTTAAGAGAAAAAGAGATGTACGAACTCACTATGCTCGGAAGCATGAAGGGCGTATCAAACGTCCACTGTGCTCTGTTTGTGGCAAAATTCTGAGCTCACGTACAGCACTGGTATTCCACATGCGGACACACACTGGAGAGAAGCCTTATGAATGTTCCATTTGCCATTCTCGATTTGCCCAACCATCACAGCTAAAAATTCACACAAGGTCATGCCCTTATATTTAGTTTCTATTATCCACAATTTTCTTTCTACTTTGCAGATGTCCATCTGTACAAGACATTCCTTTCTAAGCAAAAGGGCAAGCAGGGTTTCCCCTCTGCAGAGTTTTTCCTTCTAGTAGTGTGGACTAAAAGCAAACTTTTACTTCGTTAAGTGTACTGTGCTGGTTAAATGGTAGGTAGGCAGACAGGCAACTGTCATCTCCACATTTGCACCAACTTGCGTTAGAGTTGAATAACTTCTTGCTGCAACAGCATATTTGAATGTTTTTGCTATTCAACAACCTGTGCAAGAACTAATAAAGCTCATCACAATTGTTGACTGATGCTGTGTCACATTTCAGACAATTCTGGGACTTGTGGAGCAAGTGGCTTATCTATACGATATTAAACTTATCCCTGAGGTTTTCAGGATGTTGTAATAAACTTTTAAAGTGATGGATTAACTGTTGCATAATAATAGTTTTTAATTTAAACATGTATGTTATCTAATATTAAAATGTCAGATCATGTGGTGGTGAATCTCGCTTGTCTACATAATGTTACTTATTTTTACTTTCACAATATTTGTTTTGAATCAAGGATAGTTTTAAAACCTAATATTGTTTTATACAAATTTCAGGTCACACACTGGAGAGAGACCCTATATTTGTGAAGACTGCGGGGCCTGTTTCACTGATAAGGCTAAATTAAATGGTCATAAGAGGACACACACAGGTACAAAAATGTTGTAGGTATATGCTAAAATTATTGGTAGAATAATCATGACTACTGAGCTATTGAATTTCCTGATATCCTACCAGGAAAACTGAAATAAAAAAAATTTGTTGACAATTGTCCATTACAGATGTATTGAGAACTCAGGTCCTGCAGCCTCTCCGGATAGATATTATTGACAATGATGCTGTTGGCGTGGTGATCTAACGTGTCCATACACTATGATACAGATGCTGACTGTACAATAACTATCAATTGCTAATGTAGCTATCTCTCATCTCTAGCACATAGGCTGTGGAAGGTGTACCCTGTGTCTAATTTTAGTTGTGAAATTTATAGAGTATTAAACTAAAACTAAACTATTCATTATGGGCTCTACGATTTTGTATTGCTCAATTCGTAGCTGTTTATATTCTAGAAACTGCATTAAATATACGTGCTATAATGCTATTATTGGGGGAGGCAATAGCATAGTGATATTATCGCAGACTGTTAATCCAGAAACTCAGCTAATATTCTGGGGATCCAGATTCAAATCCCACCACGGCAGGTGATGGAATTTGAATTCAATAAAAAAAAATCTGGAACTAAGAGTCTACTGATGACCATGAAACTATTATTGATTGTCAAGAAAAACCCATCCGGTTCACTAATGTCCTTTAGGGAAGGAAATCTGCTGTCCTTACCTGGTCTAGCCTACATGTGACTCCAGAGCCACAGCAATGTGGTTGACTCTCAACTATCTTCAGGCAACTAGGGATAGGCAATAAATGCTGGCCAGCCAGCAACACCTGTATCTCATAAATGAATAAAAGAAATTAAAATTTTGAAAATGTTAGGATTTCTGAAGTGACCACAAATGCTCCCTTGATAAGGTCTGTATTACATTTGTCAGTTGTAGGTGTCCTAACTAGTGCCTTTTTAGGGTATAGCTCTACCTATGTGATAAAGTTAAAGTTCATTTGTTAGTCGTAATTAGGCTTACATTAACACTGCAATGAAATTACTGTGAAAATCCCCCCAGTTGCCACATTTCGGCCCCTGTTCAAGTGCACTGAGGGAGAATTTAGCATGGCTAACACATCTAACCAGCACTTTTTTCAGACCATGGGAAGAAGCTGGAGCATCCGAAGGAAACCCACGCAGACATGGTGAGAACAGACAATGATTCAAGTCAGGGATTGAATCTGAATCCCTGGCACTGTGAGGTAGCAATGCGAACCACTGTGCCACCGTGTTGCCCTTTCCTCTGTGATACTCTGTATACGATGTTTGCTGTGACTGCATCAATTACAGTGGGAGCCTTTTCTCATCAACTAGATTCATACAGCCAAGAAGAGATATTACTCAATTATTTTCAAGCAATTATTATTTTATTTCAAGAAGAACAATGTAAAGAATCGTCATTTCTAAAATTCTCACCGATGAGTATAGAAACACAGAGGGACCTGGGGGTGCAGGTGCATAAGTCTCTGAAGGTGGCAGAGCAGATGGAGAAAGTTGTGAAGAAAGCATATGGTATGCTAGCTTTAATAAGAAGGGGTATAGAGTACAAGAGCTAGCCTTTAATGTTGCAGTTGTATAAAACGTTGGTTAGACCTCATTTGGGATACTGCGTCCAGTTCTGGTCGCCTTACTACTGAAAGGAAGTGGAGACTCTGGAGAGAGTGCAAAGGAGGTTTACCAGGATGCTGCCTGGTATAGAAGGTCTGAGTTACGAGGAGAAGTTAGGCAAATTGGGACTGTTTTCCTTAGAAAGACGTAGACTTAGAGGAGATCTAATAGAGGTGTACAAGATTATGAGGGGTATAGATAAAGTAAACAGGGTTAAGCTTATTCCTAGGATGGACTCAAATAGTATGAGGGCATAGGCTTAGGGTGAGGGGGGTAAGGTATAATTTGGATGCTAGAGGGAGTTTTTTCACACAGAGTGGTGGGGGTATGGGACATGCTGCCAAGTAAAGTGGTGGAGGCAGGCAGTCTGCAGTTATTTAAGAAATACTTAGATGGGCACATGAACGGAATGGGAATGGAGGGACATAGAAAACTGATTTAAAATAGGGATCATGAGCCTTGGGAGTTCCCTGGGAAGTGTGTAAATAGTCGATGATGTTGATGTATTTGTTTTATCCTATAGGTACTTTGGTCCGCCTACACGCGATGGGTCGTGAGAGGGCTGCTCTTGGATATTTTTTTTTTCGAGAGTATCCTAGTGCTTCACGTTGATAGTGTACGCTTGATGTGGACCATTTGATGGGCAACACGACAGCTCAGTGACTATTGCTGTGCTGTGCAGATGCATGGATTTGAGCCTATGTCTGTGGGAGTTTGCGAAATCTCCCCGTGCTTGCGTGGGTTTTCTCTGGGTGCTCCGGTTTCCTCCCACATCCTAAAGATGTGCTCTTAGGCTGATTGGCAGAACAAATTCTCCCTAAATTGTCCTAAATTTGGTTTCAATGCATAGATCTATAAACATAGACAGGGATCACGGGTAGGAGTGGGAACATCAAGGTAGCGGCGCGAGCTCGTTGGGCTGAAGGGCCTGTTTCCCGTGCTGTTTTGTTCTTTGTTCTGGAAGTCACTGGGGAATTTTCACAGTATCTTCACAGTGTTAATGTAAGCCTACTTGTGACAATGAATAAACATTAAACTTTTATTTTTTCCTGCATTGCATTATTGTTCAAAATAATGTACTGGATGCAATTAAACTACATTTTGCGTTTTAGATGTAAAACTTAGATGTAGAACTTGTAAAAGCTTCTCTGTTCATGCTCAACTATCTCAGCTACTTAAGTTAATGAGTCATACAGATCAAAAGGAAGCCAGACCTAATTCTCTGAATGACCTGAGTTTGCTGGCTTCAGCACTTCTGGCAAAAGATAGAAAAGAAGGTGCCAGATTCCCATTTGCAATTACTATCCAATGATCCCTGGTGGAAGTGCAAATAAATGAATGCTGGGTAAGGAGATAGGATGGACTCAGCAACATTCAATCCTGAGGTGCATGCTTTAGGGATTGTCACTCAGTTGGTGTTTTGGGGTTCAGATGGGCAGCCAGTGTTTTGTTAATTTATCCAGCAAAGAATCAACTTCAAGAGAAAAGCAAGGGAGAGATTTGGCACAAAAACATAGAAGAAATATGAAATCTTTTGCTTTGTGAATGTATTTCTGATCAATTTCACATTGATTAGACCTAACCATGTATCCTTTATATCTTGATTTAAAGAGGCTGGTTTGATCAATAACTAATAAAGTTAATGATTTATATTGCAGGAGAACGCCTTTTTGGGTGCGATGTATGTGGGAAACATTTTGCCACCAATGAGTATTTGAAATGTCACAAGCGATGTCACATGGGTGCCAAACCTTATAAGTGTGATGTGTGTGGGAAAACCTTTGGGTTGAGAGCATCCTTGGCTCAACACAGCAATATACATGCAGGTGCGTAGCAATTCTACTACATCTCAATTTGAAAACTCTGCACACGTTATAGAGTTTTTATTCCAGCATAAAAACAGCAGTGATTCAAGGTATCAGGTAGACTTTGTGTAAAATATTGTTAAAGAGCCAACCAAAGTGTCATGTTAGAAAAGAGCACGTCTAAACTATTGACAGATGATCATGGTACTTTTACAAAATATAGATGTTTTAATTGCCAGTATTTGTCAATCCTTCTGATACTAAGCAGTGGTATTTTGAGGTTGAAAAGTCTAAAACCACTGTTATCATCCCAGTTAGTGTTATTACAGGAAGATTCCAGAATGGAACCTTGGCTCAGACAAGTGTAACTTCTACCTTTCTTTTAGAAAAAAAGGAAAAATAGAGTCACATGACCACTAATTAGATTTAACAACAAGAAAATATATTTATTAAATATGAAAACTTTGTAATACAATGCTCCTCTATTCCCCCCAACTTCACCAAAAGACTGATGACACTTAGCTGATCTCTCATGGCTTTCTCTCACATTCCCACCAGTTTCCAAATTTCACTCTCAGAAAAACAGTCTTTGAAATCTTCTTTCAAACAATGTTTTCCATCAACTCAGAGATGTGCAGGTTAGATTGATTTTTCATGCTAACTTTGCTCCAAGATGAATAGGTTAGAGGAATTACTGGGGTAAATGTGCAGGGTTTTGGGAATGGGGCCTGGTTAAGCAGCTGTATTGGAGAGTTAGTGCAGACTCATTGGGCAGAATGGCCTCTAGCATTAAAGGGATTCTGTGATTATTTATAATATTGATAAGTTAAGCACTACGACCATACTGCCCAAATTCAGTAATGTTGCAGCATAAAATAAAGGTAAATAGCTAGCTCGTGTGGCATTCATTTTTTTAAGAACAAATCTCCTTTCTGAAGTAGACTTGAACCTGCTAAACCTCAGGGTCCGAACCATTGGGACCAGGAAGGTTCCATAATTAATCCCTAGCGTCCACCGAACTAGCTAGTTTCAGTATGGACAGAACCATAAAGTGGTACAGCACAGAAGGATCTATATCTGTGCCATCCTTTTCAAGTTCCTTTATGATATTGCCTTTTCCCCATAACTCACTTAGTTTCATTCTCCTGCCTTTTCCCTTCTTTTCAGATGACAGTCAAACTTTGTTTGGAATGTTTCATTTGAACTTGTCTCCACCACACACAGGCAAAGCATTCCAGACTCTAACCACTCATTGCATGAAACTTGTAGCTTAGTCCTGTTTATATTTCTTTGCCTTGAGGAATGAGAGATTTCTCAAACACCAATCTTCCTTCAGCTCCACTAAGTGCTTGTTTACTAGCAATCAGACACTGAAGCCTCGATAGGAAAATTTTATGTAGAAACGGCAAAATGATTTTAACTCGTCAGTGATTTATAATAAAGCTGTGGACTGAATAGATTTAAGCAACACATTTTGTAGACATGTAACAGACAATTTTAAGAAGCTCATTAACAAATTTCCCAAGTGTACTAAGTGAGCAAATTGATCAAGTTCAAAATCTGTGTCCAAAGCATACATAATTAAAATAACAGTAGCATGACCTCATACAGAAATTAAGATCTGAATTGCATTCTTAGGCCCCAGAAGACTGTATTGACTTGCATGTTTAACCATAAAGTCAAATGTTTAGGCAATGTCTAATTGCCTCTCTATATCATGAAGAACTTTTCCTTGACTCCTGTAATTTTCCACAGAAACACGTCCATATTTTTGTGAACAGTGTGGAAAGGCGTTTACTCAGCAGGGAGCACTTCGACGTCACCAGCGAATTCACACAGGGGAGAAGCCTTATAAATGCAAGGCCTGTGAACGAACTTTCACAGATATGTCAACTTTGAGAAGACACGTGTCTGTAAGTGTTCCCTGACTTCACATTTTGAGACAACACATTATTTCCTTACTGAAAACATGTGTTGAAAAATAAAGTAAAACAAAAGTTTATTTATTAGTCACGGTAGGCTTACATTAACACTGCAATGAAGTTACTGTGAAATTCCCTGAGTTGTCACAGTCTGTTTGGATCAATTCACCTAACCAGCACATCTTTCAAAATGTGGGAGAAAACCAAAGCAGCTGTACGAAACCCACATAGACACAGGAAGAACGTGCAAACTCCACACAGGCAGTGACCCAAGTTAGGAATCAAACCCAGCTTCCTAGCTCTGTGAAGCAGCAATGCTAATCACTGTGCTACAAATCACACATTGTCAATGATTTTCCCGATTAAACCCCTCATCCTCATTCTTGAGCTGTATAATTTTATTAGTTGGCATATGTCTGTACCAGATAGAATGTCATTTGTGCTTTGTTTTGGGGCTGCCTGATTGAAGGGTTTAAATATGGAGTTCCCAACACATGATATGTACAAAGGCTTTGGAGACGAAAGCAGGTTTCCACGTAGGCTAGAGTCAAGGTTTGGCTTTTGAGGAGAAAAGTGATGGCAGCAGATTTAAAGAAGTGAAGGACAACACCTGAAAAGAGAATTGTTTTCAATATTTGCTAATAAATGGGTTAGGAGGGGAAGTTGGGTGGCCAACAGTTTAGTGGAAATATGATCGAAGGGGGCAGGAGGTTGATCAATAAGGCATTGTCACGTTCTATTCAACTGTGGCAAAGGTAAACAAACCTTTCTCGAACTGTATACAGCTTTTGGCTTCGTGATCATACAATTCTTCTCCAATCCCTTTCCGCCATTCAGTGTAACCTGGTTACATTCTAATGTACCCATTTTCGCCAGAGTGTCACCTGCAGTGGTGACACTCTGTCACCACTGCAGGATTCCCATTCCTGCACTATTGCTTCTTGTGTCCCCAAGATCTATCCTTGGCATTTTCCTATTTCTCATCTACATGCTGCTCCTCAGTGACTTACCTGGAGGCACAACATTTGTTTCCACATGCACATTGACATCCCCACCACCTCTATTGACTTCTGTACTGTTGTTAAATTATCATACTACTAAGCAGAAGGGAACAATTCCAATCAGAGGTGGGGAATGAAGCCTCCGAGACCTCTGTGGTGGGCTGGTGTGAAGGTTTATACAGGTTCTGATTGGAGTGCCCTTTAAAGATGGTGCCTTGATCTCTGTGCAGCCAGGTTTTTCTGGTGTGTTTAGCCTGGCCCCCTGTATAACGCCCTGGGACCATCATATTTTTTAACACTGTCTTTAATATTCTTTGTCAATCCTAATGCTAACCAAAAGTATGACCTTCAGAGGTTTTCTAATATAATTCTGTTCCAGACATCTTCAGAAGCCCACTGAATAGTATAATTCAAGGTTCAATAGATGTGTCCTCTACCCAAAACTGTAAGTTGGAATTGGTGGCAAAAACACAGTGCAGGTGTAGGATTGTGCACTTTGTTAAAAATGGGCAAAGGACCAGATAATGGGCAACTGCAAGGAGAGTAGGGGAGGGAAATGTACTCAGAAACCGCAGGAACACTTTTTCTTTCACAAAAAGTTCATGATTTCCCACAACTGTCCTCATTTGTCAGTCACACATGTCACTGAATAACTTATCAGAAGAGTTATCCCTACTTGATTTTAATGCCTGATGCAATGATACTCTTTCGCTTTGGATTTCCTCTGGCACCTCATCCAACTGGCCAATATTCATGTGTGGACTGGTAGGTTATTCCTTTGGAACATTAAAGCCAAGTTGAATCACGTTCACACTTGAAGCATTCTGCAATTGATCGCAGGAACCCTGCTGACATTTATTCCTCATCCAAGGAGGATAATTGTTCAGTCAAACTGCGTAATACTTGCTGTTCACTTAACTTGGAGACCAGAAGTTGAACATGGATCCTTCTTGTCTAGTTTGTTCCTGTCACCAGAGAATACATTACCCATTTGGCTATCAAGAGAGCTAATACGATCTGTTGTCTTATAAATATACAGAAAACCTTAAATATAAAATATGCATATACATTATATGCTGTCTGGTTCCTCCTCAAGTAGCTTTTTAATAAGTTGCAGTTTGATGAATTTATGCTAAAACATTTGTTGGCAATGTGTTTAAAAGGTGTCAATTCAGTTTTCTGGTCGCGTTATGTTTGCTTCTAGGTCCATGACCGAAATGCTCATTGGAGATCCTATTTGATTGATCTTACCTCAAAGAAAGATCATAATTGGTCCAAAATTGAAACTTTAGCAGACGTGTGCCTCTCTGATGATCCTGTACCTGTTAGCTGGATGAATATTCGCAGTGAACGACCAGTGGAAGGAATGCAACCAAGTCATTGACCAATGTTACTAAAACAGGCACACACAACGCACAGTATGTATTGTTTTCAAATTGATAATGAAATATAGGATATATTTTTATTTCTACTGAACTGTTTCTGGAAAAAGCTAGTAATTTAATCATATACTCGTGTACATACATTCAGTGAGTCAAATATACAGCAATCGACCGCATTGTCATTTATAGATCTTTTGTTGTGCATCAGGCACAGTTTCTGTAGTCAGTCCATTAATGCAAACCTGAACAATCAAAGTCCATCGTATTGATTCGGTATTAGTGAAGCATGATCGGAAATCTATGTCAGACATCTGTTTATTTCCAGTGGTGAAAGTAATTCTTTTGTATTTGGCTTTTGGAGTTCAGCATTTCAGAGCATTATATGGTCTGACAGAAATAAAACCTTTTCCTCAGAACTATTATTTTAAAATAATTATCAGTAAGCAGTGGCAGGTGGAGGAAGTGTGCTTCACTGGTGCAGTGGATTAAAGTGCACCTGTAGATTAAATCTACATGGCTAAATTGTTTTAATAAATCACTTCAATAATATTCTAAAATGTAATTCTATCTTTGTTTAACATCTTAAAAATAATCTAATCTTAGTGTATTTCTATTTCTTGTAATATTAGAGAAGTATAATTCGTAACATGTTTTCTGTGAAGGTGGCTGTTTGCATCTCTGCTTGTATCCCTAGATCAATTTTAAATCTTTTTTAATGTATTTAATTGTGATAGTGTAATTCCTGAATTCAGGAATTTAGAAGAATTTGCTTAGTGACATAAATTGCCATGGGATTTTTTTTTTCCGATACTTGCAATATGTTTAGAATCAAATATGCAGCATAATACTGCAGAAGATGAATGGTTTGCAAGTAGGGAAGCAAAAACGCCATCAAGAAGCATTGTTATTCGATCAGAATAGACCTTCACAAGGTGTCCGCTTTTGGTACTTGCTGCAGACCTACTGTTGATCATTTTTCAGTATTGTGATTGATACCTGAAAATTGAATGTTTGTTCCCTCCGCTGATCAAATCTTGGTAGCACTGTATATGTTGGAACATAATACACTTTGATCCTACTCAGACTAGTTGTAAATTTTGTGTGCAATAAAAACTGAGTGTTAGACATGTACTTGCTCAGCATCTAAAGGATTACGATGTCTCGTTTGCCAGTAATATCATGTCATTGCATTGTAATATCCTGTCTGAAGGATTACAACTATATGATGTTATTTTACTGGCCTTTTGTGTATTGTGCACCATTTATTCCAGTGTGGTCATAGGGAGTGAACATCTGCTGTGATGTAAAGCTTGTTATTTTTAAGAGACATTCATTGTAATTTAAGGATGCACTAATTAATCGTAGTCTGTCAAATATACCATAATGGTATATTTTAATGAATTTAACTTTGAATTGTTAATAGAGATGTCACATTGGAAATTTTAGTGCAATAATCATAGCAAAACATACGATTGTTAATCTATTGAAACAGCAGTATGAAATCAAGAAGCATTAAAGTGTTTTATTTCAAATCTTTAAAAATTAGTATTTATTTTGTTGAAGCAACAGCATATGAAAACTAGATGTTTTAATACCTACCTCAACAGTTTTTTCTAGTGATTTTCATGCAGTATTAGTGAATGTAACTTTTACAATTGATGAAGAATTTTACATTTTCACAAATTTAGAAAAAGACTGTGTGGATTTCACAGTAAAAGTGACGGTGAGTTTGTTGGTTTTGACTGAACCAAGGCCTAACAAAAAGCAAGGGTCCCCAATATCAGACCATCTGCCTTGAAAATGTACATCAAGTTTTAGACTGCCACTCCATCTCCTGGTAATCTCAAGACAAAGGTGGCATGGGCAGAAAATAAGGTATTGGGCAGCCAGCCTGATTCCACCTCATCAATTTACCAAGATCCAATGGGCAGGGAAGAGATGACTAGCAGCCATCATTATTGGAGTAGGAGAGATTAACAGTCAGCTGAGTGCCTCATGGTCAGATTTCCCCATGTTTTTCTCCATTTTTAATGGCTAACTAATTCCCAATGGAGGAAGAGTTACAGATCATTTCCTTCACTTGTCCAACATGAGAGCACAGGCATGTGATTTATTCAGCAATTGAGATGGTATCAGTCATGTTAAGATGGAACAAGTTAGATTCAGAAAGAACTAACACAACAGGCAAAATTTCATTTTGTTTCCTTTGTCACATGAAGTGATGCAATATTATACTGAAGAGCATTTGGATTGCTTCAATTTTTTTAATTCACTCAGTAATTGTACAATATACCAGTTGGCTGATCTCTATTATTTTAGAAGATAAAGGTGCAAATGTGAGAACTGAATATGTTCCTCAATTAAAATGAGGACACAGTATCACTCAATTAATTATCAGGCAGTTTTTGGCTAAGATCAAGTGTAGTATTGACATGCTGTGCGTGATTGAAGTCGTTAGGTTACATTTTAGCTTCATTTGAAGCAATTTTTAAAAGCGCCATCTCGTCCTTTTGTCTAAGATGCAAATAAGTTCAAGCCTTGGAGAAGGAGCTATGCCTGCTCCAATCAGCTTGGATCACGTAGATCAAGTCCAAGACAGGAGATGAGAGCCCTGTCTTGTCAACTTGGATTGGGAATGTCTCAACTTGTTGAGACTTTGAATTGGACTTGATTGAATTGGAATAAAAACAAAAAAAAAAGCTGGACTCCTGAACATAAATGGCTTTTGGAAAAATTAATGATGCTGGGTATTATACATATTCATAACTGGGCCTAAAGCTGACACTTTCGAACTTGGAAAATGCCCAGTCTACTTCAAATTATCCTGGAAAGGTATGGTATTTCAGAAATGTGAACAATAGGTGAGTTGCACAATATCAACATCAGTAGTATTTTCCACTTCCGCCTTGCTGCCATCATGTCAAAACATTCTGCCTACCGCACAAATGAGTAATGTGATGTATGAATTTCAGTGCCAGATACGTAGGTTATAGAACATAGAACATTACAGCACAGAACAGGCCCTTCGGCCTTCGATGTTGCGCCGACCAATATAAAAAGCAATGCCCCTCCAAACTAAACCATTCCCTTCTCTTCCATATACTTATCAACTAACCTCTTAAACGCCACCAAACTTGGCGCATCTACAACTGCTGCAGGCAGGGCATTCCACTCCCGAACCACCCTTTGGGTAAAGAACCTACCTCTGATATCCGTCCTATAACTATCACCCCTTAATTTAAAGCTGTGTCCCCTTGTGCTAGCTTTCTCCATCCTAGGAAAAAGGCTATCACTGTCCACCCTTTCTAAACCTCTAATCATCTTATATGTTTCAATAAGGTCTCCTCTTAGCCGCCTCCTTTCTAACGAAAACAACCTCAAATCCCTCAGCCTCTCTTCATAAGACCTGCCCTCCATACCAGGCAACATCCTGGTAAACCTCCTCTGTACCCTCTCCAATGCCTCCACATCTTTCTTATAATGTGGGGACCAGAACTGCACACAATACTCCAAGTGCGGCCGCACTAGAGTTTTGTACAGTTGCAACATGACGTTGCGGCTCCGAAATTCAATCCCCCTACCAATAAAAGCTAAGGCTTATATGTCCCAATGACTGCTGGATCACGTCAGATAGTGCTTCCCTTCAGCTGTTTGTAGGGGACAGAATACTAACCATACTCAACCAGCCTGTGGTTGTAAAACCCAGAACATAATGCCTAACAGTAGATATGATTCTGCAATTGGACAGCACTTGCTGAACAATAGCAAGCATGCCAGAATTACACTAACAACTGATTTAAGATTATCAGCCTGTGGCTCACTTAAGCTTGCTGGAAGCTATAATATTCATAAATAGAGACCTGTCCTCTGCAGCAAAAGAAACATGTCAAGGGCATTGCTTGATTTTGAATTGAACCAAAGCATGAGGGCAGCAGTTCCCTGGTGTTTTCTCCATAACAACATCTCTAAAATCAAACTTGAAATGTTATTCCCTTTGAAATTTGGCATTCTTCCATCTATCCTGATGAGTGCAAGATGAAAAGCTTCGACAGTATGTCTCTTTTAAATGCAATATCTCATACCACTTAGCTTTTGGAAGCCATTCTTTATACTAAAGAAGTGAAGAATCACTAGGTTTGAATGTAAATGCTTTAGATAAATTGTTAAGTGAATTAAAAGAATATGTCAGTGTTCATTCTTTAGATGAGGATGATCAGTCTGTACCTTAAAGTTTCTGAACAGTCTAAATCAAATGGGCATGCCATGGCACAAACTTAGACTCAAGGAAGGATCATGCTGTTGGTACGAAATTTGAATCCTAAACATATTGCAGGACAAATTGATATTTTCTTCAATGATAGAGGTGAGGAAATATTTTTGTTAAGGCAGCCTTTGAATATCTTTTAACACAAAAGTAGATTGATGAGCAAAGGGGGTGAAAGGTTACTCGGGGTAGACAGGGATACAGAGTGGAGGTTAAAACGAGGTCAGCCATATTGTTCAATTGCAGAGCAGGTTTGAACAGCCTACTCTTAATTCATACATTTCTATAGATGCTGAAATTATAACAGGCAGATTTCAAGAAAATAGTGTTTATTCCTGAAGTAATATTGAGCCCATCAGATGTTGAAACTTCATATTCCATGATTATAAACAAGGCATAAGCATTTTGATAACATTTGTACTTTTATTCAGAGGCTTAGTCTGCTGTAATCTTTTATTCCAATTGAAGCATTAGCAGGGAACGAAAGCTTGTTTATTAGTGTCCTACGTAGGCTTATATTAACATTGCTATGAAGTTACTGTGAAAATCCCCTAGTTGCCACATTCGAGCACCTGTTCGGGTATACTGAGGAAAAAATTCAGCATAGCCAATGTACATAACCAGCACATCTTTCAATCTGTGGGACGAAACACATGAAGGCACGGGGAGAATTTGCAAACTCCGTACAGACAGTGATCCAAGCTGGGAATCGAACCTGGGTCTCTGGCATTGTGAGACAGCAGTGCTAGTCAGTGTGCTATTGTGCTACCCATTCGTAAATTAAATCTCTTTCTGAAAAATAAGTGCGCAGAATCACAGGCACAAGGCAGGAGAATTAGGCACTAAGCGAATGCTCATACGGGGCCATTTGCAGTGTAACAATTCTGAAGGAAGTTCTGATCCTGTTAAAAAGTTTCTTCTGAAATGAGAAGCGGAAATCTTGCAGTGCATTTGCCAGAAAATACCAATCTGAAGGCCAGGGGATTGCGCAGCTCTGTTGATGTGTTTCCATAAGGAAGTGGCCAGATCAATATTGCTGCAGTTCCCACTACCCCCCCGAGCCTTTCCCAAACTTGAGTTCCCTCTTGCTGCTGGAGTAGGGACCCCGCGCATGCGTCTCACGGCAATGCTGGCGAGCATTCTGAACGCATGCGCATTCACGGCGGAGCCGAGGAGCGTGTGGGCGCATGCGGATCACGGCAGGGATAGCGAGCATCGTGGACGCATGCGTATCGCAGCGGTGACGAGGCGGAGCATGCATGCTCGGCGCCTGCGCATTGCCACGCCCCTACCCCCCCCCCCCAGCGGCGCGCGCAGGTGCCGGGAGCGCGAGGCGCGGCCTTGGCCTCGGAATGCGCATGCGCGCAGTTGAGGGCCGCTGGAGTACTCGGATGGTCAGCTGGAGCCCCGCCGCTCGGGGGGAGGGGGCAACAAACTCCCCCTCCCCCTCCCCCTAATACTCTCCAACACACACACATATACACTCTGCACAGGCCGAGTCCCGGACAGCAGGTCAGTCGGTGCGGGAGAAAGTCGTTTGTTTTGTGAGGGAAGGGAACCGCGTTCGGCTCGGGGCTCAGCCTCCCACCCCTCACTGTCTGTGTTGGGGAGGGGGGGGGTACAGGCTGTGGGCCCGTGGGAGGAGGGTTGGGGAGGATGGAGAGAGACTGACAGGTGATGGAGGAGAGCACATTGCGGGGCAAGGATTGGGAGTAGAGAGGCTCGGAGTCTGTACGGAACCCTTCCCCCATCAACAGGACCTGCTGCCAGGTGAATGGGGTCACAGACCCCTCCAACTTCCCCTCCCCCCCCATGTCCCCCTCCTTCATCTCTCCTTCCCCCACCGTCTCCCCCTCACTCTCCTGCCTGAGCACAACCCCCCCCCCCCCCCCCCCACCATCTACTCCAGATCCCTTGCCCGTCCCCATGCTGTTTGGGCGCCATTGGATCTCAGGTTTGCATGTTGATAGCCGTAGGGCAAGGAAGGAACCTCTGGTCCATCCATCTGCTGATATTAAGGTAGCATGGTGATCAGCGGTGCTGCCCCACAGCGCCAGAGGTCTGGTAACGTACAAGCCAAATCTGGCCCATGGGCCACGTTCTGCTCACCTCTGTTGTAACCCTTGTTACCCAGTATCCATCTAATCAGAATGGTTAGCACTGAAGCCTCACAGCGCCGAGGACCCGAGTTCACTTCTGGCCTTGGGTCACTGTCTGTGTGGAATTTGTACTTTCTCCCCATGTCTGCGTGGGTCTCCTCCAGGTGCACCAGTTTCCTCCCACAATCTGAAAGATATGCTGGTTAGGTGGATTGTCCATGCCAAATTGCCCCTTCATGTTCCAGGCTGTGCAAGTTAGGGAGATTGGCCATGATAAATGCGTATAGTATGATGTAGGCCTGGGTAAGATGCTGTTTTGGAGAGTCAGTGCAGACTTGATGGGCCAAGTGGCTTCTTTCTGCGGAGTAGAGAGGTTATGATTGAGAGAGGCCATGCTTTCTGGCCACTCCAAAAGCAGCCAGAAGTCTGACAACACCAGATTTAAGTCTAACCGATTTATTTGATAGTAAACTCACAAGCTTTCGAGGCTGTCCTCATTCACCTGATGAAGAGGACAGCCTCGAAAGCTTGTCAGTGTTGTCAGACTTCTTACTGTATTTATCTCAGTCCATCTCTACATCATCACTCAAAAAGCAGCAGCTTTTAACCACCCCCATGGCAATTGTAACTAGTAAGAAGTCTCACAACACCAAGTTAAAGTCCAACCTTAAGATCAATCTGATCTGGCATTCCAGGTACTACCCTCTGTACAGGATGAGTTATGCCACGGTTGAAAGTTGGTGCAGTTTGTGCTTTGGAGAATATGATAATCTAGTGTTCCTGTGCAAGCCCATTCCAGGGTTTCAGATCCAATCTTGTGCAGAATTGTGACATCTTTAATTGGGGCAAACTGTTATGTCAAACACAACCTATTGCTTCCATTACCACAAAAACCTAAAAGACACCCCCCCACCTCTCAATTAAATTACATCCTCCCACCCCCAAATTGTTCTTCTCTAGGAGGGAAGTGCCTTAAAGTATTTTTAAAAGAACTGCTCCCAGAAACAGTAGAATTGGTAATGTCTGAGCATCAGTAGGACAACATAACATTTACTTAGCCTTCTGGTGCTGTGAATTGATAAAGGAGTTGTCTGGCATAAGCATGCTGCCAGCAACTTGAACATTCAGTGGTATTTATGTGCAATCTAGGAAGTGTTCAAACCATCCTTTAGGCTGATCTGAATCAGTTGTAAACGTTGGAAAAGAGCACTATATGTCTGAAACGTAGATTGCCAATTTTAAAAGAAAGACCAAGTTTAATTGCCATTTTGGCAACAGACTGCTGTATACAAATAATTTGCTGAAACCAATTTCTTATTACTCTGTAATGGAATTGTCCAATATTCTTACAACTTTTTTTAACCTACCTAATAGGATTTTATAAAAATGTAAGAATTTATGCAGGATTAGGCCATTAGGCCCCTTGATCATCTTCAAAATCCACCAATTCTCTTTGCTTTATCATTTTACATTTTCGTCTGATCTTGTTACAAGATGATTCTTTTAACTTATCCATGGTTTTATATTTACCATCTTAGGAAACAACGCTATTTCAAAATATTGATATTTTGCAGTACAATCATTCTGGTAAGTTTACTTTTCCTGAAAGCAAGTAATTATATTTGTGCAATTAATTATGCTCTTCCCCAAATTAACAATTTTCAGTGCAGAAGCATTGCTACCTCACAGTGCCAGAGATCTGGTTCAATTCCCAGTTTGGGTCACTGTCTGTGTGGAGTTTGTATGTTCTCCCCGTATCTGCATGCATTTCCTCTGGTTTCCTCCCACAGTCTGAAAGACATGCTGGTTAGGTGCATGGACCCGAAGAGACACTGAACTGTAGCGACTAGGGAAATTTCACAGTAACTTCATTGCATTAATGTAGGCCTTACATATGACACAAACTTTTTACATCTGACTAAACGGAACAATATGCCCCTGTTTCTGTGACAAGACATTGCTGACTGCTGCTGTTAAGCTGTTGCGAAAGTCGAGACCGTTTTAACTTTTGGCTGTGCCGTGGACAGTTTCATTTTTGCCCCTTCCAGGTTACAGAGGCAATAAACAGGAAAACCACTTAGCCCGTCGAGCCTGCTCCTTCCACCTCATAATCGAACCAACAGTGAGATCTATTCCACTTGCAACGGGAACATAATTTTTGGCATTGTAATTATTTTATCTTTCTGCGTAACCGCTGAAAGTCTTGTGTGAGACCTTGCAAGCTTATTTACACCAGTTTCTTCCTGTCTAATATAAATCACCTCCCTAAGAAAAATTAAATTCAGATTAAACTGGGGAATTGCCACTCCATGCATGCAAAACTAAAATTTGGAACTCTTCAGCAGTTTCCATTATTCATGTTTGGGTCCCCTCCATTTAGTGAATAATAGACGTTCTGCTGTATCCTCAAGTGGCATGTTCTGTATAAATACTCCCAGTTCTCCAAAGGTAATCAGGCAAAACTCCAGAAGAATTAATTTATTCCAACATCTGTATGATTAAGCAAAGCTCTGTTGCCCTCAACAGGTAATACTCACCCACGAAACACAGCGGCAAAAATGTTTCTTTTGGAATATTCATTTCATTCTACATGTTTTCAAAAGACAATCAGTTTGGTGTTTCCCTTCATAATGCAACTCACGCTCAACTTATTGGGTGGCACAGTGATTAGCACTGCTGCCTCACAGTGCCAGGGACTTGTGTTTGATTCCTGGCTCTATGCACATTCTCCCTATGTCTACATGCGTTTCCTCTGGATGCTCCGGTTTCCTCCCATAGTACAAAAGATGTGCTGGTGCGTTGGCCGTGCTAAATTCTCCTTCAATGTACCCAAACAGGTGCCAAGTGTGGTGACTAGGGGATTTTCACAGTAACTTCATTGCAGTGTTAGTGTGATTCTACTTCTGTCACTAATGAATAAACTTTAAAACTACAGAACAGAAAATGCTATTGAGCAGCTATAGATGCAGTTCTTTTAAGGAAAAGCTGCTACTGACAGCCATCATTATTAACAATGCAAGTGTAGAATTTTTCTGGACTGGGTGAATTTTTTAATCTTGCAGCTTGTTCTTGTTGGAGGTGATCTAAAAATATAAGTTTTAGAATCAAAGCAATACACCACGGATGTTTTTTTTTAAAATTTATTAGTATCACAAGTAGGCTTTCATTAACACCGCAATTAAGTTAGTGTGAAAAATCCCCTAGTTGCAACTTGTTTGGGTACACTGAGGGAGAATTTAGCATCGCCAATACACCTAATCAACGCATTTTTCAGACTATGGGAGGAAAGCGGAGGAAACCCATGCAAACCTGGGGAAGAGCATGCAGACCCCACACAAATAGTGACCCAAGCTGGGAATCGAACCTGAGTCTCTGGCACTGTGAGGCAGCAGTGCTAACCACTGTGCCACTGTAATGTCCTGATATGTAAAAGATACATGGAAATGGGTTGTATGCCAATATTTATAGTTCATGTAACCTCTCTCCAGCTTTTCTTCTCTTCCCTTCTCATATATATGCACTAGGCTTTGCTTAAATTCAGCAATGTTTTCTGCTTCATTCATTCCTATTCAGTAGTAAGTTCAACTGTCACCACTCTCGTCACATATAGGAGTGCGGAATTAATTTGGCTTCTAGATCTTGATAACTGCTAACTCCCAGTTCAGCCGGGCTATGACATTAACCAAGTACCATCCATTGTCTCAAAAACGTGGGTTGGTAATAATTGCCAATCGAGCCTTGATTATAGATTATACTTTCCAGCAAGAACTCGAAATGGAAAATTGATACGGTGGAAGATTAAAGAGGATGAGACATCACCTCAGCAGCAGTGTTCAGTTTTATCAGTCAGAACTATTTTTTATGAAAGAAGTTTAATATATTTTGGATGAAAATTCAGGTATTAATTTTAAATTATTCAATGATGTAAGTGCATGAGCATCATCCTCCAAATTCCTTGTTTGAAGTAATGTGTCTTTTTTTGTAATGTGCACTGATGTTCCCAACGAGTCGTATTCAAAAGATAACTTTTGTAAAGTTCTGCCATTCCTTCTACTACACTATAAGAGAAATTGGGAACTATGAGATATGTAAAATAAACAGTGATACGTTGTTGAATTTTTTCACCTACGGAATAGGAAGTGTAATTCAGATGGAATGTTCATTGAATCATTTTTCTAGCAGCTCTCTGAAACATCGATTACAAATTGCCTTCCAGTTCTCTCTCCTGTAGAAGGAGACTAACCTAGTGGAGAGAAAACAAGGTAGTTTCCATATAAACAGAGTGCATACCCTCCCTGCAATACTTCCTTAATGTGATCACTTAAATGACGCTAAAGTTAAGTTTATTTATCAGCCACAAGTAAGGTTTGCATTAACTCTGCGATGAAGTTGCTGTGAAAATCTCCTAGTCACCACACTCCAACACCTGTTCGGGTACATTGAGGAAGCATTTAGCATAGCCAATGCGTCTAACCAGTACATCTTTGGGATGTGGGAGAAAACTGGAGAACCAGGACAGAGCCCATGCAGACATGGGGACAATGTGCAGACTCCGCATAGACAGCGATCCAAGCGGGGAATCGAACCTGAGTCCCTGGCGCTATGAGACAGCAGTGCTAACTATTGTACCACTGTGTCGCCCTAATGTTGTTAGATCAGATTTGAATGAATGTGGTTTTTATTCATTGTTAAAATTGTTAATAATTATACCGTTTTTATTAAGGTTGACAACATCATCAGAATTTACACTTGATTTATATCTATATTTCAGACACAATGGCGATCATCATAATCGTGATGAACTTGACTTTGGCACACTGAACCTTGCAAGTAAGTGTGCATCTTTTAGTTTTTTTTTTGCTGCTTGATCAAACTGAATTGCATTGTTGGGTTTTTAAGGCCTGCAATCTCTAATGCCAGTTGTATTGGTGGCAGCAACTTTTCACAGTGCCTTTAACTTAGAAAAATATCCCAAGGTCAGACTTAGAAGTTGAATCTGAATGGACACCAAATCTAAGAAGAAGCCATTAGGAAGATTAATAAAAGTTTGGTAAAAGCTTTGGATTATAATTTGGTCTCAAAGGGGGAAAAGGCAATTGAAAGTTTTAGGGAGGAAATGCCAAAGCTTTGGATCTAGATGGTTGAAGGCATGCTACTAATGATGGGAAGATTGGAGGGAAAAATACCCAAAAGACCAAAGTTGGAAAGCAGAGTTTTGTGGGCATATACACTGGTAGGAGAGAAGACCATCTGAGGGAAGTTGCAAACGTGGAATAGACAAAAGTCGTGAAGGGACTTAAACCATGAGGATGAACATTTAAAATTGAAGGTATTGAAGGCTCAACCTAACATAGTAAGAAGTCTCACAATATCAGGTTAAAGTCCAACACGTTTATTTGGAATCATGAGCTTTCAGAGCACTGTTGTCTCATCAGATGAGTGACAACCAACATAGATCAGCAAAGGTAATGGGTAATTGCTATTTATTGTCAGATAAGGTTACTTTTAAAAACCTAAGTTGAGTTGAAACTTGTGCAGGACGAGTGACCAGGACCGTATTGGAACAGTCAAATTTAAGATGGATAAATATTTAACAGCATGTGGGCTGAAGTAATCCAGTCATGGAAGAGAAAGTAGGCACTCCAGCTGACAGAATAGATGTGGTGTCACAAGCTAAAATTGGTGTTGAGTCAGAGATGAATGTTACAAACAGTTTGTTTCACCCTGAGACAGCAGCTGGGGAGAGTGACAGAAAGAATGGCCAAGGACATAGTGTTTGAAGGAGGGATTGGTTTAGCATTATGTGGTTCTGAATGTCAGACAAGGAATCTGACAAGACACAGGAAACCTTTTGTCAAATCAGGTGGTGGAGAAATAAACAAACTAGAAGCAGGAGTTAGCCATTCGGTCTTTTGAGCATGTTCCGCCATTCATTCTGATCGATATCCTGATTTTCTCTTCCTCTCATTATCCCTTAATCCCTTTAGCCCCAAGAGGTATATCTAATTTCTTCATTCTGTGATACTGATTTCCATACATTCACTATGCACTGGTGAAGAAGTTTCTCCTCACCTCAGTCCTAAAAAGTTTACCTATTATCCTCAAACTATGACCCCTAATTCTGGGTGCCCCCACCACTTGGAAAAATTGATTCAATATTCAAAATTCAATAGTTAACATTTGCTGATTTTTGTAGGATAATATTATGCTTCATTTTGTTGGTTTCTGATAGCTTTTGAACTCTTTGATTGGATTTCTAGCTTGTAACAATTAGCTCACACTTTCCAAGGGAATGAGTAATTTATGTCATGGGAGCCATATAGTCGCATTTGACATTCATTTAGTCTATTGTTTATCTATTTTTTAAGTTAATCTCTTGTTGAAGATGTATTATCATGTCCATCAGTAATAGATAAACAAAAATACTTTTTTTTTTATTTATATGGCCCTAAACGTATCAGCTGAGAAGAAAAAATATATAGATTTAGTTTTGATTTGAAGCCCAAAGTAAAGCAACCCAGCCTCTTGCGGTTCATAGAATCCCTACAGTGCAGAAGGAGGCCACGCAACCCATCGCATATGGAAACAATCCCACCCATGCCCTATCCTTGTAACCCCATGTAATCCCTTGACACCAGGGGACAATCTCACCCAGACCTGTTCGCCATAACCTCAACTATTTACTCTGCTAATCCTCTTAATCTACACATCTTGTGGCACTAAGAGGCAATTTAACGTGGCCAAAGCACCTAATCTACACGCCTTTGGAGTGTGGGAGGAAAGTAGAGCATCTGGAGGAAACCCATGCAGACACGGGCAGAAAGTACAAACTCCACTCAGTTAGAAAATATATCTTCGTATGTCAAAAATATGTTGAATTCCTACGTGGATCTGCTCAATTGGCTGGACACCTGGTTCATGATGCCAGCTGCACCGGTTCAATTCCTGGACCTACTGAGATTATTCACGAAGGCTCCATTTTCTCAACATTGCTCCTCACCTGGGGTGTAGTGACTCTCAGGTTAAATCACCACCAGTCAGCTCTCCCTCTCTCTCTGTCTCTCTCTGAAAGGGAGAGGTCAAGCTTTGGTCTTCTGAGACGTTGGCGACTTTGATTAACTGGCAGTGAACTAATTTTTATATGAGAGGACTAGTTCAGGGGATGGTTTCAATATGTCCTCATCGTGAAATCATTGGTTCAAATAAATGGGTTGTTTGTAAGATCAGATTTTTTTTCCTAAAAACATGATTGCTAAATTAAATTAGAAAAATTTGAAGAGACAATGTTTAAAACATCATTGTGCACTTTTTAAGGATAATTAAATGTTTATAATGTAGGCTTGTACTAAACTTTGCACCGTATGATAACGTGTACATAACACACAAAAACATGAAAAGTTAGCACATTATGCTTGGATTCAATTTTTTTCTTCAAATCCAAAAGAAAAGCTTTTTATTAGATCCATTTTACATAATACTGGCCATTTGCTATATAAATTTAGAATGTAAGATATGAATGTAACTTAACGAACAAAGAAAAGTACAGCACAGGAATGGGCCCTTCAGTCCTCCGAGCTGAAAATAAACAGGGGGAAAAAAATCTTCCTCCCTTACTTGGTCTATATTCCTTTATTCCCTCCCTATTCATTTATCCATCCAGATGCCTCTTAAATGTTGCTACTGTGCCTCCTTCCACCACCACCGTTGGCAGTGTGTTCCAGGCATACATACTGTGTGAAAAATTTAAACTTTCCTCCTTTCACCTTGAACCTGTGCGCCCTTGTGATTGACACTTCCTCCCCGAGAAAGAGCTCTGACTATCCACCCTGTTGAAAACTCTCGTAATTTTGTAGAGCTCTATCAAGTCTCCCTCCGTTTCTATCTTTCCAGTGAAAACAGTCTTACTTTACTCAAAGTCTGCTCATAGCCAGTGCCCTTGAGACCTGGCAGCATTCTGGTGAATGTTCTTTGCACTCTCTCCAAAGCTTCCTTCTGTTAGTGTGATGACCAGAAGTGCTCGCAATACTCCAAATGCGGCCTAACCAAAGTTTTATACAGCTCCAACATGAATCGCCAACTCCTGTATTCAATGCCTCGGCTGATGACAAGCACGCCATATGGCTTCTTAATCATTTTGGCCACCTGTGTTGCCACTTATGGGGAACTGTGGACCTGCATGCCCAGCTCCCTCATATGTTAATATTCCTAAGTGTTCTGCCATTTACAGTACAATTCACACCTAAATTTGATCCTTCAAAATGTAGCAGCTCGCATTTGTTCTGCTTGACTATGTAATTTCTGTTACGTTGCAGAGGTTGACGAAATAAAGAAAGATGGTCAGCAATCAAGTAGTATTGGAGTCAAGGACAGCCCCTAAAAACTTGTTGGATGAGATGCACAAACTCCGGATCCTGTGCTGTTTGTGTGATGTGACAGTGCAGATAGAGCACCAGGGCAACAAGGAGGAGTTTGTTGCTCACAAAGCTGTGTTGGCAGCTGCCAGCAGTTACTTTAAGGAGCTATTCCTCAGTGAAATGGTGAATACCAAGATTACCATTGTCACTTTGCAAGACATTTACACAGCAGACTTTGCCTCTTTCCTGGATTTCGTATACACCGCAAAAGTGGAAGTTGAAGCTGATCGGGTGCAACGATTGCAGGAGATTGCGGAGAAATTGAAGTGCAGAGAATTGGCAGAAGTCTGCAGTCAAGTAAAAACGCAAATACTTGAGTCGGCTCTGATGGACTTGGGCAACTTGGCTGACTCCCAGGGAGTAGAAGGAATTAGAGGCAATAGACAGGACAGCGATTCTGTTCCAGTTTCTTCTCCGAACGTAGCAGCAGTGCACAATCGGCAAGCACTTACTGTCCAAGAAGTTTCAGAAGAAGAGAAATCTCATCAGCAGGACTGCAAGCCGGTGCTAGCGAGCACTCGAAGCAAAGGATGGGAAAAGGAGAAGAAAATGGGGAAGCCTGTGAGCGTAAAGCCAAAACGAGCCAGCGGAAGGCTGGCAGGACGAAAAGTCTTTCTAGAAATCCCCAAAAAGAAATATACGCGCAAGCTTCGCGAGCAAGAGAGGGTTGACCAAAATTTGGAAGAGCAGTCTGGAAAATTGACTTATGTAGATGGTAATCAAGACATTGAAGACCAAGTTAAAAAGGAAGCATTGACAGACATTGTTGAAGAGCCGGACGGTGACGTTGAGATAATGGGAGGCGATGAAGATGAGGAAGAGGATGCAGAGAGCGATGATAGCGACTTTGAATTGGATGAAGATGCGAAAAAAACACCTGATGAGATAGAGAAGAAGAGAAGAGGTGGAAACTTCAAGTGTGACAAATGTGAGAAAGATTTTCAGTACGAGAAGAGCTACTTGAAGCACATAGAGCAAAATCACGGTGTTACACCTGAAATCATTTACCGCTGTGAGACTTGCAATCAGACCTTTGCCAATCGGTGCAACTTAAAAAGCCACCAAAGGCATGTCCATGTTGAAGAGCGCCGTTTCCCCTGTTCTCTATGTGGTAAAAAATTTAAAAGGAAAAAAGATGTGAAACGGCATAACCTACAGGTTCACGAGGGTGGTGGGGAGCGCCACTTATGCTTACAATGTGGCAAAGGACTGAGTTCCAAAACTGCCTTGAGACTCCATGAAAGGACGCACACTGGAGACAAACCTTATGAGTGCACGGAATGCCACGCTAAGTTTTCTCAGCCATCTGCACTGAAGGTGCACTTGAGGTACAGCGTAACTTTTTATTGTATGCGCTTTTCACCAACTCAGTTAAATGTGTATGGTGGTACAGTGGTTAGCACTGCTGTCTCAGCGCCAGGGATCTCGGTTCAATTCCTGGCTTGGATCACTGCCTGTGCGGAGTTTGCGCATTCTCCCTGTGTCTGAAACCGTGTAGGTTTCTGAAGGGCATTCCGGTTACCTGATACGATCCAAAGCCGGTTAGGTGCATGCATCAGCCATGCACCGGAGTGTGGTGACCAGGAGATTTTTACAGTAACTTCATTACAGTGTGAATGTAAGCCTATTTGTGACTAATAAATAAACTTTAAACTTTTCTTACCAGGGTATGAGATTGTGAAGAAGTTGTCCAGCCAGTCTTGTTTTTGTTCCAACAGTATAATCTCACTTTTTAATAGTCTCAAAACTAAAGTATTATATTGAAGGAGTAAGTAATCAGTATCAAAGTAAAGCAGTCAGAATTCTCAATCGTACAACTTGTGTCGAAAACTCTGCTTTCTGATCCTTTGAGTGCATATGTTTCATTGAATTCTGATACTGTATCTCAGGCCAAAAACTACATGATTAGCTCACCAAAATAAAATGCAAGGGATTATGTGATGAGGCAGCTTCATACCTATCGTTCCACATAGCCAATTCCCTGATGGAATTGAGGGTTTTGCAATGTAGATGTAATGTCTTCTGCAGGGAAAAACCAGAAATTGAAGGCAAATTAGATAGGCATCCTGAAACTCAGAAACTTCCTGAAACTCAGCACTGGATTAGAAACATGACAGCCTGATGTTCCTTCTCATTTCCCTTTGTTGTGTGAAACCAGTTTTGTTGCACTACATGGTCTCTTTAAGATTACCATCTGGCCGTGTACGTACATATCTTAAAATAACCACCGTTTGTGAACAGCCTGTTTGTCCATTACATAGTTTATGTATTATGTGGTTTATCCACACTACATGTGAGTGACACAGTGGTTTCACTCCGGAAACAACTTTGTCTTGTTAACTTGCTTTTTCTGTTTTCAGCTGTCTCCTTGAGCTTCAGATGTGATTTGGGATTTCTCCCTGACCCCCTGGAGTGACATGGTGGCGCAGTGGTTAGCACTGCTGCCTCATAGCCCCAGGGACCTGGGTTTGATTCCAGGCTTGGGTCATTGTCTATGTGGAGCTTGCACATTCTCCCGTTCTGCAAGATTTCCTACAGCTGCTCACTTTCCTCCTACAGTCCAAAAGATGTGCTGGTTAGGTGCATTGGCCATGTCACATTCTCCCTCAGTCTACCTGAACAGTCACTAGCATGTGGTGACAAGGGGATTTTCATGGTAATTTCATTTGTAGTGTTAATATAAGCCTATTTGTAACACTACTAAACTTAAACTTGCATGGCACATTCCCTATTGCGTTGTAGTCATGAACACACAAACATAGAAAGTCAATGATGACTTTTATATAATGTTGTTCCTCTGCGATAAAGTTAAAAACAAAGCCATGGGTAGTAAGCTGGAAAAGTTTAAAAGTTTATTTATTTATTAGTCTTACAAGCAGACTTACATTAACAGTGTAATGAAGTTACTGTGAAAATTACCTGGTCACCACATTCCAGCCCTTGCTCATTACACTGAGTGAGAATTTAACATGGTCAGTTTCATCTATCCAACACATTTTTCAGACTGTCGGAGGCAATCCACGCAAACACAGAGAGCATGCAAATTCTACACGGTGACCCAAGCCAGGAATCGAACCTGGGTCCTTGTCGCTGTGAAGCAGCAGTGTTAACCACTGCGCCATCATGCCGCCCCGGGGGTCAGGGAGAAATCCCAAATCATATCTGAAGCTCAAGGAGACAGCTGAAGGCAGAAAAAGCAAGTTAACAAGACAAAGTTGTTCCTGGAGTGAATTACAACAGATATTGATGAAGGCACACACTGGTTTCTTATCAGCCCCTTTGTTTTGTTATTGAGATTGTCAAGGGAATGAGAGGAAAACTTAGTTCACGTGTTTCGCGTATCAAAAAATTGATTTTTTTTTTAGACTGCTGTTGTAAAACAGTCATGTTTAACATCTGAATAAGTTATCAATAAAAGGAGAAAGCAACTCTGGATACCCATTTGAAAATTGAGATTTTGTCAGAAAAAGTTCCTAATGGACAAGTAAACAGCTAACTGACACTCGGTGTTTTGGAGTGATAACTATGATGCATACAGCATTGGAAAAGCCTTTGAGAATTCAGTCTAATTCTTTTACAGCCTTTGAAGTTTAATCTTTAAATAATAAAACCTGTATGTCAAGACTCCCTTTCTCTCTCTCTTATATGCATTCTCAAGGGTCCATACTGGTGAAAAGCCATTTGCCTGTGATGAATGTGGTGCCAGATTTACACAGAATCACATGCTGATATATCACAAGAGATCTCACACAGGTAACTTGTTTCATGTGTCTTTTTCTGAGCTCTCATTTGTATAACTGCTTTGAGCAATACGTTTAGTACAAAAGGGTATAGAATACAAGAGTAGGAGTTTGATGTTGCAGTTGTATAGAACTTTGGTTAGGCCTCACTTGGAATACTGCGTCCAGTTCTGGTCGCCGTACTATCGGAAGGATGTGGAGTCCTTGGAGAGAGTGCAGAGGAGGTTTACCAGGACGCTGCCTGGTATGGAAGGACTGTCTTATGAGGAACGATTAAATAGACTGGGGTTGTTTTCCCTTGAAAGACGTCGGCTTAGAGGGGATCTCATAGAGGTGTATAAGATTATAAGGGGTATAGATAGAGTAAATGGAGGTAAACTTTTTCCACCTTCAGAAATGGATAGGACGGGGGGTCATGGCCATAGGGTGAGGGGGGCTATGTATAAGACGAATATTAGAGGGCAGTTTTTCACACAAAGGGTAGTGGGGGTGTGGAATGCACTGCCGAGTAAGGTGGTGGGAGCAGGCACGCTGGGGCTGTTTAAGGGTCTCTTGGACAGCCACATGAGAGGTATGCAGATAGAGGGATATATTAGGACTGTTTAACTACGGCTTTTTTCCACAGGTAATTCGGTCCATAATTTGAGCACGCATTCGGCAGGTGGTGCGGATACAGCTCTTGGATGTTGATTCATGGGTTGCCTGGTACCTCATGTCGTAAATGGGTGCTTTATGTGGACCATCTGAAGGGCACCATGACAGCTCAGAGACTATCGATGTGGCTGTGCAGACACTTGGAATTGGGCCGGTGTCTGCGGGAGTTTGCGCATTCTCTCCGTGGTTGCGTGGGTTTTCTCCGGGCACTCCGGTTTCCTCCCACAACCCAAAAATTCGCTCTTCGGGTGATTGGGAAACAAATTGTCCCTATAGTGAGAATTTTCCATATTAGGAATAATATATATTATTATGTGGGAATAATAAAATAGGATAACGGATTTGCTACTATATAGTTCTGACGGCGGCGCGGGCTCGTTGGGCCGAAGGGCCTGTTTCCCGTGCTGTGTTGCTCTTTAAAAAAAAACCTGAAACAAGATGTTTTTGATTTGATTTATTGTCATATGTGTTAGTATACAGTGAAAAGTATTGTTTCTTGCATGCAATACAGACAAAGCATACCATTCATAGATAAGGAAAATAGAGAATGCAGAATGTAGTGTTACAGTCATAGCTAGGGTGTAGAGAAAGTTCAACTGAATGCAAGGTAAGCCCACTCAAAAGGCTGAAGGCAGCAGGGAAGAAACTGTTCTTGAGTCGATTGATACTGGTCTCAGACTTTTGTATCTTTTTCCTGACGGAAGAAAGTGGAAGAGAGTATGTCCAGGGTGCGTGGGGTCCTTGATTATGCTGGCTGCTTTTCTGATGCAATGGGAAGTGTAAACAGAGTCAATGTTTGGGAGACTGGTTTGCATGATGGACTGGGCTACATTCATGACCCTTTATAGTTTCTTACGGTCTTGGGCAGAGCAGGAGCCATACCAAGCTGAGGTACAATCAGAAGAAATATACAGTGTAAGTCAAGATTGTGACTCACCCATGTCTCATCGCCTGTTAGCGAGTATTTGAAATCAGCTACACTAATGAAAACAGTTTGGAGTTGTGCCAGAGCAAACAGCGCACAATTGAAGGGGAGGAAAGATTAAAACAAAAAAAAGTACTAAGTATAAATAATAAAAGAATTGTGTGCATCACAGGTGTGTATAAGAAAATATACTGACAATATGAGACTTCTTTCTCTGGAGTGGTCTTAACTTGACCAACACTGGCTAGAGTATTGTTAATCAGCACCAATGGTCCATGGGCATATTAGCTTCTGAAAGGGAAGTCCCCAGACCCTAGAGATACTAAGGAAGTTTCTCAGTGTAGCACTATTGTTGGAAATTGAGTGAAAATGTAGCCCTGCCAAGGACTGCCTTCTGCATTGTTACTTTTTACAATATTAAATCAGGCTGTGGGGAAGTTATGTTCTTTGTGCTCACTGGATGGCAGCCAGAAGCACAACTTTGTGGCCACTTTTCCTCACCTTGCCTCATCATGCTGCTAGCTGAAGTCCAAGTAAGCCATTGCTGACTGGAGATTGAAGTTATGACTTTTTTTTTCATGTGTAGCTTAGTTACTCATGTGATGAACTTTTTGAGACCTAGAGGCAGCCCTGATGCGATCTTTTCAAATTTTCTTTGAGTTTGCAGAAGTTTTGAAAGGAAAGCTTGTGCTTGTGTTAAATCACAAACTGGTGAATGTGATTGTAACTGCCACTTTGTGGGTAGTTCCAGATATGTGAAGAAATTTAGGAGCTACTCCTATTCCGCTAAAGTTTGAGTTTTAAATTACCGGAGAAACTCGAGAGCCAGGATATTCTGGAGAATTAATTTACTCTGTCGATGGGAATAATTCGCAAATAGGGTAATCAGTGTTAACGCTGAATTCAAAGTTTTAACAACTGTCAGTTACAATTTATTTCTCTAGTGTACCAATGCTTAGTGTTCAGTGATGTGGTATGCATAGTTTGTGCATCTGATGACTTGGAAATAGTTGCAGAAGAGCTGTGATGTAATTGGTTATTAAAAATTAAATTCTCCAACCTATGGAATACACCAACCCAGTGCTAAAATACCAAACTTCAAGTGCAGAATGACTCATTTTATGTTTTTCAATGAAAAGAGAATGTAGGTTTCTCAGAAATGCCTTTGCAGTTAACTTCCATAATGTAAATGTTCTAATAGCTGAAATCCAAAAAGCTGAAATGTTTGTTTCTAACTGAAATGTCTTTACTGGCTCCGGGTCTTTGCTGCACTCTCAAAGATATTGTTTGGGCCGGGGTATGGTTTAGAGGTGCCAGTGGGCGCCCTCTGTACACTCACTGGTTGATGATTCTTCCTTTTGAGAACTTGTCAATGAGCTTTACTGTAGACAGCACGAGAATCAAGTCTGACTCAACCCTTAGCTGACATTTGTCTCCATGTACTTTGTGGCAGGGATTCCAGAACAGCCAGGAAAGCTGCATGAACTGGGATCCTAGGGTAACTCCGATGCTCTGCCTACTGCCCTGGCTAATATCAGCTTGCAAGTTTTCTGATCTGTCCTGCTTTATGCAACGTAATTGTAAATATCAGATTGATCTATTTGAACTTTGGCCAACAGGTTGACAATTCAAGACCCATTCACGGTTAGGGCGCTCACTTCATTGCAGTTAAATTGTATTGTTAGTTGAAGTGAACATTGAAACGCTATGACTGCGTTTCAAACACAGAGTCTTTCCACATTTAATTTGATTTTGATTTGATTTATTGTTGTCACACTTATTAACATACAGTGAAAAGTATTGTTTCTTGCACGCTATACAGACAGAACATACCGTTCATGGAGAAGGAAATGAGAGTGCAGAATGTAGTGTTACCGTCATAGCTAGGGTGTAGAGAAAGATCAGCTTAATGTGAGGTAGGCCCATTCAAAAGTCTGACAGCAGCAGGGAAGAAGCTGTTCTTGAGTTGGTTGGAACGTGACCTCAGACTTTTGTATCTCTTTCCCAAAGGAAAAAAGTAGAAGAGAGAACGTCCAAGGTGTGTGAGGTCCTTAATTATGCTGGCTGCTTTACCGAGGCAGCAGGAAGTGTAGACAGTCATTTATCTCCATGGGTAGAATCATTACATTGTAATTCATTGATTGTGCCGTGCTTTGTGACATTCCTAAGAAATAGAAAAGGTACTTGGAGAGCAAGCTTGTTTGTTAAATTTAGGAAAGCAAACTGGTGCAAGTTGCAACCAACCATTTGTAGAAGAAATATTGATGGATATAGCTACTGCATTGAATCCCTACATTGCAGAAGGAGGCCAGTCAGTCCAAGTGTCCCAGGGTACGTAGGTTAGAGGGATTATGGGGTGTATGGGGTTGTGAGGATGGGGCTTACAGTGGGATTGTTGTCAGTGCAGATTCAATAGGCCGAATGGCCTCCTGCACATAGGAATTCTATGAAGTTTGCACCACCACCCAGGCCCAATTTCCAGAACGCCACATATTTACCTTGCGGATCCCTTGACACTAGCTTAGTGTGGCAGTCAACCTAACCTGCATGTTTTGAGACAGTGGGAGGAAACCGGAGCACCTGGAGGAAACCCGTGCATTCACAGGGAGAATGTGCAACTCCACACAGTGACCCGAAGCTGGAATTGAACCAGGTTCCTGGAGCTGTGAGGCAGCAGTGCTAACCCCTGTGCCACCATGCCAGCCCTAAAAAGAAAGCTGCTGGTTAATGGATACGGACCTGTGGAAACAAAATGAAGATAGAGTATAGCTGATTTAATGAGAAAAGGATAGAATTATATTTTGGATACAGTTCTTACCTCCAAGCATTAACATGTTCTTCTGACAACACCAGGTTAAAGTCCAAAAGGTTTATTTGATAGCATGAGCTTTTGGAGCGCTGCCCCTTCATCACATTAAAAGGAGCAGCACTGTGAAAGCCCATGCTACCAAATAAACCTGTTGGACTTTAACCTGTTGTGAGACTTCTTACTGTGCCTATCCCGTTCCAATGCCGGCATCTCCACGTCATGTTCTCCTGATACTGATTTCTAATTTCTAAAGCTTTCTAATTTTTATTTCATGTATCAGCCATAAATGGTTTTCTTTGTAAAGAATCACAATGTGAACACTTGATGATCTACCATATCATTCAAATGGTGTTATCAGTCAAACTTCAGTCTCAACTTGTGCACATCTAACAAAGACGGTATAATATAACTTCCATAATATGGTACATGGTAATCTGAATAAAATTCAGCTGAAATTTCCTAACAGACGTAAATTGAGGTTTTGATTATTTGTTTGACTTTGTTCAATCGCCGGTGGTTTCAGTATATATCAGGTTTACATTTTGTCTTTTACTTTAAAGTCGTTGAAAATAGGAACATAGGAATTAGAAGCAGAAGTAGGCAATTCAAGCCTGCTCTGTCCTTCAATCAAATCATGGTTGATCTTTCCCTGGTCTCAAATCTACCTCAAAACCTATGAGGCCTTTTGTATTCCATTAGTTGGCTGAATATATTTTTTCCCTATCGCATGCATTATTTAGATGAAATGGTTGATGTATGAGGAGAGATTAAACAGTTTGTGTTTATACTCCTGGAGTTTCGAAGGATAGGGGAAGGGAAGAAATCTGATTGAGGTATATAAAATTTTAAGAGGTTTACAAAGTAAATGTACACCAAGTGTTTCCTTTTGTGGGGCAGTCTAAAACAAGAGGTCAAGGTAAAGGTTGAGAGGCAGAAGATTTAAAACTGAGATGAGGAGGAACTACTCTGAGGGTGGTTGAATTTGCTGCCCCCTATCTCAATGTGTGAAGTCTTAATCATTGGTTTCAAGAAGGATATAGATATATTTCTAATAAAAAGGAAATGTTAATGTACTGAATATTAAGTTTTGGTCACAAACTATTTAATCAATAGCAGCATTTTTAATATAAACCAAATGTCAAGTCCAAATTTGTAATTGGTGGTACTCGTGTTCTGGCACGAAATAGTAGCAGATTGGTTCATGCCTGTAAATCCCCAATACAAGCTTCTCTGCTTGAGATTATCCTGTTGGAAAGAAGTGTGTAGCAAAGAGCTGTTAATTCCCCGGAAAAGAAAAACTACTGTTGTCTTCTTTGGTGCTCTTTGTTTAGTCAGATACGTATTGTTACTAGAACCTGGGTGGCATGGTGGCACAATAGTTAGCACTGCTGTCTCTCAGTACCAGCGAGACAGTAGGTCTCGACCAGGTTCGATTCCCGGCTTGAGTCAACTGTGTGGAGTTTGCATGTTCTTCCTTTGTCTGCTTGGGTTTCCTCCCACAGTCTGAAAAATGCGCTGGTTAGGTGCATCAACCCGAACAAGCGTCAGAGTGTGTGACATTCGGAATTTTAACATTACAGTGTTAATGTAAGCCTTATTTGTGACTAATAAATAAACTTTAAACCTGGAAGCACAGGAGAAATTTTAACGCCTTCATGAACTAGAGGAAAGGGCCATAAATATCATAGCTAGTTGGAACGGATTGTCTTTACAAGATTTTATAGTTCTGATTAAAAATCTACAGGATAAACTTCAGATTGCACTCTTGATCAGGCAATTCTTGTTGGTTAGGTTTTATTACTAAAACCTCTTGAAGCTGTTAATAAAGTTTATAATTGCAACTGTTTATCGAACTGATCAGCCTCTTGCAGCATTTTCAATTCTGGAATTTCTTTATTTGTTTAGTGACAGTATCATGAACAATTATTCTAGTTGATCCACAGACTGGGTTACAGTTGGCAAAATAAATGCTTCAGTAAATTAACTGTCTCTAAAATCTTGTTAACTATCCTTTAATTTCTCGCATGTTTCCGCCATTTGTGTAACTCTCAGATTTTTTTTTTAATTCATTCATGTTTCATGGGTGTTGCTGGCTGGCCAGCATTTATTGCCCTTCTGTAGTTGCCCTTGAGAAAGTGGTGGTGAGCTGCCTTCTTGAATCGCATGTATTGTGGGCTGACCCACAATGCCATTAGGGAGGGAATTCCAGGGTTTTGACCCCACGACTGCAAAGGAATGGAGATATATTTCCAAGTCAGGATGGTGAGTGGCTTGGAGGAGAACTTGCAGGTTGTTCCCATGTGTCTGCTGCCTTTATCCTTCTAGCTGGAAGTGGTCGTGGGTTTGAAAGGTACTACCTAAGGATCTTTGGTGACTTACTGGCTTGAATTGCCATTTTCACCGACCCTGAAAGCCTCTGACTACTCCTGTTTTCACCTTCGAAACAGGAAGGGTTTTGGAAAATACTTCTGGGCATTATTGAAAACTGACCAACTCAGATTTAGCTTAATTCCCTTCTGCCCTCTGTCACTAGCCATGCTGTCACTACAATATCTGTACAGGGTTTGCACTTTATTTTTATAAATTCCTCAACTAAATGAGGTTGAACATCATTTCAGAAATAAAAATGATGTTCCAGCCTATAATTCCCCGGAAGAGAGACTTTCCGGGGAATTATAGGCCGGTGAGTCTTACTTCTGTTGTGGGCAAAGTATTGGAGAGAATTATTAGGGATAGGATTTATAGTTATTTAGAGAGAAATGAATTGATTGGGATAGTCAGCATGGTTTTGTGAAGGGTAGGTCGTGCCTTACTAACCTTATTGAGTTTTTGAAAAAGTGACCAAAGAGGTGGATGGGGGTAAGGCAGTTGATGTGGTATATATGGACTTTAGTAAGGCGTTTGATAAGGTGGCCCATGGAAGGCTTCTGCAGAAAATGCAGATGTATGGGATAGAGGGTGATTTAGCTAATTGAATTAGGAATTGGCTAGCAGATAGAAGACAGAGGGTGGTGGTTGATGGGAGATATTCATCGTGGAGTTCGGTGACAAGTGGTGTACCTCAGGGGTCTGTTTTGGGGCCCCTGCTGTTTGTAATTTTTATAAATGATCTGGATGAGGGTATTGAAGGATGGTTTAGTAAATTTGCGGATGACACCAAAGTCGGAGGAGTGGTAGATAGTGAAGAGGGGTGTTATAGTTTGCAGAGAGACTTGGACAAGTTGCAGAGCTGGCCGAGAGGTGGCAAATGGAGTTTAATGTGGAAAAGTGTGAGGTAATGCACTTTGGCAGGAATAATAAATGTGTAGAGTATAGGGCTAATGGTAGGATTCTTAATAGTGTTGATGAACAGAGGGATCTTGGTGGATTTGTGCATAGATCCCTGAAAGTAGGCAGTCAAGTCGAGAAGGTTGTTAAGAAGGCATATGGAGTCTTAGCTTTTATTGGTAGGGGGATTGAATTTCGGAGCCGCAACTTCATGTTGCAACTGTACAAAACTCTAGTGCGGCCGCACTTGGAGTATTGTGTACAATTCTGGTCCCTGCATTATAAGAAAGATGTGGAGGCATTGGAGAGGGTACAGAGGAGGTTTACCAGGATGTTGCCTGTTATGGAGGGCAGGTCTTATGAGGAGAGGCTGAGGGATTTGAGGTTGTTTTCGTTAGAAAGGAGGCAGCTAAGAGGGGACCTAATCGAAACATATAAGATGATTATAGGTTTAGATAGGGTGGACAGTGATAGCCTTTTTCCTAGGATGGAGAAAGCTAGCACGAGGGGACATAGCTTTAAATTAAGGGGTGGTGGTTTAGGACAGATGTCAGAGGTAGGTTCTTTACCCAGAGGGTGGTAAGGGTATGGAAAGCCTTGCCTGCGTCAGTTGTAGATGCGCCAAGTTTGGTGGCGTTTAAGAGGTTAGTAGATAAGTTTATGGATGAAAGGGGAATGGTTTAGGTTAGAGAGTCACTGCTTGTTCCTAATTGGTCGGCGCAACATCGAAGGCCGAAGGGCCTGTTCTGTGCTGTAATGTTCTATGTTCTAAAATCTAATCTGTAACTTGAGCAGTTTGGCAGCCGATTTTACCAAGGTTTAAGTGCCAAGAGCCATTATCTTGAAAAAGTAATGAATGAAGCAAGCTTAAATTTTCAAAGCTCGTAGGAAGAAAAGGCAGGGAAGGTGAAGAGCTCATAGCTGTGAGGTCAGGAGAAGAAATGAATTTCAATTTCATTGCAGTCAGAAGGATGAAAAAGCATTTCCAGCTTAGAATTGTATAGATAAAATAAAGGTCACAGCACAGTGAGGAATAAATCGTCTGTCACCACCTTAAATGCAAGAGTTGGAGAGAGAAAAATGAATACTCGTTTGAAATAGAGAACTGAATTTAAAGGCAGCTTTAACATTTGGAAGAATTGTTGCAGCTGTATTTGAACTGAGAGACAAAGAATGGGCAAGATGTCAATTGTTGAAAAGTATTTGAGGCAGAGCCATGAATGATATCTGGGTTTGCAGGAGGTATGAAGAAACTAAGGTTCTGATCCTGATCTTTTAGCCAAGAACAGGGGAACGTACTTTTCTCTCTAATTATAGACACTAACAAAATTGCATAGTTTACATGGTCCGAATGTCCCAAGCTTTGTGGCTAATAATTAGGATGTGAGTTAAGGCACAATGGTTAGCACTGCTGCCTCACGGTGCCAAGGACCCGGGTCCGATTGCCGACTTGAGTCACTGTCTGTGTGGAGTCTGCACGTTCTCCCTGTATCTGTGTGGGTTTTGGTCATGCTAAATTCTCCCTCAGTGACTCTGAATAGGTGCAGGGGTGTGGCAACTGGGGGATTTTTACAACTTCATTACAGTGTTAATGTAAGCCTACTTGTGACACTAATAAATAAAACTTTACAAATTTAGATTACTGCTGTAATGAAGACAAACGCAGTAGGAGTGTGTACATATCAAAGTCCAACAAACAGCAGTTCAATGAATGATCAGTTCGTGGTGTTGGCTGTTGGATAACTGTTGATCTAGAAACACAGTGAACTCTCTCTCATTCTTCAGTGAATAATGCTTTGGAACGTCTTGCGTTCAGCTGAATAGGTAATCCAGACACTGACTTATATTTAATCCCAAAGTGTAACTTTATAATGCAGCATTTCCTGAAGTAATATATTGAAGTGTCAACTTAAATTTTTTAATTATTTTCAAGCACATTTTAGCATGCTTAATTCCTGAAATTGTACATTGCAAATTTGCACGGTAATGTAATTTCATTAAATGACTTAAGAAAAGTTTCACTCTGTACAGAACCATTGAAATAAACGATACTTTCAGTGCTCCATCAGATGAGGACATGAGTTCAAAAGAGAAAAAGCCCACCATAAATAGAAACTATAGCGGAGAGGAGCTGACAGAAATAGCAGGTGTGGTTTAGGAGGACGCTAGAGAACCATAAATATAACTTTTGTGGAGTTGTTACAGAAGAATGGCATCATTTGGTTCCTTTTGCCTGTTAAGCTTATAGAATTACCCAATTAATCGCCAAGTTTCCACATGCAACAAGGTGAACAGTGAAATGTCTTTGTGTTGGTGATCATTAATTAGGCTAGAGCTTTAAAGATAATGGATAATTTGTAAGTTAACAATAGTTTCCATAACTTTGGAATGTAGTCCTGTATCACCAGAAGAGTGCTAGATGGAAGAATAAGAGAGATAACCTTTCTTGGACTCAGGATGAGTATGAGCAGAAGGGAATGAAGACTGGATAAGCAGGAATGTTGCAGAGATGGCTTAAGATAGGGTACATTTAGAGGTACACATTAAGAATAGTGCCATCAACTCCAAATACATGATGCCATTGCCTCGCCTCCTGCACCATTGTCCTCAAGGGTTAAATTATAAAGTTCTCTAATTACAAGCCGACTCTTCTCCATCTGTCAAAAGTTCAAGTCGTCTAAGATCTAATGATCCATGTCCTCTGTACACTGGATAACTTGCTCTCAATATTCCTATCCTTCCTAAACTCCACTGGCTTTGTTCCTCCACAATGAAATGATTTCACCCTCCATGTTTTTGTTTTGCATCTCATCATGGTCCTTTGCTGAGCAATCTCAGTCTGCCTTTAACATACCCTTTCCTTTTTCAGTTTTGATGTACTGTTTGTCCATTCTGTCACTTAGTTATCAGCCATTGCACACCCATCATCTGGAGGTCTTTTTCCCTAGCCTGTTAACTGTGCCACTTGCAAATCCTCTTGAAACCCTATCATTTCACCCATGCATCCAGTCACTGCTTAATTCTGCCTTATCTCTGCTGGTATCTTATCTTTTGTATTATTGAATTTCCTGAGATGTCACATTACATGAAGAGTGGTATAAAAATGCAAAGTGTTAAAGTAACTGCTTTTTTGGGACTTTTACAGAAAAATCATACCAGGCACAAACTAGTAAAGCAGCTTGCATGCTGTATTCATTATGTTGGCATATGACAGGGCATGCAGTATAATATTTATAACTAAAATGTCACCACAGCAATTCATTTGATTTCCCTATATATAGTTTTGTGGCCTCTGTCATGAAGTGGCTGAATTCAAGTTCTGAAAGTTGAGCTTTTGTTTTTATACATCAGCTTTCAAACTGGGGCATGCAAACCCCCCCTACCACTGGGGCATCAGGAGCCCATATGCTTTCTGAAGCATAATCTGAAGTTGGGATCACTTGACTCTCAAACTCTGCATTTAAAATAACCAAACATACAGCATTTCTCAGGACTGGTCTGTTCCCCAAGAGCATTTTGATTTTGTTACTCATCTTTATTTGGAGTTTCTCCGTGCTCAAACTTTACCTTGTATAGGCATTTGGAATAAAAGCTTTCTGCAGATTTGTAGAATGTAAGCAATAGTTGCAGAGTGCAGTCCAAAAGCAGCTTTGACGGTATAGAAAAAAAGGAATAAATGAAACACTTTCTCCACAACATCAGTTCTGTGTAGGCATAATCTTCGCATACTCTTCAGTCAATAATTCATTAAACTGCTTTTTTGACTGGAACCGCATTTTGTTCTTGCATTCTTGGATCTACTGATCCACGTTTCTGGGAGCATTTACAACAGTTTGTACCATTTAATGTTTCGGTTAGTCTATCTTTCTCTTTTGGATGCTGATTGGTCCATCTATATTTCTGCAATTTGTGCTTTTGTTTCCGAATTTCAGCAATTACACTTTCTCTTTGTATCTCTGTGAAAGAGAAACTGTTGTCACAGTTATAGAAGTCCAGATTTGGACTACAAGTGGAATAGTGTGCACTGTTCTGGACAAGGCACCTGAGGATATATTGGCTTTAGAAGAATCAGTGTACAGTCACCAATGCTCCAAGAGTTAGGTTATGAGGAGAGTTTGCATACATGTATGCACTGAAATATTAAAGGTTAAGGGGTGAATTGATTAAAGTATCTAGTATTTTGAAAAGAATTGGTAGGAAAGAAAGAGAAATTGTTTGCTAGTGGAGTTGTCTAGGACAAAGGGGAATGACCTTAAAGTCAGCCAGGCCATTCGGCAAGAACTAGGAGAATCTTGTTCATGTAAAGGATAAAAGGAGTGTTGAACTCTTTTTCGCAAAGCAGTGGGTGGCTAACTCTGTTACTAATTTTAAATTTGCTATTAATATGGAGCTAAGGCATAAGAACAAGGTGGCACAGTGGTTAGCACTGCTGCCTCACATCTCCAGGAACCTGGGCTAGATTGCCGGCATGGTTTAGTGTGTGTGGAGTTTGCACGTTCTCCCTGTGTCTGCATGGATTTCCTGCGGGTGCTCTGGTTTCCTGCCACAGTCGAAAGACATGCGGGTTAGATGCATTGGCCATGTTAAATTGCTTTTTAGCAAAAATGCATCAGTTCAAGAGATTGGTGGGGTGGACATTAGAGTTACGGGGATAGGGCCTGGGTGGGATTGTTGTTAGTGCAGATTCAGTGGGCTGAATGGCTCCCTTCTGCACTGTAGGGATCCTTGGATTCTCTGAACATATGAATTAGGAGCAAGAGTAGGCCAATCATCTCCTGAAGCCTCCACCTCCATTCAATAAGATCATGGCTGATCTGATTGTGGCTTCAACCCCACATTCCTGCGGATCCCGCTCACCTTTCACTCCTGTTTATCACAAATCTACCTAACTAGGCCTTAAATATATTCAGAGACTCTGCTTCCACTGTCTTTTGTGAGAGAGTGAGTTCCAGAGACTCAACATCCTCTGAGAGAAATTTTTTTCTTCATCTGTCTTAAACAGGCAGAGACTCAGAGTTGCAGATTCTCCCACAAAAGGAAACAGCCCCTCCACATCCACCCTGTCAATACCCTTCTGGAGCTGAAAGGTTTCAATCAGATTGCCCCTTACTTTTCTAAACTCTAGTGGATACACACCTAACCTCTCCAACCTTTTCTCATAAGACAACCTGCCCATTCCTGGTATTAGTTTGGCATACCTTCTCCAAAATGCTGCCAACGCATTTATATACTTTCTTAAATAAGGAGACCAATACAATAGACAATATTCCTGATGCCCTGTGTTACTGAAGCATAACCTCCCGGGCAGTCCATTGCACAGTGATTAGTATTGCTGCCTCACAAGGCCCTGGGTTTGATTCCTAGCTTGTCTGTGCAGAATCTGAACGTTCTCGCTGTGTCTGCACGTGTTTTCTCCGGGTGCTGCTGTTTCTACCCACAGCCCAAAAGCCATGCTAAATACTCTGTGTGCCCAAACAGGCACCTGAGTGTGGTGACTAGGGGATTTTTGCAGCATCTTCATTGCAGTGTTAATGTGAGCCTACTTGTGACACTAATAAATAAAACTTTAAACTTCACACTTGTAGTCAATTTTATTCATATTAATTGATAGCTTACTGTACCTGCATATTGCATACCTAATACTTACTGTATCTGCACACTTTTTTGCAATTAATGCATTAGAACACAGATCCCTCTGCACCCCAGAGCTCTGCAGATGGATGGAGTTAGTGTATGGGTCAGCCATCATCTCATTGAATGGTGCGACAGACTTGTGGAGCTGAACAACATTCTGTTCCTATGAAACAGTCACCAAGTTTCAGATGACAAATTTCAATATTATGCAGTTGTATTAATTTGATTTTTATCTTACAGGTGAAAGACCCTTTATGTGTGAAACATGTGGCAAGAGTTTTGCTTCAAAGGAGTACCTGAAGCATCATAATAGAATTCACACCGGATCAAAGCCATTTGTATGTGAGATCTGCTACCGAGCTTTCGCACAAAGAAATTCTCTTCACCAACACCTGAGAGTTCACACAGGTGTGACAGGATTTGTTCAGACTTTTATTCCTTACAAAAACTGAATGGACCAAAACACAGGCCTCATTTTAATATTTACTTCAGTCAAACGCTAAACCTGAGCATGCTTTAATGTAGATTTTCTAAATGTAGCAGGAGATCTGGAGCAGTTGTATCAAAATAACTGGCATCACAGATCAGAAACGCAACCCAATTGGAGGAAAGAAATGGCTGGCTTTGTGGGTGGGGGGGTTGGAAATAGTTTTTGCACTGTTTCTGGTTCTGTTATAGGATTAAACGTCCTTATAATAATTTAGTAAATGGAATTTTGAAATAATTTCTCAAGCTGTAAAGTATATATCAGAATTCTTTGCCATGCCATTACCGTTGGAAGACATGTGTCATTCTTATAACAGATCAGTCCCGGCTGTAAAGTCCTCAAATGCCACCCACTCAACTCCAAACATGGAAAGAAGCTGGCTGGGTGAGGCAGCGCAGCGGCCCATTGGTTATCGCTGCTGCCTCACGGTGCCAGGGTCCCAGGTTCAACTTCTGGCTTTATTCTTTTATTTATTTATTAGTCACAGGTAGACTTACATTCGCAGTGTAATGAATGGGCGGCATGGTAGCACAGTAGTTAGCGCTGCTGCTTCACGGCTCCAGGGACCTGGGTTCAATTCACGGCTTGGGTCACTGTCTGTGTGGAGTTTGCACATTCTGCCTGTATCTGCATGGGTTTCCTCTGGGTGGTCCAGTTTCCCCCATAGTCCAAAGATGTACTAGGTTAATTGGCTATGTTAAAATTGCCCCTTAGTGTCTTGAGGTGCGTAGGTTAGAGGAATTAGCGAATAAATGTGTAGGGATATGGAGGTAGAGCTTGGGTGGGATTGTAGTCCGTGCAGATTCAGTGGACCAATGGCCTCTTTCTGCACTGTGGAGTTTCTATGATTCTAAGTTATTGTGAAAATCCCCTAGTTGCCATACTCCAGCACCTGTTCAGGTACACTGAGTGAGAATTTAGCACAGTCAATGCAGCTAACCCGCACATCTTTCAGACTGAGGGAGGAAACCAGAGCACCCAGAGGGAAACCCATGCAGTCACAGGGAGAACTTGCAGACTACACACAGACAGTGACCCAAGCTGGGAATCGAACCCAGATCCCTGGTGCTGTGAGACAGCAGTGCTAACCAATGTACTGCCTCGATGGCTTGGGTCACTCTGTGTGGAGTCAGCTGGTTTTCCCCATGTCTGTGGGTTTTCTCCAGGTGCTGTGGTTTCTCCCACAGTCTGAAAGACGTACTAGTGCATTGGCCGTGCTAAATTCTCCCTCAGTGTACCTGAACAGATGGCAGAGTGTGGCAACCAGGGAATTTTCATAACTTAATTGCAGTGTTACTGTAAGCCCATTTGTGACAGTAATAAATAAACTTATTAACTTCTAAACTTTTTAGCAACAGGACCCTAAGAAAGAAGAAGGAAAAAAATAATCATGAAGTTATGGGTGACCTTTGGTTAAGTGCGTTGGCCTTGGAAGGAGTGTTTATGTCACAACTTGTCTTGCTGAATCAGCCTGCGATCACTTTCACTCCTTCACCCTACTGCCTAAAGGAAGTGTGTAAAGAGATCAAACAGCACCACCCTGGATGCATAAGTTGAAATTTGTATTAGCTCATTATAATACTGCCGGCAAATTGCTGAAAGTCCTGATGTTTGAAGGATTTTGAAACATTAAGGCAAGCAATATTGTGTTTTATCCTCCGGTGATTTGTGTCTTTTTCAGGGGAGAGGCCCTATTGCTGTGATCAGTGTGGCAAACAGTTCACGCAGCTGAATGCCCTGCAACGCCACTATCGCATACATTCAGGGGAGAAACCTTTTATGTGCAGTGCATGTGGGAGGACCTTTACTGATAAATCTACGCTCAGAAGACATGCTTCCGTAAGTATCTGAGTGATTCCACTTAATAAATCTGTTTCCTCTGTAAGACCCTGTTCAATGTTTCAGAGGAGGCGATGGCCAAAGGATAGTACCTCTAAACTATTAATCTAGAAACTCCCCTAATGTTCTGAGAACCTGGTTCGTATCTCATAGTGACAAATGGTGGAATTTGAATTCAGTAAAAGATATCTGGAATTAAGAATCTACTGATGACACGAAACCATTGTTGGAAAAACCCATCTGGTTTACTAATGTTCTTTAAGGAAAGAAATCTGCCATCTTTCCTGGCCCGGCCTACGTGCAACTCCAGAGCCACAGCAATATGGTTGATTCTCAACTATCCTCGATGTGCAATAAATGCTGGCTAGCCAGCGACACCCATGTCCCACAAACTAATTTTTTAAAAAAGCTTCAGCCTCAGTTGGAGCATCGTGTCTGAATCTGGGCACCATCCTTTAGGGAGAACATGAATTCTTTATCAAAAGAACGCAAAAAATATTCATGACACTGATTCCAAGGATGAAGGACTCAAGGTCCGTGGTTAGATTGGAAGACTGGTGCTTTTCTTCTCAGAGAAAAAAAGGCTGAGATGAAATTTTATAGAGGTGTTCAAAATCTGCCGAGGGGTCTGGACTAAGAAGGGAAAGAAATCTCTTCAATTGGTAAACAGTGAAAAAGCAGAGGATGGCAAATTTAAGAACAAGGGGACAACGGAGGAAAATTATTTGATCTGGAAAGCCTGTCACAGCATGTGTTAGAAGCAGATTTAATCATGGCTTTCCAAAGGGAATTGTATAATTATCTAAAGGAAAAATAATGTGGGGCTAGTGGGCAAAGGCTGGGTAGTGGAACTAGCCGAATTCTTCTTGCAGGGAGCCAGCATGGGATGTGATCATCACCATACAGTCATACAGTGCAGGGAAGAGGCCATTGGGTTTGCACAACTTTCCGACAGAAAGTATCCCAACCGGACTCCATTCTCGCAGTCCAATGTCCCAATAATTCTCCCTTTATCTACATTTAAATCTACTTACTAGTGTCACATGTAGGCTTATCCTAACACTGCAATGAAGTTAGATGAAAATCCCCTAGTCACCACACTCCGGTGCCTGTTCAGGTACACGGGGAGAATTTTTAGCACGACCAATGCACCTAACCAGCACGTATTTCAGACTCTGGGAGGAAACCTGAGCACCTGGAGGAAATCCACGCAGAGATGGGGAGAACATGCAAACTCTGCACAGACAATGACCCAAGCTGGGAATCAAGCCCGGGTCCCTGGCTCTGTGAAGCAGCAGTGCTAACCACTGTGCCACTTCAAATGGGATTGCCTGACCAGGAATTGAACCCGGACTGTGGTGGTAAGCACCAAATCCTAACCACTAGATTTGTGCTGCCATTGTTGGACAAACCCAATTGCATGTTTACCTTTTTAAATCTGCCCCACCACCACCACCAATTCATGCACAGTTAGAAGAAAGTTGCATTCATTTATTTTGATGAATGGTCATTTTTCTCTCAAATATTAAAATGTCATTGTCCTTATTGTGTTAAATATTGTTCAAATATCTTTAGTTTGCAATGTTAGTGAAAATTGGTAGCTCGGGTAGATTGATCATCTGTTGTTGTGTTCGCCAAGCTTGGCAATTGGCTTGCAGACGTTTCGTCACCAAACGAGGAAACATCGTCAGTGCTTAGCTGTGGGTGTGTTCCTGCATAGTACCTACGTTTATATAGCAAATTGAACAGTAGTAAATCTACTTGCTTTTGATTGGTTAATTGCAATGACCCTAGTCCTATTTGATTAATTAATTGTCAATTAATTAATCAAATAGGACTAGGGTCATTGCAATTAACCAATCAAAAGCAAGTAGATTTACTACTGTTCAATTTGCTATATAAACGTAGGTACTATGCAGGAACACACTCACAGCTAAGCACTGACGATGTTTCTTCGTTTGGTGACGAAACGTCTGCAAGCCAGTTGCCAAGCTCGGCGAACACAACAACAGATTATCTTTAGTTTGCTAGCCTTCAATATTCGTTAAAACAATCACAGAATACTGCAGTGCAAAAGAAGCTCTTTGGCTCATCAAATCTGCACCAACACAAAAGGCCCTGATCTGCCCACCTAATACCACTTGGCAGCACTTGGTCCAAAAACTTGTTACCAGACCATCCTTCAACCTTCTTTTTAGAGAGAAATATCCCAGCTGCTAATAGTTACAGCCTCTTAGTGCTGATACATTTTTCAGCTTGTCTTGTTTTCCCTTAAAACTTCTCTAACCTTCATTTCGAACATAGGAATCATAGAATCCCTACTGTGCAAGAGAAAACCATTTGGTCATGTAGTCTGCACAATCCCATCGAGGCCTTATTCCTGTAACCCCATTCATTTATCCTGCTAATCCTGCTGATACTAAGGGACAATTTAGCATGGCCAATCCACATAACCGGTACATCTGTGGATTGTGGGAGAAAATCAGAGGAAACACATGCAGACACGTAGAGAATGTGCAAACTCCACACAGGCAGTGATTAGGAATCATATGCCAAAGAGCCCATTGCGTGCTTCAAATCATCAACTAATTGGTTCTGTGACCGGAATTGAACCCTGGTCCCTGGTGCTGAGTGGCAGCAGTGTCAACCACTATGCTGCCATGCCACTCTGAATTAGGAATTAGGAGTATCAGGAGGCCATTTAGCCCCTGAAGCCTGGTGCACTATTCAAAAGACCATGGCTGACTGTGGCCTCAACTCCACATTTCTCTGTTTATGCTATTTCTGGACCATTTCCACTTTTGGTGTACAATAGTCATCAAAGTGACATACAGTGTGACAGAATGAGCACATTCAGCAAGGTTCCAGCTCGATTCATTGTGCTTGGTACATGCTTCATTAAGTATTTAAAACTTGTGTGCATTTGAGCTGTGCTGTGTTCTAAACTGTTTAAATAATCTTTCAATGACAGCTGCAATTTTTTAAAAAATTCATTGTCAACAGGTTCATAACAAAAATGCACCGTGGCAATCTTTCCTTGTCATTTTGGATGAAGGCGCTAAAAAGAGCCATATTCAAAGAACGGACCTCCAACCATTTGTCGATTGTGAGCAAGTTGCCCCCTCAGAAACCCAAGAGGAATCAGTGGCTTGTCCGGAAATAATCAGTGACCAGAATGCAGTAACGCTCCACGGAAACATCTCTTCACATGAACAACATACGTCTGGTACATCAGATTGGAGGTCAGCTGGTTTGCCTTCCATCACAATGGTAACTCAGGCAGCCTCCATGACAGCCACTTTCAATGAGCTTGCCGTACTCCATGCACCAACAGATTCAGTGCAACCTCACCTGCACACCTTGGCTAATGTTGAACAGCTGGGCGCTGCAAGTGCACAGGCTCTAGTGCTTGACAGCAGTGCATTGGAAAAAAGCGGAACCCCTAGCACAAGCATTGTGACTACAATTTCTGTACCTGCATGCCTAGCCATGACTAGTCACATCGGTAACATGTTGACACATGCCGCTGGAGTTGGGCAAATGCAGAGTGCGACACCTGTCACCATATCAACAGGTTCTTCACAGCTAACTGTTATGCAGACTGATAATCTGCCAACATTGCAGAGTACAGTGAATGGAGTGACCAGTATACAGAATATTCAAATGTAGATTGTATTAATCAGCTGTATTGTTTCCACAATCCCCTAGATTTATGGATTAACTTTACAGTGATCAAAATCTAGGTTTTGGAAGGGAGTAAAGAATAAATTATAAGTCACATTTTGCCATCTTTCAGTTATCTGTGAAATACTTACAATTTTTATCCTGCAGCCGGATAATCTGGAATATCAAGAGCACTGGTTTATATCCTGAACTCTCTTCAAACCTCAGAAGCTGCAATTTAGTTTATTTTTGTGCTTCCAATTTTTCCTGATATATTTTGCGCTGGGTTTCCATGCAATGTGTTTTTTTTTTGAAGCAAGTAAATTTTAATGAGTAGTTAAGCTTTGACTATTGGATGATGAAGGGTTGGAGGCCTTTTTTATTTGGAATGATTTGATGGGTCCTCCAGAGAAAATCCAGTGATGTTAAAAGGGCAGGATTTTCCAGCTGCGCTCAACCTGAGACCGGAAAATCCTTCCCAAGTTCAATAGACCTATGCTCGCTACAATTCCCGGTGGGGCAGGAAGATTCCACAAAGTGTTTAATTGTCCTTCTGTTACAGAGAATGATTAATCTGTAATCTGACATTAATTGTGGCATCATAATATGGTACATAATTCTTTGATAACCAAAACTGCATGTTTAGGTTTTTGTCCAGAAAGAACTGTTGGTTAACATCGGACAAATGTGCTTTCTTATTATTTTTGTGAATAACTAGCATTTCAGACCCGTAGCCTTACAATGTGGGTAACAGCATTTACCTCCCGGTATCCCCCATGGAAATGCACGTACCTTTTAATACCGTGTAGACAGATGAGCAGTTTTGAAAGAAAAAATTGCCATTTGATTTCACAATTTTTTTGATAATTTCATAAAACCAAATGTGTGTAAACTGAACATGTTTTTTTTAAGAAAAACCTCTTTTAAAGATTGCAGATTACTTGCCAATGTCTTGAAGCTTAAGCCAGGATGATAATTAACCCTCTAAAACGTATGACGTGGTAATTTAGGATATATAAGGCATATAGTGAATTCTTGTAGTTGGAAAGATTTGTTTCACTCCATCGCTGAATATGATATTCAGATCTTGGGGAAGATCAAGTCAAAATGCCATGCAGTTCTCTCTGTCTGTATGTGTGCATGCTAACTTACTCAACAGCTTCAGACATGCTTTTTGAAAAATTTATCAGTTTTTCTGATCAATTTTTTTTATTTGGCAGATTGTGATATCTCTTGAAAATGAATGTGATGGGAAAGTTTTTAAACACCAATATGTCCCATCGGTAACGAGCAAAGTCCTCATCAGTTTGTCCAGACTTTCTTCAACCTTATTTTCATTTACCAACTCGACATCTGGTTCTTCTCAAAAAGAAAACTTTAACGTTAGAGATTTATCAATCTAGTTCAATATCTTGATAAACGCTCTCTGCCCTTCTATCTTCCTGTTTTCATTTAAAAGGTATGGAAGAACTTCAAAAGTAAAATCACATTTCCTTCTTCTCTCTCCCTTGATCCAGTAAGGTGGCAAAATGGCACAGTGGTTAACAGTGCTGCCTCACAGTGCCAGGAACCCAGGTTCGATTCCCAACTTGGAGTTTGCATGTTCTTTCCATGTCTGTGTGGGTTTCGCCTGAGTGCTCTGATTTCTTTTCTCAGTCTGAAAGGTTGGTTAGGTGTGTTGGTTAGGTGCATTGACCCAAATAGGCACTGGAGTGTGGTGACGAGGGGAATTTCACAATAACGTCATTGGAGTGTTAATGTAAGCTTTATATGTGACTAATAAATAAACTTTACTTACTTTAATTTTACAGTGATGGAAAATTGCATGTGCCTTTCAATTTGCCTACTTCTCTCACCAAACAGCCGATAAAATGTGCCTGACCTTAGACTTACAACAATAGGACTCTGTGGGTCTTAAAGAGCCAGGGCTCATAAATCACATTAGCAGCATTACGTGTACACGCGTAGATTATTTTAACGTTTAAATGGGTCCCATTGTAGGCAGTGCTAGGAGAAGTCCGCTGGCATGGAATTTTATCTTCAAATTCCATCTGGGGAGGTGGAAAAAAAGTTTTATATCAGCTTTTCTCTGCTGTCAAGCATTGAAGCAAGATTGCAAAATCCTTGCCAACCCTTGGAGGCCACCTTTCAGCCATCAGGGATGTGTGTCATGAAGGTCTGGTGACCCATCCTTTCCGACTTCTTTCAGAACCAACTGTTTTTCCACATCATCTGGTTGTACTTAAATTTTCACTTGCACTGCAATTTATTTTTAAAAAAAAAACACTAAATATTCATTTAATTTCTCAACCTCCATTCTTCACAGTTAAACCGGCTTCCTCTTTGTCGATGAAAGATCTTACTCTTTTCCTTCTCCTGCAAGTCTTTTCATACATTCTTTTAACCTTTAAATTTTATTTATTAGTGTCACAAGTAGGCTTACATTAACACAGCAATGAATTTACTGTGAAAATTCCCGACTTGCCACACTCTGGTGCATGTTTCAGTGAACCAAGGGAGAATTTAGCATGGCCAATGTACCTAACCAGCATATCTTTCAGACTGTGGGAGCAAATCGGAACACCCAGAGGAAACCCACACAGACGCAAGGAAAATGTGCAAACTCTGCACAAGCAGTGACCCAAGCCCTGGCACTGAGTGTTAACCACTGCAGCCCTGCAGTTCTAAGCTTCCCTTTCACCTTATGATTGATTTTATCAGAAGTCCCCTTCTAAGTTTCATTTCAGTTTTAATCTCTATCTAGAGCTCAATTTTTTTATTGCCCTCCCATAACAATGTAATTAGCTTGCTCTATCCATTTTGCTGTTAAGGTAGTCTTGCAAAAGATTTCTGCCCTGTGAACCTAAACTTGCCAAATTTTACTCATCTCTATAATTGCACAAGCAGAAATATGATTTTTGTTGCTGTCATAAAAGAAGTGACTCTCTGTCATAGCTTCAGTATTACATCCCTCAATGCAATTTAAAAATGTGGGTGCACTAGCTAGGCTAGCTTTTATTGTCCACTCCTAATTTCCTTTTGAGAAGGTGGTGGTGAGCCACTCCCTTGAGCTGCTGCAGTCTGTGTTATAGGAAAAAGTTCCAAGATTCTGACTCAGCACCAATGAAGGAGTCATGTTACAGTTCAAGTCCAGGTGGTGTGCAGTTTGGAGGGGATATTATGCAGGTAGTGGTGGTAGTGTTGCCATGTATCTGCTGCTCTTGTTTTCCCAGGTTTGGCACGTGCTGGTGAACAAGCTTTGGGAAGTTGCTGCAGTACAGCATCCAGATGGTTTCAAACTCTTGACTCTTGTTTTGAATACTTTGTACATTCATATATGCACCACTCAAATCTGCCGCTGTTACTTTTGAACATTACTTGTATTCTATTCGTCAATTTTCTAATGTTTTGTTCCCTTTTGCCCCTTCTGCATTAGTGTTTTCATACCTCATAGAATCCCTACAGTGCGGAAGGAGGCCATTTGACCCATTGATTCTGTACCAATCGCAATCCCACCCACGCTCTATCCCTGTAATCCCACATATTTACAGTGCTAATCCTCCTGACACTAGTATCTATTTAGGATGGCCAGTCTACCTAGCTCGCACATCTTTGGACTGTGGGAGGAAAACAGAGCACCTAAAGAAAACGCATGCAGTCACGGTGAGAAAGTGCAGACTCCTCACCAACAGTGAGTCAAGGTTAGAATTGAACCTGGGCCTCTGGCACTGTGAGGCAGCAGTGTTAACCACTGTATCACCTCTACACCTTATTGCTGCATTCTACCCTCCAGTGGTGGCAGGATCCATTTTAGATGATCTGCTAATCCTTCTGGATTTTAGATGGTCTAATCTACCTTTGTTTAATATGTATCGTCTATTTTTCAGTTTTGAGCACAAACTGGTAATGTTGCCTTGTCACACCCCAGTCAGATTTTCCATTGGTTGATTATGAAACAAAATGATTGCAGCCGTTTGGAGTTCTTGGCCTAATTACCCTTTTCTCAGCCTGGGGATTATGTTATGGAAAGTGCCTTTGATATAAAATATTTTGGAGACAAACAAGGGTATCGCTTCCATATGCAAATAGTAGCATTTTCTGCTCCGCGGAAATGAAGTAATCTCAGCCCAAGTTCTTCGGTCAGATATTCTGTTTATATGGTTCAGGAATTTTTACTGGATCACACAAGCAACGATTGACGAAATAAAAGCAAATGATTGCAGATGCTGGAATCTGAAACCAAAAGGGAAAATTTCAGCAGGTCTGGCAGCGTCTGTAAGGAGAAAAGAACTGAGGTTTCGAGTCCAGATAACCGTTTGTCAAAGCCCAAACAATTGAAGGTTGTGCGGAGTGACATTTTCAATTGGTGATGGGAGTTACGTGACAAATAACACCAACGCTCTGGCAAAACTGCTGGAGAGCATTCTGGCTTCCTGTGCCTGTATCTGAGATAGTGGGCACAAATCAAACTGCTGCCAGTGGCACCTTTTTTAAGTCACCAGCAAACGCCAGGTGAGCCCTCCCTTAAAGGTGGGAGTTCAAATTCTTCCAATGCTACTGATGTTGTTTGATTCAATGGTTCTCCCCCCCTCTCCTCCCCAACAGGTGGCAAACATGTAAAAAAAAAGGGGATGAATGTGTACATTTTTTAGTGTAATTAAAGCATAAAGAAGGCATACCACATTTGAAACCTTCTGAAATTTTGAATTTGACAATAGTATCTTCGTTCTTTGTAAATTTTTCTCTTACTCCTGTTTTAAGTTGAAGTGATGAAGTGTTCCGATTTTGCAACTCTTTTGTGATCAGATATATTAATAGCAATTTGAAATACAAACTGAATTTTTAACCAGAGCAGTCAAAGTGTCTGTTAGAGTAGAGTTTAAAAGCTCCACGTACAACAAGTTCATTACGGTGCTGGCTTGCTTATGTTTGTGCGTGATCCAAGAGGCAATAATTAGTTTTTTCAGAATTACTTTGAAAGTTCTGATGAGCAAAGTTTCCAGTAGCTTTTGATGCTCTCACACAGATCTGGCTATGCATTTCCCCAAATGCTGGCATTTTCTGTTCTTTTGTCCTGTGACATACCTGCCTATCTATCTCTATCTCTCCGTCATGTGTCTCTCTCTCTCTCATTTGCAGTCTCTCTCACCCCCCTCCTCCTCCTCCTCCTCCTCTCTCCTCTTCTTCCCCCTCCCCCTACTTCTCCCTTGTTCTGCCCTTTTCCACCTGCCCCTTCCTTTCCCTCTCCTCTGCCCCTCCCTGAGCCCTCTCTCCTGACTCCCCTCTAGCCTCCCTCTCACCATCTCCTCCCTGCTTCCTCTCTCTCAGCCTCTCTCTCTCTGCCCCTCCCCCTCTCACCCTACCTGATGTGGAGATGCAGGTATTGGACTGGGGTGAGCACAGTAAGAAGTCTCTCAACATCAGGTTAAAGTCTAACAGGTGTATTTAAAATCACAAGCTTTCGAAGCACTACTACTACATCAGGTGAGTGGAGAGATTTTTTGTGAACCTACCTACCTCTCATTTGATGAAGGAGCAGTGCTCCAAAAGCTTGTGACTCTAAATACCCCTTTAGACTTTAATCTGGTGCTGAGTCTTACTCTCCCCATCCCCACACCCTGCTCATACCCTCCACCTGTTTGCAGGGAAAAAAAATTGGCAAGGTAAATGCAGTCTTTCACTTCGAATGCAATGTTGTATAGCTGCACCACTGTAATATTCCATTATGTCTTCCACATAACAAATCTTGCTGAAAATTGACTGATGCAGGGAAGGAAATTGAGTGGAAAAGTAAATATAGCTCAGTTTGAATAAGGAAATGTCAGACAAAACACTCATTAAATTCAGGCTATATTACAAACTTGACAGATTATACATTGGGAATTTTTAGATAATTAAAAACTCAAACTTTGACATGAATGGTTCTCCCAAAAATGTCTTATTTATTTTATTTTCATACCTCAAGTATATTATGGTGTGTATTTTCATCATGTGAAAATCAGAGCAATTGAACATTGTCATTATTACTAATGATTTGTTTGCATTTTAGTCTAATGCTTCAAACAAAAATGTTATTTATCTTAGAAAACATCAAGTACTATGTTTATTTTCTTATTTTCCTATGAAAATGCTTATATAGGTAGTAAAAGATATAAATGTACAACTGACACTTTTTATGTTGTGTTTTCCTTTACCTTCTCTCCACACACTTGAGCAGCCAGTAAAAGATTTACATAACTAGTATTTCATTTAAATGTAATGGGTCTTGGCAAAATAAAAGATGTGCCAGTTAGTTTGATTGGTCACACTAAGAAATTACTCCTTAGTATCCAGGAATGCGTAGGTTAGAGAATTAGTGAGTGTAATATGTAGGGATATGGGGTAGGGCCTGGATAGGATAGTGTTTGGTGCAGACTCGATGGGCCAAAGGTCTCTTTGTCCTGTAGGGTTCCCTGAATAAATACAACACACCAAGAAAGAATATAGGAACAGGAGCAATCCATTCATCTCCTTAAGCACAAATAGAACAAAGAACAGTACAGTATTGGAGCAGGCCCTCCAAGCTTATGCAGATCATGGTGTCTGTCTAAACTAGACCTGTATACACTTAAGAGTCTGTATCCTTCCATTCCCATCCTGTTCATAGTGGGTGGCACAGTGGTTAGCCCTGCTGCCTCACAACGCCAGGGACTTGGGTTCAATTCCCGGCTTGGGTCACTGCCTGTGCGGAGTCTGCACATTCTTCCTGTGTCTGCATGGGTTTCTTCCGAGTTCTCCGGTTTCCTCCCACAGTCTGAAAGACATGCTGGCTAAGTGCATTGACCTAAACAGGTGCTGGAGTGTGGCAACTAGAGGAATTTCACAGTAACTTCATTATAGTATTAATGTAAGCCTTACTTGTGACTCATAAATAAACTCTAAAAACTTAACTTTTGATTCATGTATTTGTCTAGTTGTTCCTTGAATGCTGTTATCTTACCTACTCACACCACCTCCCCAGGCAGCGTGTTCCAAACATTCACCACCCTCTGCCTCTCACATTTCCTCTAAACTTTTCCCCATACACCTTAAATCTATGTCCCCGTACTTTTCTATCCTAGGAAACAGCATGCTTCACCATTCAGTTAGACCATGGCTACTATGCTCCTGAATCCCATTTACTCACATTTGTTCCCTACCTCTTAATAAATATGTTAATCCATCTACACTTTCTGCTGCCTCAGAAAAGCAGCTAGATACCACACAACCTGGAAATTCTCTCTTCCTGATGCCATCAGACTTTTAATGGATGTAGCTTGCGCTGAATTGGTCTTTCTTTACATCTTAGTTATGAGTGCAATATTGTATTCTGCACTCTCCTTTTCCCCAATGTACAGTATGAATGCTTTGTCTGTGTAGTGTGCAAGAAATAATACATTTTGCTGTATCCCAATACATATGACAATAAATCAAATCTGTCTTGTAACCTCCAGTTATCCTGCCATCCACATCCTTTGGGATGGGATAGAGGTATGGATAGAATTCTAGACATTTATGGCCTATCTTTAATACTAAAGTTAAAGCCACTTGTTCCTGATTCCAGTGAACATTGGGTAGGTACAGAGAACTTTCAGATCATAATTCAACACCTCGATTCAATTTCCCTTCAACCTTCAAAGCTCAAGTGGGTACAAGTCTGGTTTATATCCTTATAATTTAACCGTCCAGAATCATGCAATCCCTAAAGAGTAAGAGGAGACTATTTGGTCCATCAAGTCTGCACTAACCACAATCCCACCCAGGCCCTATCCCCATAACGCTGCTTATTTACCCTAGTTAGTCCCCCTGACACTAAGGAGCAATTTTAGCATAGCCAATCTACCTAACCCACACATCTTTCGAGTGTGGGAGGAAGCTGGAGGAAGACAGCATGAAGATGCATGGAGAATGTGTAAATTCCATACAGTCACTCATGGCCAGAATTGAACCAGGGTCCTTGGCACTGTGAGGCAGGAGTGCTAACCACTGTGCTACCCTAGCTCTGTATCATTTTGGTGAATATATACTGCATTCTCTAACTGGCCAATGTATCATCTTTGAGATGCAGTACTCCAGACAGGAGATAGACAACTGAAGTAAATCTTCACTTTGTATTCTAAGTATTTTGATGTCAAGGCCAACCTACATTATCCTTTTTCATTGTTTTAGTACTTGTCCATTAGCTTTTAATAATTGCTTTGCTTGGATGGTCTACCAGTCCTAGTTCTGCAGTAATTGGAAAATGGACCCAAGGAAGATCAATGTGGATGAATCTCAATCGCTCGTGTCAAACTCCAGTGTCCACATTTTTGCCCATTCCCTCTGCAACTTATTGTTCCTACTTTCACTACTTGTCGATCCTTCCAGCTTGGTATTGTCTGCAAACTTGGACATGCAACTCATCCTTAATTCAAGCAGCTTTTAAATAAGGTGAAAAGTTGAGTTCCCCAAACAGATACCTGGGACACACCACTTTCATGGCATTCTGATAATCATAGTGCATACCCTATGCCCCACACCGAACTCCCAAACAAAAGGCTAACTCCAATTTTATGTGACTCATCTTTACTGATGTCCTGATCATTTTTGGATTATATATAAGAAACAGCAACGTACTTTAGGAATCCCTAAACTGTAGAAAAAGGTCATTTGGCCCATCATGCCTGCACTAACAATAATCGCACCCAGGCCCTATCCCCATATTCCTGCATATTTATTCGGTGAATCCCTCTGACACTAACAGTCAAATAATCGTAGCCAAAACTAACCCACACATCTTTAGATTGGGGAGGAAACCATGCAGACACAAGGAGAATGTGTAGACTCCACGCAGACAGTCACCTGAGGCCAGAATTTGAACCCAGGTGCCTGGTGCTGTGAGGCAGCAGTGCTAACCACTGTGCCAGCATATGCTCCAGATGTTTCAAGATGTTACTTTGGACTGAGTCACTGTCACATCTGCCCAACATAGCCTCCCATCCTCGCCCAGCAGAAATTGGAAATAAGGTGAGCAGTATTGATCTGGATGGCTGGAAACTTGTCAATGGTGATGAAGGCTCCTTGATGGCAAGCTTCAGGGGTAGGCAAGGCCATTGTTCAATATCTGATTAAAAATATAGCAGCACCTCTAATCAAATGATGGACAGCTTCAAGTTTCTAGATGTCTAGATCACCAACAAGCCATCCTGGTTCACCACAGCACGACTCCGCCCCCCACCCCCCAACTCCCTACGCTGACACTATGGTTAAGAAAATCTACCAATGTCTCTACTTTCTCAGAAGACCAAGGAAATTTGGCATGTCACCTACCACTCTCACCAACTTTTACAAATGCACCATAGAAAACATTCTGGTTGTATCACAGCTTGGTATGGCTCCTGTTCTGCCCAAGACTGCAAGGAACTACAAAAAGGCATGAACGAAGCTAGTTCATTACACAAACCAGTCTCCCATCCATTGACTCTTGACTACACTTCTTGCTGCCTCAGCAAAGCAGCCAGCATAATTAAGGATCCCACGCACCCCAGACATTCTCTCTTCCACCCCCTTCCTTCTGGAAAAAGGTACAAAAGCTTGAGGTCATGTACTAACCGACTCAAGAATGGCTTCTTCCTTGCTGCTATCAGACTTTTGAATGGATTTACCTCACATTAAGTTGATCATTCTCTACACCCTAACTATGACTGTAACACTACATTCTCTACTTTCATTCTCTATGAATGGTGTGCTTGGTATAGCACATAAGAAAGAATACTTTTCACTATATACTAACGTGACAATAAATCAAATCAAAAACATTAGAATCATAGAATCTACAGTGCAGAAGGAGGCCATTTGGCCCATCGAGCACAATCCCACTAGGTCCTATCCCTATAACCCCTCATATTTACCCTAGTCCCCCTACATTAAGGAATAAGTTATCACGATCAATCCACTAAACCTGCATGTCTTTGGACTGTGGAAGGCAACTGGAGCACCCAGAAGAAACCCACGCAGACACAAGGAGAATGTATAAACTCCGCACAGGCAATGACCCAAACTGGGAATCGAACCCCGTTCCCTGGTGCTGTGTAACAGCAGTGCTAACCACTGTACCACCACGATGCTCATTCAGTAAGTACTTAACTGTGACCGTAAAAGAATTTTATTGCAAGGTTACGACATGGTTTGCAAGTGTCAGACTAGATTGCATAGTCAAGTCCAGTTACAGTCCCTGACTGAGAAGTAAGAATGAGCTCAATTAATGTCAAGTTTAAAAAGTGGTTTTAATTATTCCTGTGTTTTTTATAATAGCCCGTTTTACTGTTTAGAATATGGATGACTGCTGACATAGTTCTCTAAACCATATCTGCAGTAGTTTGTGCGAAGTTCTCCTTAAGTTCACAGCTTATCAATGCACCATAATTGCAGAAAGGGAAATTGCTGAAAATGTCACTGAGGTTAGCAGAGGCATCCACCTTTTTAAGCTAACAGTGGTGTTTATGTTTGAACTGAATTTATTTTTCAAAGTTAAAGCTTATTTATTAGTGTCACAAATAGGTTTACAGTAACACTGCAATGAAGTTGCTGTGAAAATTCTCTAGCTACCCGTTCGGGGACACTGAGGGAGAATTTAGCATGGCCAATGCACCTAACCAGCACACCTTTTGAACTACGAGAGGAAACCGGTGCACCCAAAGGAAACCCAGCGTGCAAACTCTGCTTAGACAGTGACCCAAGCTGGAAATCGAATCTGGGTTCCTAGCATGCGAGGCAATATGTGCCACCCAAATACTGATCTTTAAAAATTTGTTCATGGGACCTTACTAGACCAGCTTTTATTGTCCAGCCTAATTGCTTTTGAGAAAGTGGTGATGAGCTGCCTTCTCGAACACAGCAGTCCATGTGGTGTAGGGACACCCACAGCACTGTTAAAGAATCAATTCCAGAATTTTCACTCAGCAACAGTGGAGAAATGGTGATATGTCTCCCAAGTTAGGATGGCTTATTGTTTGAGGGAGAACTTGCATGGGTTTGACGTTTGGAACCTCAGTGAATTCCTCTGGTGCATCTTATTGATGGTACATTTAAATGGCTACTCCAGTTTTTGGTCAATGGTAACCCACAGAATATTATTAGAACAAAGAACAGCACAGCACAGGAAACAGGCCCTTCAGTCCTACAACTCCATGCCACCCATTTTAACACTCAGTGAGTGCCTTATTCAAGTCTTTCATCGATCATTGATGTTTTTGACTACCTCTAATGGACTCCGCAATAAAGGGGGTGCAAATTTAGGGAATTATATGTGCACCAAATTGAGAGAGATCCAATTCAAGGACAATTTATTGACACCAATCAGCCTAAAAAGCACATTTTTGGGATGTGGGAGGAAACCAAAGCACCCGGAGAAAACCCATGTAAGCACGGGGAGAATGTGCAAACTCCCACAGACATTGATCCAAGCTGGAGATCCGACCTAGGTCCCTGTAACTGCACAGCTGACAGTGATAGTTACAGAGCTGTCGTGTTGTCCATCCATTGGTCCAGTTTAAACATACAGTAATAGATGTGAAGCACTAGACAAGTCTTGAAGCAACATCCAAGAGCAACCCTTGCATGACTCACTGCGTGTAAGCCCCTTGTTGGCTGACAAGGCAGACCGAATTGCTAATAGGGGGTCCATGATGGTAATGTCATGGGGCAATAATTAGATTCTTGTTGTTGCAGATGGTCATTGCCTGGCACTGTGCAACACAGATGTTACTTTCCTCCCAGTCCATAGACGTGTGCGTTAGGTGAATGGGCTTTGCTAAATTGCCCCTTAGTGTCCCAAGATATGTGGAGCAGGGGATTAGCAAGACAAATATATGGGGATAGGCTAGGCCTAGGTAAGATGCTCATAGAATTAGTGTATGTATGATCGATTGATTGGCATCCTTCTGTACTGGATTTTATAGTTCTGCTTCACAGTGTCTCAAGTGACTGTCTGTGTGGAGTTTACACATTCCACTTGTCTGTATGGGTTTTCTTCCACGCTCCAAAGATGTGCAGTTTTGGTGGATTGGCCAAGGCAAATTGCCTTGTCTTAGTGTCCCAAAGTGTGTAAGTGAATTAGCCATGGCACCCACATGGGGTTACAGAGATAGGTCTTTTGGAGATTTGATGCAGACTCCATGTGCCGGATAGCCTCCTTCTGCATTGTGGGTATTTTATTCTATGGTTCTTAGATTGCTGACCCCACAAGCTTAAGTACTCTTGTTTATCCCAAGAGTAGCAAGAACCAGAGGACCAGATTTGGGATCTGTGTCCCAAATGTCCAAAATATGTCACTGATGTATCAAGCTTCCTGATGGGAGAACAAGTGAAGAGGACTCACTTTGTGGTGCTTTGGTTTTTAGACTAGGAATAATGTTCTGCTTTTTCTCTTATTTCTTTAACAACAGCAATGTCTGGTGTAGATTGAGTCTTTTGTTTGTAGATTATATTGATAGAAAAATTGTTTTGTTCAGTGGAAGAATGTTAACAGCAGAAACAAAAACTAAGCTTGAGAAAATGATTGGTGTACTCCACATCCTACTGTTAATTTCGTATCCCATGTTAAAGGCAATAGATTTCATAGTAGTGTTGTTAGTCACCAATATAGAAGGGGTGACACAGTGGTTAGCAGTGCTACCTCATAGCGCCAGGGACCCAGGTTCAATTCCTGGCTTGGGTCACTGTTTGTATGGAGTCTGCAAGTTCTCCCTGTGTCTGTGTGGGTTTCCTCTGGCTCTCCAGTTTCTTCCCACAGTCCAAAGCTGTGTGGGTTAGGTGGATTGGCCAAGATAAATTGCCCCATAGTGTCAGAGGGACTATAAGTTAATTCATTATTGTCACAAGTAGGCTCATGTTAACACTGCAATGAAGTTACTGTGAAAAGCCCATAGTTGCCACATTCCGGCACCTGTTTGGATACATTGAGGGAGAATTTAGCACGGTGCTAAGGAAGTGTAGGTGTTACCGGGTAATGTGGAAGCAGCCTCTGTTCCTCTGTACTCCACTGCTCAACATTATGATGCAGTATGAAAACGCAACTGCAGTAAGTAGTCACACAACACCAGGTTAAAGTCCAACAGGTTTATTCGATAGCACAAGCTTTCGGAGTGTTGCTCCTTCTTCAACACTCACCTGATGAAGGAGCAGTGCTCCGAAAGCTCTTCCAACAAAATAAACCTGTTGGACTTTAACCTGGTGTTGTGAGATTTCTTACTGTGCCCACCCCAGTCCAATACTCCACATAATGAGCAAGTGGATAGGGAGTAAGGGTGGAACATCAATGTGAGTTCAGGGGAAAAAAGGTCAAGGAACACAAAGCTTTGATAATAGACGGGATATTTTATTTTTAACGGAGGAATTGTTTTTTTTTTAAATTGTCTTTCAATTTCAGACCAATTTTCAGAATCACTGGTCTTCACATTTCTGCAAAACTGACAAAACACCACAAAGACTCGATTGTCTTGATGCATTCGATATTGAACGGTTTCTAATACACTGCCACAGATTTGTTAACAATACCTATGAAGACATAACATGCCGCATGTAAATAATTACACTGGGGACAACGCTCCGTAACGTCCAAACACAACACATTGAAACAAGCGTACAATCTGCACAACATAGTGGCAAACAGCTCAGTGCTATTACAAACAGGCGGGGTAAAATACCAAGGAAAAAGCCAGTGAAATTCCTGCCAAAACACTTGCTGGTCGGCCTAATGAAAAGGGATATATAGCTTTGCAGATGCAAAGGACTTTCATTTCAAATTTAAACTGGGGAGATGGATGGAGGATGTACTTATAATGACTTCTGAACACTAGTACACCACAGTCAGTCCTTAGAACAGTAAAGGGGTATCAGAATACCTTCTCAAGTGGAAATAACAGCACCATTTTCACCCCCATCTTCTCTCAAAAAGTCTCTGGCTTTCTCTTGACATTTGTCAAACATTTTCAACTAAGTTCAGTGAGAGCTAGTGGAATCTCACTCATATTTGCCAAAATGAAAATCATTCTGAATATATTTACAATTTTACAGGCGGAAATGTTCAAAAGAAAAGTCTAGTGTTGCATATTTGGATGAGCCTTGTTTTTAACCAGAGTATGGAAGATAAAGTTTTGTATATAAATTGTTGGGCCTCTTGCTACATCTTGTTTGTGGTATCATCAGATTAATCAGAAATTGAAGCTATGGATTTTATTCGTTAAAAAGGAGTGACGAGATAAAATTGTCAAGGTTGCAAAGTGAAGTAGCAGTTGTGAGTCAGTGTATTTCTAGTGAACTTGGGTTGTTGGGGGGGGGGGGGGGGGTCTAACTCGAGCTAAACAAATTCTTTAAAACAAGATATGGAGATTTATTCATTTGCAAATCATTTGCTAAAACCTCCAATGAAACAATTTGCAGCCATTTTCAAACAGCACTGAAGCGACATATTTCAAGGAACGCAGGAGAAGTTATTTAAATGATTACTACATTTGTGTGTGTGACAGGTTGCAACTCACTGGATTACCACACAATGACACTACGTTGTATTTCACTGAGAACCTAACGGGGAAAACCCCAAGTAAAGTATTCTTCTTATTTAGTATCCTAAGCATAAGAAGTTTATCCAGTGCAGGTAATTCTTACTGCAATAAAATTTGGCTTCCTTCTGCACCGTAGAGATTCTTCCATTCTAATCAAATCCACCATGAATAGAATACCTAATAAGGAATTTTCATCTATGTCTGTAAGTAAATGATTAGAGAATTGCATTTAGTAAAAGTAACCAAGCTTGCTAAACTGGATCTTGCTAACTTGAATCGTTGTCACCAACGTTTGTCTAATTATTATTCACTCCATTGTAACTTCTGTATTTTGCATTCACAACTGCAGGTACAAAATTAGACAAACTAACTAAACATTGTAGCTTCCAGTTTCTCTCCACTTGTCAAAAATAAATAACTTTAGTTCAATTAACAGTTGAAGATTTAGGTAGTTTTAAAAAATCAATTTACAAAATACTGAGACAAACATGAATCACTCAATATAACTAAACAGATTCAGATAAGTATAAGCAAACATGGAAGACACCGTCCTGATTTTTTTGATTTATTCATGGGATGTGCGCTGGGTCAGCATTTATTGCCCATCCCCTGAGGAACTCAACAACATTGCTGTGGGTCTGGAGTCACATGTAGGCCAGATCAGGTAAGGTTGGCAGATTTCCTTCCCTGAAGGACAAGAGTGAATCAGATGGGGTTTTACGACAATAGTTTCATGTTCATCATTAGACTTCTAATTCCACCTTCTTAATCAAATTCAAATTTCACCATCTGCCATAGTGGGATTCAAACTCGCCTCCCCACAGCATTACCTTGGGTCTCTGGATTACAAGTCCAGGGGAAATACCACTACCTCACTGCCTACCCTTAACTGACACCAAAACCTCTCGCCATAAGATCAGCCTGCAGTTTTCATTCTGAAAATAGTGAGATTGTTACAAATCGAAATGACACAGCAATACCTGGACTCAGCTCATCTGCCAGTACACAGCATTTGCATTTTACAAGATTAAAATATTCTGAAACATAAACGGATATTCGTGCAACCCGAGTCAACAAGTCAAGTCTTGTGTTTTCATCAAACTGCCAAGGTCAAGGACGTAAAGTAGGTCAACAAGTTAAAGGTCAGCGTCAAGACTTAATGAGCACTTTTACAAACACAGGAAACAATATATCATTGAATGAAATCGTATGTGGCTAAAATGCGTCAATTACATCCACAGGAAACACTCATTGGCCAACTTCTTGGAACACTACAAAACTCCCACAAGAACATTCTTTTCTAGAGGGTGCTTGGCCTCTAAAGGTTCAATAAGGGGAAGGAATGTATTTATTTGATGAAGTGTACTTTACGGAGACAGACACTTCAAATGGATTCATCTGCATCTCCCATGCCCCAAGATGCTATTTCTTGTCCTCCATTCAACTAATTGGTTGGAACTCTCCGGCCATTCACGCCGGCAGTATTCTCCAGTCCTGCTGGCAACGCAGTCTGGCCCTACAGGTTTCCTCGAAGGAGTAGGGGTGATGTCAAAGGGAATTCCCATGGGACAGCGGCGGGACCAGAGAATCCCGCCACGAGCAAAAATAATGGCCAACTCCTGTTGGCAGGAAACACACGGCTGGGAGGCTGGAGAACCTCGTCCATTGTCTCTACTCACCATTGGTAGATGGATATTTATTTAGTCTTGAAAACATTAAGGATAAAATTGCTTATCTAAATCCAGGACACTTGAGGTGTTATGACTCTGGATGGATTTTCGGAACAAAAGGAAAACTGTAACATTTCTTTGTGTTCTCATGAAGCTGAGAGACTCAGAAATAGAATGTTTCAGACTATCGTTATACATAATTTCATTAGACATGTGTTTAGCATTAGTTATGGGAGGCATAAATGGACTAGCTTGTTGCATCAAGTGCTTACAGTGAAATAACAAAACCTTAACATCATCATTAATATTTTTCTAGAACATAGGTAGATATTTCACACAGTAACCAAGTGAATAAATTTACTCTGGGCAGCTTCATCTTGCAGGATCTTTTGCAAAATCATTGCCAACAGTAACAGCTGAACACCTGCCCAGACTAATATTGTGTGACAGACTTGCACCCACGTACAACAACACAACACACACAATTTGACGCAAGATAGGCTATCATAAACCTTGTTAGACACAAACACATGCATACATAGATGAGAAAAAAAAACTTGTGAAAACCTTTCACAAAATATTCAATTTTCAGGATTTACAAAAAAAAAAACAACCTTCCGTTGATATAAAACATTACACGGAGCATTCTTGTAGCTTGCAACTCAATCAAATCTGTTGCCAGTTGCCACGTCATCAACTCAAACAGAAGCAACTTGAGCCTGCCACTATGTTATACAACCAGTTTAAAACAACCCTTTTCCACCACGTTTAAAAGGTTAGAAATAAACAGATTAATAGAGCAAGTGATTAAAAGAGTGCCAATTAAAATAAAAAGTACCTCAGCCATCCCAACAGGAATGTTTACAGCTGAGAGATAGTGGTGTTTTAATACATTCTTAATCCATTCCAGAAGTCAGATAGAGCTAACCGGTTTACAGACCATTCAAAACATAACCCTAACTGATATGGCTAATGTCAAACAGTTTAATTCAATACAGAATGAAAATTAGAGGACTTGCTGAATTTTTCCTGTTATTGTCATCTATAAATTTTGACATTATATATATATATATATTTTTTTTTTTAACTCAACTCCTAAGAGAAAGTGCTGTTTAGTTTTTCAGTGGACCATTTGGTATGGCTACAGAATCAACATTTTTGAAAACTGTTTTAATGATGTGCCATTTGGTAAATTAGCACCACGAACGTCAGCATTGCTCAAAGTAGCAGAGCTTCTGGAAACGGTACTCCAACGTAAACCTCTCCGCAATCCTTAGCTGCAGAATTTACTTACCGCCCGAGAGACTTTCACAAAACAGGAAATTTTACTAGGTTTCAGAACGGCGGACAAGCAAGGAATGAACGTTAGGGGTGTCTTAACCATGCCTCTCGCAGTGCTGCCATGCTTATGGCTGGGATCACTGTCCCCAAGATTGGACATTAATCAGCAGGATGGGCAAAAGAAAACCCCAAAATCGTTGAATGATACATTACTCCGGCGTGTTACACAAAGAAAACAAAACTGAACTATTAACATTGAAACAGGTATATCCATGTTTGTCACAACCCAGTGCACACAACAGCATGTCACAACTTGGGAACGATGGCTCAATGTGTGTAAAGGCTTTCACTTGAGGTCTCCCTCTCCATGGATGGACTTCTTGATACGCAGCAACATTGTTGTCAGCCACTGGTCCAGTCGTGAGATCGAATCGAATTCTTTCACCTGTGGGAACGGAGAGAAAAAAAAATATCGCCCATCTAACTGACAAGGTCCATTCGACATGTGAGAAAATTTCACCTGTTTAATAAAAAACACACACACACGCCTAGAGATATCGACTAGCTGGGCTGCCACACAATTCCACAGAACCATGGAAAATTACAGCTCAGAAACAGGCCTTTTGGCCCTTCTTGTCTGTGCTGAACCATTTTAAGTTTATTTATTCATGTCACAAATAGGCTTATATTAACACCGCAATGAAGCCACTGTGAAAAGCCCCTCGTCATCACACTCTGGTGCCTCTCAGCTACACTGAGGGAGAATCTTGCATCTAACTAGCATTTCTTTTGGTCTGTGGGAGGGAACAGGCCCTATCCCTGTAACCTCATATTTACTCTGCTAATCACCCTGACACTGAAGGGGCAATTTAGCATGGCCAATCCACCTAACCCGCACACCTTCGGACTGTGGGACGGAGTCAGAGCACCCGAAGGAAAGTCACGCAGACACAGGGAGAATGTGCAAACTCCACACAGACAGTGACCCAAAGCTGGGAATTGAACCCAGGTTCCTGGTGCTGTGAGGCAGCAGAGCTAACCACTGTGCCACCATGCCGTCAAACATTATGGACAGGGGAAAATGATGATTTTTGTTGGCAATGAACGTACAAATTACGTGTGTGCCATTCAGCTTGTTGAGCGAGCTGCATTTTTCATTATGATCCTGTCCAATTATCCATTTCAATGCCTTTTTATTCCCCCCACATTTGTATCCCTTTATGTCATTGATGTTCAGAAATCTATCAAATCCTTGCTCTAAACATATTCATTGACTGAGCTTCCACAATCTTTCAGGGGAGAGAATTCCAAAGATTCATAGCCCTTTGAATAAAGAGATTTTCCTCATCTTGATCCAAGTGGTTTCTCCCTTATTTTAAAATTGTCTCTCTTGGTCCAGACTCCCCCCCCCCCCCCCCCACCCCCCACAACAGGGGAAAATCTTACTCGCATCTATCTGGAACTTCTGGTCAGTTTCCCAAAGGTGTTCAGGGGTTTATTTGTCCAGTTTTGATCTGATGCCATGAGACTTCATGTAGTCCAGATTCAATACCAAAGGCTCCTTCCTACAGCTTAGCACTGGGCTGGCACGGTAGCTAGCAGTGCTGCCTCGCAGCGCCAGGGACCCGGGTATGATTCCCAGCTTGGGTCACTGTCTGTGCGGAGTTTGCACATTCTCCCTGCGTGGGTTTCCTCCGGGTGCTCCGATTTCCTCCCACAGTTCGAAAAAGATGTGCTGGATTCTCCTTCAGTGCAGCCGAACAGAGTGTGGCGTCGAGGGGAATTTCACAGTAACTTCATTGTGGTGTTAATGTAAGACAACTTGTGACACAAGTAAACTTTAAAACCTGTGTGAGGACATTCCCAGTGATAGTGATGAAGGGAAGTGGGGACAGGTACATCTCTGAGTAACAATTCAGTAAGGATGGTTAAGTTGTGTTATTGCCTGACTGGTCTGAGAGAGAGCTCTCAGTATTGGCATGTGTCCCCAAATATTAGGAAGGGGGATTTTCAGGGTTGGCAAGACTAGGGTGTCCATCTGTCATCTCCAACGCTTAGATCAAACTGTCCAACTTTTTTGTAATAGTTTGATATAACTGGGTAGCCCACAAAGCTGTTTCAGATGGTAATTCAGAGTCAAGTAAGCAGCATGGCGACACAGTGGTTAGCACTGCTGCCTCACAGCGCCAGAGACCCAGGTTCGATTCCCGGCTCAGGTCACTGTCTGCGTGGATCTGCATGTCCTCCCTGTGTCTGCGTGGGTTTCCTCCGAGTGCCCTGGTTTCCCCTCACACTTCCTCCACCAGTCCCGCAGGCGTGCTGGTTAGGTGCAGTAACTGTACTAAATTCTCACTTATGTACCCAAACAGGTGCTGGAGTGTGGCAGTTCGGTGATTTTCATAGTCACTTCATTGCAGCATTATTGTGACACTAATAAATGAACTTAAAACTATGTGTGGATTGGGGGCATTAGCAGGAAAATAATATGGGATTACAGTGATAGAGTTGGGGTGAGCCTGGGTAGGGTGTTCTGTCAGAGAGGCAGAGCAGACTCAATGGGCTGAATGGCCTCCTTCTGCTTTGTAGGGATTTTATAAAGTACATTACTGTGGGTCTAGAATCCGGTGTAAGCCAGCCTGTCTAAGGATAACAAATCTCCTTCTCCAAAGGAAGTTAATGAATCAGATGGGTGCCCAGAGCAATCTGGTCATTTTAGGATCATGATTAATGAGGCTAGCTTTTTTTTAAACCAGTTGTATTCAAATTCCCTTAGCTGCCATGATGGGATTAGCATTAGTCCAGGCCTTTGTAGTGCTGGTCCAATAATATTATCACCAAGTGATTATCCCCATATATCTTGCAATATGGCCTTGCAATATAGAAGTTGAAATTTCTCTATAGAGAAAGTGAACCAACATCAACAATATGCACCAGCCTGTATCTCATTGCATAAGATGCTTACGTTTTGGGATTGTGTCTATAATTTAAAATAAAATGAAGTTGACAATGCAATCTGTTCCGAGGTCTGCCTGACAGCCAAGTTGGCTCCTCTGATTGTTAAGAGATTAAATAGGGGCCAGATTGCTTACTTGGAGGAAGATGCAAAGTATTTACATATTGAGTCAATGCCAGGAGCCTCTGTGCTAACAGATTGCAAGTCTACAAAAGTCCCAGAAAAGTGTTGAGAATGTCTAATTGTAAACAGTTATGCTTTACATTATTCAAGTATTTTAAAGATGAAAAGAAGTTGGAGTCTCAGGAATAACTAATCAGCATTTCTACCTGGATACAGGACCCACGTGATTCACATCGCCGTGGATATATGCTTTGAGAGGACAAGCGTGTGAGGTATCCCTAAAAAGTCTGAGACAAGGTTAATCTTCCAGAATCCTAGAGAGAGAGCAGCTACAGACAGCAAGACACTGCGGGTCACATGAGAAGAGAGTGAGAATCCACACTCAGATTAAAAAGATCAAATTCATGAGTTAAAATGAGACTCGAAGATTCATCCAGCTTGCACTTAGAGGAACAGCTTATGAGGGGAAAGTCTATCTGTGAAAGTCAGTTCTAAGATTAAAAGCTAGCGTGCTGAGGAAGGAAAAGAGCAGCAGTAAATCCTCATAAACTACAGATTGCCTCGGAGGAGAACTGAATGTCTGCCTAAAGGACAGTGTAATATAATTCAGTGAGGTACGTTTCTAGTTCATACTGAAAGAAAAAGGGAAATGTTTTGTTTTGTAATTTGCAGAATAAAATACCATCAAAGATAGTGTTTGGTCAGTAAGTGTTTTAACCTTTTGTTACAGTAAAACTCATAAAATGTGAAATCTCGTTTGTTAATCCTTACAGCTTTTAACTGGAAATTTGAATTTGATTTTAAAAGGTTGTTGGTCTCTATAGAGATCTTAACATTACGCATCAAATTCCAGAGCTCTTTCAATACAACGAATAAATCTAAACTCTCACATCACAATGTATATAGAGCTACGTTTGTGAAACAAATATCATTCAGAACATGCACATTGAAACATTAATGGGTGTGAACCTTCCACAATTTGTCAGTACTTACTGCCTCGGTGTAAGCTTCACCATTTTGTTCCTCGTGAGCTTCAAGCAATTTCTATCAACAGGAAAAGAACAGTCAGTACGGAAGCAGGATCGAGTACACAAAAAGGCCGCAATCCATCTACCGTCACAATGGAAGACACAATCACACAGAGGAATTGGCAAAGACACAACAAGGAGCTGAAAGGATAGGGAGGAAAATATTCTGGGCAATTCTGATATTTGAAAAAGAACTTCAAGGATTTGCAGATATATAGTACCTTTGATGGACTTTTTGCAAAGAGAGTTACGGCCAATGAAGCACTTTTAGAGAGTGAGAGACAGCCCACATCAAAGGTAAAAATATAGTAAGGGGAAATACTGAGGACAGGATCTTGGTCCCATGCTCACATGTCTGTCCTTGGCCCGCTGTCATGTTCCAGTGAAGCTCAATGCAAACTGGAGAAACAGCATCTCAGCTTCTGGCTCGGCACTTTACAGCCTTCCGGTCTCAACATCAAATTCAACAACTTCAGATGATTTGCTCTACTCCATTTCGACCCCTCTGTTTTCATTTTATTTAATTTTTGACTGTTCTCTACCTTCTATTTCTTTATCTTTCTTTCCCACCCCCACTCTTTCCCTTCTTTGCTTCCTTTTCTCCCCTTTTACCTCATTCCCCACCCTCCCCTCACATCTTCATCTGTCACAGTTCACCCTCTGGTTTCAGCTTCTCTGCCGTTTGGCCACTCACAGCTTCTATTCTCTCTATGGCTGCCATTAGCAGCCTTTCCCCTGGTTTCTGTGGAATGGTTCATCTTTTATTCCTTCCCCCTACAGTATAAATTTCTCCCACTTTCTACGCTTTTCAGCTTTGACAAAGGGTAATCTGGACTCAAAACATCAGCTCTTTTCTCTCCTTACGGTTGCTGCCTGACCTGCTGAGATTTTCCAGCATTTTCTCATTTGGTTACTGAGGTCGGGTCCTAAATTGGGGCCAGAATTTTCTGACCATTCGTACAGTGCGATTTTCCCATCCCACAGCAGTGAACGGATGGCAAGTTCTCAGTTTTCATTCAGCGGGAGCATGGCATGAATGAGTAGCAAGATCGTACAATCAATACACTTCTAACTATTGTTTTTAGTTCTGTCTTTCTCTGTTAATGATAAGAATATTTATTCTGATTTATCCTCACAACTTTTTGAAGTAGTTTTGGGATGATGCTTTTCCCAAACTTGAAGAAATATCCCTGTACTGCAAGATTACTATAACAACATAGCAACAGCAGGTGCGGCATGGTGACACAGTGGTTAGCATTGCTGCTTCACAGCACAAGAGACCTGGGTTCGATTCCTGGTTCGGATCACTGTCTGTGTGGAGTTTGCACATTCTCCTTGTGTCTGCGTGGATTCCTCCCACATTCTGAAAGACATGCTGGTTAAGTGCATTGACCCAAATAGGCACCAGAGCGTGGCAACTAGGGGAATTTCACAGTAACTTCATTGCAGTGTTAATGCAAGTCTACTTGTGACCAATAAATAAACTTTAATGCACAGGGAATATTAAGCTACTGTGGTCCGAAAGCTTAAATCCATTTTTAATAAAGTACAAATTCTGAGAATAAGAAGTAAAAAGTCATCTGACACATTGCCACTGGAAGGTATTGCAAACAGATATTGGCCAGATACACAATGTTCACATAAAAAAGCAATCCCTAACAACTCAGAAATGATCAATGATAAGCATGATATACCTTTATGAAAAGGGAAGGGGTTTATACAGAGAGGTTGCATGCACAGCTGCCAAAAATAATGCAATTTAATTCTATAGAATATAAAATGATCAGTTCAGACAGACATGTAGAATGGAAATCTTTGTGTCAATACTTCTTGCAATTGTAAAGTGAGTTGCAGCCCCAGAGATTATTAAATCATTCGGGATTTAAAGTAACACTGCGCTTTAATTATTTAATGGATATTCTAAAACATCTTAGTCTGTAATAAGAGTTGTTTTTAATATGACATTCCATGTAAGAAATAAGATTATATTTTCTAACGTCTTTAAAATTGCAATGTGCTTCATGACTTAGAGTATATTGCAAGGTGTGGTTCTGTAATTAATTTATTTTTAATTCATTCGTAAACATAGAACATAGAACATTACAGCACAGAACAGGCCCTTCGGCCTTCGATGTTGCGCCGACCAATATAAAAAGCAATGCCCCTCCAAACTAAACCATTCCCTTCTCTTCCATATACTTATCAACTAACCTCTTAAACGCCACCAAACTTGGCGCATCTACAACTGCTGCAGGCAGGGCATTCCACTCCCGAACCACCCTTTGGGTAAAGAACCTACCTCTGATATCCGTCCTATAACTATCACCCCTTAATTTAAAGCTGTGTCCCCTCGTGCTAGCTTTCTCCATCCTAGGAAAAAGGCTATCACTGTCCACCCTATCTAAACCTCTAATCATCTTATATGTTTCGATAAGGTCTCCTCTTAGCCGCCTCCTTTCTAACGAAAACAACCTCAAATCCCTCAGCCTCTCTTCATAAGACCTGCCCTCCATACCAGGCAACATCCTGGTAAACCTCCTCTGTACCCTCTCCAATGCCTCCACATCTTTCTTATAATGTGGGGACCAGAACTGCACACAATACTCCAAGTGCGGCCGCACTAGAGTTTTGTACAGTTGCAACATGACGTTGCGGCTCCGAAATTCAATCCCTCTACCAATAAAAGCCAAGACTCCATGTGCCTTCTTAACAGCCTTCTCGACCTGACTGCCTACTTTCAGGGATCTATGCACATACACACCAAGATCCCTCTGTTCATCTAGACTACTAAGAATCCTACCATTTGCCCTATACTCTACACATTTATTATTTCTGCCATAGTGCATTACCTCACACTTTTCCACATTAAACTCCATTTGCCACCTCTCGGCCCAGCTCTGCAACTTGTCCAAGTCCCTCTGCAAACTATAACACCCCTCTTCACTATCTACCACTCCACCGACTTTAGTGTCATCTGCAAATTTACTAATCCATCCCTCAATACCCTCATCCAGATCATTTATAAAAAATTACAAACAGCAGGGGCCCCAAAACAGACCCCTGAGGTACACCATTTGTCACCGAACTCCAAGATGAATATCTCCCATCAAACATGGGCATCGCTGGCTGGCCAGCATTTATTGCCCACCCTTAGTTGCCTGGAAGTAGTTGAGAGTCAACCACATTGATGTGGCTTTGGGGTCACGTGTAGTCATGATGTGGAGATGTTGGCATTGGGTTGGGATAAACACAGTAAGAAGTCTCACAACACAGGTTAAAGTCCAACAGGTTTATTGGGTAGCAGAAGCCCCCAGCTTTTGGAGCGCTGCTCTTTCATCAGATAAGTGGGAGTTCTGTTCACTAAGGGACAATTGAGCATGGCTAATCAACATAATCTGCACAACTTTGGAATGTGGGAGGAAACCAGACCATCCAGAGGAAATCCACGCAGACACGGGGAAAACGTGCAAACTCCACATAGACAGTGACCCAAGCTGGGAATTGAACCAGGGTCCCTGGAGCCGTGTGGGCAGCAGAGCTAATCATTGTGCTGCCCATTGTGCCAATGTACCGGTCCTGCTCTGAGATGGCTTATAATAAAGAAGTTAGGGTTAAAAACCACTTCAAGCTGACCAGGCCCCAAGCTCTCTTATTTTTCGAGAACCTAGTAGTGCATTACCTTTAAAAGTTTGCATTCTCGTGAATCTGAAAACGCTGGGAACATTTCTTCGTACTTCTCCAGAGCAAGCTGCGGATAAAACAAATGATTTACTTTCACGACACACTCACCAAATACGCATATCCAAATGGGAGAAGAGGCCCTTCAGCCCATCGAGTCTGCACCGAACACAATCCCATCCAGGCCCTACCCCATTTTCCCCTCGCATTTTACCCACTAATCCCTCCAACCCGTGCATCCCTGGACACTAAGGGCATTTTCTTCTCGGGATGGAGGGGAATTCTCTTGGCTGTTCAGGCCAATGGGATTCTCTGATCCCACTGGTAGCACGCCCCCCTCCTGTGGGTTTCGTGGCGGCGTAGGGTGACACCAAGGGAAAGTTCAGTGGAGGACCAGTGAATCTCGCTGGCAGTGCTACTCATGGGGTTTATCAACTGAGGCCCCAGATCAATTTTCTTTTTTGTCCGCTCATGGGATCCCAACTGCAGTAGCAATTATTCTTCATCCCTAATTGCTTTGTTTTATTCATTAATGGGACATGGATGTTGCTGGCTAGACCAGCATTTGTCACCCATTGTTAGTTGCCTCTAGAGGAGGCTGTTTTCTTGAACTGCTGCAGTCTATGAGGTGTAGGTACACCCCACAGCATTGTTAGGAAAAAGGTTCCAGGAGCTTGACCCAACGCTCTTCAACTGAGTGGTTTTCCTAGCCATTTAAGAGTTAACCACGTTGCTGCGGGTCTGGAGTCACGTGTGGGCCAGACCAGGTATTTAGATATTTGATTTGATTTATTAATGTCACTCGTGTTAGTATACAATGAAAAGTATTGTTTCTTGAGCACTGTACAGACAAAGCATATTGTTCACAGAGAAAGAGAGGAGAGGGTGCAGAATGTTGTGTTACAATCATAGTTAGGGTGTAGAGGAAAAATCAGCTTAACACGAGGTAGGTCCATTCAAAAATCTGATGGCAGATATCCTCACCAGTTGGGTTTTTACAACAATCGACAATGGTTTTATGGTCATTTGACTTTTAATTCCAAATTTTTAAAAAGATGAATTCAAATTTCACCACCTGTCATGGTGGGATTTGAACCCTGGTCAGAGCATTACTCTCTGGATTACTAGTTCAGTGACAATACCGCCTTCCCTAAGAACAAGGTTAAGGCTGTTGAAACTAATATTACTTGCGGGCCTTATAAAATAAACTTTCAACTCACCAACCTGGGCTTGATTTCTAGCTGAATTCTGCTATATACCCAGCTCCCCATGTAATGATGTACCAGAATGAATGCACACCTACCTTAGCATTCAGCTCATCAACAATAAAATGACACAGTGCTGCTTTGAAGAAATATTCCTTTGCACTGTATTTCAGCAATGGGTTGTCCATGGTATTGGTCCCAACCTGGAGAACAAAGAACCACAACATATTTGACCAGCACGTATGGGAATTTTTCTTCCTAAGCAGAGATCCAGTGTCTGAAAGCAATTATCACAGACTGTCATGCACCTTGACACTTCAAAAACCACAACCAGGTCTCAAGGCTAGAATTGGATACTCTCCAAAAGGTGCAAAGAGCTGAGACAATGCCTCGAGAGAGATCCGAGATAAGAGAACGGGAATAATCCAGAGTTGTGAGGTTAGAAAGATCTAAGATGTTGCAACACTGTCGTATAACCAAGATGCCTCTCCCGCTCTGGCTTAAAGAAGCATGCAAGTGGTACAGAATATATTTGGAATGATGCAAACATGAGGGAAAGAGGTAGGACAAACAGAGTAAAACAAATCCCTTCTGGCAACTGACCTGTTCGTAGATTTCTATTGCCTTCTGATATTGTTCCAGCTGCGCTGCGTAAGCAGCCACTTTTAGCAGACACTTGTTGGCAGAACTGAAAGGAGATTGACCAAATCAGTAGTGTTTCTAGCAACATGAATAGAAATATGATGTATTTCTTTATTTATTGCCAGTATAAACTTCCAGATACCTGTTTGATTCTTCTCCTTTGTAGTAATCTGCAGCTTGCTCATAGTGAGCAATAGCCTGAGAAATAAACATGTATTAAAAGGTTAAACGTCACCATTAAAAATAGAAGCAGGAGTAGGCCATTCGGCCCTTCAAGCCTGTTCTGTTACAGTCCCACTTTTCGCAGATCTTACCAGCTTCTGTTGACCTATTTTTTAAAATTTATTTGTGGGCGTTGCTGGCTGGCCAGCATTTATTGCCCCTCCCTAGTTACCCTTGGAGGGCAATTGAGAGTCAACCACATTGTTGTGGCTCTGGAATCACACATAGCCCAGGTTGGATAGCAGATTTCCTTCCCTAAAAGACATCAGTGAACCAGCTGGGTTTTTCCAACAATCAACAATGGTTTCATAGTCACCAGAAGATTATTAATTCCAGATATTTTTAATTGAATTCAAATTCTACAATCTGCTGCGACAGGATTCGAACCTGGGTCCCCAGAACGTGTGCCGAGTTTCTAGATTAATAGTCTAGCAATCATACCACTAGGCTATTGCCTCCCCTGATCTCTGTGTTACACATTGCCAAAGGAAACATCTATGCATTATCATAAAAGACTTTGGCCAGAATTCTCCAGTCTCGCCCATTGGATTTTCCAGTTCCGCTGCAGTGAATGGAGAGTTGGCTGAGCGCCACATTCCCCATTCTTGCTGGCAGCAAGGCTGAAATCGGAGAATTCCAGTCTTTACTCTTCCTGCCATCAGTTTTGGACAGGTTCCTCCTCCAATCCAGAGGATATTATTTTGATTCATTATTTCATGTGATGTGGATGTCATTGGCAAGGCCAGCATTTGTTGCGCGTCCCTAATTGCCTTTGAATCGAGTGGTTGGCCACACCATTTCAGAGGCCAGTTAAGAGACAACCACATTGCTGTGGCTCTGGAGTTACATGTAGGCCAGACCCGGTAAAGGCAGCAGATTTCCTTCCTTAAAGAACATCAGTGAACCAGGATTTTGAGACAATTGACAATGGTTTCAAAGAACAAGAACAAACAAAGAACAAAGAACAACACAGCACGGGAAACAGGCCCTTCAGTCCAACGAGCCCGCGCCGCCGTCTTAATGTCTTTATGACATAACCATGGTCATGCATTTCATGGTCAGCATTACTGAGACTACAGGAGGGATTCCACGATCCCGGTCCGTGGCCAGTGAGAATGGAGTATTTGGCATTCCTGGGATGGCAGGTCTCTCATATGAGGTCTCTCTAAGTCGGTTAGGATTATATTCACTGGAGTTCAGAAGAGTGAGAAGGGATCTCATGGAAACTTATAAAATTCTAACAGGGTTAGACAGAGTAGATTCAGAAAGAATGTTCCCAATGGTAGGGGAGTTCAGAATTAGGGGTCGTAGTTTGAGGATAAGGGGTAAACCTTTTAGAACTGAGGTGAGGAGAAATTTCTTCACCCAGAGAGTTGTGTGTGGAATTCACAATGACTGAGTGTAGGTAAGGCCAAAATGTTGTCTGATTTCAAGAAGAATTTAGATATAGCTCTTGGGGCTAAAGGAATTGTTCCAATTTGATCAATTTTTAACATAGAATCCCTACATTGCAAAAGGAGGCAATTCAGCCCATCAAGCCGGCACAGACAACATTCCCACCCAGTCTCTCTCCCCGCAACCCCAGGTATTTACCCTGCTAATCCCCCTGACACTAAGGCCAACCCAATCTAACCCACACATCTTTGGATTGCCTATCATCATAATTTAGTCCTTTCAGCAGTAGGGGCAAATTAAGACTGCATCTTCAGAGCACCCAGAGGAAACCCACGCAGACACAAGGAGAACATGCAGACATGCACAGTCACCTAAAGCTGGAATTGAACCTGGGCCCCCTGGCGCTATAAGGCAGCAGTGCTAACCACTACGCCACCCGGGAGATTCAACTCCAAATAATCACTGGAAGAATGAAAGGGAAATTGGAAGAGTTCTTTTTTTCCTCTCGCTGCTCCAAACCTTCTCACCCCCAACCCCTACCCCTGCTACCCAACACAGTTGTTTGTGAGAACATGCAACAACAACACCAAATGATAAAAAGGAAAATGAATATGAACAGAGCAAGAAAAATCATGATAGGAAATGAAATTCAATTAGGTAGATTGTGCTGAAAATTGAGCAGCGATAATGCCCAGCGTTACGATCCCCTGCAGAGGCAGGTAACGTTTAAAGGAAAGAAATCCTCACAATGTTATTGGAAACAAAAGCAATAGCCAAGACTTATTTTACTGTAATAAATCAACCGAAAGCAACATAGTTCCAACATTTCCAGGCAAAGGATATTTCCTATAAAACTTTAGGTCGTCAATTTAACAAAACTGTGGCTACAGTAGTTGTAAGGATTTGCATTGCTTTCTGGGGGCCTCACAGCGCCAGGTTCCCTGGTTTGATTCCCACCTTGGGCCACTGTTTGTGTGGAGTCTGCACATTCTCCCCATGTCTGCACGGGTTTCCTACCAGTGCTCCGGTTTCCTCCCACAAGTCCGAAAAACCTGCCAGTTAAATGCATTGGCCACTCTAAATTCTCCCTCAGCATATCCGAAGAGGCACGGAGTATAGTGACTAGGGGGTTTTCACAAAAGTGACTAGGGGATTTGGGCGCCACGGTAGCACAGTGGTTAGCATTGCTGCTTTACAGCTCGAGAGACCTGGGTTCAATTCCCAGCTTGGGTCACTGTGCAAATTCCACACAGACGTTCTCCTCGTGTCTGTATGCGTTTGTTCCGGGTGCTCTGGTTTCCTCACATGGTCCAAAGATGTGCAGGTTAGGTTAATTGGTCATGCTAAAATTGCCCCTTAGTGAACTAGGATGCGTGGATTGGAGGGATTAGCGGGTAAAATATATAGGGATATGTGGCTAGGGCCAAGGTGGGATTGTAGTCGATGCAGATTCGATGGGCCAAAAGGCTTCTTTCTGCATGTAGGGTTCTATGATTCTATGAATAGCTTCATTGCAGTGTTAGTGTAAACCTACTTACAGACATGTGGCACCAAATGCAAGATTATAGCCTTCCCCACACAATCCCTCTAGATAAAATCTCTCACTTCCCACTCAATCATGTCAGCCATTGAGTTAGATTCACTAGTAACCATATTTCAACCGTAGTTCCCGGACCCTGTTAACACCAACTACCCTCTCTCACTTGAGTCATGACAATCTTATTGAGACAGAATTCCCAGAACCTCCTACGGACCTCTTTAAATGGTCTGGTTAGCCCTGGAAACATTGAAATTGTAATAGTGTGTCTTTCCAAGTCAACCCATCGTCTGCTCTTCCCATCTTCAGCCCACTGCCTTTTCCAGCTGTATAACTAACACAGTCTCTGCTCTTTTCTCAGAGACCTGCTTCAACACCAGGATCTGTTTTGAAAGTTGGACAGAAAACAGATCCATTAGTAAAGAACCCATTTCTATCTATTCTATTGTGTGTTCTGAATTGTCCCTTTCAGACAGATTGCTATCCTACTGTTTTGTACCTAGCTTTTTTGTTTCTTAATTTTTTATCCCTGTGACAACCTCATTTCGCCTGGGCATTCCTTAGAACCTACTTTTGTCATGGTCAGGAAACTAATTAACCACCTTCCGGAATACTCCCAAATTCACCTTGGCTTAATGGAGACAACACACAAAAATAAAATGGACTTCTTTAAATGCAAGTGGGCTAGCACAACAGTGTCTGCAAGCTCTACGATGATACAAAACGGACACCAAAGCGGTTTCACAGTTCAAACCCATTATAACAAAGGCACGTGGCTTGCGGAGAAGATTCTGTCTAACACCGTACCTTTTCAATATCTACCAGTTCCGACTCATAGATTTCTGCAATGGTGATGTGGTGCTTTGCTGCGATTGTAAACCTCCCCTACGGAAATGAAATTAGAGGATCAGTCATTAAACAGTGCCTTCAAATAAATTGACCATGTAAACACCATCCATTACTCTGCACAGCACAGGCACATTAATCCATTTCTGAGGTCGCAACAATTGAAATGAAACTTCTTACCATGTCGGTGTATATGTCAATGGCAGCATTTAAGCAGCTGATCGCCTCTGTGGGAAAACAACAAAGGTTGCTTCAGAAAAGCAAAGTCCAGTTTTATAACAGGGAGGGTCTCACAGTCACTTCTATCTATCTTTCACAAAAGCACAGGGAATCTGCTCAAGTATCTTCATGGTGGGTTTTTTTTTATTCATATATCGGACCTGGGTATCACTGGCTGGCCAGCATTTATTGTCCATCCTAGTTGTCCTTGAGGAGATGGTGGTGAACCATTTTCTTGGATTGCTGCAGCCCACACGCTGTGGATTGACCCACAATGTCGTTAGGAGGGAATTCCAGGATTTTGTCCCAGTGATTGTGAAGGAATGGCGATATATTTTCAAGCCAGGATGGTGAGCGGCTTGGAGGGGAACTTGCAGGTAGTGATGTTCCCATGTATCTGTTGCCCTTGTCCTTCTAGGTGGAAGTGGTCTTGGGTTTGGAAGGTGCTGTCTAAGGATCTTTGGTGAATTGCTGCAGTGCATCTTGTAGATAGCACACACTGCTGCCACTGAGCGTCAGTGGTAGAGGGAGTGGATGTTTATAGATGTGGTGCCAATCAAGCGGATTGCTTTTTCCTAATGGTGTCAAGCTTCTTGAGTGTTGTTGGAGCTGTACCCATCCAGGTAAATGGAGATTATTCTATCACACCCCTGACTTGTGCTTTGCAGATGGTGGACAGGCTTTGGGCAGTCAGGAATTGAATTACTCACTGCAGTATTCCTCTGACTTCTCTTATAGCTGCTGTGTTTATATAGTGAGCCCAGTTGAGTTTCTGGTCAATGGTAACTCCAAGGACGTTGACAGTGGGGGATTCAGTGATGGTAACACCAATGAACGTCAAGGGATGGTGGTTAGAGTTTCTCTTATTAATGAATCAAATGCAATATTTAGGTAGGCATACATTATTTAGAATGTAAATCAAAAATCTGCAAAGATTGCCAATCATGCGGCTAAATCTGATCCAACAAGATCACCCATTCAGTTTTTCTATTGGCTACAAGAAAACTGTGCTTTTTTCAACAAAACATAAATTAACATTTTGTATGGACTTGATTCATTTATCTGAGCCTGGACACACACTGGTTCTCCCACCTTCTACACACTGCAAACTTGGCGCCATCCAAATGTTTTCGCCCATGTCCTTAAACCAACTCCCATTCACCCGTTACCCCTGTCCTCACTGCCCATTCCCTCTCCATCCCTTCCCCAATGTTTCAACTTTTGATTTGATTTATTATTGTCACATGTACTAATACACAGTGAAAAGTATTGTTTTTTTATGCACTATACAGACAAAGCATACCATTCATAGTTGAGGAGAGAGCGCAGAACATAGTGTTACAGTCTTGGCTAGGATGTAGATTTAATGCCAGGCAGGTTTATTCAAAAATCTGACGGCAGCAGGAAAGAAGCTGATCTTGAAAGATCTTAGATCTTTTTCCCGACGGAAGGTGGAAGAGAGTATGTGTGAGATGTGTGGCGTTCTTAATTATGCTGGCTGCTTTGCCATGGCAACGGAAAGTATAGACAGAGTCAATGGATGGGACACTGGTTTGCGTGATGGATTGGGCTACGTTCACGACCTTTTGTAGTTTTTTGAGCATTGTTGGAGCTGCATCCATTCAGGCAATGGGGAGTGTTGCATCACACTCCTGCCTTGTGCCTTGTCGATGGCTTTGGGGAGTCAGGAGGTGAGTACTCGCTACAATATTCCTAGCTTTGACCTGCTCTTGTAGCCACTGTGAAAATGTTCATCCTTGTTTTCTGTTCCCTCCATTGTCTCAGCCCCTCCCTTTCTCTGTTGTTCCACCCCCTCCCTCACTCCCCCAGCCTTAAGAGATATCTGTGCTTCTGGCCTCTTGAGTATCCCTGATTTTAATTGCTCCCAACTTTCACTGCACCCATTTTTTTTGTCTCGGTAGAGATGAAACACTAATTTTCTAGGACATGGGCTCACACCCCCCTTCCCCCCCCCCTGTACAAACATGGCAGTTGACCCCTCTTAAGGGTTGCAAGTCAAACACTAATCCCCACACATGCTGTCTTACTTTGGCAAGAGAAAGATTTGTGTGTAAAAGAGGCAGTTCAATTCTCTTAATGAACCAAGGATTTCCCAACTTATCATGCTAGGTGAGGCATAAGAACGTGTACAAAAACAGCAGGACCTTTATCTTGGTCTTTCTCCCAATGCTAGCCCATTTCTTCCTCAAATATCACGAGGTTTGGGTATTTTTTTGTTCATTTAGAGGATATAAGCATTTTATTGCCTAGTCCTATTCAATTGATTGGCTTGCTTGGCCATTGCAGAGGGCATTTAAGAGCCAACAACATTGCTGTGGGTCTGGAGTCATGTGTAGGCCAGAGAGGGTAAGGACAGCAGATTTCCTTCCCTAAAAGGATATTAGTGAATCAGATGGACTAATGACCATCATCAGATGTTTTTAATTTCAGATATTTGTTGACTTCAAATTTCTTGATCTGCCAGTGGTGGGATTCGAACCTGGGTCCCCAGAACATTAGCTGAGTTTCTAGATAAATCATTTAGCAATACTACTAGGCCAAAGCCTCCTCCAACTGACAATGATTTCATGGTCATCATTGGACTTGTTAATTCCAGATATTTGTTGATTTCAAGTTTCATTATCTGCTCTGGTGAGATTCGAACCCAGGTCCCAGAGTATTACCCTGGATCACTCAATTACTAGACCAGAGACCCAAGGCCACCACCTCCCCACTACAATAACTCAGTCAAAGCTGTCCCTGGCACCAGGCGGCTTTGCTACAGATGGGACCATTCTCCTTTGGTGCATCTCCTGCAGCAGAACAGAAAACCTTCCCAATTCAATGGTAACAATCCTGTCCACACGTGTCCTCTGAGAGATTTCAGTATGTTTTGCCACGGTTACAATTCCCTTCATTAAAATTGTGAGCCATAGTGTCTGTTGCCTTGCTGTATTTGATGTAGTCTCTGACCATATTGCCAAGTCCTCGGGGCAAACCTTTCGCATGCCAGATGCATACCCGTTCAAGTTAAAAAAGGTTTCCATGACAAGATTAAGCAAAGGCATTCCTGCTAAACCTCTGCTGCAGGCAGGCCCAGCATCCTAAATATCTCTCTTGCACAACTAATGCCTGCAAGAGTAATCCAGGATTGGGGGAAGTTGTTGATCCAGCACACTTGGGGCTCTGAACAACAGAAGGACAAAGTCTGCTACTTTATAGCAGCAATTCCTCACTCTCAGTTATCAGGGGACACACTGACCTCTCTTGGCCCTCCCATGCTGACACCATAATTAAGAAAACCCACCAAAGCCTTTACTTTTTCAGAAGACTAAGGAAATTTGGCATGTCAGCTATAACTCTCGCCAACTTTCACAGGTGCACCACAGAAAGCATTCTTTCTGGTTATATCACAGTTAGGAGAAGCTCGCAGATCCAACTCGCAGAGCAGGAGCCATACCAAACTGCTCTGCCCAAGACTGCAAGGAACTACAAAATCCATCATGCAAATCAGCCCCCCATCCCTTGAGTCTGTCTACACCTCCCACTGCCTCAGCAAAGCAGCCAGCATAATTAAGAACCCCACACATCCCGGACATTCTCCCTTCCACCTTCTTCCGTCGGGAAAAAGATACAAAAGTCTGAGGTCGGGGCCAACCGACTCAAGAACAGCTTCTTCTCTGCTGCCATCAGACTTTTGAAGGGACCCACCTCGCATTAAGTTGATCTTTCTCTGCACTTTAGCTATGACAGTAAAGCTACATTATGCACTCTCTCTTTCCCTTCACTGCGAACAGTATGTTTTGTCTCTACAGCGCGCAAGAAACAATACTTTTCACTGTATCCCAATACACGTGACAATAATAAATCAATCACTCTTGCACAAGTGTTGCTTGTGGGTGTAATCCTAGATTGGGGGAAGCTGCTGATGCAACTCGCTTGGGGTTCTAACCATCTCACCAATAGAACGGCAAAGTGTGCACCTTATATCAGCAATTCCTCACTCTCAATTAACAGGGGACGTACCAAGCGCAAAACCAGATACTTTGTCCTCACAGGAATCTTCAAACTGGGTGTCTTATTAGGCCATTTCAGAGGACAATTTAGAGTCAACCACATTGCTGTGGCTCTGGAGACATACGTAGGTCAGATCAAGTAAGGGGAGCAGATTTCCTTCCCTAAAGGACATTAGGGAACCAGACTGTTGTTTAAAAAAAACCTATCAATAATGGTTTCATGGTCATCAGTAACTGGGATATTTGTTGAGTTCAAATTTCCCCATCTGCCGTGTGAGATTATAGCATGGATTGAAGAAGTGCTGGATGTGGATATCTGAAAGCAAGTCGCACTTAAAAAGGAAATATCAGGAGTATTGTGTATACCCTCTCCCACCATCCACCAACCATCGCCCCACCCAATTATTACCAAGCCCTGTGTCACTCAAACAGAACATCTGAATAAATAAACAAAGCAGGGATTCTGCACCCGGCTTATTTTAATAACTCCTACCTTGTGGATCTGCCTTCTTGTACGCATTCCCGGCATCCACAAAACTGGTGGCAGCGTCATGCTTGCTCTGTAGCTGTAGGTGCAGCTTGGCAGCTTGGCAAAATGCATTCCCCGCAGCTAGACAAGGCAAAGAAAACAATAGAATCTGCTATAACACAGGGAGGGCGTCTGTAATTTCCCCGTGGAACCCATCAAAATAGCCCCTGTCATTCACAACATTTAAACAACCTGTGGATCGTCATAAATCATTGCATCTGTGATGACTAAATTCTGCAGCCAAGTTCTGCTTTACATTATTGCGTGGAAACTGGATGCATGGGCAGGGCAGCACAGTGGTTAGCACTGCTGCCTCACAATGCCAGTTCAATTCCCATCTCGGGTCACTTGTTTGTGCGGAGTCTACACATCCTTCCCGTGTCTGCGTGGGTTTCCTCCAGGTGGTCTGGTTTCCTCCCACACTCTGAAGATGTGCACATTAGGTTAGATTGGCCTTGCTAAATTTCACCCGAGTGTCAGGGAGATTAGCAGAAAAAACACAGGGTTACGGGGATAGGGCCTGGGTGGATTGTTGTCAGTGCAGATTCAATGGGCTGAATACATGGAATTCCCACAGTATAATTCTATGTTTTGCCATACACTTTGATCCTTTAACAACTGCCCCAACAGCACTATCTCGTATCAACAGTATTCTCATCTGAGTTGCAACCCCCTTTTATACCCCTTGCCTTGATTCTACAAATCCATTTCAAAGTTGGGCTAAAGAAACGTGGATAAGGAATTACTGTTGCCAATATCAGTGGGTGGACACATATCTAACAACATTGTCTGGATTCATTCCAGTTAAAATAGCATTAAGAAGAATGCCATCTGAAAATTTGAATGGTTCACCCATAAATTGTGGGCAGCATGTTACCTCATAGTGCCAGGCACCTGGGTTCAAGTCCAGGTCACTGTCTGTGTGGAGTTTGCACATTCTCCCCATGTCTGTGTAGGTTTCCGCTGCATCTTCCCACATTCCATAGAACCCTACAATGGAGAAAGAGGCTCTTTGGCCCATCGAGTCTGCACCGACCACAATCCCACGCAGGCCCCACCCCCACATCCCTACATATCTTATCTGCTAATCTCTGTAAGCTATACATTGCAACACATTAAAGGGCAATTTTAACATGGTCAATCAACCTAACCGGCACATCTTTGGACTGTGGGAGGAAACCAGAGCACCCAGAGGAAACCCATGCAGACATGAGGAGAATGTGCAAACTCCACACAGACAGAGGCCCGAGCCAGGAATCGAACCCAGGTCCCTGGAGCTGTGAAGCAGCAGTGCTAACCACTGTGCTAGCGTGGCATCCTAAGATGTGCAGGCTAGGTTGATTAGCCATGCTAAATTGGTCCTTAGTATTAAGGGGATTAGTAAGGGTAAATTAGCTGGGGTTATGGGGATAGGGCCTGGATGGGATTGTGGTCAGTGCAAACTCGATGGGCCAAATGGCCTCCTTCTGCGCCGTAGGATTCTATGAATCTATAAAAATGACTTCTAATAAGGTAGCTATTCAAATGACCCTACACAAAGCTTGGAGCTGCTAACACATCCAATTCGATCATTTTAGTTTCCCTTGAATTAACCAGTTTAACACAGCAATGCTATCAATATGCGAGTGGGTAACTGAACTAAACATTCAGATAAATGCCACTCAATTGTATTTCAGAGGCTCGGCAAAAATAATCATATCTCTCTGCCACACTATGAGTAAAGATGAAAAAGTCATTCATAAGGAAAATATCTTTGATGTGACATTAATGAGATTATTCCATTCATATTCAGTTATAAGGGAAAAAGATGTGCGCTCCATGGCAGCACTAACAAACATTCTGTTAAAACAAAAAGTTAAGCATGTAAAGGACAAAGTTCAGAACACTTTTGTCTTTACCATGGTACTAGTGAATTTCACAAATGGGAAGAAAACAATTCATGAAGGTCACAGGTCACACGCAGGGTCAAAAGGTCACAGGGAAAGGTTGCAAGGCAGTAGATTTAAAACTAAGATGAGGAGGAACTACTTCTCACAGAGGGGGATGAATTTGTGGAACTCACTGCCCCAGAGCTCAGTGGAGTCTGAATCGTTGAATAGTTTCAATGAGGAAATAATATAGTTCTAATTCAAAAAACGCATTAAAGGGATTTGGGAACGGGAGGGGGGAGGAGGTGGATTTGAGATCAGGGAGAGATCAGCCATGATCCGATTGAATGGCGGAGCAGGCTCGAAGGGCTAAATTGTCTACTTTATTTATTAGTGTCACAAGCCCTGCGGCGCGGGCTCGTTGGACCGAAGGGCCTGTTTCCCGTGCTGTTTTGTTCTTTGTTCACGTAGGCTTACATTAACACTGCAATGAAGCCATTGTGAAAATTCCTCAGTCGCCACATTGCTAGGTACAATATAAACACCCAGCATTATTACTGACGTGCTGGTTAGGTGCATTGGCCATGCTAAATTCTCCCTCAGTGGACCTGAACAGGCGCCAGAGTGTGGCAACTAGGGGATTTTCACAGTACTAATGTAAGCCTTCTTGTGATTAATAAATAATCTTATATAAATAAATACAATAGCTATCACTGGAGAAAAAGTACTCGGGAAACTAACGGGGCTAAAGATCAATAAATCCCCAGGTCTGATATATTGCATTCTACGATATCAAAGGAAGTAGCTACAGTGATAGTGGATGCGCTGGTAGTAATCTTCCAAGTTCTAGAAAAGTTCCAGAGGAATTGAAAACTGCCAAAAAGGGACAGAGACAAAAAAATAGGTAACTATAGCTGGTGAACTTGACTTCTGTCATTGGGAAAATGATAAGAGTCCATTATAAAGGACATAACAGCAAAGCACTTAGAAATTCATAATATAACCGAGCAGAATCATTATTACTTCATAAAGGGAAAAATTATCGCTGTTAAATTAATTAGAGATGGTAATCAGCAGGATAATAAAGGGGAAACCAGTAGATGTAATATATTTGGATTTCCAAAAGCTTTCGATGAGATATCATCTAACAGATTACATAATAAGATTCCATGGTGTCAGGGATAGTATATTAGCATAGACAGAGGATTGGCTAACTAATAGGAGACATAGAATTGGGAGAAGAGAGGCATTTACAGGATGCCAACTTGTAATGAATGGAGTGCCATAGGGATCAGTACTGATGTTGCAATTATTTACAATATATATTAATGACTTAGATGAGGGGAGTGAATGTATTATTGTTGAGTTTGCAGGTGGATAACCCAAAAATAGTTGAAAAGGCAAGTGGTGAGAACAATACAAAAAGTCTACAGAAGGATATAGATAGGTTAAGTGAGAGGGTGAAAACTTGTTAGATGAAATATAATGTAGGAAAATGTGCACTTTGGTAGGAAGAATAAAGGAGCTGAATCTTATTTAAATAGAGAAAGACTGCAGAAAGCTGCAACATAGAGAGAATTTGGGATCCCTGTGCATATATCACAAAAAGCTAACATGCAAATTAAGCAGATAATATCGAAGGCAAATGGCCTTTATTTCAAAAGGAATGGAGTATAGAAATGGGGAAGGTTTGCTAAAACTATACAGGCACTAATTAGACCAAACCTAGAATACTGTGAATAATTTGATCCGCATATCTAAGCGGAGATGTACTGGCATTGGAGGCAGTCCAGGGAAGATTCACTAGGTTGATTCTGGGTCTGGAGGGATTTTCTCACGTGCAGGGGTTGAGTAGGTTGGGTCTGTACTCATTGGCGTTTAGAAGAATGAGAGGCGACCTTATTGAGACATATAGGATTCTCAAGGGGCTTGACAGAGTTGATGCTAAGAGGTTGATTCCTTTTGTGGGACAATCTCAGAGTAAGAAGGTCACCCATTTAAGACAGTAACGAATTTATGGAATTCTTTACCGCAGAGGGCTGTAGAGGCTGGGTCATTGAGTATGTTCAATGCTGAGACAGACAGATTTTTAGTAAGGGAATCAAGGATTATGGGGATAAGGTGGGAAAGTAGAGATGAGGATTCAGGGGAAATAATATCCATTCTAATAATTCTGGAGGTGAATAGTAGCCATATTAATAATTGAGTCCATTGAAAGGGTTAAAAGAGATAAACCACTAAAGTCTGCATAATGTTTCACTGCAGGATAGTGAGCAGCTAATCCCAGACTGCTGACCTTCAGGTAAGGAAGGGAGAAAGATGCTAAAGTGTGGGGACTGTTTTTGTCTCAGGCTGATAAACACCACTAAACCAGATATTTGGAAGGATCTAGTGCTGTAATTAAATCTCACGCTGAGTGAATATTATACTTAAACAACTGTGAAGTTATTATGATCGATTTTAATATCTGAATAATGTAACTTTAATCAATAACTGTGAGTGGATTGAGATAATACCCATACCTTGATTGATATGTGCTAATTATTTGTAATCAAATTTGAAACTATAACTACTTGTATATTTCTGAATGATCTTAAAGGTGGATCACAATGCTTAGCACTGCTGCGTCACAGCACCAGAGATCCGGGTTCAACTCCCGGCTTGGCTCATTGTGCAAAATCCACAATGACATTCTCCTCCATATCAGCGTGGGTTTCCTCCGGTTTTCTCCCACAGTCCACAGATGTGTGGATTAGGTTGATTGGCCATGCTAAAATTGCCCCTTAATGTTAGGGGGACTAGCTCGGGTACATGCATGGAGTTATAGGGATAGAAGTTGGGTGAGATTGTGGTCGATGGGCTGAATGGCCTCCTTCTATACTGTATGCTGTTAAGGTGCTGGAGCGCTACAATCAATAAATTGTCTTGAATCTACTCCATGTCTTTGTCTAGCTATTTGAGGAGAAAGGCACTTTTAATTACAGCAACAAATAAAATGTTATAACAGGCCTGTAACAAAGATTATCATCAGATCAATCATGATCTCACTGAATGGCAGAGCAGACTTGATAGGCCGAATGGCTTGCTTCTAATCCTACGTCTTACAGTCTTCGTGTAAAAGCAGGCATTGGCAAACAGAATTGAAATGTAAAAGAATTGAGATGAATATCGATGGCCCAAATTGACCATTTTCCCTCCTGTGTTCTCGGATTACTCTGCAGGAATGGAGACTGCCCGTCTTGCAACTACTGCGCAGCGTTTTACTATAATTTACTGCGACTGAAGAGAATCTGCTGTACAATGATTATCTATCACCCGGTTTGACAGGGATCTTTGCACCGACTGTTAGAATGGTGGGTGACTGTTGCCAACATTGAATAGAATGCAAAGAAGCTCAAGCCATCAGCATCAATCTGCACAGTTATATCATTGGTATGAAATTTAAACAGCAAATCGGAGCAGAATCTACAAACACCCCCATAAAGCATAACAATGAGCAGGTGAACTATTCCATTACATAACCAATTGGTTAAAAGCCAAGGAAGCTGATAGATAACGTTCAGCGTTGAGATTCTTGCTTGTCGGTGGCTCAGAGTCTACATTTTTAAAGTCAGTGATTCAATAATAACATCAATTTGGAAATAAACTAAAAGGCTGAGAGCCACTTTCCTGAAAGCTAAGACATTTCATCCAAATAGCCATGCATTTTCTAAGTGGGAGCTGCTCTTGCCGGGAATCCTGTTGCATTGTTGGAAATAAATTGCAGCACAAGAAAGCTCGAATATCATAGAATAGAATATCATAGCATCGTTACAGTACAGAAGGAGGCCATTCAGCCCATCCAGTCTGCACCGCAATCCCAAACCAGCCCTATTCCCAGCAATTCCATGCATCTTAACCTGCTAATCTCCCCGACGCTAATGGACAACTTAGCATGGACAATCAATCTAACTTGCACATCTTTGGACTGTAGGAGGAAAACTTAGCACCCGGAGAAAGCCCACACAGACACAGGGAGAATGTGCAAACTCCACACATAAGCGGCCGAGTCCAGAATTGAACCTGGAACACTGGCGCTGTGAGGCAGCAGTGCTAACCACTGGGCCACTCTAACTCGGAATAAAATCCCAGCCAGTGCCGAGGGGCTCGTTCCATGCTTGCGCCGGAGAAGGAAGCTATCCGTCCATTCCCTAGACAGCAAGGTTGATACCGCAATCCTGTTCAGCTTATCTTATTCCCATATCCACATTTAACCTAATGGATCTTGGCAGAGCTGTCAGAAGGTATCAAAAGGTGGGAGTTCCTTGGGGAAAGCAATCTAATTCTTCGAAGTGGGAGAAAGGAGGGGCATTTAGAGTGACATTCTTGTTGCCCTGAACAGCACAGTGGCACAGTGGTTAGCACTGCTGCCTCACAGCGCCAGGGACTCGGGTTCGATTCCTAGCTTGGCTCACTGTCAGTGCGGAGCCTGCACGGTCTCCCCATGTCCATGTCGGTTTCCTCTAGTCTCCTCCCACAGTCCGAAAGACGTATTGGTTAGGTGCGTTGGCCATGCTAAATTTTCCCTCAGTGTATCCAAACAGGTGTCAGGGTGTGACGACTAGGAGATTTTCACAGTAACTTCATTGCAGCATTAATGTAAGCCTACTTGTGACACCAATAAATAAATAAACTTAAACTTGTATCTTGCCAATGCAAGACGGCTGCCAATAGCCATCCACACAGACCTGCGCTGATCATGATGCCTACAGAAACTCTTCTCATTCCCATCCTGTTCATATATTTGTCTAGTTGCCCCTTAAATGTTGCTAATGCATCTGCTCCCACCACCTCCCCTGGGCAGCACGTTCCAGACATTCACCCTATCCCCCTCGCCCTGTGTAAAATCTCACAGTAGCAGTCCACTGGGTCAAACCTGGCAATATTCTTAATATTGATGGTCTCTCATCAACAGCTCTGCTGAAAGGTCATAGACCTGCTCAACTCTGTTTCTCCCTCACCTGACGAAGGGGCAGTGCTCCGAAAGTTAGTGGCTTTTGCCATCAAATAAATCTCTTGGACCTTAAAGAACAAAGAGCAACACAGCACAGGAAACAGGCCCTCCGGTCCAACGAGCCCGCGCCGCCATTTTAACGGCGTGAGTTCCCACTTCCACCCATGACCCCTTGTCTATGTTTATGGAAATCCACATTGGAAACTGTGTGGGGAGACAATTTAGGGATTAACCTGGTGTTGTGAGCCTTCTTACAGTATTTATTTCAATCCAGCGCCAGCATCTTCACATCATGTCCCCCTCAATCCGCAGGGGTACCACCAAATCTGCTGCGTATTTCTGGCATTTTCTGTTTGTATTTCAGACTTGCAGCATCCGGAGTATTTGACATTTATAATTTGTGTGTGTGTGTGTGTGTGTGTGTGTGTGTGTGTGTGTGTGTGTGTGTGTGTGTGTGTGTGTGGTGTGTGTGTGTGTGTGTGGTGTGTTGGGGAGGGGGGGGGGGATTGGGTGCTGAAACCAAAACCAGGCAACTTGTGCTTGTTCTTAGAATAATGATGTCATACAACCGACACCTTACACCGTTAATCAAATGAACAACACATTTGTTTCAAGCTTCTGCTTAAATTCACATATTATGTGTACATAGCTATAAACATAATGCCAACCAGTGCACACAAGACATAGGAGCAGAATTAGGCCACTCAGCCCATCGAGTCTGCTCTGCCATTCAATCATAGCTGGTCTTCTTTTCTCATCCCTATTCTCCTGCCTTTTCCCCATAACTTCTGATCCTCTTATTAATCAAGAGCCTATCTACCTCTGTCTTAAAGACACTCAATGACTTGGCCTCCACAGCCTTCTGCTGCAAAGAGTTTAACAGATTCACCGCTGTCTGCCTGAAGAAATTCCTCACATCTCTGTTTTAAAGGATCGTCTATTTAGCCTGCAATTGTGCCCTCTGGTTCTAGGTTTTCCTACTTGTGAAAACATCCTCTCCATGTCTGGTCTATCCAGGCCTTGCAGTATCCTGTAAGTTTCAACAAGATGTCAGGGATAAGATTTTCACTCAGAGGGCGGTGGGCGAGTGGAATTGGCTGCTGTCAGTGGTGATGGAGGCAAATTCAATAGGGTCTTTTAAGAGACTTCCAGAAGAGTACGTGGATTGAGGGTTATAGGTAGGCCTAGTAGAGAGGGATATGATCAGTGCAACCTGCGGGCCGAAGGGCCTGTTTGTGCTGGAGCTTTTCTATGTTCTAAGATTCCCCCTTCATTCTTTTAAACTCCAACAAGTATAGATCCAGAGACCTCAACCGTCCCTCATCCAACAAGCTCTTCGTTTTGAGGATCATTCCTGTGAACTTCTTCTGGACCTTTTCCAAGGCCCAGGACATCCTCCCTCAGATATGGAACCCAAAACATGCAGAAAGATACAGCATTGAGAAATAAGCAATGCAGTAGCAATTATTTTTCAAAGATCACTTGCTAAACCTTAACACTAGATTTTGCATATGGGTGTCACTGAAGAGATAATTTTGCACTGCAAATTATGATAAGACTGTGCCTTTAAGGAATGTATTTATGTTCAGTAGCTTGTGCAGGGTTTTTTTAAGCAGGCACCTATTTTCGGTGCCCCTCTGTCTGTCCCTGGCAGCCCATGTTGTTACTACAGCAGCCTAACTGATCTTAATTGCTGGTACGTTTGTTTTTAGTTCAGTGGTTAGTGTTGCTGCCTCACAGCACCAGGGACCTGGGTTCGATTCTTGGCTTGGATCACTGTGTGCAGTTTGCACATTCTCCCTGTGTCCGCATTGGTTTCCTCCGGATGCTCCAGTTTCCCTGCTGGTTAGGTGCATTGACCTGAACAGGCATTGGAGTGTGGTGACTAGGGGGATTTCACAGTAACTACATGGCAACATTACTTGTGAGTAATAAATAAACTTTACCTTTTATTGTTTTACAGAAAATCCCAATTATGTTTTCTCTTCAGCTCAATTTATTTAGAGCAAGAGAGTTATAGGGGTTTACAGCATGGAAACAGGCCCTATTTGTCCATACTGCCCTTTTTTTTAAAAACTAGACACAATTGTATGTGTTTGGCCCATTTAATATGATATCTGTGTAATATCTACACACTGAAGCTACTTTCTGTTCACTCTCAAGAACAATTTGGACACGATAGCAGTTAAACCTGGTCAAAACATCTCAAAGTTCAATAAACTGAAGTGTGAAAGGTAAGCCACGTGCGAACAATTAAACGCTGCAAGTTAAAATAGGAATCACCTTCAAAAACTCACGAGAAGCTTCAGCAATCCATTGGCACGTGATTACTTCCAAACGTCACAGTTAATCCTCTAATCTCCTTTCATCTATTTTTTTGTAGTGTTTTTCAACGACGATTTATTTTTGCTCACCCGCTGAGTAGATCTGTTGATTTTTTTTAAAAATCTGTTCTTTTATCTAACTGTTTACAAGATCTCAAATACTGAGCATTACTGTTCAGAGTTAAATTTAGCTGATGTGCTGGAGGTGGGATTTATTGCAGAGACTGGGTGAGCAATATTGATTTCCTCACACGCTGAAATCAGAATGCATTACAAAAGTAAGCAAAAACAAAAAGAAGCTTGAAGCCACCACCAGTCACATTCTGATCAGTGGTGTTGGCAAGCAGTGTTCTAGCTCTGCAGAGGCTGAGTGTAATCACACATGCTTGACTGCAGCATGACTCAGTTTCATGGGAGGCCGCCGGTAAACTAACATAAGCCACAGGCAGTCAGTTGCATTTATCAGTCCAGCAGATGTGGAGGAAGGCAGCCTCCCCCCTCATTGCACATCTGTCGGGACGCCTGCACTGAAATTGGTGGGGCGAACGTGTCCTTCAACAGGCAAATCTTTGCTGAATTTTAATCCCATTTAATCAAATCTTGCATTGTGTGCAATTGCAGCCTCACTACACACTCAGGATTCATATTACTGAAAGCAAGGTTCAAATCACAGAGATTCCTGTTAATCTCTGCTGACAAGAAATCTGGGGAGATCTCAGAATGCACAAACAGGAATGTGTCATTTACGCAAGGACTGATTTGAAATGTGACAGCACTGTTAGTAATAATTTCACCCGTAGATGATAGAGCCATGCAGTCCAGCCATGTTGCATTAACTTGATATAATTCCTTTGGACACAGTGAATGCCTGGGATTTGTTAAGTGCAATTATTACCTTAATGTTGAGCGACATTGAGAAAGCATTCACCTTGCAACCCGGATTTAAAAATGTAACTCACCACTCCAGTTTTTAGCCATCTTGAACATGTTTGCAGCCCTGGCAAACATTTCACACGCCTCTTCCACTCTTGTGTTTCCTCTGTTATGAAATACAACATTAAAGATATAAACTGGCTGTGAAATACTTACTCCATTTTTCCTGTTTCCCTTCCTGTAATGTTATCATAGAATCATCATAGTATCCCCACAGTGCAGAAGGAGGCCCATCGGGTCTCATTGACTCTTCACAAGGGCATCTCAAACAGACCCAACTCCCGCTACCCTATCCCGTAACCCTTCCCATTTACTATGGCCAATCCACTTAACCTACACATCTTTGGATACTAAGAGGCAATTTAGCATGGCCAATCCACCTAAACTGCATATCTTGGGATACTAAGGGGCAATTTAGCATGGCCAATCCACCTAACTCGCATATCTTGGGATACTAAGGGACATTTAGCATGGCCAATCATCTAACCTGCATATCTTGGGATACTAAGGGACAATTTAGCATGGCCAATCCATCTAACCTGCATATCTTGGGATACTAAGGGGCAATTTAGCATGGCCAATCCACCTAACCTACACATCTTGGATACTGAGGAGTAATTTAGCATCACTATTATCCTGCAATTACTCTCCCCCTCGTCCCCTCACTGGAAAATGTGCCAGGGTAGATATTCAGTGAGGACAGAATTGGAAGGGATAGTGATAACTCCATAGTCAAATGTTCATGTAGAAGACTCACATAAAACAATGACCATTTAGATGAGGTTTGCTACAAGGAGGGGGAGGGGGGAGGAATTTGTTTTTTTTTTAGTCAATTTTGCCTCAAATGCATAGACAGGCTCTTGTTACATCTTGCACATTTCCAATAGAATCATAGAATCCTTCCAGCGTAGAAGGAGGCCATCTAGCCTGCACAGACAACAATCCGACCCACGCCTCATTCCTGTAACCCCATGTATTTACCCTGCTAGTCCCCCTGATACTAAGGGATAATTTAGCATGGCCAACTTATCTAACCTGCATATCTTGGGGCACGAAGGGGCAACTTAGCATGGCCAGTCCATCTGCAGATCTTTTGAACGTGGAATAGCATGAGAGTAGAATTCACAAATCACTGTTTCCAGATAATTTTTCATTTAAGCACATTTTCAGTTATTTTCGCTACGATGGTATACTGCTCTATGAATTTGATTGTATCAGGAGATAGGTATTATTTATTATAAAACATTCTTCCTTCATGAATACAAGACAGATTAGTAGATTTCGGAATTCTAATAACGTCAAGAGATATGGGGATAGCAGGGGTAAGTAGTGTTGAGATCAATGATCAGCCAGTTGAATGGTGCAACTCAATGGGCTGAATGGCCCACTTCTACTCCTACATCATAAGCTATGAAATATAGACAGAGGTAGGCCTCAGCCTTGTTCTGATATTCAGGAAGATTATGGCTGATCTATAATTTCAATTCTACTTTTCTGCCTGGTCCCTGGATCCAAAATCTGTCAATCTCAAGCCTTGTGTTTATCCAGTGATTCCAGGATGGAGAGTTCCAGAGCAGCAATTACTCCTTCTCTCAAATCCAGGCGGCCAATCCCATATCCTGAGACTGCCCCCGCCCTCCTCCCCAACCTCCTTCAGGGTTCTTTAAGCAAGGAAATGCCTTCAGCATTTACCCTGTCAATCCATTCTCAGAGTGAGGCCACCTCTCAATCTTCTACAGAGCACGTAGGGCTCATTCAACTTGACCTAGTCTCATAGGGCAACTGTCCCAATCAATCCAGCAAGCTTTCAATGCACTCACTTTAAGGCAATCCCGAGGTATGTTTAACTACTACAGAGAAAACTTTGATCCAGGAGCCTATAGACAAATAGAATTACCACTGTGCAGAAGGAAGGCATTTGGCCTATCGAGTCTGCACCGACTTTCCAACAAAATATTCCTCCTAGGTCCCATCCCATAGCCCCATGTATTTTCCCTGCTAATCCCACTGACCTGGGACACTAAGGGACAATTTAGCATGGCCAATCCGCCTAACCTATACATCTTAAAACACTAAAGGACAATTTAGTATGGCCAGTTGACCTAACCCGTACATCTCTGGATGATGGGAGGAAACTGGAGCACCCAGAGGAACCCACCCCCCCCTCCCCCAGACACCCAATCATTAGGAATGAAATCTGATACACTAATAAACTACGCTTCAAGTCTACACCAGAAGAGATACTTTAAGTCCCATTTTATGGCAAGCTCCACACAGACAGTCACCCAGAGTATGGGAGAAACAGGAGCATCTGGAGAAAGCCCACATAGTTGTGTCAAGAATGTGCAGATTCCCACACAGATAATAATCAGAATCAAACCCGGGATCCTGGAGCTGTGAGACAGCAGTGCTAACCATTCCGCCCAATCAATAGGAAAAAAAAAACCCTGAACTTTAACCACATCACATCCCTTAGGCTCCAAAAAAATGTTGATATGAATTTTCAGTTAAATTAATTAGAGACACAGAAATAAACTTTTTTTTTGAACAGTATATTAATTTTCTTAAAAGTCACTTGCAGGCATTTCAGGGATCAATTTAAATATCTGTGCGACCGTGACTGGTAGGCGTTTTTTTTGCCACTTGCAATCTCCAGGGCTGTACCATGTGGTCAAAGTCTAATATTGTGCAGAGGCCACACAGCCAAAGCTCAACATGATTGTCAGGAATCAGCACCAGATACTGTGGACAGCGCCTGTCACCTTGAACTGCAACCCTTGATTGCAAATACCTCCCCTTTGATTCTCTGCAAAGCCGCATTTGAGACAATTTCAGCAAAAATAAATCATCAAAACTCCTCCCCCAAAATGGAAAAGATATCTCTCAACTGCCTGGGGGATCAATTCTACATGTCATTAACCCATGTCAATCTTAATGCATGCAGTGCAGATGGAGAAAAAATATCACAAATTCTCCCTTCTATTCCCAAGCAGAGAGTAAAAAATGCATCTGAAATTATTCCAACCCTCCCCTCCCCCCCCTTCCCCAACCAAGATAAAAAGATGGCAGCCAGCAAACACTGCAGTATTTTCAATGAATCTGCAGATTAATGTATCACAGAGAGAGAGAAATTGTGAATTGCAATTTGGTACAATTTTTTTTTAAGATTGCAAGCATTATTTGATGGAGGCAACTGGAGCATTAAAAGCATAAGAAAAAACAGGGCTGTCCCACAAGACAAAACACACAGCAATGCTACTGTGCTGTTCTTACCCGAATAAACCTCCCAGGAAGGAATGCGATGACTTCACCTTCTTCTCGGCATCAGCCATCAATTGCATGGCTTCTTTCTCCTTACCGGAGTTGTCCATGTTCTTTATTATTCGTGCTGTCTGTCTGTCTGTCTGTCTGTACGTGTGCGTCTTCTGTCTCTCTCCCCCGACCTTAATTCAAAGCAACATGCAATTTATTGCTGCTTTCTCTCTCCACCCCAGGCTTTGCAGATGGTACAAGCTGGTTTAATTTTTCCCCCCCTCCCTCCCCCCCCAAAAAAAAAACACCTCCTCCTCCCCCTGCTTTGGCACAAGTGAGAGGGATCTGAGCCTTTTTAATCCGCCCGCAGCAGAGCAGAACCCTGACTCACTCTCAGTCTTCACCAGCTGATCGCAGCTCCCCCGCCGCCAACTTCACTGGAGCAGCGGTGCGCGCAAAGCCTGCTGGTCTTTGTAGTCCTCGGGCTCCTCCCTCTCCCAGCGCTCCCGGCGCCCGGCGCCCGCCAGAAAGACTACAAGTCCCAGGGGGCCGTGCGCCCGCCGCGAGGACTTGCTACATTGAATTTGTTACATTGTGCCCACTTTGCTACAGAAGCAGCCTTGATGCTCACCGCATCAAGACTATTAGATCAAATGTATTTAGTGAGTCTACATGGACTCATTTGGAGAATAATACTTTACCAAACTCAAAATTGCAACCTTTTTTTTTAATTTGATTTATTTTTTTAAAGTTTATTGATTAGCATCACTTAACACTGGAAGTTAACATCCCTTAGTAGGCTTACGTTAACACTGGAAATCCCCCACTTCAGTGCCTGTTCGGGTACACTGAGGGAGAATTTAACACGGCCAACGCACCAAACCAGCACGCCTTTCGGATTGTGGGTAGAAACCGGAGTACCCACAAGGAGGAAACCCAGACATGGGGAGAATGTGCAAACTCCACACAGACAGGCAGCGACCCAAGCTGAGGAACGCAGACGCAAGGAGAATGCTGAAAGAATATGCTGGTTAGGTGCATTGACCGGAACAGGTGCCGGAATGTGGCAACTTAGGGGAATTTTCACAGTAACTTCATTCCAGCGTTAACATAAGCCTCACTTGTGACTAATAAATAAACTTTAAAAAAACATGCAAACTCCACACTCCATGCTCCAGCGCCATCTTAGAATTGAGCATTAGTATACAATGAAAAATATTTTTGAAGTTTTTTTTGTCTTTGTTACACTGGACTTAGCAATACAGAGGTGCTGGAAATAATGAGACCAAAAATGTCTCAGTTAACAGTTGAAATTTCTTGGGTACACGTTAAGAAATCATGATTTAGAAAGTCTGGTACTGATGGAGAAAGATCGAAGGTAAAATATATCGTAGAAAATACATAGAAACATAGAACGTAGATGCAGGAGTAGGCGATATGGCCCTTCGAGCTTACTCCATCCCACTATTCATTTTGATCATGGCTGATCATCAAATTCAATATCCTGATTCCCCCTTTCCCCCTCATATCTCTTGATCCCTTTAGCCCCAAGAGCTATAATTAATTTCTTCTTGAAATCAGACAATGTTTTGGCCTCAATTACATTCGGTGATAGTGGATTCCACACATTCACCATCCTTTGGGTGAAGAAATTTCTCCTCACCTCTGTTCTAAAAGGTTTACCCCTTTTCCTCAAACTATGACCCCCAATTCTGGACTCCCCCACCATTGGGAACATTTTTCCTGAATCTACCTTGCCAAACCCAGTTAGAATTTTATAAATTTCTCTCAGATCCCATCTCACTCTTATAAACCCCAATAAACACAATATAATCCAACTGCACTTCTCTCTGCCTCGAAAAAGTAGCCAGAATAATCAAGGACTCCACACACCCTGACATTCTCTCTTCCACCTTTCTCCATTGGGAGAAAGATACCAAAGTCTGAGGTCACGTACCAACCAATTCAAGAACAGCTTCTCCCCTGCTGCCATCAGAATGGGCCTACTTTATACAAAGCTGATCTTTCTCTACCTCCTACCTTTGATGTTAACATTGCATTCTGCACTCTCTCCTTTCCTTTTCTATGAATGCTATGCTTTATCTTATAGCCTGCAAGAAACAATATTTTTCACTGTATCCCAAACACATGTGACAATAATAAATCAAATCAAATCACAAGCAATCTAAGATTGAGGCAGACAAAGAATTATCTTTTTAAAGAGCTTTGCAAACTGGACAAATGTACCACCAATGAAGGTAACCCATGTCTCCAAAGCAAGATTATCATAGAGGGCATGATCATTTTGGACATGGTGCCTGAAGAGACAGCAATAGAAAGAGAGAGAGAGACTTCTAGACTTGACTGTTCTAATGTGCTCCTGAAAAAACACAGTGAAACTTGGGAAATGAATGGTACTGGTTTGAGCTGGTCTTGTGCACCTTAACATAGAACTCCAGTTCAGATACAATCAGGCTCAAGAGCAGTGGTGTATTTCTGAGGCTGTATAAGGTTTTGGTCAGACCCCATTTGGTGTATTGTGAACAGGTTTGGGTCCCATATCTAAGGAAGGGTGTGCTGGCCTTGGAAAGGGTCCAGAGGAGGCTCACAAGAATGATCCCTGGAATGAAGAGCTTGTCATATGAGGAATGGTTGAGGGCCCTAGTTCTGTACTCATTTGAGTTTAAAAGGATGAGGGTGGGTCTTATTGAAACTTACAGGACACTGCAAGGCCTGGATAGAGTGGATCTGAAGAGAATGTTTCCACTAGTTGGAAAAACTAGAACCAGAGGGCACAACCTCAAGCTAAAGGGACAATCCTTTAAAACAGAGACGAGGAGGAATTTCTTCAGGCAGAGAATGGTGAATCTGTGGAACTCTTTGCTGCAGAAAGCTGTGGAGGCCAGGTCATTGAGTGTCTTTAAGACAGAGATAGCGAGGTTCTTGATTAATAAGAGGTTATGTGGAAAAGGCAGGAGAATGGGGATGAGAGAAAAATCAAGCATGATTGAATGGCGGAGCAGACTCAATGGGCCGAATGGCCTAATTCTGCTTCTATATCTTATGGCCTTATGGTACTGAGGTTCCATGATAACACATCCTGTTACAACATACATATCTGAGCGTGATTATGATTGATTCCCAGTGCAAAACTCCTTACATGATACATTTTGTTGTACTATTTGTAAACTCTGGGACTATGTTCGGAAAATCCAAGGGGTCAAGACATTTGTAAAGTGTCTCAGTTACTTGTCTTACAAAACAATATTTCCATCTTCCAGCACGTACACCAGGGGCTATTCTCTGCACATTGAGTCTCTCAGTCCATTCTAAGGAAGGAGGAGCCGGGATTTTAACTGTTTGTTTGCACAATCACAATTAAGTTTGAGGGAGGTTTTGTGGCTCAATGGGCAGTATCCAGACATTCCATGTTCCAGCCCCATTCTCAGACGAGATGGCATCAGAAGGTGGACTCATTCCACAGCCAAATAGGTTGGCTAGCAACCTACAAATCCATCCAACACACCAACGGCAGGTGGTAGGAGTAAGAGAGTCTCCTAGTCGGCCAACATCCTATGTTAGCTAAAGCCTCTAGACTTATAAATTTCTCGCAGAAGTAGGCCATTTGCCCCTCCTCCTGAACCTGTTCCACCATTCAGTAGAGCATGGTTAAGCTAACTGTGGTCTCATCTCCATCTTCCTTCCTACCCCCAATAGCATTTCACTCCCTCGCTATGAATTAGGAGCAAGAATGGGCTATCAAAAGTTTCCACACATTGGGTTTTGGGTGGCACAGTGCTTATCACTGCTGTCTCACAGAGCCAGGGAGACCTGGGTTCAATTCCCAGCTTGGGTCACTGTCAGCGTGAAGTTCATACATTCTCCCCATATCTGCGTGGGTTTTCTCTGGGTGCTCCAGTTCCCTTCCACAGTCCAAAGATCTGTGGGATTGGCCATGCTAAATTGCACCCACAATTTGACTCTGTTTCATACTGCAGCATTCAATCCCCTCCCAATTTCACCCAGCATTTTATTCTCGACTCTTCTCCCCCTTTATAAAGCCTGGTAGGTCAGAGTCTTTCCAATAATCTTGAAGAATGTTTGCCCACTTTCATCCCAATCGTTCCTCTCTCGGTATTTTTAAATCATTTAATCCTTTCAGAGTGAGCTGAAATATAATTTCCTGAAATAATAATCTTCATCCAAAGCCTTTGCTTCCTGAAGAATTGTGATTAATAACACAAATCCTTTTCTCATTCATTAATAAAACAAATCCATTTTTCATTCTTTTCACCACATCTGGGCATCGCTAGCTGGACTGGGACTTTTACTGCTCTTCGCAAATCACAAATGAGCCAATTGCCAGCATAATTAAGGACTCCACGCTATCCCAGACATTCTCTTTTCCATCTTCTTCTGTCAGGAAAAAGACACAAAAGTCTGAGGTCACGTACCAACCAACTCAAGAACAGCTTCTTCCCTGCTGCTGTCAGACTTTTAAACAGATCTACCATATATTAAGTTGATTTTCGTCTACACTCTAGCTGTGACTACATTCTGCACACACTCCTTATCTTCTCCCCTACATACTCTATGAACGGTATGCTTTGTCTGTACAGCATGCAAGAAACAATACTTTTCACTGTACTCCAAAACATGGGGCAATAATAAATCAAATCAAATCAAATCAATGGTAGGAAATTGTAGGCAGCCAAATTACTGTTTAGTCAGCCCACTTTGACACCATAATCATCAGTTCCAATCCCCACAATTTGCATGAATCTGAAGAAAGTTTACCATAAGGTATCATATGAAGGAAAACATTCATATTTAATTGATATAAAGTGGGAGTTACATGTTTTAGGCACCAGCTGCTATTTTGATACAGCTTCAGTCAAGGCCCTGCATCACAACATCACACCAGCATCTTACTGAATCAGCTGACAATGATTATAATGATAATCTAAGGACTTCTGGGTGAGTATTCACTATATCCTGGATATTGGCTAATGCTGCTGTTGCACTTAAGCTAATAACCACATGGTGGCAGTATAAGACCATTGCTCTGCTTTATTGTGCATCATTACATCTATGAAATATTTCTTCGTAAATGAATGTTTCCAGTTTTGCTTAGGTTCATTGCTGGGATTTGGGAATTGTTGTCTGAATCTGCATCTGTTCCCTATCCCTAATTGTCCCTGAGTAGGCCAATTAAGAGTCAAGCACGTTGGTTAATCTGGTCAGACCAGGTAAAAATGGCATATTTCCTTCCCTTCAGGATTGTAGCAAACCAGATGGATTTCATTGAATTATACAGTGCAGAAAGAGGCCCTTCAGCCCATCGAGTCTGCACCGACCACAATCCACGCAGGCCCTATCCCCATATTCTATCTGCTAATCCCTCTAACCTACACATCTGGGACACTAAGAGGCAATTTTAGCATGGCCAATCAACCTAACCCACACATCTTTGGATTATGGGAAAAAACCCATGCAGACACTGAGAAAATGTGCAATATCCACACCTCCAGTAACCCAAGCCAGAAATCGAACACAGGTTCATGGGACTGAAGCAGCAGTGCTAACCATTGTGCTACCACGCTGCCCCCACATTGTTCTAAGTAAAGTCAACAGGGGTGGCACAGTGGTTAGCACTGCTGCCTCACAGCACCAGGGATCTGGGTTCAATTCATGGCTTGGGTGACTGTCTGTGGAACCTGCGTGTTTTTCCTGTAGCTTCAGGCACTGAAGTGTGGCAACTAGGGGAATTTCACAATAACCTGATTGCCGTGTCAATGTAAGCTTACTTGCAACACTAATAAATAAACTTTACTTTAACAGGGGTCGTAGCTAGATTTTTAATTCCAGATTTTTATTGAATTCAAATTTCACCATCTGCTGCAGTGGGATTTGAACTTTGGTCCCCGAAGCATTCTCCTGAGTTTCACTACTAGTGACCACGCCACCATCACTCCTTAAAGTAAAGACCCAACCTTCTGTTTCAATCCCATGAATGTTTGATTCCCTCAGTGTACCAATTCCCTTTCAGTGCTAAGACAGGCGCCAAGGATGTACAACACACTCCCGTGGATTGCAATTCAGAAGCTGATTGACTATGAGCCAAACGCAAAATACTGCGGGTGCTGGAATCTGGAACAGAAACAGAAAAATGCTGAAAAATCTCAGCAGGTCTGACAGCATCTGTGGGGAGAGAATAGAGCCAATGTTTCTCGCTTTCATGAAGGGTCATCCAGACTCAAAACATTGGCTCTATTCTCTCTCCACAGATGCTGTCAGACCTGCTGAGATTCTCCAGCAAATTATCAGCAATTTCCAATTCTAATCATCTCACGATAATATTTATGTATTTGTCACACTTTTTTGCCATGTTTACCTTATTCGACCGAGGTTAGTCCAGCTACCCAATACAGATTGACTTTATCGATGTCACACCTAAGATGAGATTCCATTAGTTGCGAAGAGGTACCAGCTTCATAAGAAGATTTGCCATTCCTTGGGCAGCACATTGGCACAGTGGTAAGCACTGCTGTCGCATAGCACCAGGGGCACAGGTTCAATTCCCGACTTGGGTCACTCTCTGTGTAGACTCTGTACGTTCTCCCTGTGTCTGCGTGGGTTTCCTCCCACAGTCCGAAAGACGTGCTGGTTAGGTGCATTGGCCGTACTAAATTCTCCCTCAGTGTACCCGAACAGGTGCAGAATTGTAGCAACTAGGGGATTTCCACAGTTAGTTCATTGCAGTGTTAATGTAAACCTACTTGTGACAATAATAAATAAATTTTATTTTAAAAGAAAATACATCTTTTCCATTTATTTGAAACTCAAAGGGCACATTTAAGTCATACAATCGAGATATAATGACGCCTGACAGATCTTATCATTTTCTTGCCCTCAGTTTTAATAAAGTTTATTTGATGAAGGGTATGTTTAATCTGACACACAGGGGTAACACATACCAACTACACTGTCTAAGCCATTCAGTGTTTTGTGGAGGAATTAAATAATGTTTAACTTTTCCTATTAATTTATCATTAAATTAGTTATTTAAATGTTTACCTCCTGTACATTGTTCACAAAAAATAGTCTAAAGTTTATTTATTCATGTTACAAGTAGGCTCACTTAACACTGCAATGAAGATACTGTGAAAATCCCCAGTTGTCACACCCCAGTGTCTGTATCTTCCAAAGACGTGCAGGTTAGATTAATTGGCCAGCTAAATTGCCCCTTAGTGTCAGGGGGATTGACAAAATAAATGCAGAGGTGGCACCTGGGTGGATTTGTTGTCAGTGCAGTCTCGATGGGCCAAGTGGCCTCCTTCAGCACTGACTTGGAAATATATCAGCTGTCCCTTCACTGTGACTGGGTCACAATCTTGGTACTCCCTCCCTAACAGCACTGAGGGTATACCTACACCTCATGGGCTGCAGCAGTTCAAGAAGGCAGCTCACCAGCACCTTCTCAAGGGCAATTTAGGGATGGGCAATAAAAGCCGGTCTAGTCAGATCCCATGAATAAACTTTTTAAAAATTAGTATTTGAAAAATAACAAAATTTTACGCAAACTGATACACCATGTTAGTTCGAAAAGATGGATGCACCGTCTAAACCTCTGCTAAGTGACTTTTTCAGTAATTCCACTCTATGCTGCTTCATTCTGAATTATGAAGGATTGCTAAGCCTTGAAGTTTACATTAAGGGGTATTTTGTACAAACTACTGCAGATATAGTTTAGAACTGTATCGGCAGACATCCATATTCTATGCAGTAAAATCGGCTTATCAAACACCCAGAAAACCCTCCTGAATCAATTACAGGATGATCAAAGTCTTCCATAGAGTTCTCTGAATTGATTCCGTGGTGGCACAGATGCTTTGAGGTCAGACAGTCAGTGATTCAGAACACTTGCTAAGATTTTGAATACGTTTCCTTCATTCACTTACAGAAAAGGCCATTCTTTCAAACAGATCAATGCTGGTATTATAAGGCTCCTCCCATTTTCATTAACCTAACCCAATCAGATACCCCCCCAGTATTATTGTAAGGGTTAATGTGTGGGATTGTGTAAATATCACATCAAAACCTCTACTAAGACTAATCGAAGTTTAGACTAATCGAAGTGAATGGCCTCCTTCTACACCATAGGGATTTTATGATTTCTATGTTTAAGTATTTCAAGTGGTAAAAGTTAAGCTAATTCATGCATTATATTGAAACTGTATTGTTAAATGAAGTTTGCATTGCTAAAAGCTTCCTAGTGTGTCAATAGAATCATACCTGGAGTGAAACACCTCATGCTAATGCCAGAATAGAAAAATTATTGGGGTCTCTAGTCAGACTTCATAATGTATCTTGGGATTTCTGATGTGGTCCCTAACACGGTTGATGGAATTTCTTGCTGGCTTGTCCATCATTATTGACCTTTAATATCCTACGGTGCAGAAAGAGGCCATTCAGCCCCTTGACCCTGCCCCAACCACAATCCCATCCAGGCCCTACCCCATAACGCCTCACATTTACTCTGCTAACTCCCCGACACTCAGGTGAAATTTGGCACGGTCAATCCTCCTAACCCGCACATCTTTGAACTGTGGGAGGAAACCGGAGCACCCGGAGGAAACCTGCGCAGACACGGTGAGGATGTGCAAACTCTATTCAGACAGTGACCCAAGCCGGGAATCGAACCCAGGTTCCCGCCTCTGGGAGGCAGCAGTGCTGACAACTGTGCCATCATGCTGCCCAATGGGATCAAATATACTAAATTTGCAGGGTTGACTTAAAAAGGAACACCGCTATCCTTTTAAAACAGTTGGTGCCATCTCTATATTTGTGTGAGACTAATCCCTTGTTTACACACCCAAAAGTGGCAGCATTAAAGTATGGCAGAAACTGTTTGTAAACACACAAAATCTGTGCAAAATTAGGCCATTTGGCCTCTTGAGCCTGCTCTGTCATTCAATAAGATTATGGCCGACCTACTTGTGTTTCAAACTCCTAACTATCCCCAATAACCTTTCATTCCTTGCTTCACAAAAATCTGTCCACCTCCATCTTAAAGATACTCGATAACCCTGTGAATTCGCACAATCCTCTGGGAGAAACATTTATCTTTGTCCTTAAAGGATCTACCATGACCTTAATGCAGCACTGAATAAAATAGACAAAACGTGCCTGATACATGTTTTAAGAAATTGTAGATTCCCTGTATCATTTCTCTGGATTTTTCTGACTTACCCTAACTATCTGGGAAAATCGCTTTTCCCATAGATAAGCATGACATTATTTCTGGAATATTAACGCTTTTCATGGGGGCGAGATGCAAAATACTTCCTGTTGTGCATTCTGACTTCCACATTTTATTGATCTCTCTCAATTTCAACCACACATGGAAACTGAAATAACATGCACTCGAATTCTTTCTCTGAAATCAAATACTTACACAACGTTTTTAAAGTTTATTTATCAGCGTCACAAATAGGCTTACATTAACATCACAATGAAGTCGGGGCAGTGTGGTGGCATTGTGGTTAGTACTGCTGCCTCACAGTGCCGAGGACCTGGGTTTGATCCCCAGCTTGGATCACTGTCTGTGTGGATCTGCACATTCTACCCATGTCTGCGTAGGTTTCCTCCGGGTGCTCCGGTTTTCTCCTGCAGCCCTAATATGTGCAGGTTATGTGAATTAGCCATGGTAAATTCTCCTTTAGTGTATCCAAACAAGTGCTGGAGTGTGGCGACTCTGGGATCTTCATAGTGTCTCCACTGCAATATGAATGCAAGCCTACTTGTGACTAATAAATAAACTTTAACTTACTGTGAAAATCCCCTAATCGCCACACTCCGGTGCCTGTTCGGGAACACTGAGGGAGAATTTAATATGGCCAATCTACCTAACCGGACTTGGGGAGGAAACTGGAGCACCTCAGAGGAAACCCACGCAGGCATGGGGAGAACATGCAAATTCCACACAGACATGACCAGAGACTGGAATTGAACCTGGGTCCCTGATGCTGTGAGGCAGCACTGTGCCACCTATTAGTATAGATAGCAGGTTTCCTGCATATCCTCATGACGTGGAGGTTCCGGTCTTGGACTGGGGTAAACACAGTAAGAAGTCTCACAACACCAGGTTAAAATCCAACAGATTTATTTAGTAGCAAGCACCACTAGTTTTTGGAGCTTTTCCCCTTCAACAGCTCATGAAGGGGAAAAGCCCGAAGTGGCTTTTGCTACCAGATAAACATATTGGACTTTAACCTGGTGTTGTGAGATGTCTTATTGTGTTTATCCTCAAGGTGTCAGCCTTTCCTCAGCAGCAGCACTCTCTGTCTCTGAGTATAGAAGGCTTCATATTCGTCTAAGCTGACGCTCAAGTGCAAATCTGAGAGAGCTGCACTATCGGGTGTGCCGCATTCCTCTTACGACTTCAAGCTAAGGTTCTGCCTGCCCTTTAACATGTATGCAAAAGATTCAACACCAACCCAACATGAAGAAGAATAGGGAATTTTACTCAGTGCTAATGTAGGGCGGAGACATGGGGAGAATATGCAGAGGAACTGAACAGTCACTTTGCATCAGTCATCACAGTGGAAGACACCAGTGGGATACCAGGAGAGTCAGAGGGCACAGGTGAGTGTAGGGGCCATCTCTAAGGAGAAGGTTCCGGGGGCAACTGAAAAGACTGAAGATGGATAAATTACCTGGACCGGATGGACTACACCCCAGGGTTCTAAAAGAGATCTCTGAGGAAATTATGGAGGCATTGGTGGTGATCTTTCAGGAATCACTGGAGTAGGGAGGGTACCAGAGGATTGGAAAGTAGCTAATGTAACACCGTTGTTTAAGTAGGGGGGAGGCAGCTAAAGGGAAATTACAGGCCTGTTAGCCTGACTTTGGTCCTTGCCAACATTTTAGAGTCCATTATTAAAGATGAGATCGCAATGTACTTGGAAGTGCATGGTAAAGTGGGACTGGGTCAGCTTTGACAAGGGGAGATCATGTCTGACAAATCTGTTAGAATTCTTTGAGGAGGTAACAAAAAAGTTAGATAAAGGAAAACAAGTAGATGTGAGAGAGAGAGAGCAACACAGCACGGGAAACAGGCCCTTCGGCCCAACGAGCCCGCGCCGCCGTCATAACTATATAGTAGCAATTCCATTATCCTATTCTAAATTTAGGTTATTCCTAATATGGAAGAATCTCACTATAGGGACAATTTGTTTCCCAATCAGCCTAAGAGCGAATTTTTGGGTTGTGGGAGGAAACCGGAGTCCCCGGAGAAAACCACGCAACCACGGGGAGAACGCGCAAACTCCCGCAGACACCGGCCCAATTCCAAGTGTCTGCACAGCTACAGCGATAGTCTCTGAGCTGTCATGGTGCCCTTCAGATGGTCCACATAAAGCCCACTCATTTACGACATGAAGCACCAGGCAACCCATGAATCAACATCCAAGAGCTGTCCTCGCACCACCTGCCGAATGCATGCTCCTTGTTGGTCAAGTATGGACCGAATTACCTGTGGAAAAAAAAGCCATAGTTAAACAGTCCTAATATATCCCTCTATCTGCATAACGCTCATGTGGCTGTCCAAGAGACCCTTAAACAGCCCTAGCGTGCCTGCTCCCATCACCTTACTCGGCAGTGCATTCCACACCCCCACTACCCTTTGTGTGAAAAACTGCCCTCTAATATTCGTCTTATACATAGCCCCTCTCACCCTAAGGCCATGACCCTTCGTCCTATCCATTTCTGAAAGTGGAAAAAGTTTACCTCCATTTACTCTATCTATACCCCTTATAATCTTATACACCTCTATGAGATCCCCTCTAAGCCGACGTCTTTCAAGGGAAAACAACCGCAGTCTATTTAATCGTTCCTCGTAAGACAGTCCTTCCATA